>OX346263.1:0-741809 GCA_947049275.1 Epinotia bilunana
GGTCAGGCTGAGCCTGCCAGAGGACGGGCGAGAGCAGCCCGAGTTCAGCGAGCCCAATCTCGAGTCTGTGCGACCACCTGGACCGGAGTTACGAGGCTTTTAAGTTTGAAGTCAGCCATCTTGAAATTTTGACAGCTGTCAACTGGCTAGCAATAACCCTCCTAGCTCGGGAACGGGGAGGCGTAGAGAGACGTGCGACACGTCATTGTGCTCGGCGGAGCACTCTCCTTCGAGTGAGCTGGGTCCCATTGGGATCCGAGCGCCTCCCACTTTAGTGTGAGCTGAGCCTGCCAGAGGACGGGCGAGACCAGCCCGAGTTCAGCGAGCCCAGTCTCGAGTCTGTGCGACCACCTGGACCGGAGTTACGAGGCTCTAAAGTTTGAAGTCAGCCATCTTGAAATTTTGACAGCTGTCAACTGGCTAGCTATAACCCTCCTAGCTCGGGAACGGGGAGGCGTAGAGAGACGTGCGACACGTCATTGTGCTCGGCGGAGCATTCTCCTTCGATTGAGCTGGGTCCCATTGGGATCCGAGCGCCCCCCACTTTAGTGTGAGCTGAGCCTGCCAGAGGACGGGCGAGACCAGCCCGAGTTCAGCGAGCCCAGTCTCGAGTCTGTGCGACCACCTGGACCGGAGTTACGAGGCTCTAAAGTTTGAAGTCAGCCATCTTGAAATTTTGACAGCTGTCAACTGGCTAGCTATAACCCTCCTAGCTCGGGAACGGGGAGGCGTAGAGAGACGTGCGACACGTCATTGTGCTCGGCGGAGCATTCTCCTTCGATTGAGCTGGGTCCCATTGGGATCCGAGCGCCCCCCACTTTAGTGTGAGCTGAGCCTGCCAGAGGACGGGCGAGACCAGCCCGAGTTCAGCGAGCCCAGTCTCGAGTCTGTGCGACCACCTGGACCGGAGTTACGAGGCTCTTAAGTTTGAAGTCAGCCATCTTGAAATTTTGACAGCTGTCAACCGGCTGACACAAACGCCCCTAGCTCGGAAACGGGGAGGCGTAGACAGGCGTGCGACACGTCGTTGTGCTCGGCAGAGCATTCCCCTTCGACTGAACTGGGCGCCGCTGGGATCCGAGGCCCCCCCACTTTTGTGTCAGTTAACCATAGACAAGAAGACAGTACATAAAGGAAAGGAGAAGAGGGAAAGAAAGAAGAAAGCATGTCAAACCATTTCGCCCTGTCAAACTATTAATCAGAATAAATTTAAGCTATAAAACCAACATTATTAAAAAAAAATGGTCAAGTGCGAGTCGGATTTTAATTTTCCATACATTTTTCGATAAAGCGCCTGATGAAAAATTTCCGCAACAAATCACGCTTTTATCAAAGTTTGTCATTTTTTATCTCCGAAACGGTAAGAGATAGAGCAAAACGGACTTCAATTTTGAACAATTTATACTACGTTAGTAGTATAAAATTATAGCAATCTACATAAAAACATTTTTTTTTTGTCAAAATTGGACAAAAAAAAATATCAAAAATAATCTAACCCGGGTCTAAAATTTTTGTTTATAGACTTAGAAAGTCCAAAAAAATACCATTCGATGCAGAATTGCAAAAATTTTGTCGCATGTGAATATCAGCTCCGCAAAGTAAATAGTTTTTGCAAAAAAAAATAAAAACCATAAAAAAACAAAAAAAATGTATGGGAGGTACCAAAAGGGGGGGGTTTGCACCCCAAGCCAAAAACACCACAGGTGGGGCATGGTTAAAAACCC
This sequence comes from Epinotia bilunana, assembly GCA_947049275.1. Taxonomy (NCBI): domain Eukaryota; kingdom Metazoa; phylum Arthropoda; class Insecta; order Lepidoptera; family Tortricidae; genus Epinotia; species Epinotia bilunana. Next base: position 1,725 of record OX346263.1, read on the forward strand.
CCCTCTGCGAAGTTTCAGAAAGATCTACCGAAATTCGACCCTATAACCTAACCTAACCTAACCTAACCTAACCTAACCTAACCTAACCTAACCTAACCTAACCTAACCTAACCTAACCTAACCTAACCTAACCTAACCTAACCTAACCTAACCTAACCTAACCTAACCTAACCTAACCTAACCTAACCTAACCTAACCTAACCTAACCTAACCTAACCTAACCTAACCTAACCTAACCTAACCTAACCTAACCTAACCTAACCTAACCTAACCTAACCTAACCTAACCTAACCTAACCTAACCTAACCTAACCTAACCTAACCTAACCTAACCTAACCTAACCTAACCTAACCTAACCTAACCTAACCTAACCTAACCTAACCTAACCTAACCTAACCTAACCTAACCTAACCTAACCTAACCTAACCTAACCTAACCTAACCTAACCTAACCTAACCTAACCTAACCTAACCTAACCTAACCTAACCTAACCTAACCTAACCTAACCTAACCTAACCTAACCTAACCTAACCTAACCTAACCTAACCTAACCTAACCTAACCTAACCTAACCTAACCTAACCTAACCTAACCTAACCTAACCTAACCTAACCTAACCTAACCTAACCTAACCTAACCTAACCTAACCTAACCTAACCTAACCTAACCTAACCTAACCTAACCTAACCTAACCTAACCTAACCTAACCTAACCTAACCTAACCTAACCTAACCTAACCTAACCTAACCTAACCTAACCTAACCTAACCTAACCTAACCTAACCTAACCTAACCTAACCTAACCTAACCTAACCTAACCTAACCTAACCTAACCTAACCTAACCTAACCTAACCTAACCTAACCTAACCTAACCTAACCTAACCTAACCTAACCTAACCTAACCTAACCTAACCTAACCTAACCTAACCTAACCTAACCTAACCTAACCTAACCTAACCTAACCTAACCTAACCTAACCTAACCTAACCTAACCTAACCTAACCTAACCTAACCTAACCTAACCTAACCTAACCTAACCTAACCTAACCTAACCTAACCTAACCTAACCTAACCTAACCTAACCTAACCTAACCTAACCTAACCTAACCTAACCTAACCTAACCTAACCTAACCTAACCTAACCTAACCTAACCTAACCTAACCTAACCTAACCTAACCTAACCTAACCTAACCTAACCTAACCTACCTAACCTACCTAAACTTCCTACCTACCTAACCTACCTAACCTACCTAACCTACTTAACCTACCTACCTACCTAACCTACCTAACCTACCTACCTACCTATCCTACCTAACCTACCTAACCTACCTACCTAACCTTCCTAACCTACCTATCTAACCTACCTACCTAACCTACCTAACCTACCTATCCTACCTACCTAACCTACCTACCTAACTTACCTAACCTTACCTAACCTGCCATCTGCTGCCATAAGACATCTGCTGCGCGCTTCCAGAGGGTCTACTGCAAGCTAGTTTTTTTTTTTACATTTTTAGTCCTAATATTTAATGCATGATTGAAGAAACAAAATTTGGCTTTCTAATTGATTTATTTAATAGGAAATAATTGAATATTTTATTATAAGTTATTTTGCCGAATAGCGGCTCTGATGCACTTTGTTATATCGTTTTTTATTGTTTTTTATCTTTTAAATTGACCAAGTTATTACCTGGTTTGTGTTTTTCGTTTTTTTCGGAAATCCATCGAAATTAAAATCATTTGGACATAGTCCTGACCAGCTCCCTAATTGTATGGACCCCTGGAAGTTTATTCCGGATCAATAGGACCATTAGCGACCGAGATCCATCGATCCTGGCCGCTTGCAGACCAGAACAACTCCTGGGCATAGGTTTGAGCCGGCGGATCTCGGCTCTGGGGACTCTCAGAGACCTGCGGTTTTCTTGGGCGGGGTCTACGGACTGAGCACAGCCATCCCTCGGTGTTTCCATCCATCCCAAATTTTTGTTCAGGCTGAGCCTGCCAGAGGACGGGCGAGAGCAGCCCGAGTTCAGCGAGCCCAATCTCGAGTCTGTGCGACCACCGGGACCGGAGTTACGAGGCTTTTAAGTTTGAAGTCAGCCATCTTGAAATTTTGACAGCTGTCAACTGGCTAGCAATAACCCTCCTAGCTCGGGAACGGGGAGGCGTAGAGAGACGTGCGACACGTCATTGTGCTCGGCGGAGCACTCTCCTTCGAGTGAGCTGGGTCCCATTGGGATCCGAGCGCCTCCCACTTTAGTGTGAGCTGAGCCTGCCAGAGGACGGGCGAGACCAGCCCGAGTTCAGCGAGCCCAGTCTCGAGTCTGTGCGACCACCTGGACCGGAGTTACGAGGCTCTAAAGTTTGAAGTCAGCCATCTTGAAATTTTGACAGCTGTCAACTGGCTAGCTATAACCCTCCTAGCTCGGGAACGGGGAGGCGTAGAGAGACGTGCGACACGTCATTGTGCTCGGCGGAGCATTCTCCTTCGATTGAGCTGGGTCCCATTGGGATCCGAGCGCCCCCCACTTTAGTGTGAGCTGAGCCTGCCAGAGGACGGGCGAGACCAGCCCGAGTTCAGCGAGCCCAGTCTCGAGTCTGTGCGACCACCTGGACCGGAGTTACGAGGCTCTAAAGTTTGAAGTCAGCCATCTTGAAATTTTGACAGCTGTCAACTGGCTAGCTATAACCCTCCTAGCTCGGGAACGGGGAGGCGTAGAGAGACGTGCGACACGTCATTGTGCTCGGCGGAGCATTCTCCTTCGATTGAGCTGGGTCCCATTGGGATCCGAGCGCCCCCCACTTTAGTGTGAGCTGAGCCTGCCAGAGGACGGGCGAGACCAGCCCGAGTTCAGCGAGCCCAGTCTCGAGTCTGTGCGACCACCTGGACCGGAGTTACGAGGCTCTTAAGTTTGAAGTCAGCCATCTTGAAATTTTGACAGCTGTCAACCGGCTGACACAAACGCCCCTAGCTCGGAAACGGGGAGGCGTAGACAGGCGTGCGACACGTCGTTGTGCTCGGCAGAGCATTCCCCTTCGACTGAACTGGGCGCCGCTGGGATCCGAGGCCCCCCCACTTTTGTGTCAGTTAACCATAGACAAGAAGACAGTACATAAAGGAAAGGAGAAGAGGGAAAGAAAGAAGAAAGCATGTCAAACCATTTCGCCCTGTCAAACTATTAATCAGAATAAATTTAAGCTATAAAACCAACATTATTAAAAAAAAATGGTCAAGTGCGAGTCGGATTTTAATTTTCCATACATTTTTCGATAAAGCGCCTGATGAAAAATTTCCGCAACAAATCACGCTTTTATCAAAGTTTGTCATTTTTTATCTCCGAAACGGTAAGAGATAGAGCAAAACGGACTTCAATTTTGAACAATTTATACTACGTTAGTAGTATAAAATTATAGCAATCTACATAAAAACATTTTTTTTTTGTCAAAATTGGACAAAAAAAAATATCAAAAATAATCTAACCCGGGTCTAAAATTTTTGTTTATAGACTTAGAAAGTCCAAAAAAATACCATTCGATGCAGAATTGCAAAAATTTTGTCGCATGTGAATATCAGCTCCGCAAAGTAAATAGTTTTTGCAAAAAAAAATAAAAACCATAAAAAAACAAAAAAAATGTATGGGAGGTACCAAAAGGGGGGGGTTTGCACCCCAAGCCAAAAACACCACAGGTGGGGCATGGTTAAAAACCCCCCTCTGCGAAGTTTCAGAAAGATCTACCGAAATTCGACCCTATAACCTAACCTAACCTAACCTAACCTAACCTAACCTAACCTAACCTAACCTAACCTAACCTAACCTAACCTAACCTAACCTAACCTAACCTAACCTAACCTAACCTAACCTAACCTAACCTAACCTAACCTAACCTAACCTAACCTAACCTAACCTAACCTAACCTAACCTAACCTAACCTAACCTAACCTAACCTAACCTAACCTAACCTAACCTAACCTAACCTAACCTAACCTAACCTAACCTAACCTAACCTAACCTAACCTAACCTAACCTAACCTAACCTAACCTAACCTAACCTAACCTAACCTAACCTAACCTAACCTAACCTAACCTAACCTAACCTAACCTAACCTAACCTAACCTAACCTAACCTAACCTAACCTAACCTAACCTAACCTAACCTAACCTAACCTAACCTAACCTAACCTAACCTAACCTAACCTAACCTAACCTAACCTAACCTAACCTAACCTAACCTAACCTAACCTAACCTAACCTAACCTAACCTAACCTAACCTAACCTAACCTAACCTAACCTAACCTAACCTAACCTAACCTAACCTAACCTAACCTAACCTAACCTAACCTAACCTAACCTAACCTAACCTAACCTAACCTAACCTAACCTAACCTAACCTAACCTAACCTAACCTAACCTAACCTAACCTAACCTAACCTAACCTAACCTAACCTAACCTAACCTAACCTAACCTAACCTAACCTAACCTAACCTAACCTAACCTAACCTAACCTAACCTAACCTAACCTAACCTAACCTAACCTAACCTAACCTAACCTAACCTAACCTAACCTAACCTAACCTAACCTAACCTAACCTAACCTAACCTAACCTAACCTAACCTAACCTAACCTAACCTAACCTAACCTAACCTAACCTAACCTAACCTAACCTAACCTAACCTAACCTAACCTAACCTAACCTAACCTAACCTAACCTAACCTAACCTAACCTAACCTAACCTAACCTAACCTAACCTAACCTAACCTAACCTAACCTAACCTAACCTAACCTAACCTAACCTAACCTAACCTAACCTAACCTAACCTAACCTAACCTAACCTAACCTAACCTAACCTAACCTAACCTAACCTAACCTAACCTAACCTAACCTAACCTAACCTAACCTAACCTAACCTAACCTAACCTAACCTAACCTAACCTAACCTAACCTAACCTAACCTAACCTAACCTAACCTAACCTAACCTAACCTAACCTAACCTAACCTAACCTAACCTAACCTAACCTAACCTAACCTAACCTAACCTAACCTAACCTAACCTAACCTAACCTAACCTAACCTAACCTAACCTAACCTAACCTAACCTAACCTAACCTAACCTAACCTAACCTAACCTAACCTAACCTAACCTAACCTAACCTAACCTAACCTAACCTAACCTAACCTAACCTAACCTAACCTAACCTAACCTAACCTAACCTAACCTAACCTAACCTAACCTAACCTAACCTAACCTAACCTAACCTAACCTAACCTAACCTAACCTAACCTAACCTAACCTAACCTAACCTAACCTAACCTAACCTAACCTAACCTAACCTAACCTAACCTAACCTAACCTAACCTAACCTAACCTAACCTAACCTAACCTAACCTAACCTAACCTAACCTAACCTAACCTAACCTAACCTAACCTAACCTAACCTAACCTAACCTAACCTAACCTAACCTAACCTAACCTAACCTAACCTAACCTAACCTAACCTAACCTAACCTAACCTAACCTAACCTAACCTAACCTAACCTAACCTAACCTAACCTAACCTAACCTAACCTAACCTAACCTAACCTAACCTAACCTAACCTAACCTAACCTAACCTAACCTAACCTAACCTAACCTAACCTAACCTAACCTAACCTAACCTAACCTAACCTAACCTAACCTAACCTAACCTAACCTAACCTAACCTAACCTAACCTAACCTAACCTAACCTAACCTAACCTAACCTAACCTAACCTAACCTAACCTAACCTAACCTAACCTAACCTAACCTAACCTAACCTAACCTAACCTAACCTAACCTAACCTAACCTAACCTAACCTAACCTAACCTAACCTAACCTAACCTAACCTAACCTAACCTAACCTAACCTAACCTAACCTAACCTAACCTAACCTAACCTAACCTAACCTAACCTAACCTAACCTAACCTAACCTAACCTAACCTAACCTAACCTAACCTAACCTAACCTAACCTAACCTAACCTAACCTAACCTAACCTAACCTAACCTAACCTAACCTAACCTAACCTAACCTAACCTAACCTAACCTAACCTAACCTAACCTAACCTAACCTAACCTAACCTAACCTAACCTAACCTAACCTAACCTAACCTAACCTAACCTAACCTAACCTAACCTAACCTAACCTAACCTAACCTAACCTAACCTAACCTAACCTAACCTAACCTAACCTAACCTAACCTAACCTAACCTAACCTAACCTAACCTAACCTAACCTAACCTAACCTAACCTAACCTAACCTAACCTAACCTAACCTAACCTAACCTAACCTAACCTAACCTAACCTAACCTAACCTAACCTAACCTAACCTAACCTAACCTAACCTAACCTAACCTAACCTAACCTAACCTAACCTAACCTAACCTAACCTAACCTAACCTAACCTAACCTAACCTAACCTAACCTAACCTAACCTAACCTACCTAAACTTCCTACCTACCTAACCTACCTAACCTAACCTAACCTAACCTAACCTAACCTAACCTAACCTAACCTAACCTAACCTAACCTAACCTAACCTAACCTAACCTAACCTAACCTAACCTAACCTAACCTAACCTAACCTAACCTAACCTAACCTAACCTACCTAAACTTCCTACCTACCTAACCTACCTAACCTACCTAAACTACCTACCTACCTAACCTACCTAACCTACCTAAACTTCCTACCTACCTAACCTACCTAACCTACCTAACCTACCTAACCTACCTAACCTACCTACCTACCTAACCTACCTAACCTACCTAACCTACCTACCTACCTATCCTACCTAACCTACCTAACCTACCTACCTAACCTACCTACCTAACCTACCTAACCTACCTATCCTACCTAACTTACCTAACCTTACCTAACCTGCCATCTGCTGCCATAAGACATCTGCTGCGCGCTTCCAGAGGGTCTACTGCAAGCTAGTTTTTTTTTTTACATTTTTAGTCCTAATATTTAATGCATGATTGAAGAAACAAAATTTGGCTTTCTAATTGATTTATTTAATAGGAAATAATTGAATATTTTAGTATAAGTTATTTTGCCGAATAGCGGCTCTGATGCACTTTGTTATATCGTTTTTTATTGTTTTTTATCTTTTAAATTGACCAAGTTATTACCTGGTTTGTGTTTTTCGTTTTTTTCGGAAATCCATCGAAATTAAAATCATTTGGACATAGTCCTGACCAGCTCCCTAATTGTATGGACCCCTGGAAGTTTATTCCGGATCAATAGGACCAATAGCGACCGAGATCCATCGATCCTGGCCGCTTGCAGACCAGAACAACTCCTGGGCATAGGTTTGAGCCGGCGGATCTCGGCTCTGGGGACTCTCAGAGACCTGCGGTTTTCTTGGGCGGGGTCTACGGACTGAGCACAGCCATCCCTCGGTGTTTCCATCCATCCCAATTTTTTGGTCAGGCTGAGCCTGCCAGAGGACGGGCGAGAGCAGCCCGAGTTCAGCGAGCCCAATCTCGAGTCTGTGCGACCACCTGGACCGGAGTTACGAGGCTTTTAAGTTTGAAGTCAGCCATCTTGAAATTTTGACAGCTGTCAACTGGCTAGCAATAACCCTCCTAGCTCGGGAACGGGGAGGCGTAGAGAGACGTGCGACACGTCATTGTGCTCGGCGGAGCACTCTCCTTCGAGTGAGCTGGGTCCCATTGGGATCCGAGCGCCTCCCACTTTAGTGTGAGCTGAGCCTGCCAGAGGACGGGCGAGACCAGCCCGAGTTCAGCGAGCCCAGTCTCGAGTCTGTGCGACCACCTGGACCGGAGTTACGAGGCTCTAAAGTTTGAAGTCAGCCATCTTGAAATTTTGACAGCTGTCAACTGGCTAGCTATAACCCTCCTAGCTCGGGAACGGGGAGGCGTAGAGAGACGTGCGACACGTCATTGTGCTCGGCGGAGCATTCTCCTTCGATTGAGCTGGGTCCCATTGGGATCCGAGCGCCCCCCACTTTAGTGTGAGCTGAGCCTGCCAGAGGACGGGCGAGACCAGCCCGAGTTCAGCGAGCCCAGTCTCGAGTCTGTGCGACCACCTGGACCGGAGTTACGAGGCTCTAAAGTTTGAAGTCAGCCATCTTGAAATTTTGACAGCTGTCAACTGGCTAGCTATAACCCTCCTAGCTCGGGAACGGAGAGGCGTAGAGAGACGTGCGACACGTCATTGTGCTCGGCGGAGCATTCTCCTTCGATTGAGCTGGGTCCCATTGGGATCCGAGCGCCCCCCACTTTAGTGTGAGCTGAGCCTGCCAGAGGACGGGCGAGACCAGCCCGAGTTCAGCGTGCCCAGTCTCGAGTCTGTGCGACCACCTGGACCGGAGTTACGAGGCTCTTAAGTTTGAAGTCAGCCATCTTGAAATTTTGACAGCTGTCAACCGGCTGACACAAACCCCCCTAGCTCGGAAACGGGGAGGCGTAGACAGGCGTGCGACACGTCGTTGTGCTCGGCAGAGCATTCCCCTTCGACTGAACTAGGCGCCGCTGGGATCCGAGGCCCCCCCACTTTTGTGTCAGTTGACCATAGACAAGAAGACAGTACATAAAGGAAAGGAGAAGAGGGAAAGAAAGAAGAAAGCATGTCAAACCATTTCGCCCTGTCAAACTATTATTCAGAATAAATTTAAGCTATAAAACGAACATTATTAAAAAAAAATGGTCAAGTGCGAGTCGGATTTTAATTTTCCATACATTTTTCGATAAAGCGCCTGATGAAAAATTTCCGCAACAAATCACGCTTTTATCAAAGTTTGGCATTTTTTATCTCCGAAACGGTAAGAGATAGAGCAAAACGGACTTCAATTTTGAACAATTTATACTACGTTAGTAGTATAAAATTATAGCAATCTACATAAAAACATTTTTTTTTTGTCAAAATTGGACAAAAAAAAATATCAAAAATAATCTAACCTGGGTCTAAAATTTTTGTTTATAGACTTAGAAAGTCCAAAAAAATACCATTCGATGCAGAATTGCAATAATTTTGTAGCATGTGAATATCAGCTCCGCAAAGTAAATAGTTTTTGCAAAAAAAAATAAAAACCATAAAAAAACAAAAAAAATGTATGGGAGGTACCAAAAGGGGGGGGTTTGCACCCCAAGCCAAAAACACCACAGGTGGGGCATGGTTAAAAACCCCCCTCTGCGAAGTTTCAGAAAGATCTACCGAAATTCGACCCTATAACCTAACCTAACCTAACCTAACCTAACCTAACCTAACCTAACCTAACCTAACCTAACCTAACCTAACCTAACCTAACCTAACCTAACCTAACCTAACCTAACCTAACCTAACCTAACCTAACCTAACCTAACCTAACCTAACCTAACCTAACCTAACCTAACCTAACCTAACCTAACCTAACCTAACCTAACCTAACCTAACCTAACCTAACCTAACCTAACCTAACCTAACCTAACCTAACCTAACCTAACCTAACCTAACCTAACCTAACCTAACCTAACCTAACCTAACCTAACCTAACCTAACCTAACCTAACCTAACCTAACCTAACCTAACCTAACCTAACCTAACCTAACCTAACCTAACCTAACCTAACCTAACCTAACCTAACCTAACCTAACCTAACCTAACCTAACCTAACCTAACCTAACCTAACCTAACCTAACCTAACCTAACCTAACCTAACCTAACCTAACCTAACCTAACCTAACCTAACCTAACCTAACCTAACCTAACCTAACCTAACCTAACCTAACCTAACCTAACCTAACCTAACCTAACCTAACCTAACCTAACCTAACCTAACCTAACCTAACCTAACCTAACCTAACCTAACCTAACCTAACCTAACCTAACCTAACCTAACCTAACCTAACCTAACCTAACCTAACCTAACCTAACCTAACCTAACCTAACCTAACCTAACCTAACCTAACCTAACCTAACCTAACCTAACCTAACCTAACCTAACCTAACCTAACCTAACCTAACCTAACCTAACCTAACCTAACCTAACCTAACCTAACCTAACCTAACCTAACCTAACCTAACCTAACCTAACCTAACCTAACCTAACCTAACCTAACCTAACCTAACCTAACCTAACCTAACCTAACCTAACCTAACCTAACCTAACCTAACCTAACCTAACCTAACCTAACCTAACCTAACCTAACCTAACCTAACCTAACCTAACCTAACCTAACCTAACCTAACCTAACCTAACCTAACCTAACCTAACCTAACCTAACCTAACCTAACCTAACCTAACCTAACCTAACCTAACCTAACCTAACCTAACCTAACCTAACCTAACCTAACCTAACCTAACCTAACCTAACCTAACCTAACCTAACCTAACCTAACCTAACCTAACCTAACCTAACCTAACCTAACCTAACCTAACCTAACCTAACCTAACCTAACCTAACCTAACCTAACCTAACCTAACCTAACCTAACCTAACCTAACCTAACCTAACCTAACCTAACCTAACCTAACCTAACCTAACCTAACCTAACCTAACCTAACCTAACCTAACCTAACCTAACCTAACCTAACCTAACCTAACCTAACCTAACCTAACCTAACCTAACCTAACCTAACCTAACCTAACCTAACCTAACCTAACCTAACCTAACCTAACCTAACCTAACCTAACCTAACCTAACCTAACCTAACCTAACCTAACCTAACCTAACCTAACCTAACCTAACCTAACCTAACCTAACCTAACCTAACCTAACCTAACCTAACCTAACCTAACCTAACCTAACCTAACCTAACCTAACCTAACCTAACCTAACCTAACCTAACCTAACCTAACCTAACCTAACCTAACCTAACCTAACCTAACCTAACCTAACCTAACCTAACCTAACCTAACCTAACCTAACCTAACCTAACCTAACCTAACCTAACCTAACCTAACCTAACCTAACCTAACCTAACCTAACCTAACCTAACCTAACCTAACCTAACCTAACCTAACCTAACCTAACCTAACCTAACCTAACCTAACCTAACCTAACCTAACCTAACCTAACCTAACCTAACCTAACCTAACCTAACCTAACCTAACCTAACCTAACCTAACCTAACCTAACCTAACCTAACCTAACCTAACCTAACCTAACCTAACCTAACCTAACCTAACCTAACCTAACCTAACCTAACCTAACCTAACCTAACCTAACCTAACCTAACCTAACCTAACCTAACCTAACCTAACCTAACCTAACCTAACCTAACCTAACCTAACCTAACCTAACCTAACCTAACCTAACCTAACCTAACCTAACCTAACCTAACCTAACCTAACCTAACCTAACCTAACCTAACCTAACCTAACCTAACCTAACCTAACCTAACCTAACCTAACCTAACCTAACCTAACCTAACCTAACCTAACCTAACCTAACCTAACCTAACCTAACCTAACCTAACCTAACCTAACCTAACCTAACCTAACCTAACCTAACCTAACCTAACCTAACCTAACCTAACCTAACCTAACCTAACCTAACCTAACCTAACCTAACCTAACCTAACCTAACCTAACCTAACCTAACCTAACCTAACCTAACCTAACCTAACCTAACCTAACCTAACCTAACCTAACCTAACCTAACCTAACCTAACCTAACCTAACCTAACCTAACCTAACCTAACCTAACCTAACCTAACCTAACCTAACCTAACCTAACCTAACCTAACCTAACCTAACCTAACCTAACCTAACCTAACCTAACCTAACCTAACCTAACCTAACCTAACCTAACCTAACCTAACCTAACCTAACCTAACCTAACCTAACCTAACCTAACCTAACCTAACCTAACCTAACCTAACCTAACCTAACCTAACCTAACCTAACCTAACCTAACCTAACCTAACCTAACCTAACCTAACCTAACCTAACCTAACCTAACCTAACCTAACCTAACCTAACCTAACCTAACCTAACCTAACCTAACCTAACCTAACCTAACCTAACCTAACCTAACCTAACCTAACCTAACCTAACCTAACCTAACCTAACCTAACCTAACCTAACCTAACCTAACCTAACCTAACCTAACCTAACCTAACCTAACCTAACCTAACCTAACCTAACCTAACCTAACCTAACCTAACCTAACCTAACCTAACCTAACCTAACCTAACCTAACCTAACCTAACCTAACCTAACCTAACCTAACCTAACCTAACCTAACCTAACCTAACCTAACCTAACCTAACCTAACCTAACCTAACCTAACCTAACCTAACCTAACCTAACCTAACCTAACCTAACCTAACCTAACCTAACCTAACCTAACCTAACCTAACCTAACCTAACCTAACCTAACCTAACCTAACCTAACCTAACCTAACCTAACCTAACCTAACCTAACCTAACCTAACCTAACCTAACCTAACCTAACCTAACCTAACCTAACCTAACCTAACCTAACCTAACCTAACCTAACCTAACCTAACCTAACCTAACCTAACCTAACCTAACCTAACCTAACCTAACCTAACCTAACCTAACCTAACCTAACCTAACCTAACCTAACCTAACCTAACCTAACCTAACCTAACCTAACCTAACCTAACCTAACCTAACCTAACCTAACCTAACCTAACCTAACCTAACCTAACCTAACCTAACCTAACCTAACCTAACCTAACCTAACCTAACCTAACCTAACCTAACCTAACCTAACCTAACCTAACCTAACCTAACCTAACCTAACCTAACCTAACCTAACCTAACCTAACCTAACCTAACCTAACCTAACCTAACCTAACCTAACCTAACCTAACCTAACCTAACCTAACCTAACCTAACCTAACCTAACCTAACCTAACCTAACCTAACCTAACCTAACCTAACCTAACCTAACCTAACCTAACCTAACCTAACCTAACCTAACCTAACCTAACCTAACCTAACCTAACCTAACCTAACCTAACCTAACCTAACCTAACCTAACCTAACCTAACCTAACCTAACCTAACCTAACCTAACCTAACCTAACCTAACCTAACCTAACCTAACCTAACCTAACCTAACCTAACCTAACCTAACCTAACCTAACCTAACCTAACCTAACCTAACCTAACCTAACCTAACCTAACCTAACCTAACCTAACCTAACCTAACCTAACCTAACCTAACCTAACCTAACCTAACCTAACCTAACCTAACCTAACCTAACCTAACCTAACCTAACCTAACCTTTTTTTTTTTTTTTTGTTTAGGGGGGGAAAATGCGTTACGCATACCACCCGGGCGCAGGGGGTGACCCGAGTGGTTATGTGGGACTCCCGTATGAGCTTATGAGACCCACGGTGTACCCACTAAAAACCCCCCCACTTGCCGCCTCGCCGCCATGTGGCGAGGTTACGGGAACGCTTGCGCACACATCCGCAACCCCGCCGGCGGCAGCCGCCCACAAGCGGCTCCTCACGGATGCCCTGAGGCCCTCCACGTGAGGCGCGCCAGATGTTAGGACGCGCCTGCCTGCTCGATCTCCACCTGTACAGTAGCGGATCCCCCCTGAGTCCGCTACGAGGAGATCGTGGGTGCAGAAAAATCCAGCACCCGGTGGCGGATCAGGTCTGTGGTTCCGCCACCGACCACGTCTCGGCCGCAGAGGATAGGGAAAGCGGCGCACCGTAATACCGGCATTCCTCCTCCTCTGCGGTCCCACCAATGCCGTTTCGGCGGAACGGCCCCGCCAAGTTCGCAGGGGGTAGGGAGAGTGGCGCACCGTAATACCAACACGCCTCTCCCCCTGCGATCCCGCCTCGGCCGCAGAAGATAGGGAGAACGGCGAACCGCAATACCGGCACTCCTCTTCTTCTACGGCCCCTCCCTTACGCATCCTAAGCGGGCTTCGCTAAGCCCGCTAGGAGCGCCCTCCTCGGGCCAGCCGGCGGCCCAAACAGGCCGGCCCTGGGTGCCTCTTAGCTTCGCCGTGGGTGACCAGTCCACGGTTACTAAGCCCCCCCGCCCCAACAAGGCGGGCACCCTCGGGGGGGAACCTAACCTAACCTAACCTAACCTAACCTAACCTAACCTAACCTAACCTAACCTAACCTAACCTAACCTAACCTAACCTAACCTAACCTAACCTAACCTAACCTAACCTAACCTAACCTAACCTAACCTAACCTAACCTAACCTAACCTAACCTAACCTAACCTAACCTAACCTAACCTAACCTAACCTAACCTAACCTAACCTAACCTAACCTAACCTAACCTAACCTAACCTAACCTAACCTAACCTAACCTAACCTAACCTAACCTAACCTAACCTAACCTAACCTAACCTAACCTAACCTAACCTAACCTAACCTAACCTAACCTAACCTAACCTAACCTAACCTAACCTAACCTAACCTAACCTAACCTAACCTAACCTAACCTAACCTAACCTAACCTAACCTAACCTAACCTAACCTAACCTAACCTAACCTAACCTAACCTAACCTAACCTAACCTAACCTAACCTAACCTAACCTAACCTAACCTAACCTAACCTAACCTAACCTAACCTAACCTAACCTAACCTAACCTAACCTAACCTAACCTAACCTAACCTAACCTAACCTAACCTAACCTAACCTAACCTAACCTAACCTAACCTAACCTAACCTAACCTAACCTAACCTAACCTAACCTAACCTAACCTAACCTAACCTAACCTAACCTAACCTAACCTAACCTAACCTAACCTAACCTAACCTAACCTAACCTAACCTAACCTAACCTAACCTAACCTAACCTAACCTAACCTAACCTAACCTAACCTAACCTAACCTAACCTAACCTAACCTAACCTAACCTAACCTAACCTAACCTAACCTAACCTAACCTAACCTAACCTAACCTAACCTAACCTAACCTAACCTAACCTAACCTAACCTAACCTAACCTAACCTAACCTAACCTAACCTAACCTAACCTAACCTAACCTAACCTAACCTAACCTAACCTACCTAAACTTCCTACCTACCTAACCTACCTAACCTAACCTAACCTAACCTAACCTAACCTAACCTAACCTAACCTAACCTAACCTAACCTAACCTAACCTAACCTAACCTAACCTAACCTAACCTAACCTAACCTAACCTACCTAAACTTCCTACCTACCTAACCTACCTAACCTACCTAAACTACCTACCTACCTAACCTACCTAACCTACCTAAACTTCCTACCTACCTAACCTACCTAACCTACCTAACCTACCTAACCTACCTAACCTACCTACCTACCTAACCTACCTAACCTACCTAACCTACCTACCTACCTATCCTACCTAACCTACCTAACCTACCTACCTAACCTACCTACCTAACCTACCTAACCTACCTATCCTACCTAACTTACCTAACCTTACCTAACCTGCCATCTGCTGCCATAAGACATCTGCTGCGCGCTTCCAGAGGGTCTACTGCAAGCTAGTTTTTTTTTTTACATTTTTAGTCCTAATATTTAATGCATGATTGAAGAAACAAAATTTGGCTTTCTAATTGATTTATTTAATAGGAAATAATTGAATATTTTAGTATAAGTTATTTTGCCGAATAGCGGCTCTGATGCACTTTGTTATATCGTTTTTTATTGTTTTTTATCTTTTAAATTGACCAAGTTATTACCTGGTTTGTGTTTTTCGTTTTTTTCGGAAATCCATCGAAATTAAAATCATTTGGACATAGTCCTGACCAGCTCCCTAATTGTATGGACCCCTGGAAGTTTATTCCGGATCAATAGGACCAATAGCGACCGAGATCCATCGATCCTGGCCGCTTGCAGACCAGAACAACTCCTGGGCATAGGTTTGAGCCGGCGGATCTCGGCTCTGGGGACTCTCAGAGACCTGCGGTTTTCTTGGGCGGGGTCTACGGACTGAGCACAGCCATCCCTCGGTGTTTCCATCCATCCCAATTTTTTGGTCAGGCTGAGCCTGCCAGAGGACGGGCGAGAGCAGCCCGAGTTCAGCGAGCCCAATCTCGAGTCTGTGCGACCACCTGGACCGGAGTTACGAGGCTTTTAAGTTTGAAGTCAGCCATCTTGAAATTTTGACAGCTGTCAACTGGCTAGCAATAACCCTCCTAGCTCGGGAACGGGGAGGCGTAGAGAGACGTGCGACACGTCATTGTGCTCGGCGGAGCACTCTCCTTCGAGTGAGCTGGGTCCCATTGGGATCCGAGCGCCTCCCACTTTAGTGTGAGCTGAGCCTGCCAGAGGACGGGCGAGACCAGCCCGAGTTCAGCGAGCCCAGTCTCGAGTCTGTGCGACCACCTGGACCGGAGTTACGAGGCTCTAAAGTTTGAAGTCAGCCATCTTGAAATTTTGACAGCTGTCAACTGGCTAGCTATAACCCTCCTAGCTCGGGAACGGGGAGGCGTAGAGAGACGTGCGACACGTCATTGTGCTCGGCGGAGCATTCTCCTTCGATTGAGCTGGGTCCCATTGGGATCCGAGCGCCCCCCACTTTAGTGTGAGCTGAGCCTGCCAGAGGACGGGCGAGACCAGCCCGAGTTCAGCGAGCCCAGTCTCGAGTCTGTGCGACCACCTGGACCGGAGTTACGAGGCTCTAAAGTTTGAAGTCAGCCATCTTGAAATTTTGACAGCTGTCAACTGGCTAGCTATAACCCTCCTAGCTCGGGAACGGGGAGGCGTAGAGAGACGTGCGACACGTCATTGTGCTCGGCGGAGCATTCTCCTTCGATTGAGCTGGGTCCCATTGGGATCCGAGCGCCCCCCACTTTAGTGTGAGCTGAGCCTGCCAGAGGACGGGCGAGACCAGCCCGAGTTCAGCGAGCCCAGTCTCGAGTCTGTGCGACCACCTGGACCGGAGTTACGAGGCTCTTAAGTTTGAAGTCAGCCATCTTGAAATTTTGACAGCTGTCAACCGGCTGACACAAACGCCCCTAGCTCGGAAACGGGGAGGCGTAGACAGGCGTGCGACACGTCGTTGTGCTCGGCAGAGCATTCCCCTTCGACTGAACTGGGCGCCGCTGGGATCCGAGGCCCCCCCACTTTTGTGTCAGTTAACCATAGACAAGAAGACAGTACATAAAGGAAAGGAGAAGAGGGAAAGAAAGAAGAAAGCATGTCAAACCATTTCGCCCTGTCAAACTATTAATCAGAATAAATTTAAGCTATAAAACCAACATTATTAAAAAAAAATGGTCAAGTGCGAGTCGGATTTTAATTTTCCATACATTTTTCGATAAAGCGCCTGATGAAAAATTTCCGCAACAAATCACGCTTTTATCAAAGTTTGTCATTTTTTATCTCCGAAACGGTAAGAGATAGAGCAAAACGGACTTCAATTTTGAACAATTTATACTACGTTAGTAGTATAAAATTATAGCAATCTACATAAAAACATTTTTTTTTTGTCAAAATTGGACAAAAAAAAATATCAAAAATAATCTAACCCGGGTCTAAAATTTTTGTTTATAGACTTAGAAAGTCCAAAAAAATACCATTCGATGCAGAATTGCAAAAATTTTGTCGCATGTGAATATCAGCTCCGCAAAGTAAATAGTTTTTGCAAAAAAAAATAAAAACCATAAAAAAACAAAAAAAATGTATGGGAGGTACCAAAAGGGGGGGGTTTGCACCCCAAGCCAAAAACACCACAGGTGGGGCATGGTTAAAAACCCCCCTCTGCGAAGTTTCAGAAAGATCTACCGAAATTCGACCCTATAACCTAACCTAACCTAACCTAACCTAACCTAACCTAACCTAACCTAACCTAACCTAACCTAACCTAACCTAACCTAACCTAACCTAACCTAACCTAACCTAACCTAACCTAACCTAACCTAACCTAACCTAACCTAACCTAACCTAACCTAACCTAACCTAACCTAACCTAACCTAACCTAACCTAACCTAACCTAACCTAACCTAACCTAACCTAACCTAACCTAACCTAACCTAACCTAACCTAACCTAACCTAACCTAACCTAACCTAACCTAACCTAACCTAACCTAACCTAACCTAACCTAACCTAACCTAACCTAACCTAACCTAACCTAACCTAACCTAACCTAACCTAACCTAACCTAACCTAACCTAACCTAACCTAACCTAACCTAACCTAACCTAACCTAACCTAACCTAACCTAACCTAACCTAACCTAACCTAACCTAACCTAACCTAACCTAACCTAACCTAACCTAACCTAACCTAACCTAACCTAACCTAACCTAACCTAACCTAACCTAACCTAACCTAACCTAACCTAACCTAACCTAACCTAACCTAACCTAACCTAACCTAACCTAACCTAACCTAACCTAACCTAACCTAACCTAACCTAACCTAACCTAACCTAACCTAACCTAACCTAACCTAACCTAACCTAACCTAACCTAACCTAACCTAACCTAACCTAACCTAACCTAACCTAACCTAACCTAACCTAACCTAACCTAACCTAACCTAACCTAACCTAACCTAACCTAACCTAACCTAACCTAACCTAACCTAACCTAACCTAACCTAACCTAACCTAACCTAACCTAACCTAACCTAACCTAACCTAACCTAACCTAACCTAACCTAACCTAACCTAACCTAACCTAACCTAACCTAACCTAACCTAACCTAACCTAACCTAACCTAACCTAACCTAACCTAACCTAACCTAACCTAACCTAACCTAACCTAACCTAACCTAACCTAACCTAACCTAACCTAACCTAACCTAACCTAACCTAACCTAACCTAACCTAACCTAACCTAACCTAACCTAACCTAACCTAACCTAACCTAACCTAACCTAACCTAACCTAACCTAACCTAACCTAACCTAACCTAACCTAACCTAACCTAACCTAACCTAACCTAACCTAACCTACCTAACCTACCTAAACTTCCTACCTACCTAACCTACCTAACCTACCTAACCTACTTAACCTACCTACCTACCTAACCTACCTAACCTACCTACCTACCTATCCTACCTAACCTACCTAACCTACCTACCTAACCTTCCTAACCTACCTATCTAACCTACCTACCTAACCTACCTAACCTACCTATCCTACCTACCTAACCTACCTACCTAACTTACCTAACCTTACCTAACCTGCCATCTGCTGCCATAAGACATCTGCTGCGCGCTTCCAGAGGGTCTACTGCAAGCTAGTTTTTTTTTTTACATTTTTAGTCCTAATATTTAATGCATGATTGAAGAAACAAAATTTGGCTTTCTAATTGATTTATTTAATAGGAAATAATTGAATATTTTATTATAAGTTATTTTGCCGAATAGCGGCTCTGATGCACTTTGTTATATCGTTTTTTATTGTTTTTTATCTTTTAAATTGACCAAGTTATTACCTGGTTTGTGTTTTTCGTTTTTTTCGGAAATCCATCGAAATTAAAATCATTTGGACATAGTCCTGACCAGCTCCCTAATTGTATGGACCCCTGGAAGTTTATTCCGGATCAATAGGACCATTAGCGACCGAGATCCATCGATCCTGGCCGCTTGCAGACCAGAACAACTCCTGGGCATAGGTTTGAGCCGGCGGATCTCGGCTCTGGGGACTCTCAGAGACCTGCGGTTTTCTTGGGCGGGGTCTACGGACTGAGCACAGCCATCCCTCGGTGTTTCCATCCATCCCAAATTTTTGTTCAGGCTGAGCCTGCCAGAGGACGGGCGAGAGCAGCCCGAGTTCAGCGAGCCCAATCTCGAGTCTGTGCGACCACCGGGACCGGAGTTACGAGGCTTTTAAGTTTGAAGTCAGCCATCTTGAAATTTTGACAGCTGTCAACTGGCTAGCAATAACCCTCCTAGCTCGGGAACGGGGAGGCGTAGAGAGACGTGCGACACGTCATTGTGCTCGGCGGAGCACTCTCCTTCGAGTGAGCTGGGTCCCATTGGGATCCGAGCGCCTCCCACTTTAGTGTGAGCTGAGCCTGCCAGAGGACGGGCGAGACCAGCCCGAGTTCAGCGAGCCCAGTCTCGAGTCTGTGCGACCACCTGGACCGGAGTTACGAGGCTCTAAAGTTTGAAGTCAGCCATCTTGAAATTTTGACAGCTGTCAACTGGCTAGCTATAACCCTCCTAGCTCGGGAACGGGGAGGCGTAGAGAGACGTGCGACACGTCATTGTGCTCGGCGGAGCATTCTCCTTCGATTGAGCTGGGTCCCATTGGGATCCGAGCGCCCCCCACTTTAGTGTGAGCTGAGCCTGCCAGAGGACGGGCGAGACCAGCCCGAGTTCAGCGAGCCCAGTCTCGAGTCTGTGCGACCACCTGGACCGGAGTTACGAGGCTCTAAAGTTTGAAGTCAGCCATCTTGAAATTTTGACAGCTGTCAACTGGCTAGCTATAACCCTCCTAGCTCGGGAACGGGGAGGCGTAGAGAGACGTGCGACACGTCATTGTGCTCGGCGGAGCATTCTCCTTCGATTGAGCTGGGTCCCATTGGGATCCGAGCGCCCCCCACTTTAGTGTGAGCTGAGCCTGCCAGAGGACGGGCGAGACCAGCCCGAGTTCAGCGAGCCCAGTCTCGAGTCTGTGCGACCACCTGGACCGGAGTTACGAGGCTCTTAAGTTTGAAGTCAGCCATCTTGAAATTTTGACAGCTGTCAACCGGCTGACACAAACGCCCCTAGCTCGGAAACGGGGAGGCGTAGACAGGCGTGCGACACGTCGTTGTGCTCGGCAGAGCATTCCCCTTCGACTGAACTGGGCGCCGCTGGGATCCGAGGCCCCCCCACTTTTGTGTCAGTTAACCATAGACAAGAAGACAGTACATAAAGGAAAGGAGAAGAGGGAAAGAAAGAAGAAAGCATGTCAAACCATTTCGCCCTGTCAAACTATTAATCAGAATAAATTTAAGCTATAAAACCAACATTATTAAAAAAAAATGGTCAAGTGCGAGTCGGATTTTAATTTTCCATACATTTTTCGATAAAGCGCCTGATGAAAAATTTCCGCAACAAATCACGCTTTTATCAAAGTTTGTCATTTTTTATCTCCGAAACGGTAAGAGATAGAGCAAAACGGACTTCAATTTTGAACAATTTATACTACGTTAGTAGTATAAAATTATAGCAATCTACATAAAAACATTTTTTTTTTGTCAAAATTGGACAAAAAAAAATATCAAAAATAATCTAACCCGGGTCTAAAATTTTTGTTTATAGACTTAGAAAGTCCAAAAAAATACCATTCGATGCAGAATTGCAAAAATTTTGTCGCATGTGAATATCAGCTCCGCAAAGTAAATAGTTTTTGCAAAAAAAAATAAAAACCATAAAAAAACAAAAAAAATGTATGGGAGGTACCAAAAGGGGGGGGTTTGCACCCCAAGCCAAAAACACCACAGGTGGGGCATGGTTAAAAACCCCCCTCTGCGAAGTTTCAGAAAGATCTACCGAAATTCGACCCTATAACCTAACCTAACCTAACCTAACCTAACCTAACCTAACCTAACCTAACCTAACCTAACCTAACCTAACCTAACCTAACCTAACCTAACCTAACCTAACCTAACCTAACCTAACCTAACCTAACCTAACCTAACCTAACCTAACCTAACCTAACCTAACCTAACCTAACCTAACCTAACCTAACCTAACCTAACCTAACCTAACCTAACCTAACCTAACCTAACCTAACCTAACCTAACCTAACCTAACCTAACCTAACCTAACCTAACCTAACCTAACCTAACCTAACCTAACCTAACCTAACCTAACCTAACCTAACCTAACCTAACCTAACCTAACCTAACCTAACCTAACCTAACCTAACCTAACCTAACCTAACCTAACCTAACCTAACCTAACCTAACCTAACCTAACCTAACCTAACCTAACCTAACCTAACCTAACCTAACCTAACCTAACCTAACCTAACCTAACCTAACCTAACCTAACCTAACCTAACCTAACCTAACCTAACCTAACCTAACCTAACCTAACCTAACCTAACCTAACCTAACCTAACCTAACCTAACCTAACCTAACCTAACCTAACCTAACCTAACCTAACCTAACCTAACCTAACCTAACCTAACCTAACCTAACCTAACCTAACCTAACCTAACCTAACCTAACCTAACCTAACCTAACCTAACCTAACCTAACCTAACCTAACCTAACCTAACCTAACCTAACCTAACCTAACCTAACCTAACCTAACCTAACCTAACCTAACCTAACCTAACCTAACCTAACCTAACCTAACCTAACCTAACCTAACCTAACCTAACCTAACCTAACCTAACCTAACCTAACCTAACCTAACCTAACCTAACCTAACCTAACCTAACCTAACCTAACCTAACCTAACCTAACCTAACCTAACCTAACCTAACCTAACCTAACCTAACCTAACCTAACCTAACCTAACCTAACCTAACCTAACCTAACCTAACCTAACCTAACCTAACCTAACCTAACCTAACCTAACCTAACCTAACCTAACCTAACCTAACCTAACCTAACCTAACCTAACCTAACCTAACCTAACCTAACCTAACCTAACCTAACCTAACCTAACCTAACCTAACCTAACCTAACCTAACCTAACCTAACCTAACCTAACCTAACCTAACCTAACCTAACCTAACCTAACCTAACCTAACCTAACCTAACCTAACCTAACCTAACCTAACCTAACCTAACCTAACCTAACCTAACCTAACCTAACCTAACCTAACCTAACCTAACCTAACCTAACCTAACCTAACCTAACCTAACCTAACCTAACCTAACCTAACCTAACCTAACCTAACCTAACCTAACCTAACCTAACCTAACCTAACCTAACCTAACCTAACCTAACCTAACCTAACCTAACCTAACCTAACCTAACCTAACCTAACCTAACCTAACCTAACCTAACCTAACCTAACCTAACCTAACCTAACCTAACCTAACCTAACCTAACCTAACCTAACCTAACCTAACCTAACCTAACCTAACCTAACCTAACCTAACCTAACCTAACCTAACCTAACCTAACCTAACCTAACCTAACCTAACCTAACCTAACCTAACCTAACCTAACCTAACCTAACCTAACCTAACCTAACCTAACCTAACCTAACCTAACCTAACCTAACCTAACCTAACCTAACCTAACCTAACCTAACCTAACCTAACCTAACCTAACCTAACCTAACCTAACCTAACCTAACCTAACCTAACCTAACCTAACCTAACCTAACCTAACCTAACCTAACCTAACCTAACCTAACCTAACCTAACCTAACCTAACCTAACCTAACCTAACCTAACCTAACCTAACCTAACCTAACCTAACCTAACCTAACCTAACCTAACCTAACCTAACCTAACCTAACCTAACCTAACCTAACCTAACCTAACCTAACCTAACCTAACCTAACCTAACCTAACCTAACCTAACCTAACCTAACCTAACCTAACCTAACCTAACCTAACCTAACCTAACCTAACCTAACCTAACCTAACCTAACCTAACCTAACCTAACCTAACCTAACCTAACCTAACCTAACCTAACCTAACCTAACCTAACCTAACCTAACCTAACCTAACCTAACCTAACCTAACCTAACCTAACCTAACCTAACCTAACCTAACCTAACCTAACCTAACCTAACCTAACCTAACCTAACCTAACCTAACCTAACCTAACCTAACCTAACCTAACCTAACCTAACCTAACCTAACCTAACCTAACCTAACCTAACCTAACCTAACCTAACCTAACCTAACCTAACCTAACCTAACCTAACCTAACCTAACCTAACCTAACCTAACCTAACCTAACCTAACCTAACCTAACCTAACCTAACCTAACCTAACCTAACCTAACCTAACCTAACCTAACCTAACCTAACCTAACCTAACCTAACCTAACCTAACCTAACCTAACCTAACCTAACCTAACCTAACCTAACCTAACCTAACCTAACCTAACCTAACCTAACCTAACCTAACCTAACCTAACCTAACCTAACCTAACCTAACCTAACCTAACCTAACCTAACCTAACCTAACCTAACCTAACCTAACCTAACCTAACCTAACCTAACCTAACCTAACCTAACCTAACCTAACCTAACCTAACCTAACCTAACCTAACCTAACCTAACCTAACCTAACCTAACCTAACCTAACCTAACCTAACCTAACCTACCTAAACTTCCTACCTACCTAACCTACCTAACCTAACCTAACCTAACCTAACCTAACCTAACCTAACCTAACCTAACCTAACCTAACCTAACCTAACCTAACCTAACCTAACCTAACCTAACCTAACCTAACCTAACCTAACCTAACCTAACCTAACCTAACCTACCTAAACTTCCTACCTACCTAACCTACCTAACCTACCTAAACTACCTACCTACCTAACCTACCTAACCTACCTAAACTTCCTACCTACCTAACCTACCTAACCTACCTAACCTACCTAACCTACCTAACCTACCTACCTACCTAACCTACCTAACCTACCTAACCTACCTACCTACCTATCCTACCTAACCTACCTAACCTACCTACCTAACCTACCTACCTAACCTACCTAACCTACCTATCCTACCTAACTTACCTAACCTTACCTAACCTGCCATCTGCTGCCATAAGACATCTGCTGCGCGCTTCCAGAGGGTCTACTGCAAGCTAGTTTTTTTTTTTACATTTTTAGTCCTAATATTTAATGCATGATTGAAGAAACAAAATTTGGCTTTCTAATTGATTTATTTAATAGGAAATAATTGAATATTTTAGTATAAGTTATTTTGCCGAATAGCGGCTCTGATGCACTTTGTTATATCGTTTTTTATTGTTTTTTATCTTTTAAATTGACCAAGTTATTACCTGGTTTGTGTTTTTCGTTTTTTTCGGAAATCCATCGAAATTAAAATCATTTGGACATAGTCCTGACCAGCTCCCTAATTGTATGGACCCCTGGAAGTTTATTCCGGATCAATAGGACCAATAGCGACCGAGATCCATCGATCCTGGCCGCTTGCAGACCAGAACAACTCCTGGGCATAGGTTTGAGCCGGCGGATCTCGGCTCTGGGGACTCTCAGAGACCTGCGGTTTTCTTGGGCGGGGTCTACGGACTGAGCACAGCCATCCCTCGGTGTTTCCATCCATCCCAATTTTTTGGTCAGGCTGAGCCTGCCAGAGGACGGGCGAGAGCAGCCCGAGTTCAGCGAGCCCAATCTCGAGTCTGTGCGACCACCTGGACCGGAGTTACGAGGCTTTTAAGTTTGAAGTCAGCCATCTTGAAATTTTGACAGCTGTCAACTGGCTAGCAATAACCCTCCTAGCTCGGGAACGGGGAGGCGTAGAGAGACGTGCGACACGTCATTGTGCTCGGCGGAGCACTCTCCTTCGAGTGAGCTGGGTCCCATTGGGATCCGAGCGCCTCCCACTTTAGTGTGAGCTGAGCCTGCCAGAGGACGGGCGAGACCAGCCCGAGTTCAGCGAGCCCAGTCTCGAGTCTGTGCGACCACCTGGACCGGAGTTACGAGGCTCTAAAGTTTGAAGTCAGCCATCTTGAAATTTTGACAGCTGTCAACTGGCTAGCTATAACCCTCCTAGCTCGGGAACGGGGAGGCGTAGAGAGACGTGCGACACGTCATTGTGCTCGGCGGAGCATTCTCCTTCGATTGAGCTGGGTCCCATTGGGATCCGAGCGCCCCCCACTTTAGTGTGAGCTGAGCCTGCCAGAGGACGGGCGAGACCAGCCCGAGTTCAGCGAGCCCAGTCTCGAGTCTGTGCGACCACCTGGACCGGAGTTACGAGGCTCTAAAGTTTGAAGTCAGCCATCTTGAAATTTTGACAGCTGTCAACTGGCTAGCTATAACCCTCCTAGCTCGGGAACGGAGAGGCGTAGAGAGACGTGCGACACGTCATTGTGCTCGGCGGAGCATTCTCCTTCGATTGAGCTGGGTCCCATTGGGATCCGAGCGCCCCCCACTTTAGTGTGAGCTGAGCCTGCCAGAGGACGGGCGAGACCAGCCCGAGTTCAGCGTGCCCAGTCTCGAGTCTGTGCGACCACCTGGACCGGAGTTACGAGGCTCTTAAGTTTGAAGTCAGCCATCTTGAAATTTTGACAGCTGTCAACCGGCTGACACAAACCCCCCTAGCTCGGAAACGGGGAGGCGTAGACAGGCGTGCGACACGTCGTTGTGCTCGGCAGAGCATTCCCCTTCGACTGAACTAGGCGCCGCTGGGATCCGAGGCCCCCCCACTTTTGTGTCAGTTGACCATAGACAAGAAGACAGTACATAAAGGAAAGGAGAAGAGGGAAAGAAAGAAGAAAGCATGTCAAACCATTTCGCCCTGTCAAACTATTATTCAGAATAAATTTAAGCTATAAAACGAACATTATTAAAAAAAAATGGTCAAGTGCGAGTCGGATTTTAATTTTCCATACATTTTTCGATAAAGCGCCTGATGAAAAATTTCCGCAACAAATCACGCTTTTATCAAAGTTTGGCATTTTTTATCTCCGAAACGGTAAGAGATAGAGCAAAACGGACTTCAATTTTGAACAATTTATACTACGTTAGTAGTATAAAATTATAGCAATCTACATAAAAACATTTTTTTTTTGTCAAAATTGGACAAAAAAAAATATCAAAAATAATCTAACCTGGGTCTAAAATTTTTGTTTATAGACTTAGAAAGTCCAAAAAAATACCATTCGATGCAGAATTGCAATAATTTTGTAGCATGTGAATATCAGCTCCGCAAAGTAAATAGTTTTTGCAAAAAAAAATAAAAACCATAAAAAAACAAAAAAAATGTATGGGAGGTACCAAAAGGGGGGGGTTTGCACCCCAAGCCAAAAACACCACAGGTGGGGCATGGTTAAAAACCCCCCTCTGCGAAGTTTCAGAAAGATCTACCGAAATTCGACCCTATAACCTAACCTAACCTAACCTAACCTAACCTAACCTAACCTAACCTAACCTAACCTAACCTAACCTAACCTAACCTAACCTAACCTAACCTAACCTAACCTAACCTAACCTAACCTAACCTAACCTAACCTAACCTAACCTAACCTAACCTAACCTAACCTAACCTAACCTAACCTAACCTAACCTAACCTAACCTAACCTAACCTAACCTAACCTAACCTAACCTAACCTAACCTAACCTAACCTAACCTAACCTAACCTAACCTAACCTAACCTAACCTAACCTAACCTAACCTAACCTAACCTAACCTAACCTAACCTAACCTAACCTAACCTAACCTAACCTAACCTAACCTAACCTAACCTAACCTAACCTAACCTAACCTAACCTAACCTAACCTAACCTAACCTAACCTAACCTAACCTAACCTAACCTAACCTAACCTAACCTAACCTAACCTAACCTAACCTAACCTAACCTAACCTAACCTAACCTAACCTAACCTAACCTAACCTAACCTAACCTAACCTAACCTAACCTAACCTAACCTAACCTAACCTAACCTAACCTAACCTAACCTAACCTAACCTAACCTAACCTAACCTAACCTAACCTAACCTAACCTAACCTAACCTAACCTAACCTAACCTAACCTAACCTAACCTAACCTAACCTAACCTAACCTAACCTAACCTAACCTAACCTAACCTAACCTAACCTAACCTAACCTAACCTAACCTAACCTAACCTAACCTAACCTAACCTAACCTAACCTAACCTAACCTAACCTAACCTAACCTAACCTAACCTAACCTAACCTAACCTAACCTAACCTAACCTAACCTAACCTAACCTAACCTAACCTAACCTAACCTAACCTAACCTAACCTAACCTAACCTAACCTAACCTAACCTAACCTAACCTAACCTAACCTAACCTAACCTAACCTAACCTAACCTAACCTAACCTAACCTAACCTAACCTAACCTAACCTAACCTAACCTAACCTAACCTAACCTAACCTAACCTAACCTAACCTAACCTACCTAAACTTCCTACCTACCTAACCTACCTAACCTAACCTAACCTAACCTAACCTAACCTAACCTAACCTAACCTAACCTAACCTAACCTAACCTAACCTAACCTAACCTAACCTAACCTAACCTAACCTAACCTAACCTAACCTAACCTAACCTAACCTAACCTACCTAAACTTCCTACCTACCTAACCTACCTAACCTACCTAAACTACCTACCTACCTAACCTACCTAACCTACCTAAACTTCCTACCTACCTAACCTACCTAACCTACCTAACCTACCTAACCTACCTAACCTACCTACCTACCTAACCTACCTAACCTACCTAACCTACCTACCTACCTATCCTACCTAACCTACCTAA
Source organism: Epinotia bilunana (assembly GCA_947049275.1). NCBI lineage: Eukaryota > Metazoa > Arthropoda > Insecta > Lepidoptera > Tortricidae > Epinotia > Epinotia bilunana. The sequence continues at coordinate 30,057 of OX346263.1, forward strand.
CCTACCTACCTAACCTACCTACCTAACCTACCTAACCTACCTATCCTACCTAACTTACCTAACCTTACCTAACCTGCCATCTGCTGCCATAAGACATCTGCTGCGCGCTTCCAGAGGGTCTACTGCAAGCTAGTTTTTTTTTTTACATTTTTAGTCCTAATATTTAATGCATGATTGAAGAAACAAAATTTGGCTTTCTAATTGATTTATTTAATAGGAAATAATTGAATATTTTAGTATAAGTTATTTTGCCGAATAGCGGCTCTGATGCACTTTGTTATATCGTTTTTTATTGTTTTTTATCTTTTAAATTGACCAAGTTATTACCTGGTTTGTGTTTTTCGTTTTTTTCGGAAATCCATCGAAATTAAAATCATTTGGACATAGTCCTGACCAGCTCCCTAATTGTATGGACCCCTGGAAGTTTATTCCGGATCAATAGGACCAATAGCGACCGAGATCCATCGATCCTGGCCGCTTGCAGACCAGAACAACTCCTGGGCATAGGTTTGAGCCGGCGGATCTCGGCTCTGGGGACTCTCAGAGACCTGCGGTTTTCTTGGGCGGGGTCTACGGACTGAGCACAGCCATCCCTCGGTGTTTCCATCCATCCCAATTTTTTGGTCAGGCTGAGCCTGCCAGAGGACGGGCGAGAGCAGCCCGAGTTCAGCGAGCCCAATCTCGAGTCTGTGCGACCACCTGGACCGGAGTTACGAGGCTTTTAAGTTTGAAGTCAGCCATCTTGAAATTTTGACAGCTGTCAACTGGCTAGCAATAACCCTCCTAGCTCGGGAACGGGGAGGCGTAGAGAGACGTGCGACACGTCATTGTGCTCGGCGGAGCACTCTCCTTCGAGTGAGCTGGGTCCCATTGGGATCCGAGCGCCTCCCACTTTAGTGTGAGCTGAGCCTGCCAGAGGACGGGCGAGACCAGCCCGAGTTCAGCGAGCCCAGTCTCGAGTCTGTGCGACCACCTGGACCGGAGTTACGAGGCTCTAAAGTTTGAAGTCAGCCATCTTGAAATTTTGACAGCTGTCAACTGGCTAGCTATAACCCTCCTAGCTCGGGAACGGGGAGGCGTAGAGAGACGTGCGACACGTCATTGTGCTCGGCGGAGCATTCTCCTTCGATTGAGCTGGGTCCCATTGGGATCCGAGCGCCCCCCACTTTAGTGTGAGCTGAGCCTGCCAGAGGACGGGCGAGACCAGCCCGAGTTCAGCGAGCCCAGTCTCGAGTCTGTGCGACCACCTGGACCGGAGTTACGAGGCTCTAAAGTTTGAAGTCAGCCATCTTGAAATTTTGACAGCTGTCAACTGGCTAGCTATAACCCTCCTAGCTCGGGAACGGAGAGGCGTAGAGAGACGTGCGACACGTCATTGTGCTCGGCGGAGCATTCTCCTTCGATTGAGCTGGGTCCCATTGGGATCCGAGCGCCCCCCACTTTAGTGTGAGCTGAGCCTGCCAGAGGACGGGCGAGACCAGCCCGAGTTCAGCGTGCCCAGTCTCGAGTCTGTGCGACCACCTGGACCGGAGTTACGAGGCTCTTAAGTTTGAAGTCAGCCATCTTGAAATTTTGACAGCTGTCAACCGGCTGACACAAACCCCCCTAGCTCGGAAACGGGGAGGCGTAGACAGGCGTGCGACACGTCGTTGTGCTCGGCAGAGCATTCCCCTTCGACTGAACTAGGCGCCGCTGGGATCCGAGGCCCCCCCACTTTTGTGTCAGTTGACCATAGACAAGAAGACAGTACATAAAGGAAAGGAGAAGAGGGAAAGAAAGAAGAAAGCATGTCAAACCATTTCGCCCTGTCAAACTATTATTCAGAATAAATTTAAGCTATAAAACGAACATTATTAAAAAAAAATGGTCAAGTGCGAGTCGGATTTTAATTTTCCATACATTTTTCGATAAAGCGCCTGATGAAAAATTTCCGCAACAAATCACGCTTTTATCAAAGTTTGGCATTTTTTATCTCCGAAACGGTAAGAGATAGAGCAAAACGGACTTCAATTTTGAACAATTTATACTACGTTAGTAGTATAAAATTATAGCAATCTACATAAAAACATTTTTTTTTTGTCAAAATTGGACAAAAAAAAATATCAAAAATAATCTAACCTGGGTCTAAAATTTTTGTTTATAGACTTAGAAAGTCCAAAAAAATACCATTCGATGCAGAATTGCAATAATTTTGTAGCATGTGAATATCAGCTCCGCAAAGTAAATAGTTTTTGCAAAAAAAAATAAAAACCATAAAAAAACAAAAAAAATGTATGGGAGGTACCAAAAGGGGGGGGTTTGCACCCCAAGCCAAAAACACCACAGGTGGGGCATGGTTAAAAACCCCCCTCTGCGAAGTTTCAGAAAGATCTACCGAAATTCGACCCTATAACCTAACCTAACCTAACCTAACCTAACCTAACCTAACCTAACCTAACCTAACCTAACCTAACCTAACCTAACCTAACCTAACCTAACCTAACCTAACCTAACCTAACCTAACCTAACCTAACCTAACCTAACCTAACCTAACCTAACCTAACCTAACCTAACCTAACCTAACCTAACCTAACCTAACCTAACCTAACCTAACCTAACCTAACCTAACCTAACCTAACCTAACCTAACCTAACCTAACCTAACCTAACCTAACCTAACCTAACCTAACCTAACCTAACCTAACCTAACCTAACCTAACCTAACCTAACCTAACCTAACCTAACCTAACCTAACCTAACCTAACCTAACCTAACCTAACCTAACCTAACCTAACCTAACCTAACCTAACCTAACCTAACCTAACCTAACCTAACCTAACCTAACCTAACCTAACCTAACCTAACCTAACCTAACCTAACCTAACCTAACCTAACCTAACCTAACCTAACCTAACCTAACCTAACCTAACCTAACCTAACCTAACCTAACCTAACCTAACCTAACCTAACCTAACCTAACCTAACCTAACCTAACCTAACCTAACCTAACCTAACCTAACCTAACCTAACCTAACCTAACCTAACCTAACCTAACCTAACCTAACCTAACCTAACCTAACCTAACCTAACCTAACCTAACCTAACCTAACCTAACCTAACCTAACCTAACCTAACCTAACCTAACCTAACCTAACCTAACCTAACCTAACCTAACCTAACCTACCTAAACTTCCTACCTACCTAACCTACCTAACCTAACCTAACCTAACCTAACCTAACCTAACCTAACCTAACCTAACCTAACCTAACCTAACCTAACCTAACCTAACCTAACCTAACCTAACCTAACCTAACCTAACCTAACCTAACCTAACCTAACCTAACCTACCTAAACTTCCTACCTACCTAACCTACCTAACCTACCTAAACTACCTACCTACCTAACCTACCTAACCTACCTAAACTTCCTACCTACCTAACCTACCTAACCTACCTAACCTACCTAACCTACCTAACCTACCTACCTACCTAACCTACCTAACCTACCTAACCTACCTACCTACCTATCCTACCTAACCTACCTAACCTACCTACCTAACCTACCTACCTAACCTACCTAACCTACCTATCCTACCTAACTTACCTAACCTTACCTAACCTGCCATCTGCTGCCATAAGACATCTGCTGCGCGCTTCCAGAGGGTCTACTGCAAGCTAGTTTTTTTTTTTACATTTTTAGTCCTAATATTTAATGCATGATTGAAGAAACAAAATTTGGCTTTCTAATTGATTTATTTAATAGGAAATAATTGAATATTTTAGTATAAGTTATTTTGCCGAATAGCGGCTCTGATGCACTTTGTTATATCGTTTTTTATTGTTTTTTATCTTTTAAATTGACCAAGTTATTACCTGGTTTGTGTTTTTCGTTTTTTTCGGAAATCCATCGAAATTAAAATCATTTGGACATAGTCCTGACCAGCTCCCTAATTGTATGGACCCCTGGAAGTTTATTCCGGATCAATAGGACCAATAGCGACCGAGATCCATCGATCCTGGCCGCTTGCAGACCAGAACAACTCCTGGGCATAGGTTTGAGCCGGCGGATCTCGGCTCTGGGGACTCTCAGAGACCTGCGGTTTTCTTGGGCGGGGTCTACGGACTGAGCACAGCCATCCCTCGGTGTTTCCATCCATCCCAATTTTTTGGTCAGGCTGAGCCTGCCAGAGGACGGGCGAGAGCAGCCCGAGTTCAGCGAGCCCAATCTCGAGTCTGTGCGACCACCTGGACCGGAGTTACGAGGCTTTTAAGTTTGAAGTCAGCCATCTTGAAATTTTGACAGCTGTCAACTGGCTAGCAATAACCCTCCTAGCTCGGGAACGGGGAGGCGTAGAGAGACGTGCGACACGTCATTGTGCTCGGCGGAGCACTCTCCTTCGAGTGAGCTGGGTCCCATTGGGATCCGAGCGCCTCCCACTTTAGTGTGAGCTGAGCCTGCCAGAGGACGGGCGAGACCAGCCCGAGTTCATTCAGCGAGCCCAGTCTCGAGTCTGTGCGACCACCTGGACCGGAGTTACGAGGCTCTAAAGTTTGAAGTCAGCCATCTTGAAATTTTGACAGCTGTCAACTGGCTAGCTATAACCCTCCTAGCTCGGGAACGGGGAGGCGTAGAGAGACGTGCGACACGTCATTGTGCTCGGCGGAGCATTCTCCTTCGATTGAGCTGGGTCCCATTGGGATCCGAGCGCCCCCCACTTTAGTGTGAGCTGAGCCTGCCAGAGGACGGGCGAGACCAGCCCGAGTTCAGCGAGCCCAGTCTCGAGTCTGTGCGACCACCTGGACCGGAGTTACGAGGCTCTAAAGTTTGAAGTCAGCCATCTTGAAATTTTGACAGCTGTCAACTGGCTAGCTATAACCCTCCTAGCTCGGGAACGGAGAGGCGTAGAGAGACGTGCGACACGTCATTGTGCTCGGCGGAGCATTCTCCTTCGATTGAGCTGGGTCCCATTGGGATCCGAGCGCCCCCCACTTTAGTGTGAGCTGAGCCTGCCAGAGGACGGGCGAGACCAGCCCGAGTTCAGCGTGCCCAGTCTCGAGTCTGTGCGACCACCTGGACCGGAGTTACGAGGCTCTTAAGTTTGAAGTCAGCCATCTTGAAATTTTGACAGCTGTCAACCGGCTGACACAAACCCCCCTAGCTCGGAAACGGGGAGGCGTAGACAGGCGTGCGACACGTCGTTGTGCTCGGCAGAGCATTCCCCTTCGACTGAACTAGGCGCCGCTGGGATCCGAGGCCCCCCCACTTTTGTGTCAGTTGACCATAGACAAGAAGACAGTACATAAAGGAAAGGAGAAGAGGGAAAGAAAGAAGAAAGCATGTCAAACCATTTCGCCCTGTCAAACTATTATTCAGAATAAATTTAAGCTATAAAACGAACATTATTAAAAAAAAATGGTCAAGTGCGAGTCGGATTTTAATTTTCCATACATTTTTCGATAAAGCGCCTGATGAAAAATTTCCGCAACAAATCACGCTTTTATCAAAGTTTGGCATTTTTTATCTCCGAAACGGTAAGAGATAGAGCAAAACGGACTTCAATTTTGAACAATTTATACTACGTTAGTAGTATAAAATTATAGCAATCTACATAAAAACATTTTTTTTTTGTCAAAATTGGACAAAAAAAAATATCAAAAATAATCTAACCTGGGTCTAAAATTTTTGTTTATAGACTTAGAAAGTCCAAAAAAATACCATTCGATGCAGAATTGCAATAATTTTGTAGCATGTGAATATCAGCTCCGCAAAGTAAATAGTTTTTGCAAAAAAAAATAAAAACCATAAAAAAACAAAAAAAAATGTATGGGAGGTACCAAAAGGGGGGGGTTTGCACCCCAAGCCAAAAACACCACAGGTGGGGCATGGTTAAAAACCCCCCTCTGCGAAGTTTCAGAAAGATCTACCGAAATTCGACCCTATAACCTAACCTAACCTAACCTAACCTAACCTAACCTAACCTAACCTAACCTAACCTAACCTAACCTAACCTAACCTAACCTAACCTAACCTAACCTAACCTAACCTAACCTAACCTAACCTAACCTAACCTAACCTAACCTAACCTAACCTAACCTAACCTAACCTAACCTAACCTAACCTAACCTAACCTAACCTAACCTAACCTAACCTAACCTAACCTAACCTAACCTAACCTAACCTAACCTAACCTAACCTAACCTAACCTAACCTAACCTAACCTAACCTAACCTAACCTAACCTAACCTAACCTAACCTAACCTAACCTAACCTAACCTAACCTAACCTAACCTAACCTAACCTAACCTAACCTAACCTAACCTAACCTAACCTAACCTAACCTAACCTAACCTAACCTAACCTAACCTAACCTAACCTAACCTAACCTAACCTAACCTAACCTAACCTAACCTAACCTAACCTAACCTAACCTAACCTAACCTAACCTAACCTAACCTAACCTAACCTAACCTAACCTAACCTAACCTAACCTAACCTAACCTAACCTAACCTAACCTAACCTAACCTAACCTAACCTAACCTAACCTAACCTAACCTAACCTAACCTAACCTAACCTAACCTAACCTAACCTAACCTAACCTAACCTAACCTAACCTAACCTAACCTAACCTAACCTAACCTAACCTAACCTAACCTAACCTAACCTAACCTAACCTAACCTAACCTAACCTAACCTAACCTAACCTAACCTAACCTAACCTAACCTAACCTAACCTAACCTAACCTAACCTAACCTAACCTAACCTAACCTAACCTAACCTAACCTAACCTAACCTAACCTAACCTAACCTAACCTAACCTAACCTAACCTAACCTAACCTAACCTAACCTAACCTAACCTAACCTAACCTAACCTAACCTAACCTAACCTAACCTAACCTAACCTAACCTAACCTAACCTAACCTAACCTAACCTAACCTAACCTAACCTAACCTAACCTAACCTAACCTAACCTAACCTAACCTAACCTACCTAAACTTCCTACCTACCTAACCTACCTAACCTAACCTAACCTAACCTAACCTAACCTAACCTAACCTAACCTAACCTAACCTAACCTAACCTAACCTAACCTAACCTAACCTAACCTAACCTAACCTAACCTAACCTAACCTAACCTAACCTAACCTAACCTACCTAAACTTCCTACCTACCTAACCTACCTAACCTACCTAAACTACCTACCTACCTAACCTACCTAACCTACCTAAACTTCCTACCTACCTAACCTACCTAACCTACCTAACCTACCTAACCTACCTAACCTACCTACCTACCTAACCTACCTAACCTACCTAACCTACCTACCTACCTATCCTACCTAACCTACCTAACCTACCTACCTAACCTACCTACCTAACCTACCTAACCTACCTATCCTACCTAACTTACCTAACCTTACCTAACCTGCCATCTGCTGCCATAAGACATCTGCTGCGCGCTTCCAGAGGGTCTACTGCAAGCTAGTTTTTTTTTTTACATTTTTAGTCCTAATATTTAATGCATGATTGAAGAAACAAAATTTGGCTTTCTAATTGATTTATTTAATAGGAAATAATTGAATATTTTAGTATAAGTTATTTTGCCGAATAGCGGCTCTGATGCACTTTGTTATATCGTTTTTTATTGTTTTTTATCTTTTAAATTGACCAAGTTATTACCTGGTTTGTGTTTTTCGTTTTTTTCGGAAATCCATCGAAATTAAAATCATTTGGACATAGTCCTGACCAGCTCCCTAATTGTATGGACCCCTGGAAGTTTATTCCGGATCAATAGGACCAATAGCGACCGAGATCCATCGATCCTGGCCGCTTGCAGACCAGAACAACTCCTGGGCATAGGTTTGAGCCGGCGGATCTCGGCTCTGGGGACTCTCAGAGACCTGCGGTTTTCTTGGGCGGGGTCTACGGACTGAGCACAGCCATCCCTCGGTGTTTCCATCCATCCCAATTTTTTGGTCAGGCTGAGCCTGCCAGAGGACGGGCGAGAGCAGCCCGAGTTCAGCGAGCCCAATCTCGAGTCTGTGCGACCACCTGGACCGGAGTTACGAGGCTTTTAAGTTTGAAGTCAGCCATCTTGAAATTTTGACAGCTGTCAACTGGCTAGCAATAACCCTCCTAGCTCGGGAACGGGGAGGCGTAGAGAGACGTGCGACACGTCATTGTGCTCGGCGGAGCACTCTCCTTCGAGTGAGCTGGGTCCCATTGGGATCCGAGCGCCTCCCACTTTAGTGTGAGCTGAGCCTGCCAGAGGACGGGCGAGACCAGCCCGAGTTCAGCGAGCCCAGTCTCGAGTCTGTGCGACCACCTGGACCGGAGTTACGAGGCTCTAAAGTTTGAAGTCAGCCATCTTGAAATTTTGACAGCTGTCAACTGGCTAGCTATAACCCTCCTAGCTCGGGAACGGGGAGGCGTAGAGAGACGTGCGACACGTCATTGTGCTCGGCGGAGCATTCTCCTTCGATTGAGCTGGGTCCCATTGGGATCCGAGCGCCCCCCACTTTAGTGTGAGCTGAGCCTGCCAGAGGACGGGCGAGACCAGCCCGAGTTCAGCGAGCCCAGTCTCGAGTCTGTGCGACCACCTGGACCGGAGTTACGAGGCTCTAAAGTTTGAAGTCAGCCATCTTGAAATTTTGACAGCTGTCAACTGGCTAGCTATAACCCTCCTAGCTCGGGAACGGAGAGGCGTAGAGAGACGTGCGACACGTCATTGTGCTCGGCGGAGCATTCTCCTTCGATTGAGCTGGGTCCCATTGGGATCCGAGCGCCCCCCACTTTAGTGTGAGCTGAGCCTGCCAGAGGACGGGCGAGACCAGCCCGAGTTCAGCGTGCCCAGTCTCGAGTCTGTGCGACCACCTGGACCGGAGTTACGAGGCTCTTAAGTTTGAAGTCAGCCATCTTGAAATTTTGACAGCTGTCAACCGGCTGACACAAACCCCCCTAGCTCGGAAACGGGGAGGCGTAGACAGGCGTGCGACACGTCGTTGTGCTCGGCAGAGCATTCCCCTTCGACTGAACTAGGCGCCGCTGGGATCCGAGGCCCCCCCACTTTTGTGTCAGTTGACCATAGACAAGAAGACAGTACATAAAGGAAAGGAGAAGAGGGAAAGAAAGAAGAAAGCATGTCAAACCATTTCGCCCTGTCAAACTATTATTCAGAATAAATTTAAGCTATAAAACGAACATTATTAAAAAAAAATGGTCAAGTGCGAGTCGGATTTTAATTTTCCATACATTTTTCGATAAAGCGCCTGATGAAAAATTTCCGCAACAAATCACGCTTTTATCAAAGTTTGGCATTTTTTATCTCCGAAACGGTAAGAGATAGAGCAAAACGGACTTCAATTTTGAACAATTTATACTACGTTAGTAGTATAAAATTATAGCAATCTACATAAAAACATTTTTTTTTTGTCAAAATTGGACAAAAAAAAATATCAAAAATAATCTAACCTGGGTCTAAAATTTTTGTTTATAGACTTAGAAAGTCCAAAAAAATACCATTCGATGCAGAATTGCAATAATTTTGTAGCATGTGAATATCAGCTCCGCAAAGTAAATAGTTTTTGCAAAAAAAAATAAAAACCATAAAAAAACAAAAAAAATGTATGGGAGGTACCAAAAGGGGGGGGTTTGCACCCCAAGCCAAAAACACCACAGGTGGGGCATGGTTAAAAACCCCCCTCTGCGAAGTTTCAGAAAGATCTACCGAAATTCGACCCTATAACCTAACCTAACCTAACCTAACCTAACCTAACCTAACCTAACCTAACCTAACCTAACCTAACCTAACCTAACCTAACCTAACCTAACCTAACCTAACCTAACCTAACCTAACCTAACCTAACCTAACCTAACCTAACCTAACCTAACCTAACCTAACCTAACCTAACCTAACCTAACCTAACCTAACCTAACCTAACCTAACCTAACCTAACCTAACCTAACCTAACCTAACCTAACCTAACCTAACCTAACCTAACCTTTTTTTTTTTTTTTTTTTTTTTTTTTTTTAAGAGGGGAAAATGCGTTACGCATACCACCAGGGTGCGGGGACGGGCCCTGGTGGTTATGTGGGACTCCCATGTCGGCTAATGAGGCCAATGGTTTACCCACTAAAAACCCCTCTATGTGCCGCCTCTGCGCTATAAGGCGAGGCCACGGGAACGCCCTGGGCACACTTCCGCAACCTCGCCAGCGGTTGTCCGCGCAGCGGACTTATCTCTGGGGAGATGATTCTCCCCCTACCTCCGCAAGGGGGCGCACCGAGAAACGGCACGCCCGCCACTCGGGGACCATCGTGTAGGCGACAGACGTCCCCGTGTCTGCCGCCCACAGGTACCCTTATGGGGGAAGTCGGCGGTCGTACGCTAACCGCCGTCGCCCCACGCGTTTGCGGCGCATCGGTTGGGAGGCCGGATTGTCCTCCCTCCCGCGCTCCGCTGCCTCCTTCTGCGTCATCACGTCCTCGCAGAAGGAGGCCGCCGCCTTCCATGAACTGTCGCTCCCCAACATGGCTTCTACCATGGCGGGCAGCGAGAGGTCATGCCCCACCACGGCCACGAGTGTGGCCCGCTGCTCTGCCCAAGCTGGGCACACCGCCAGTGTGTGCTGCGCCGTATCTTCGGCGTCGCCGCACTCGTGGCATTCCGCCGTCGGTTCCCGGCCCGCCACCCCGCACAGATATCTCCCAAAGCAGCCGTGCCCCGAGAGAATCTGCGTGAGGTGGAAGGAGAGGAACCCCCCTTTTCTGCCGACCCATCTTTCCAAGACGGGCCGGATCGCCCCGATGGTCCAGTGGCCGGCACTAGGCACTTCCAACCTTTCTTTCCACTTCTGAAGGAGGACACGGCGGGAGTCAAGTCTCCACCGCCTGGTCTCCTCCAGAAGTGGTTGTACCCCCCTGGCCCGCGCCTCGGTGACACGCCAATACACATCGGCCAGAACCAAGGCGTCGAGGTCCCAGGGTGGGGTCCCCGCCAGCACGCAAGCCGCCTCGTAGGAGACGGTGCGGTATGCCCTCGCCATCCTAACCGCCATAACCCGCTGCGGCCTTCGCAGCTGGGCTTGATTTTGGGCGGTCAGGGATCCGGCCCAAATGGGCGCCCCGTACAGGGCCATTGACCGCACCACCCCCGCGTACAGTTTGCGACAGCTCGCATTCGGCCCGCCCAAGTTGGGTAACAGCCGGCCGAGTGCCGACGCCGCCCCGACTAATTTCGGAGCAAGGCACCTGAAATGCTCCTTGAACGTCCAACGGCTGTCAAGGACTATGCCTAGGTACCGCATTGTCGACTTGACAGCGATGGACGCTCCTCCCACAACCAGGTTGGAACCTGCCGGAGGGGCCCTCCGGGGCCCATGAAAACACAGGGCCTCGGATTTGTTCAGGGCCACCTCCAGCCCCAACCTTCTGATTCGGGCCACCACCGTTGCCACGCCAGCCGTGGCTCGAATCGCCGCCTCCCGGTACGTGCTACCCCGGGCTGTCACCAGGGTGTCGTCGGCGTAGCACGTCACCTTGATCCCCGGCAGATTGTGCCCCCTCAGCACCCAGTCGTACCCGATGTTCCACAGGAGTGGACCAAGAACCGACCCCTGCGGGACACCGCACGACAACCTCTTCTCCTGCCAGTCTTCGTGCCCTGGGTACCTGACGGCTCTATCGGTGAGATAGTCCTCAACCGTCCTCCGCAGGTACTCAGGCACCGCGTGGCGCCTCAATGCGGCCGCAATGGAGGCCCAGGGCAGGGAGTTGAACGCATTGGCGATGTCAAGAGACACCGCCAATACTACCTGCCCGTGGAGCACCGCTTCATCCGCCAGGGCCCTCACCCGCGCAATAGCATCGATAGTGGACCTGCCCCGGCGGAATCCAAACTGGTGGTCACTGAGGTCCGGACCTACCCCCTCCAGATGCCGGTTGAGACGGGCAGCCACTACCCGCTCCAATAGTTTGCTAGCCTCGTCCAGCAGCACTATTGGCCTGTAGGCCGAAGGTGAGTCTGCCGGTCGCCCCTCCTTACGCAGAAGGACCAGTTTCCCCGACTTCCAAACACGGGGAAACTGTCCCCGCGCAAGACATGCGCTGAATAGCGCCCTCAGCCGCGCTTCCATCGGACCCAGCGCTAGAACCCAGGCCCGGCCGGGAACTCCGTCGGGGCCGGGGGCAGTGTTTTTGGCTCGGAGCCGTAGCACCGCCGCCCCCAGTTCACCCTCCGTTACCTCCGGCGCATCGCCCACGTCAGCTACCCTCCCCCTAGGGGCTAGCATGGGTGGAGGTGTGTGCTCCTCTCTCGTCGGAAACAGGCCGTCGACCACCTGTTCAAGGAGCTGTGGCTGGAGACTTTGCGTAAGTGGGGGTGCCCAGGGGCGGAGCTTGCGTCTCACCATCCTGTACGGCCTTCCCCACGGGTCACTGTTGAGAGTCTCCAGCATCTCCTGCTCAGCCAGGTCCTTGGCCCTGCTGATTGCCCCCTGCAGCACCTTGACGGCCTCCGAGTATGCGGCATACAGCAGCTCCTCCAATGGCACGTCACGCGGCCGACGCCTCCGGCTGTGAGTGTACTGGCGTCTCGCTGCAACGCAGGACTCGCGTAGCTGCGCGAGGTCCCCGGACCACCAGTACACCCTACGCCTTGGGGGAACCAGGCCTACCCGCGGCATAGCTGCGTCGCACACCTCCACCATAGCACTCCTCATCCTTTCGGCCTCCGCGTCGACATCAATCGGACCGTCGGTCGCTGGCAGCCAAGCCTGCACCAAGGCTGCCTCCACCAACGCGTCCCGGTCCAAGCGCTTGAGTGCCCAACGCGGGCCATCCCCTCGCAAGGGCCGACTCAGGCTTCTCGAGTCTGCTGGAAGGGTGGAGACCTCGAACTGGATATATCGGTGGTCCGATAATGTCTCCACGTCCTCCCGCACCTCCCAGCCACGAACACGGCGCACCAGGGCGGCATTGGCGAACGTGAGGTCCACGATGGATCCGCCCTGTTGCCGCACGCACGTGTTGGTCGACCCCTGATTAAGGACAGCCAACCCAGTAGCAGCCGCCCACTCCTCCAGCTCCGCTCCACGAGCATTCGTCGCCGGGGATCCCCACGCCGTGCACTTGGCATTGAAATCACCGGCGACGAGCAACATGCCAGGACGACTTCTGCCGATCTTGGCTCCGATCTCCACCAAGAACTGCTCGAATTCAGCCAGAGGTCGGTTCGGCGAGAAGTACGCCCCAATCACCATTATGTCTCCAATCCGTGCGGCGACGTATCCGTGGCCCCTCTCCACTCTTTGCGGCGGCGGGGAACCAGCGGATGAACCAGTGACAATAGCCACCAGGCCGTCCAGGTCTCCGACCCAGTTATCTCTGGGAGGGACAGAATAGGGCTCGGCGACAATACCCACTCCAATCAACCACTCCGCCAGGCTTTGAATCAACAAGTCTTGGGCCCTGGCGGAATGGTTGATATTCGCCTGGAGAAAGCGAGTGGCCATTAATCAACGGCCCTTTCCTCTACCACCTCGCTGCGGGCCTCGGATGTTGTTGAGGCTAGCTGGGAACGCTGCGAGGAGGCCCGGGGGCCATTGCCAACGCTCTTTATCCTCCTCTGGTGTGGTGCCGAGCACGCTTTTGAGCCCAGCACGTGATCCGCCGATTTACCCGCAGCTTGGCACAGCACGCAAAGAGGCGCGGCCGTACACTGCGCCGACTTGTGGCCGGGCTGGCCGCAACGGTAGCACGACTCACTGCGGTCCACCTGTGACTGGCATTGTACTCTGACGTGCCCACTCTCCAGGCACCGGAAGCACCGCATCGGCCTCGACTCGAGTAATCTCACCTGAGCCGAGGACCATCCCACCAAGAAACGGCCGCCTTCGGCCACCTTCTTCGCCGTTGTAACCGGGCAGCGCACCCAGAGTGTACCGAGGCCAGTGTGATCCGGACGGATCTCGCCGGTCTTCACCTGGTCCTCAGCGCAGCCACCAACTCGAGCGACGGCGGCGACCACCTCAGCGGGAGTCACCGAGTCGTCCAGGTTAGACAAGCGCAGCTCCGCGCATTTTGTCGGCCTGTAGACCCGGACTCCCTCCCCAAGTTTTTCAGCCAGTTCTTTGGCCAGCTTGTCGGCCTTTTCGCCATTGGTGGCTCCCGGCAACTCCAGGACCCGCGCACCAGTGACTGCACGCCGGAAACGCAAGTTCGTGATGCCAAGGTCGGCAAGATTGACCTTGTCCTTGGCCTCGGCGAGCACTTTGGCGTAGGTCACCCCTTTAGCTTCCGCGTCCGGCTGCAGTGTCAGCACCACTGCCGCAGACCTTGGAGGGCGGAGCTTGCGACGTCCCGTTTTAGGGCGCGCTTTCGCCTTGGATTGGGGCTGCGCCTCAGCTTGCGTTGCAGCTTTTCCCTTCGCCCCGGAGCTAACCACCTTATTCCAGCGCTGTGTCGTCGTTTCTGGCGCCGGAGGCTGTGGTTGCGGCTTTGTAGCTGCTGCAGCTGCGGCACTGGCGGCAGCCTCGGAGCTCATTGATGCCTTCTTTCTTTTCCCTTTCTTTTTTTTTTCCCCGCGTTGGTTACTTGTGGCCGCGGGAGGCGCGCTGGCAACTGGTGCAGTTGCTGCTAGCCAATTTTCAGGCAACGCTGCCGGTTGTCTTCCGCCAGCCGTCTTCGTTTTATCAGCCGCCAATTGGGGCCGCAAGTTCTTGGCAGGTAATAACCGCCCTTCCACCTCCAGCGCTTCGAACCGGGCATTCAACATAGCAACGATTGTTGCCCGGTCCGAAGGCGGTTCCTTCTCCACACGAGGGAGCGTACTGGGCTGGGTCTCAGCCTGGGAGGGTGCCCTGGGCACTGATCTTACTTCGGCCTCGAGGCGGTCCAATTTTGCTTTCACCTCGGCCAGTTCCGCTTGCAGGCGTGCGTTACTCGCTTCCAGGTGCTTGACCTCGTCCGACGATGTGCGCTTCTCCAAGACACCGAACGCATCCCTAATCGCGTTGCAGGCAACCTTCAACTTGCGTTGGTGACCGCCTTTAAGGTTGCCGGACGTTTTCTGCACCGTTTCGATGACCGAGACGCTGTCCAGCGCCTGCTTGCGGAGCACAGCAGCAGGCACCGCCTCTGCTTCATCTGCCGACATGTCCGATGGCCGGGAGGTTGATGCATTGCAGAAGGAGTGGCGGGTCTGGATGGTCATATTGTTGACCTCTTCCTCCGCCCTCAACCTCATTGTTTCACGCAGCTCGGCGTTGTATTGCGCCTGCGCAGCCACTCTTGTTGTGTATTCCGCTTTGGTTCGCGGTTTCGGTCTCGGTCTCTCCCCCGAGGGAGACGCAGGATCCTGCTTCTCTACCTCCTTATTTTTTTCACTGCCAGATTCCTCATCCTCGGACCCCTCCAGCTCCAGGCAAATGCGTTTTGGCCCATTGTCACGCCAGAAGCGAGATTTCCCTTCATGTGGGTTCCTAGAGCCCGGATTGGACCTGGACCGTGACTTTACCGTTTCCAGGCTGCCGTCGGACACGGTTCCGCTGCCTTCGGCACCCGTTTTCCTCCTCGAGACAGGGGTGTCTTCGCATTCCAACGACGCCGTGAGCTCTTTTAGTTGAGAGCTCGCTGCTGGAGCACACTCCCTTTGCCCTTCATGGTCCGATGAGCCCGAGTTCGACCTGGACCGTGATTTGACGGTCTCCAGGCTGCAGTCGGACACGGATCCACTGCTTTCCGCTGTCGTCTTCCTCCTCGTTGGTCTGGGAGTATCCACTCTTTCGAGGGTCACCCGCAGTTCTCGCAGCTGTGTGTTCGTGACGGGGCGCTCCCCACCCCCTTCTCGCGGCAAGAAGCGGCCAGAGCCATCGCGCGCTGGGCCGTCTGCACTCTTCTGCGCGATCTGAATTGCAGCCGCGTTCAAATCGATGCGTGGGCTGCCACCTCCCCATTGCACTGGTGAGCGTGCAAGGCTGCGGCGGGGGCGGAAGGCCTCCGTATCCTTGTCCATCGTGTGTGTGCCGTTGTCGTCGTTTTTTGGGGCCATCTCGAGTTTGTGTTTGTTTTTGTTTTTTTTGGTATTACCGTCCATATTTTGTTCCCACGAGAATGGGGGAAGAAGAGTCCACCCAGGCAGTGCCCCCTGTACCTGGGTAACCCTATTTACTCTGGAGGTCGGGCGGTATCCAGAGGTTTTAACGACTTCACTGTCGGGTTTTATAGGGTTTTCCTTCCCGCGGGCCGGCCAATTAAGGCAAGCCCTCCGGTCCGCGCGCTTACAGCTGGCACCTCCCGTACCCCATACCGCCACAGATGGGGGTCGTTGGGAGAGTGCTGCGGGTTCCGGGATTCGAGGGGAGCTGGCGTAAACTCCCCTGTCGGTGGTTGGTTAGACCACCCCTTCTCCACGGCCTTACGGCCGTTGCCCATCTCCAGCGCCGTCTGCTGCTCAGAGGGACGCGGAGAGAGCCGTTCCGGGACCCAAAAGGGGGGCCCCCTGCGTCGGGTTATTGGTAGCACCGGTAAGCGTTTCTCCCGTAGAAGAATCACTTACCGTTGCCTCCAGGGTGCACCAGCCAAAGCCCTTCCCCTTCCCGCAGACCCGCGAGGGTCCACAGGAACTGGAAGAGCACTGACACTCGTGGAGGTTACCCGACCTAGCACCCCAACCTAACCTAACCTAACCTAACCTTTTTTTTTTTTTTTTTTTTTTTTTTTTTACGTGGGGAAATGCCTTTACGCATCCCGTCCGGCCGGGGCAGCCAGGACGGGTATGACGGGCTCCCGGGAACCGCCCGGACTACCGTCTAAAACCCCACGGTGTTCCCCCTCATCACCATATTGCCGGGTTACGGGTACGCCGAAGCACTCTTCCGCGACCCGGCGGTGATTGGCCTGGTGGGAGGCCCCAAACTCTGTGGCAGGAGGGTGAGGTGTTCAACCCTTCCTGCGACGACTACGGAGTGGCGCGCGGGAACACGCGCAACGCCATCTCGGGCCAGTTAGTGATACGGCCGGCAGACTTCCCCAAGCCAGCCAGCCCTGGCCACGGTTAGGGTGGGAAGTGACGGGCATAGGCTCGCCGCCTCCGCCCTGGTCGCCGTTGACGGCCGGGATCCTCCGAGGTTGCTTCCCTCTGTCTCTCGGCCGCCTCCTTCCGGTCTATCACGGTCTCGCAAAAGGCGAGAACCGCTTTCCATGCCCTGTCGCTGTCCACGATATTGCGTACTACCGTGGGCAGCGAGAGGTCATGGCCTACTGTGGCGCACAGCGTCCTACGCTCCTCATCCCAGGCTGGGCATACCTCCAGCGTGTGCTGGGCCGTCTCCTCCGGGCAGTTGTCGCAGTGGTGACACTGCGCATTTGGCTCTCGGCCTATGCGATGCAGGTACCTCCCGAAACACCCGTGATCCGAGAGGACCTGCGTCAGCCGGAAAGTCATCGTGCCATGACTCCGGTCCAACCACTGCTCAAGAACCGGACGAACTGCCCGGATGGTCTTAAGGCCTGCACTTGGTTGCGCCAGCCTCTCTTTCCACCTCGCCACCATCTCCAGGCGAGCAGCATCGCGCTGCGCCTCCACTTCTCTCGGTGCTGGCGAGTCACCCCGGCCGAGTGCCTCCTTGCGCCAGCGGTAAACCGTCGCTAGGGCCCTCGCATCAAGGTCCCAAGGAAGTGTTCCCGCCAGCACGCATGCTGCCTCGCTGGAGACGGTACGATATCCCCGTATCAGCCTGACAGCCATCACGCGCTGCGGCTTACTTAGCAGAGCGATTTCTTGCTTCCGCAGGATTTCCGCCCATACGGGAGCACCGTAGAGGGCCATGGAACGCACGACCCCCATGTACAACTGCCGACACGACGCCTTGGGCCCCCCCGTGTTCGGGAGTATTCGCCCTAGAGCGCCGGCGGCTGCCATCAGCTTCAGCAACAGGCGCTTAAAGTGAGTCTGAAACCTCCACCTGCTGTCGAGTGTGAGGCCTAGGTACCTCATGGACGGCTCTACTTTAATCCTGGTGCCCCCCACCACAATATGCGAATCCGACGGAGGCGCTTTACGGGGCCCGTGAAAGCATATCGCTTCCGATTTCTGTAGAGCCACTTTCAGCCCCAGTCGCCTGATTCTGCTGACAACGTGCGCCACCCCAGCCGTGGCCAATATGCTGGCATGGCGGTGCGTTTTCCCGCGGGCTGTAACAAGGGTGTCATCGGCATAACATGTCAAATTGACGCCTGGGAGGTTAGCGCCACGCAGGACCCAGTCATAACCAATGTTCCACAGGAGTGGCCCTAAGACCGACCCCTGTGGAACACCGCACGACATTTCGTGTCGTCCCCACTCCTTCCTGCCTGGGTAAATTACGTACCTCTCGGAGAGGTACGCGCCGACCATTTGCCTCAAGTAGGCGGGCACTTGATGGTAACGTAGGGCCTCCAGCACGCATCCCCAGGGCAGGGTGTTAAATGCGTTGGTGATATCCAGGGATACCGCCAAAACCACCTCGTTATCTGACACCGCCCTGTGCGCAAGATCTTTAACGCGGAGGATGGCGTCGACGGTCGAGCGACCACTTCGGAACCCGTACTGGCACTCCGCCAGGTCCGGTCCGACTCGGGTGAGATGCTTAGTGAGGCGGGCAGCGATAATCCGCTCAAAGAGCTTGCCCACCTCGTCGAGCAGGACTATTGGGCGGTATGCAGACGGGGAATCTGCAGGGCGCCCTTCCTTCTTCAGAAGAACAAGCTTGCCCGTCTTCCATTGCCGGGGGAAGAGGGCCTGCTCGAAGCACCCTGAGAAAAGCCTGAGCAATCTGCTCTCTAACGCGCTGCTCGCCAAGACCCAGGCGCGGCCCGGGATCCCGTCAGGTCCAGGGGCTGTGTTTTTGCCCTTTAATCGGAGGACTGCTGCACCGAGTTCCCCGACCGAGACATTTGGGACCTCCTCGTTGCCGCCAGGTACGGTGGACGGTGCCATTGCTGGCGGAGAAAAGCCGTCATTAGCTGGGAACAGAGCCGCGACCACGTCCCGCAGCAGGTTCGGCTCGATACTTCGCGTCAGTGGAGGGGCCCAGGGGCGAAGTTTGTTTCGAACCATTTTATATGGTCGACCCCACGGGTCCCTGTTCAGCGTTTCAAGCATCTCCTGCTGGGAACTCTCCTTCGCCTGGCTTATGGCTAGCTGTAGGCCTTTCGTGTGCTGGA
Organism: Epinotia bilunana; assembly: GCA_947049275.1. Taxonomy (NCBI): domain Eukaryota; kingdom Metazoa; phylum Arthropoda; class Insecta; order Lepidoptera; family Tortricidae; genus Epinotia; species Epinotia bilunana. The sequence goes on from OX346263.1 coordinate 49,241, forward strand.
TGTAGACGGCATACAGCTCCGTTTCCTGGACGAGGTCCCTGCGCCGGCGCCTCCGCTGGTGGCTGTACACACGTCTGGCCGCTACGCAGGACTGTCGTAGCTGGTCGAGTTCAGCCGACCACCAGTGGACCTGGTGTTTTGGAGGCAGAGGTTTCGCTCGGGGCATTGCTGCGTCGCAAATTGCCGTCAACCTTTTTTTTTTTTTTTTTTTTTTTTAAAGAGGGGAAAATGCTTTACGCATACCACCAGGGCGCGGGGACGGACCCTGGTGGTTATGTGGGACTCCCATGTCGGCTAATGAGGCCAGTGGTTTACCCACTAAAAACCCCTCTATGTGCCGCCTCTGCGCTATAAGGCGAGGCCACGGGAACGCCCTGGGCACACTTCCGCAACCTCGCCAGCGGCTGTCCGCGCAGCGGACTCATCTCTGGGGAGATGATTCTCCCCCTACCTCCGCAAGGGGGCGCACCGAGAAACGGCACGCCCGCCACTCGGGGACCATCGTGTAGGCGACAGACGTCCCCGTGTCTGCCGCCCACAGGTACCCTTATGGGGGAAGTCGGCGGTCGTACGCTAACCGCCGTCGCCCCACGCGTTTGCGGCGCATCGGTTGGGAGGCCGGATTGTCCTCCCTCCCGCGCTCCGCTGCCTCCTTCTGCGTCATCACGTCCTCGCAGAAGGAGGCCGCCGCCTTCCATGACCTGTCGCTCCCCACCATGGCTTCTACCACGGCGGGCAGCGAGAGGTCATGCCCCACCACGGCCACGAGTGTGGCCCGCTGCTCTGCCCAAGCTGGGCACACCGCCAGTGTGTGCTGCGCCGTATCTTCGGCGTCGCCGCACTCGTGGCATTCCGCCGTCGGTTCCCGGCCCGCCACCCCGCACAGATATCTCCCAAAGCAGCCGTGCCCCGAGAGAATCTGCGTGAGGTGGAAGGAGAGGAACCCCCCTTTTCTGCCGACCCATCTTTCCAAGACGGGCCGGATCGCCCCGATGGTCCAGTGGCCGGCACTAGGCACTTCCAACCTTTCTTTCCACTTCTGAAGGAGGACACGGCGGGAGTCAAGTCTCCACCGCCTGGTCTCCTCCAGAAGTGGTTGTACCCCCCTGGCCCGCGCCTCGGTGACACGCCAATACACATCGGCCAGAACCAAGGCGTCGAGGTCCCAGGGTGGGGTCCCCGCCAGCACGCAAGCCGCCTCGTAGGAGACGGTGCGGTATGCCCTCGCCATCCTAACCGCCATAACCCGCTGCGGCCTTCGCAGCTGGGCTTGATTTTGGGCGGTCAGGGATCCGGCCCAAATGGGCGCCCCGTACAGGGCCATTGACCGCACCACCCCCGCGTACAGTTTGCGACAGCTCGCATTCGGCCCGCCCAAGTTGGGTAACAGCCGGCCGAGTGCCGACGCCGCCCCGACTAATTTCGGAGCAAGGCACCTGAAATGCTCCTTGAACGTCCAACGGCTGTCAAGGACTATGCCTAGGTACCGCATTGTCGACTTGACAGCGATGGACGCTCCTCCCACAACCAGGTTGGAACCTGCCGGAGGGGCCCTCCGGGGCCCATGAAAACACAGGGCCTCGGATTTGTTCAGGGCCACCTCCAGCCCCAACCTTCTGATTCGGGCCACCACCGTTGCCACGCCAGCCGTGGCTCGAATCGCCGCCTCCCGGTACGTGCTACCCCGGGCTGTCACCAGGGTGTCGTCGGCGTAGCACGTCACCTTGATCCCCGGCAGATTGTGCCCCCTCAGCACCCAGTCGTACCCGATGTTCCACAGGAGTGGACCAAGAACCGACCCCTGCGGGACACCGCACGACAACCTCTTCTCCTGCCAGTCTTCGTGCCCTGGGTACCTGACGGCTCTATCGGTGAGATAGTCCTCAACCGTCCTCCGCAGGTACTCAGGCACCGCGTGGCGCCTCAATGCGGCCGCAATGGAGGCCCAGGGCAGGGAGTTGAACGCATTGGCGATGTCAAGAGACACCGCCAATACTACCTGCCCGTGGAGCACCGCTTCATCCGCCAGGGCCCTCACCCGCGCAATAGCATCGATAGTGGACCTGCCCCGGCGGAATCCAAACTGGTGGTCACTGAGGTCCGGACCTACCCCCTCCAGATGCCGGTTGAGACGGGCAGCCACTACCCGCTCCAATAGTTTGCTAGCCTCGTCCAGCAGCACTATTGGCCTGTAGGCCGAAGGTGAGTCTGCCGGTCGCCCCTCCTTACGCAGAAGGACCAGTTTCCCCGACTTCCAAACACGGGGAAACTGTCCCCGCGCAAGACATGCGCTGAATAGCGCCCTCAGCCGCGCTTCCATCGGACCCAGCGCTAGAACCCAGGCCCGGCCGGGAACTCCGTCGGGGCCGGGGGCAGTGTTTTTGGCTCGGAGCCGTAGCACCGCCGCCCCCAGTTCACCCTCCGTTACCTCCGGCGCATCGCCCACGTCAGCTACCCTCCCCCTAGGGGCTAGCATGGGTGGAGGTGTGTGCTCCTCTCTCGTCGGAAACAGGCCGTCGACCACCTGTTCAAGGAGCTGTGGCTGGAGACTTTGCGTAAGTGGGGGTGCCCAGGGGCGGAGCTTGCGTCTCACCATCCTGTACGGCCTTCCCCACGGGTCACTGTTGAGAGTCTCCAGCATCTCCTGCTCAGCCAGGTCTTTGGCCCTGCTGATTGCCCCCTGCAGCACCTTGACGGCCTCCGAGTATGCGGCATACAGCAGCTCCTCCAATGGCACGTCACGCGGTCGACGCCTCCGGCTGTGAGTGTACTGGCGTCTCGCTGCCACGCAGGACTCGCGTAGCTGCGCGAGTTCCCCGGACCACCAGTACACCCTACGCCTTGGGGGAACCAGGCCTACCCGCGGCATAGCTGCGTCGCACACCTCCACCATAGCACTCCTCATCCTTTCGGCCTCCGCGTCGACATCAATCGGACCGTCGGTCGCTGGCAGCCAAGCCTGCACCAAGGCTGCCTCCACCAACGCGTCCCGGTCCAAGCGCTTGAGTGCCCAACGCGGGCCATCCCCTCGCAAGGGCCGACTCAGGCTTCTCGAGTCTGCTGGAAGGGTGGAGACCTCGAACCGGATATATCGGTGGTCCGATAATGTCTCCACGTCCTCCCGCACCTCCCAGCCACGAACACGGCGCACCAGGGCGGCATTGGCGAACGTGACGTCCACGATGGATCCGCCCTGTTGCCGCACGCACGTGTTGGTCGACCCTTGATTAAGGACAGCCAACCCAGTAGCAGCCGCCCACTCCTCCAGCTCCGCTCCACGAGCATTCGTCGCCGGGGATCCCCACGCCGTGCACTTGGCATTGAAATCACCGGCAACGAGCAACATGCCAGGACGACTTCTGCCGATCTTGGCTCCGATCTCCACCAAGAACTGCTCGAATTCAGCCAGAGGTCGGTTCGGCGAGAAGTACGCCCCAATCACCATTATGTCCCCAATCCATGCGGCGACGTATCCGTGGCCCCTCTCCACTCTTTGCGGCGGCGGGGAGCCAGCGGATGAACCAGTGACAATAGCCACCAGGCCGTCCAGGTCTCCGACCCAGTTATCCCTGGGAGGGACAGAATAGGGCTCGGCGACAATACCCACTCCAATCAACCACTCCGCCAGGCTTTGAATCAACAAGTCTTGGGCCCTGGCGGAATGGTTGATATTCGCCTGGAGAAAGCGAGTGGCCATTAATCAACGGCCCTTTCCTCTACCACCTCGCTGCGGGCCTCGGATGTTGTTGAGGCTAGCTGGGAACGCTGCGAGGAGGCCCGGGGGCCATTGCCAACGCTCTTTATCCTCCTCTGGTGTGGTGCCGAGCACGCTTTTGAGCCCAGCACATGATCCGCCGATTTACCCGCAGCTTGGCACAGCACGCAAAGAGGCGCGGCCGTACACTGCGCCGACTTGTGGCCGGGCTGGCCGCAACGGTAGCACAACTCACTGCGGTCCACCTGTGACTGGCATTGTACTCTGACGTGCCCACTCTCCAGGCACCGGAAGCACCGCATCGGCCTCGACTCGAGTAATCTCACCTGAGCCGAGGACCATCCCACCAAGAAACGGCCGCCTTCGGCCACCTTCTTCGCCGTTGTAACCGGGCAGCGCACCCAGAGTGTACCGAGGCCAGTGTGATCCGGACGGATCTCGCCGGTCTTCACCTGGTCCTCAGCGCAGCCACCGACTCGAGCGACGGCAGCGACCACCTCAGCGGGAGTCACCGAGTCGTCCAGGTTAGACAAGCGCAGCTCCGCGCATTTTGTCGGCCTGTAGACCCGGACTCCCTCCCCAAGTTTTTCAGCCAGTTCTTTGGCCAGCTTGTCGGCCTTTTCGCCACTGGTGGCTCCCGGCAACTCCAGGACCCGCGCACCAGTGACTGCACGCCGGAAACGCAAGTTCGTGATGCCAAGGTTGGCAAGATTGACCTTGTCCTTGGCCTCGGCGAGCACTTTGGCGTAGGTCACCCCTTTTGCTTCCGCGTCCGGCTGCAGTGTCAGCACCACTGCCGCAGACCTTGGAGGGCGGAGCTTGCGACGTCCCGTTTTAGGGCGTTTTTTCGCCTTTGATTGGGGCTGCGCGTCAGCTTGCGTTGCAGCTTTTCCCTTCGCCCCGGAGCTAACCACCTTATTCCAGCGCTGTGTCGTCGTTTCTGGCGCCGGAGGCTGTGGTTGCGGCTTTGTAGCTGCTGCAGCTGCGGCACTGGCGGCAGCCTCGGAACTCATTGATGCCTTTTTTCTTTTCCCTTTCTTTTTCCCGCGTTGGGTACTTGTGGCCGAGGGAGGCGCGCTGGCAGCTGGTGCAGTTGCTGCTAGCCAATTTTCGGGCAGCGCTGCCGGTTGTCCTCCGCCAGCCGTCTTCATTTTATTAGCCGCCAATTGGGGCCGCAAGTTCTTGGCAGGTAATAACCGCCCTTCCACCTCCAGCGCTTCGAACCGGGCATTCATCATAGCAACGATTGTTGCCCGGTCCGAAGGCGGTTCCTTCTCCACACGAGGGAGCGTACTGGGCTGGGTCTCAGCCTGGGAGGGTGCCCTGGGCACTGATCTTACTTCGGCCTCGAGGCGGTCCAGTTTTGCTTTCACCTCGGCCAGTTGCGCTTGCAGGCGTGCGTTACTCGCTTCCAGGTGCTTGACCTCGTCCGACGATGTGCGCTTCTCCAAGACACCGAACGCATCCCTAATCGCGTTGCAGGCAACCTTCAACTTTCGTTGGTGACCGCCTTTAAGGTTGCCGGACGTTTTCTGCACCGTTTCGATGACCGAGACGCTGTCCAGCGCCTGCTTGCGGAGCACAGCAGCAGGCACCGCCTCTGCTTCATCTGCCGACATGTCCGATGGCCGGGAAGTTGATGCATCGCAGAAGGAGTGGCGGGTCTGGATGATCATATTGTTGACCTCTTCCTCCGCCCTCAACCTCATTGTTTCGCGCAGCTCGGCGTTGTATTGCGCCTGCGCAGCCACTCTTGTCGTGTATTCCGCTTTGGTTCGCGGTTTCGGCCTCGGTCTCTCCCCAGAGGGAGACGCAGGATCCTGCTTCTCTACCTCCTTATTTTCGCTGCCAGATTCCTCATCTTCGGACCCCTCCAGCTCCAGGCAAATGCGTTTTGGCCCGTTGTCCCGCCAGAAGCGAGATTTCCCTCCATGTGGGGGCCTAGAGCCCGGATTGGACCTGGACCGTGACTTTACCGTCTCCAGGCTGCCGTCGGACACGGTTCCGCTGCCTTCGGCACCCGTTTTCCTCCTCGAGACAGGGGTGTCTTCGCATTCCAGCGACGCCGTGAGCTCTTCTAGTTGAGAGCTCGCTGCTGGAGCACACTCCCTTTGCCCTTCATGGTCCGATGAGCCCGAGTTCGACCTGGACCGTGATTTGACGGTCTCCAGGCTGCAGTCGGACACGGATCCACTGCTTTCCGCTGTCGTCTTCCTCCTCGTTGGTCTGGGGGTATCCACTCTTTCGAGGGTCACCCGCAGTTCCCGCAGCTGTGTCTTCGTGACGGGGCGCTCCCCACCCCCCACTCGCGGCAAGAAGCGGCCAGAGCCATCGCGCGCTGGGCCGTCTGCACTCTTCTGCGCGATCTGAATTGCAGCCGCGTTCAAATCGATGCGTGGGCTGCCACCTTTCCATTGCACTGGTGAGCGTGCAAGGCTGCGGCGGGGGCGGAAGGCCTCCGTATCATTGTCCATCGTGTGTGTGCCGTTGTCGTCGTTTTTTGGGGCCATCTCGAGTTTGTGTTTGTTTTTGTTTTTGGTGTTACCGTCCATATTTTGTTCCCACGAGAATGGGGGAAGGGAGTCCACCCAGGCAGTGCCCCCTGTACCTGGGTAACCCTATTTACTCTGGAGGTCGGGCGGTATCCAGAGGTTTTAACGACTTCACTGTCGGGTTTTATAGGGTTTTCCTTCCCGCGGGCCGGCCAATTAAGGCAAGCCCTCCGGTCCGCGCGCTTACAGCTTGCACCTCCCGTACCCCATACCGCCACAGATGGGGGTCGTTGGGAGAGTGCTGCGGGTTCCGGGATTCGAGGGGGGCTGGCGTAAACTCCCCTGTCGGTGGTTGGTTAGACCACCCCTTCTCCACGGCCTTACGGCCGTTGCCCATCTCCAGCGCCGTCTGCTGCTCAGAGGGACGCGGAGAGAGCCGTTCCGGGACCCAAAAGGGGGGCCCCCTGCGTCGGGTTATTGGTAGCACCGGTAAGCGTTTCTCCCGTAGAAGAATCACTTACCGTTGCCTCCAGGGTGCACCAGCCAAAGCCCTTCCCCTTCCCGCAGACCCGCGAGGGTCCACAGGAACTGGAAGAGCACTGACACTCGTGGAGGTTTCCCGACCTAGCACCCCAACCTAACCTTTTTTTTTTTTTTTTTTTTTTTTTTTTTTTTTTAACGCTGGGAAAATGCGTTTATCCCCCCTAGCCTCAAGAGTCTAGGAAGGCGCATACCCCCCGGGCCCGGGGGAGGCCAAGGTAGGGGGTTATGTGGGGCTCTCTCCTCCCGCAACCCCCTCCGAGCTAGTCGGAGGGAGGGGAGGAGAACTACCCACTAAAAACCCAGCGGCGTTACCCTCACTGCCGTTGTAGGGGGACGCCATGGGACCGCAAGCATTCTACCACGACGTCCCCCGGCTGCCCCGGTATTACACCGGTGCACCCTCGCGCCGAAGGAGGGAAGGGTTGGTAACGCAGCAACCCCTCCCCCAGCTGTGTGGGGCCTTAAGTGTGGGTCCCCAACCCACAGGCCCTACTGTGGGAGTAGGCGGTTGATATATTGCAGCCGCCTCCTCCCCACCCGTCTGCGCCGGAGCGGGTGCGCGTCGGCTCTCTTCTCGCGCTCCCGCTCCGCTTCCTCTTTCCGTGACATCACCTCCTCGCAGTACGTCACAACCGCCTCCCATGATCTCTCGCTGCTCAGCATCTTCGCCACCACGTTGCGCAGCGAGAGATCGTCCGTTCCGAGCGCCGCCTGTAGGTTGCGGCGCTCTGCGGCCCAGCTCACACATTCCTCTAGGGTGTGCTGGGCCGTATCATCCTCCTCATCACAGTGGTGGCACCTTGGTGCCACCTCCCTCCCAATTTGGTGCAGGTAATGACCGAAGCATCCGTGTCCGGTCATTACCTGCACCAGCCTGTATTCCAGGCTCCCTCTGCGGTTATCAAGCCAGCCCTCAAAATTAGGGAGGAGTGCCCCTATAGTCCTGGTGCCATAGGGGGACTCCTCCAGGGCCCCTTTCCACCGGTCCCTCTCCCGCTCGACCGCCATCCTCCTCCTCGCGGCCACCTCCTGTGGGGCCAGGCGCTCGTCTGCATCTGTTCTGGCCGCCACTCTCCACCTGTGCCTCTCCGCCAGCAGCCTTGCGTCGATCTCCCACGGCAGGGTGCCGGCGAGAGCGCAGGCAGCCGCGAACGATACCGACCGGTAGCACCGCCCTATCCTCTGCGCGATCACTCGCTGTGGTCTTCGGAGGAGGGCCCTCGTTTTTTGTGAGAGCCTCTCTGCCCATATCGGCGCCCCATACATCGCCATGCTCCTGACGACGCCGGCGAAGAGGCGCCGACATGGGGCCTTAGGGCCGCCCACATTGGGGAGCAGGCGGCCCAGCGCGGCTGCTGCGCCGACGAGTCGGGGAGCTAGTTGTTTAAAGTGCTCCCCGAAGTTCCATCTGCGGTCCAGAATCAGGCCCAGGTATTTAATATGGGCCTTGACGTGGACCGCCTCACCACCCACGCGGATGGACTCGTCGGGGCACAGTCTCCATCCCCACCCTCCGAAGACCACCGCGTCCGTCTTGTCTAGAGCTACCCGCAGCCCGAGGAGGGCGATCCTCCCCACCGTCAGCTCCGTCGCCACGGCTGCTCTTCTCAGGGTCTCACCCCAACCTAACCTTTTTTTTTTTTTTTTTTTTTTTTTTTTTTTACGTGGGGAAATGCCTTTACGCATCCCGCCCGGCGGGGGAAGCCTGGGCGGGTATGACGGGCTCCCGGGAACCGCCCGGACTACCGTCTAAAACCCCACGGTGTTCCAGCTCATCACCATATTGCCGGGTTACGGGCACGCCGAAGCACTCTTCCGCGACCCGGCGGTGATTGCCCTGATGGAGGGCCCAAGCTCTGTGCCAGGAGGGTGAGGTGTTCAACCCATCCTGCAACGTCTAATGAGTGGCGCGCTGAACACGCGCGACGCCATCACGGGCCAGTTTGTTGCACGGCCGGCAGACTTCCCCAAGTCTGCCGGCCCTGGCCACTGTTAGGGGGGCAAGTGGCGATCGTAGGCTCGCCGCCTCCGCCCAATTCGCCGTTGGCGGCCGGGATCACTGGAGGTTGTCTCCCTCTGTCTCTCGGCTGCCTCCTTCGTCTCCATTACGGCCTCGCAGAAGGCAAGGACCGCTTTCCACGCCCTTTCGCTTTCCACCATTCTGCGAATAACGGTGGGCAGCGACAGGTCGTGACCTATCGTAGCGCAGAGAGTTTGGCGCTCTTCTCTCCAGGCTGGGCACACCTCCAGCGTATGCTGGGCCGTCTCTTCCGGGCAGTTGTCACAATGGTGGCACACTGCAGTCGGTTCTCGTCCTATGCGGTGCAGATACCTCCCGAAGCACCCGTGGTCCGAGAGGATCTGCGTCAGCCGGAATGTCAGCGTGCCGTGGTGCCGGTCCAACCACTGTTCAAAGACTGGACGAACTGCCCGGATCGTCCTGAGGCCTGCGCTAGGTTGCGCCAGCCTCTCCTTCCATATAGCCACCATTTCCAAGCGCGCGCCCTCGCGCTGCGCCTCCACCTCCCTTGTTGCTGGTAAGTCGCCCCGACTCTGCGACTCCTTGCGCCAGCGATAAACCGCTGCAAGGGCCTTCGCATCCAGGTCCCAAGGGAGTGACCCAGCCAGCACGCATGCTGCTTCGTTGGAGATCGTCCGATACCCCCGTATCATCCTGTTTGCCATCACCCTCTGTGGCTTTCGCAGCAAGGCGATTTCCCGGCCATGCAGGATGTCCGCCCATGCGGGGGCACCATAAAGGGCCATGGATCGGACGACCCCCATGTACAGCTGTCTGCACGACGCCTTAGGCCCCCCCGTGTTTGGGAGTATACGCCCTAGAGCGCCAGCAGCTCCCAGCAGCTTCGGCATCAGACGCTTGAAGTGGGCGTGGAAGCTCCATCGACTGTCTAATGTGAGGCCCAGGTACCTCATAGAAGACTCAATTTCTATCCGAGTTCCACCCACCACTATATGCGCGTCCGGCGGGGGCGCATTTCGGGGCCCATGGAAGAATAGAGCCTCCGACTTTTGGAGAGCGACCTCCAGACCTAGCAGCCGGATTCGTCGGACTACGTGTGCCACACCTGCCGTGGCCAATATGCAGGCTTGTCGGTGCGTTTTGCCCTGGACTGTGACCAACGTGTCGTCGGCGTAGCAGGTCAGATTTACACCTGGGAGGTTAGAACCGCGCAGGACCCAGTCGTAGCCAATGTTCCACAGGAGTGGCCCCAGGACCGACCCCTGTGGAACACCGCGTGACATTCGATGTCTCCCCCACTCTTCTCGGCCCGGATAGATTACGTACCTCTCTGAGAGGTACGCGCCGACCATTCGCCTCAGGTAGGCGGGCACTCCGTGGAACCGCAACGCCTCCGTAACGCATCCCCACGGCAGGGTGTTGAAAGCATTGGCGATGTCCAAGGATACCGCCAAGATGACCTCGTTCTTGGACACCGCCTTTTCCGCGAAATCCCTGACGCGGAGGATAGCGTCAACGGTCGAGCGGCCACTGCGGAATCCGTACTGGCAGGCAGCCACATCTGGCCCGACCCGGATCAGGTGCTTGGTGAGGCGGGCAGCTATTATGCGCTCGAACAGCTTGCCCACCTCATCAAGCAGGACTATAGGGCGATACGCCGCCGGAGAGTCAGCTGGGCGCCCTTCCTTTTTCAGCAATACCAGCTTTCCCGTCTTCCATGGCCGGGGGAAGAGGGCTTGCTCAAAGCAGGCTGAAAACAGTCTAAGCAGTCTAGGCTCCAGCGTATTAGAAGCCAGAACCCACGCACGACCCGGGATTCCACCTGGTCCAGGGGCTGTATTTTTGACTTTTAGCCTAAGGACCGCCGCCCCGAGTTCACCACCAGAGACGCTGGGAACTTCTTCTTCCTCCTCCTCGTTGCTAGGTGCCGTAGGCGGTGCCATTGCTGGCGGAGAGAAGTCTACACTGATCGGGAATAGGGCTTCGACCACGTCCGTCAACAAGTTCGGCTCGAGGCTTCGCGTCAGTGGTGGAACCCATGGTCGCAGTTTATTGCGGACCATTTTGTATGGTCGGCCCCACGGGTCCCTGTTCAGCGAGTCGATCATTTCTTGCTGGGAGCCCTCTTTCGCCTGGCTAATAGCCAGCTGTAGACCTTTCGTTCGCTGGATATAGATCGCATACAGTTCCGCCTCCTGGGTTAAGTCTCTACGCCGACGCCTCCGCTGGTGGCTATAAATGCGTCTTGCTACGACGCATGATTGTCGGAGCCGATCCAGCTCAGCTGACCACCAGTAGACCTGGCGCTTTGGAGGAAGAGGTTTTGCTCGGGGCATTGCTGCGTCGCAAATGTGTATCATCGCTCCTCCCAGCGCTTGCGCCTCTTCCTCCACATGCACCGGACCCTCGGGGATTGGGTTCCAGGCCTCAACGTTAGCCGCAAGTTCCAACAAGTCCCGGTCGAGGCGTTTTAATGCCCAGCGAGGACCTTCTCCCGCCAGCGACCGACTGATGGGACTATTTGCGGGATCTGACACCGCAGAGACACTGAACTGGATGTACCTGTGATCGGACAGTGTCTCCACGCCCTCGAGCACTTCCCAGCCCTGGACACGGCGTGCCAGGGTGACGTTGGCAAAGGTCACATCCACAATGGAGCCGCCCTGTTGCCGCACGCATGTATCCACCGAGCCCCGATTGATCACGGCCAACCCCGCTGCGATGGCCCACTCCTCCAATTCGCGCCCACGCACGTCCGTTGACGGGGATCCCCATGCCACGGACTTGGCATTGAGGTCCCCGGCAACGAGCACGGGGATCGGGTAGCTTCGGCTGATAAGCGCCCCTAGGTCCATCAGGAAGGATTCGAATTCGGCCAGGCTCCGGTTAGGCGAGAAATAGACACCCACCACAAGGAGCCCGCCGAGGCGACCAGCAACGTAGCCTCTTCCTTTCTCAATGTTTTCAAACGGTTGTGAGCCAGCAGCCGTCTGCGTGACTATCGCCACCAAACCGTCATGGTCCCCAGCCCAATTGCCCCTTTGGGGGATAAAGTAGGGCTCGGAGACGATAGCCACGTGTGTCTGCCACTGCGCCATACTCTGGAACAGGAGGTCCTGAGCTCTGGCGCAGTGGTTTAGGTTCGCCTGTAGAAATTGCAGAGCCATTAGACCTCCATCTCTATTGTCTTCTCGACCTCGACCTCAGCATTTGCAGGCGGGTGGATGCTTTGCAATGCAGCCCGGGAGCCATTGCTAAATTTCCCCCTCTTTATGGGAGCGGCGCACGGCTTGCTCCCTATACTGTGTCCCGCGGGTTTGTTGGCGGCTGCGCAGAGAGCACAGTGCGGCTCGGCAGAGCACGCAGCCCTCTTGTGGCCGGGCTGGCCACAGCGATAACAGAGCTCGCTTCGGTCCACCTGGGCTTGGCACTGCGCGTGGACGTGTCCCACCTCGAGGCACCGAAAGCAGCGCATGGGTTTGGGATCCAGCAGCTGCACCCGAGCCGAGACCCATCCCACGAGTAGCCGACCTTTCTCTTGCAGCTGCTTGGCTGCTGTTACCGGACAACGAACCCATGCCGTACCCATGCCTGTAAAGTCCTGGCGAATATTGCCGCATTTTACTGCGTCGGCCGGACACCCACCATTCTGGACAATGGCGTTCTTGACGTCTTCCGATGTTACTGAGTCGTCCAGACCCGAGATGCGCATTTCCGCGCATTTCGTGGGTCTCGAGACTTGGACGACGTCGCTGTTCAGCGTTTCCCTTAGCTTGTTGGCGAGAGCGTCCGCTTTCTCGCCACTAGTCGCTCCGGCCACCTCTATTATGGTCGCTCCAGTGACCGCCCGTTTGAACCGGACACCCTCTATATTCAGTTCTTTCAAGTCGATCTTCGACCGCGCCTCTTTTATAATTTCCCCGTAAGTGGGGTGGCCCTCTCCTGGTCTCATCGTTAGAACGACTGCCGCGGAGCGTGGTGTCCGCAGTTTTCGGGTCTCCTTGGGCTTGGTCTGCTGCGCTATCTGCTGCGCTGCTGCCGCTGCCTTCGCGGCAGCCTTCTTTTTACCCTTGCTTACGACCTCCGTCCAAGCTGCATTCGTAGATGCTGGCGCTGGTGGTAACGGGCGGGGCTTGGGCGGTGGTTCGGTGGGTTGAGCCGCTCGACCATTCTTCTTGTTCTTCTTAGCCGCCTTTTTCTTTTTGCCCCTTTGGCCCTCTGAGGGAGCCGGAAGTGGCCCTTTAGGCTCCGCCGTGTTCCGCCCACTAGGGTCAGCGACGACTTTGTCAGCTGTTGCGTCCTTGCTGCCTTTGTCCGCAGGATTGGCGACCGCAGCCGTCCCCTTGTCGGCAGCGAGCGGTGGACGCACTAGCTTCGATGGAAGAAGCCTGTCCTCCAAGGCTTCCAGCCGGGTACACACCATGGTCCCCACCTTAACCATTATGTCACGTTCGACCTCTTCCAGCGTGGATGTTTGCGGAGGGGGAGCTGTCCTGGCCAGTCGCAGCTCACTCCGCATTTCCCCTAGCTCCCTTCGGAGCTCCGTCATTTGGGCTTGTAGGCGCGCATTTTCAGCCTCGAGCTTCTTGATTTCTTCGCACGAGGTGCGGTTCATCAACACATGGGCAGCGTCCATATATGCCGCCACCGCATCCTTCAGCTTCCGCTGGTGGGTCCCCTTTAAATTGCCTGACTTTGCAATCACTGCCTTAATTACCTCAGTGCTGTCCAGCATTTGTGTGTGCAACGCAGAAGCCAGCTGGGACTCTGCAGGAGGCGGTTGCGTTATTTTTTGCGGGCTCTTTGGCCTCATGCGAATGGCCATGTTTCCCACTGCCTCTTCTGCCTCTGCCGCAGCTTTGCGGCGAAATTCCTCCTTTGCTGCCTTTAGATCGGCCTGCGCCTTGCCCATTCCGACGAACTTGCCCGTTGTTGGCGGGCGGCCTTTCGCCTTGGGCTCGTCCACCCTTGTGGCCTCCGAGTCTCCATCGCTGGACGACTCTGAGAGTTTTAATCGCCGTCTCTTTTGCCCCTCCTGGGACCACAAGCGGCCTTCCGGTAATGAGGACGCTGATCCGGACCTGGATCTCGTCCTGACAGTTACCAGGCTCTCGTTTACGCTTGAGTCCGATACCGCCAGCCCCGGTGGGTCCTCCGCGTCCGAACTGGGCACTGGTGAGTCGACGGACGACTCCCGCGCCCCCTCTGGGTCTCCAATCTTGAACGGAGTCAAGCGTGGGCGCACTCGCCCCTTGGCCCGGATTCTAGCTTTGCATGGCGGAGCATCAGCCCCGTCGGCGGAAGATGGCCGCTGCCCCTCCACGTCAGCTCCAACAGGCGAGGCGGATCGCACTGTGCGCCCAGTCTCTTCCGCATCCTGCACCGGATCCCCACGAGGCACACTCCCCTCGTCCAAACGGGTCAGAGTCACCCGGGGGATTTTCTCAAAACGGGCGTCTTGCCCACCCTCTAGTGTTGGCGCCAGCGTGCACCTGTCCCTTGGGGTTTCCCGCTCCGCACTCGCAGCCGCCGGTTGGACCGAGCGCGAGGCCTCCTTCACGGGGGGCTCCTTGCCCCGCCTTCGAGGCAAGAAACGGCCAGGTCCATCGCGCGCTGGGCCGACCGTGTGCTTTCTCGGCGCGATCTGAATAGCGGGCGCGTTCAGGTCGATGCGCGGGCTACCGCATTCACCTCGCACTGGTGAACGTGCTAGGGTGAGGCGGGGGCGGAAGGCCTCTGTTTCCTCCGTTTCCATGTGGGTGAGCGCCATAAGGGCTCCCTTCTCCGCCGCTTTTTCAGCACTACCTTTTGATGTTGTTTTGGCTGGATCGGGTCCGCCTCCGTCAGCCCCTACGCCTCCCCTCAGCCTCAAAATCCCTCTTCGATCAGAGTCCGGTGTGAGATGGCCTAAGTCGCGTTCACGGAGGCCGGCATCTGGCCGGCCTACGAAGCAGTTTTTGCCCCCTCCGTATACGATGGGGCAGCCACCCGCCGAAGCGGATGGACGGGATTTGTTACCCGCCCGGAGATAATCAAAACTGCTTTTCATTATGTTGTTGCCACAATGCCTCCACATCGTCGTCTCTTTTTTCTGGGGTGAGCTCCCCCGCACGCTAGGGACTGGACTCCCTCCAGCCACGCATCCCATCGGCACGATCCGCTCAACCTTGGGATTGGGGTGATTTATTATAGTGGTTTTCTTCCACGCGGCGCCACTCTCAGTGAGCAACGCCCCCGGTCCGCTAGTGCGGGTTACGGGTTGCCCGACGGGGAGCCAAAACTCAACCAGCAGCCGCACGAAGGCAGCCGCCGGACCCGCCGCGCCACAAGCCTTGAAGGCCCGCCATCCTACGACGCCCGAAGACGGCCGCTGGTCGTAGACAAACGACCCAAAAGCAGAAGGTGCGTCCGCACCGCCACCACTGCCCAGTAGCTGCCAAAGCAGGCTACCGGGCTAAGACGGCCGCATCCCTTGCCACCTCAGATGAGCTGAGGCATGCTGGGAGCGGCCAACCGAGGAGCACGGCATTGAAGCCCACGCAGGAGTGAACTCAACTGCTTGCCACGGCTGTGACTGGTAGTTTGCAGAGGGAAGACAGCAGAACGCGCAACTGAGCGGCTGTCTCCCCCCTCCCAGAGTGCACCGCGAGGAGGTCTACCAGCTATGCACCCCAACCTAACCTAACCTAACCTAACCTAACCTAACCTAACCTAACCTAACCTAACCTAACCAGCCAGCGGACCTATGCAGTCATTGTGGAGGACCGCATCTACGAGCAGAATGTGCGGACTGGCTGGCCAGGGAACCACCGAAATGCCAAAACTGCTTGAAAGCAGAGTTGACAGACGTAGAGCACAACGCATTCAGCCTCACTTGCCCCACGAGGAAAAGATGGGACGAAATAGCAAGGTATAGTATAGCGTACTGCTAAGGGCACCCACGGAAACAAAACCCCCTACCGGGTCATTCAGGCGAACCTCCAAAGAAAGAAGTTAGCAACCAGCGAGGCACTGGTGGAGGCGGCAGAGCGAAAGATCGCCGTAGCCCTGCTGCAGGAACCGTACGTTGGAGGGGCGAGAAATATGAGGTGTCACAGGGGCGTTCGAATCTTCCAAAGCAATGCAGCTGAAGGTGTTGTGAAAGCGGCTATAGCTGTTTTCGAAGAAGACCTAAACGTCACACAATACCCAAAACTCACCACAAACAACATCGTTGTGTTGGGGATCAGCACCAGCGCGTGGAAGATAACGCTTGTCTCCTTCTATTTCGAACCAGACCAACCGATAGAGCCTTATTTAGACCATCTCATAAAAATAAAGGAGGAACTAAACCACGGTGGAATGATAATTGGGGGAGACACAAATGCGAAAAGTTCATGGTGGGGAAGCCCGGTAAACGACCATAGAGGCGAAGCAATGCTGGGTATCCTTGGTGAGCTAAACCTTAATGTACTTAACACAGGAGAAACTCCAACTTTCGACACCATTCGGGGAGGAAAGCAATACCAAAGCTTCGTCGACATAACGGCCTGCTCAACAGACATCCTGGACTTGATGGAAAACTGGAGAATAGACGAAACCCTCACGAGCTCGGACCACAACGCCATAGCCTTCGACATAAAACTAGAAAAATCAAAAGGCATTAAAATTAGTAGGACCACAAGGCTCTATAATACCAAAAAAGCAGATTGGACAGTGTTTCTTGGCCAACTCAGACAATCTATGATAGATAACCAATTTACCCAGCCAGACATAGATAAAATCACCAATAAAAACGAAATTGAAATAGCCACAAACAATTTAACAAAAGCAATAACTGAAGCCTGCCTGCGCTCCATGCCAATTAAAAAAGCAAAAGAACAACTAACCCTGCCGTGGTGGTCCAAGAAACTCGCAGAAATGAAGAAAAATGTCGCAACTAAGAAGCGGAGGATCAGGTGCGCAGCCCCGATTCGAAGGCAGAAAGTTGTCGAAGAGTACCTAAAAGCAAAAGAAGAGTACGAAACAGAGACAGCAAACGCCCAGGTGGAGAGCTGGAGGGAATTCTGCTGCAAGCAGGACAGAGAAGGTGTCTGGGAAGGTATATATAGGGTAATAGGAAGGACAACCAAAAGAGAGGAGGACCTGCCCCTGGAGAAAAATGGAGAGGCTCTAGACGCAAGAGGATCCGCTAAATTATTAGCGGAGACTTTTTATCCAGAAGACCTCGCGACCAGCGACAGTACCTACCATCGCACTATAAGGAACAGAGCAGACGCAGTGAATGATGAGGAACAAGATGGAACTTGCGACCCACCCTTCACAATTGCAGAACTCACCTCGTCCAGCGAGTCCTTCAACCCCAAAAAGGCCCCAGGAGAGGACGGCTTCACCGCAGACATCTGTCTCCAAGCGATACGAAGTAATCCAGAACTCATACTGCAGCTGCTTAATAAGTGTTTAGCACACCACCACTTCCCTGGAGCCTGGAAAAGGGCCATCGTAGTAGTCCTGAGAAAACCAGGTAAAGAGAACTACACCGCCCCGAAATCATACAGGCCGATAGGGTTGCTACCAATCCTCGGCAAAATATATGAGAAGATGCTAGTGGGGCGCCTGAAATTCTACCTGCTGCCCAAAATGAGTACACGCCAGTTCGGGTTCATGCCCCAGAAAAGTACCGAAGACTCCCTCTATACCTTGATGCAATACGTTCGCAAAAAGCTGGACCAAAAGAAAATTATAGCATTAATCTCACTCGATATAGAGGGCGCCTTCGATAATGCATGGTGGCCCGCGATAAGAGTCCGACTGGCGGAAGAAAACTGTCCCAAAAACTTGAGGAAGACCATTGACAGCTACTTAAGCAACAGGGAGGTGGTGGTCAGATACGCTGGGGAAGAACACACGAGAGGCACCAGCAAAGGTTGTGTCCAAGGCTCCATAGGGGGACCAATTCTCTGGAACCTGTTACTGGACCCCCTCCTAAAAAGCCTCGAGGGCTGTAGCGACTTTTGCCAAGCATTTGCGGACGATGTTGTTCTTGCATTCGATGGCGAGACGGCATTGGAGGTGGAGAGGAGTGCCAATCCCATACTCGAACGTGTTCGGGTGTGGGGCCTTGAAAATAAACTAATTTTCGCTCCGCAAAAGACCAATGCCATGATCATCACAAGAAAGCTCAACTTCGACACCCCGCGACTGACCATGGGGGGAGTGGACATCGGCATCAACCCAGATATAATAAAAACAATATATGTAGCAACAATAGAGCCTATATTGCTATACGCCGCGAGCGCCTGGGCACCGGCGGCCAATAAACAGATGGTCATCAAACAATTTGAAGTCGTGCAGCGAGGAATAGCTCAAAAAATCTGCAAAGCCTACCGCACGGTATCTCTGCACTCTGCTCTGGTGCTGGCAGGGCTGCTTCCTCTGGATCTCCGAGTTCGAGAGGTGGCCTCGCTTTACGAGGCCAAAAGGGGAAAGCCCCTGCCAGTGCTAGGGGGCAGGGAGGTTGAGCGAATGGCGTCAGCCATCGAGACCCCACACCCCGCAGAACGCATTAGCCTGGAGTTCATAAGACTCACCAACCGAGATCTGGTGGACCAAGACAGCAATCACGACGTCCGTATATTTACAGACGGAAGCAAAATTGAGGGCCGGGTTGGAGCCGCCCTATCTGTATGGAACAGCGAAGTAGAAACCAAGGCCCACAAGCTTGCCCTTCCACCGTATTGCACGGTCTACCAGGCTGAACTCCTAGCGATATGCGGAGCGACTAGGGCAATACTCAAATACAAAGAAACCTCTTTCGGAATCTATAGTGACTCGATGGCGGCTCTCCAAACAGTAACCAACCACAGCTGCCTCCATCCCCTAGCAGTGGAAGCAAGAGATAATATAAAAGCCATATCTCTCCAGAACAAAGTTGTCACTCTGTTCTGGATTAAAGCACACGCGGGCCTGGAGGGAAATGAGAGAGCTGACCAACTGGCCAAGGAAGCAGCCACAAATTCCAAAAGGAAACCAGACTACGATGCGTGCCCGGTATCATTCGTCAAGCGAAGCATTCGAACGGCAACGATTGACGAGTGGAGCCGCAGGTACGCTTCGAGCAGCACCGCCAGAACTACAAAGCTATTCTTCCCAAACGCAGCCGAGGCATACCGAACTATCCGAAAACTAAAGCTAAATGGCGCCACAACTCAACTCTTCACGGGGCACGGTGGATTCTCGGAGTACTTGAACCGTTTCAAGTGCAAGGAGAACCCATCGTGCATCTGTGCACCTGAAATACCCGAAACCGTGCAACACTTAATATTAGAGTGCCCAGTACACGAGCTAGAGCGATTTGAATTAGAAAATAGAATTAATGTACAAATAGTCGAGAAAAATCTGCCTAAAATAATAAACAGTGGCGATAGAGATCAGTTCTTAAAATATTGTGTCAACATAGTAAATAAGGTTATGAAAAGAAATAAAACTAGATAAGAAAATTATGCTCTCACAATATTGTGAAAATATTAGTGATAAGCATATAGCAAAGTAAGATGAATTGTCTAGATATAAGAACAACAGTTAAAATTACATCATAGATATAAGTAAAAATAAATAAAAATGTAACCCCATGTAGAACAAAAACTCAGGTACGAAAGAGAAATAAAAAACCGTCCCCTGTATTTTATTTCCCTGGTTAGAAAGCGTAGAGTATGTGGGAGTCCCACCCACCAGGAAGAAAGAGAAAGCATGATAGAAAGATAAAGTATGAAGCATAAAAGTGCGAGAAGCATAAGTGCGGGAACTGGAATGACTGTACCAGAATAAAATAGGCTCCGATAATGTTGGAGAAACATGAGAAAAAAAAAAAAAAAAAAAAAAAAAAAAAAAAAAAAAAAAACCTAACCTAACCTAAGCTAACCTAACCAGTCGCACACCCTTAGGCGTCGAAGCAACAGCGTTTCCGTAGCGCTCCGCAGTAAAAAAATCATAAAAGTGGCAATTTTGGTCGGATCACTGTGAAAAAAGTGTCATTCTGTGCGGGTTCACAAGGGCAACAAAGTGAAATAAAGTGCCAAATCCCTGGATTACAGTGACAAACACGAGAAGCCAAAAACACCAAAGTTTGAGGTTACAAACACCTTTGAGCTTGAATACGCTAGGGCGCTGCAACCTGTACGTGAGATACATCGTTAGAAGCGTCTTATTGAGATCTACACGCCGACACCCTTGGCTACTTGCTGAGACTCACCACCGAGGAAATATCGGTAGAAAAAAAAAAAAAAAACCACGTGGCGGCGTGGTCGAAGATCTAGCGGTGCGCGGCTTCTTTTGACAACGCAGCGCGACGCCTTTTACAGGCAGGAGAAAAACGGTACAGTGATCAGAATTTTATCCCATGTGGTTTGCAAGTTATAGACCTTTCAAATTTGAAACTTCAGTGTCAAATATCAAGAAAACTTCAGGCAGACCATATATATTTTATAGTGAATTCTGTTGCGCGCTAACTCATAGAAGACATCCTCAAAAATTGGACAATTTTCCGACAGTTTTTCATCCCGAAAACTTATATTTAGTGAATATTTTGAAAAAATACAAGTTCCAAAACTTTTTCTATCGCACTTAATTGTTTTATTACTGTATATTATAGACGTATATTTTCCTGTATTTTTGACGATTTTTGTGTAAGACAGGCAAATGCCACGCTCAAACATGTTCAGGCGTGGGGTGTGAAAAATAAATTGAAATTTGCTCCGCATAAAAAAAACTGTTGCAATGGTAGTTACCAAAAGATTAAAATACGACACACCACGCCTGAGCATGGGCGAAACTGGTATAGTAATGTCAAGAGAAATAAAAATACTCGGAGTAACCATCGATGATAAACTAACTTTCAACTCACACGTGGCAAATGTCTGTAGGAAAGCCATTGGGGTGCATAAGAGGCTAGCAAGAGCGGCGAAAGCGAGCTGGGGATTGAACCCAGAAATAATTCGTACAATATATGTGGCGACAGTGGAACCTATTGTCCTCTATGCCGCAAGCGTGTGGGTATCGGCAGCAAACAAACTCGGAACAATAAAACAGCTAGCAGTCGTCCAGCGGGGGATTGTGCAAAAAATGTGCAAAAGCTACCGTACAGTGTCGCTAAACTCAGCCCTGCTGCTGACAGGGATACTTCCTCTCGACCTCCGAGTCCGAGAGGCAGCTTCATTATATGAAGCAAAGAAGGGAGTACTCCTGCCAGAACTAGAAGGTAGGCAGGTAGAGCGCATGTCGGCAGCTGCGGAAGCCCCACACCCCGCAGTTCAAAGTGAGATCGAAATAATAAGCTTGGTAGACCGAGAGCACGTAAATGCGTACAGTGACCACGAAGTCCGCATCTTTACAGATGGAAGTAAAATCGGAGGTAGAGTGGGCGCAGCACTGTCCATATGGAACGAAACAGCCGAAACCAAGGCTCGTAAGCTTGCTTTACCCACCTACAGCACTGTCTACCAGGCGGAGCTTTTGGCGCTGTGTGTATCAACAAGAGAGATCAAAAAACACAAGGCGAAAACGTTTGGAGTTTACAGCGACTCAATGGCTGCCCTCCAAACCCTTCAGAACAGCAACTGCCTCCATCCTCTAGCTGTAGAGGCAAGAGAGAACATCAGGTCCTCCAATATCCAAGGCAAAACTGTCTCAATACACTGGATAAAGGCACATGCGGGCCTAGAGGGAAATGAAAGAGCTGATCAGTTGGCGAAAGAAGCCGCTGTAAACTCCAAACAAAAACCAGAATATGATCTGTGCCCAGTATCATTTGTCAAGCGGAAAATTCGATTGGCCACGCTTGACGAATGGAACAAAAGGTACACAAAAAGTGACAGCGTCGATAACAAAGATATTTTTCCCAAGTGCAATTGAGGCATATAGGACAACAAGAATGCTTAGTATGACGTACGTAAGGACACAAATAATGACGGGTCATGGTGGATTTTCGGAATACTTAAACCGTTTTAAGTGTAAAGAAAGCCCATCATGCATCTGCGACCCTGAAGCAAAGGAAACTGTCCCACATATATTGTTCGAGTGCCCTGCTCACGCAAGAGAACGTTACGACCTGGAACAGAGCATTGAACGAAACATGACGTTAAAAAACATCCCGGAAATTATGCAGAGTCAAGACAGAACAAAGTTCTTAAACTATTGCGAAAAAATTGCCCAATCAGTAATAAAAAGAAACAAAACGGTGTAAGAAAATTATGTTTATAAATTATAATATGTATAATGTAATAAACATATAGATAGACATAAGAGAATAAATATAATAGTATAATGTAGTTAAGAACACAATGTTGTACAAAAATGTATAAAACTAAAACATGTAAAAATAAGGAATTAATGTAAGAAAAATGAAAGAAAACAGATATGAAAATGTAAACTGTAGCCAACCCTTACCTGTAATTACCATTGGCCCCACTGTGTTTTATTTAAATAAATACCTGAGACTCCTAAACCCTAGTTGAAGTAGTTAGATTAGACGAAATAGCTGGGACTCCCACCCAGACCAGATGCAAAAGATGACGTATGCAAGAAAGAACACGTATGAAGTACAAAAGTGCGAGAAGCATGAATGCGAGAACTAGCACGAAAGAGAAGCGAAACAACACAGGCTCCGATCATGTTGGAGGTAGATCGAAAAAAAAAAAAAAAAAACTAACCTAACCTAACCGAATTTCTATTATCTTATTTCGATTTTATCTATACAGTGGCAATTTCAATATTCCAAAATTCCAATTTTCATTTTTATTTTTTTTGCAGAATTAATATTGTTTTTTTGCTATTTTTTTGTGCCATCATGTTATATTTTATTGTCTAATGGTGTAAAAAATAATAAGATTGGGATTCATTAACAACAACTCGATATATTTAAACCCATTTATTGAAACCTTCACCTATATATATGTTATACATTCGATTATATTCAAGCACTTATACTCTATACTACAATTCTAAATTTAAATTTTTCCACATTTTTTCCCAAATATGCGGTGGAATATTGGCAAATCCCGTTAATCTCCATACAAAATCAAATCTTACTGTTCGTTCATCAATTGCTTGTTTTGCCATCGGTACTTTGCAATACATTTCAATCGGGTAATTGCTGCATGTATATAATATGCAATTTTGAATATCGCACCTGTCCTTGTATTTCACATCCGTTGACATGGGCACCTTCGATGCCAACATCTTCCATTGCTCAAATTGGTTTTCCGTTAATTTGCACTCGTCCATAAGGCATGCATTACAATGCAACAAGCCTGAAAAGTTGAAACTTGAATTTAGAGTCAATCCTGTCATAAAAAAAAAAAAAAAAAAAAAATAGCCTTTTATTCAGACAAAATTATAACATGCATAATCCTATCAATTAATAAGTTAATGGCAGTTACAATGATAATTTTCTACTAATACATAATTCATTTCTAGTTTACATTATCAATAACATTGGGATTAACAATTAATAATTATGCATTCAGTATTTAATAAATATAGGTATAGTAAATAAAAGTAGGTAATTAATGAATATAATATTTATCATTGAAAATTATTTTGATGCATATTTATTTATATGTTCTGACTGCTTTCTTATTAAATACTAATTATTACTAATATATTCAATTTGCTTTTTTTTTTTTTTTTTTTTTTCCTTTTTGTACACATTATTACGGTTACTTTTTTATTTTATTTTATTTCACGTTACTTGTCTGTTTGCCTTTTGGCAAAGGCCTCCTCCAACATTTTCCATTTATCTCTATCCATTGCAAGTCTTGTCAAGGTTTTCCCAGCTACTTGGACGATTTCGTCCACCCATCTCTTGAACTGTCGTCCTCTCTTCCTCTTTTGGTCTCTAGGATACCATATTGTGGCAGTGCGACTCCATTTGTCTTTTCCTCTCATCATGTGTCCTGTCCACTTCCACTTTAGTTTTCTGATCTTTACTGTTATGTCTTCAATCCTTGTTTGTCTTCTGATATCGTCAAGTCGTTTTTTGTCTTTCCTTGTTACGCCTATCATGCTTCGCTCCATAGAGTGCTGACAAACCTTTAGCTTACTCATTTGTTTTTTGGTGAGTGCCCATGTTTGGCATCCGTAGGTTAGCACTGGAAGGATGCAAGTATCGAAGAGCTTGCGTTTAGGCGCCATGGACAGGTTCTTGTTCTTCATCACTTCCTTAAGGCCCCAATACCGTTTCCAGGCGTTCGCAATTCTTCTGTCTACTTCCTTGTCCATTATGTCACTAGCAGATATGATTTGGCCCAAGTACACATACTCATCCACATACTCAATTATGCCTTGGTCAACTTTGATGGGAACCCTTTGTCTGTTGGTCATAACCTTTGTTTTTTCCGTGTTCATTTGTAGTCCCATCTTCTTACTTTCATCTGATATCTGCTGTAACATTCCTTGTAGTTGGTCTGGTTTGTTGCTAAGTATTACGAGGTCATCAGCAAATCTTAGGTGTGAGAGGCGAGCACCGTCCAACACAATACCACAGTTCTCAAAGCACATGTTCCTAAAAATTTGTTCCAATACTGCCGAAAAAAGTTTCGGCGATAGTGGATCTCCTTGGCGAACTCCTCTCATTATTTTTATTTCATTGCCTTTGGATTCCAATTGTATGCGTGCTTTGCTGTTAGTGTAGATGTTCTTAATGATTCTAATGAAGTTATGTTCGACACCCTGTTCCTTTAGTGCCTCCCATATAGTTATGATTTAGCGAATCGAAGGCTTTACTGTAATCGACAAATGAGCAGTACAGGGGCATGTCATACTCCTTATACTTCTCAATTATTTGCTTTAGTGTTTGAATGTGATCTAATACTGAATAGTCACTTCTGAAGCCCGCCTGTTCCTTGGGTTGGTTTTCGTCTAGCACTGTTGTGATCCTGTGGAGTATGATTTTTGAAAAAGTTTTGTAGATGTTGGACATCAGGCTTATTGGCCTATAGTTGCTAATATTATTTTTGTCGCCCTTTTTGAATAATAATATGATATTTGAAATCGTCCATTGTGTTGGTATTACTTCCGTACTAAAAATGTTGTTAAAGATGTTAGCAAGGATAGGTGAAATGATGTCTTTTGTGCTTAGCAATATTTCATTTGAAATCTCGTCTGGTCCAGGTGCTTTGTCCTTCTTCTGGGTGTCTATTGCTCTTTCTACCTCTCTTATGGTTATGGGTGGTACAGGAGTATTGTCTGGCAGCTCTACACAAATGGTTTCGCCTGAGTCTCTTCTGGTGTACAAGTCCTTGTAGAAGTCGGTTGCTACTTGCATTATGTCAAGTCTCTTTGTTTGTTCTTTGTTTTCCTTGTTTTTGAGATTTGGCATCCATTCCTTACTGTGTGTTAGTATCTTTCGCGCTTTTTTAATTGCTCCTGATCGTACCACGTATTCTTCAATTGTCTTGAGTCTGTGTTGTGTTTTGTCATTTCTAATGTTTTCTTTTATCTGTT
This sequence comes from Epinotia bilunana, assembly GCA_947049275.1. Classification (NCBI taxonomy): domain Eukaryota; kingdom Metazoa; phylum Arthropoda; class Insecta; order Lepidoptera; family Tortricidae; genus Epinotia; species Epinotia bilunana. Next base: position 74,451 of record OX346263.1, read on the forward strand.
TGCTGAGTTCGGTTATTTTCTTCCTTTGAGTTTTCGTTGGTTTTGTACTTATAAGTTGTATCCGTTCTTGTAGCAAGGTTTTAGTTTTATTTGATATATGTCTGTTTCTGGTGTTCTTGCTCTGAGAGCTCTTAGTTACTGCCATCTTTAGCTTGTTCTCGAAATAGTCATATTGTTCTTGGACGCCTACATTTTGAGTATCTTTTGTGAAAGATTGCAGGTTTTGCTCCAACGTTGTTCTTATTTGTCTTAGAGATTCTTCATCTTCTATCTTGAGTGGGAGCTTCTGTTGTGGTCTTGGCTTCTTTGCTGGTTTAGTTCTCAGATCCGCCCTAACCATTCGATGGTTTGTGTTGAAATTGAATTTATTTAGCACATTTATATCTTGGAAGGTTTTTGGTCTATTTGTGAGAATGAAATCGATTTCATTTTTGTACCTCCCGTCTGGCGATATCCATGTCCACTTCCTTTTTGTTTTTTTTTTGTAAATGCTGTTTAATACAGTTAAATTATGTGTGAATGCTAAGTTGATAAGCCTTTCACCGTTTTTACTTCGCTTTCCAGTGCTGTATGCACCTAGAATAGCTTCTTCGCCATGTTGATTAGTTCCGACTTGGGCATTGAAGTCGCCCATTACTACTAGGTTTCTGTGGGCATGTTGCTCAATAGTACGATTTAAATCAGCGTAAAAATTTTCCGCATCATCAATATCTGCATTTTCGGTGGGAGCATACACCTGGATGATGGTCCAATTATTTTTGTAGTCAGGTATTTTCAAGTTCAGTACAGCTATCCGTTCAGATATTCCAAGTATTTCTTCTATTTGGTTTTTGAGATGCTTTTTTAATAAAAATCCAACACCATGTCTTCCCTGGGTTTCGCCTTTGAAGTAAAATAAGAAGTCGTCCCATTCCTCTAACTTATCGCCTTTTCTTCTCACCTCAGAGAGACCTAGGATGTCCCACTTTATGTCCTTGAGCGCTGTTTCTAATTCATGTAAGTTCTCCTCTGACCTCAGAGTCAGCACATTTAGTGTGGCTATATTTAGTATTTGTTTATTAGTTTTTTCTTTCTTACAAGTTTTGGTAGTACTACTACTGTCTTTACACACCTCTGTTGGAGGGTTTTGGTCTGACATCCCACGGGGACCAGCCGGCTTGGGACCTATATTATTAGTTGTTTGTTTGTGTATTAGTTGCTATGCGTCGTTTTGACCGTTTGACCCTTTCTGCCTCATGTATTCAAATGCGTTCACCTTGTTCATCTTGTTTGGTGTATTGATTTTCTCTGATTGGTTTGTAGGTGAGCTAGATGGTTGTCGTTTCCTTTTTTCCGTGTGTTTCTCTTTCACGATTAATTTGTCGTATCGAATGTGCGCGATTTTTCCATTTTTAATGGCTTCTTTCATTTCCTGTTTTCATTCCTTCCTTTTTTCTAATATGTCTCTCGGGAAATCATCAGTCGCGTAGATGCCGTCTTGAAACTTTTTATTGTTTTTTAAGAGTTCTATTTTTCTCCATGCTAGGGTGGTCGTGATTTGGATTGGTCTGTTCTTGTTGTTCTTCATTCCTAGTCTTCGGGCGCTGCTTATCTCCCATTTGTCCCATTTTTCCATGTTGGACTTTTTGCTGACATCATTAAGGGTCCCCAGAACTATATCTATAAGCTGCATGTTGTGTTGCTCAGTTTCTTTTATTCCGTGTAGTAAAACATTGTTTTTCCTGGCACCCCTTTCCAAATGGTAGATTTTAGTTTTTAGTGTATCTACTTCTTTTCTTAGAGCTTGATTTTCTTGGATAATGGGTTTTAGTTTTTCATCAATCGTACTGATAATCGTGCGATTGACGCTTTCTGTAATATTTTTAGTAAGTTCTGCTGTTTGTTTTCCTAATTCGGTCTTCATGCAGGACAGTAATTTTTCCATATCTGCGGCTCCCATATCTCCTTAGCTTTTCTATAGAGTGCTTACAACTTTCTAGTTTCTGAACGGGACTGCACACTGTATCTTATCTGTGGGCTTCGGCGCCGTGATGTTGGTAGTAATGACAGCCTGCCAACGAAATGAGGATCTACCCCACCGTTTATCGGACTCGTGCCATTACATTTAGTTATGGGTGTTTATATTACTAGCACAGTTTTTTGCACTTTCTACTTTTGCGAACATCTGTTTTGCACTTGTTTAATATTGAATCGTTGTGTTTGTGTCCGGTCTTCCTTTAAATGTGCACTACACAGCTGAGATAGTAGTTTATTTAGTTTATTAGATTTTTGAACTTAGAACGATTTTATAACCAGCTTACTTGGCAGCTGTCAAACGTCAAAAAAAGCAGTCAATCCTGTCAATCTGCAATAATTAAAGTGGCATTCTACCAAACTATTCATTATCATTGTTTTTCCCGTTGACGGAGGACCAAAAAAAAAAAAAATTATTTCTCTTGCCCAATTTTCCTGTGAAATGATAATATGTCGCCTTTCCAAATCCTTCATAATTGATTTTATTTTGTTTCAGTATTGTATTCAATAATCCTTCACAATAATCCATGGGTTCATCCTTGTTCAAATCTGCATTGTCTTGTTCCCATTTTTCCTTTGCTCTGTAAAATCTTTGTTTTATCGATTCTTGAAATACCAGAATTCTGGCAATGTGGACGTAGGATTTAATCCGCTCATTGTACTGCTTCCCGCATATGAACTCGATCCCTTCAGGCATTCTTGCAAGCACTTCCATAGCTTTGGCTTCTGAGAAAGCACCATCTTTGCATAAAAGTAAAATAATATTTGTATTTCCACCGTACACACTGCAATTTTGTCTACCGTCCATGGAACATGCTGCAGTGTTTTTTGATCTGAATAAAATTTCCCCCTTTTCGGTGAATACTTTATCTCCCGTCCAAAGTCGTTTACGTACGTTACCGGTAATGGCCGCACCAAATTCATCCACCAATCCTTTGTGTTCATCCTTAGGTGCTGTGCCTTGTACGCAAAGTACTGAATCTCCAGTTTCGGAACAATCAGTTTGGTATGCCGTTTCCGTCCATTGATCAATGCCCTCCATTCCACAGCAATGTCTTGCGCACTCACAAGTTTTAATAAGTTGCTCGCTGAGAATGTCTGATAACACTTGATGACCAGAGCCGGAATAAAGATACTTGCGTACACAAGCGAGACAGTTAATAGAGGCACATTTGTAGGGTCTTTCTCGAATAATTCTGCCCAATCTAGAGTTAAAGGACCACTGTCTATTTTTAGAGACGTAGATGAGGTGCCAATGCCGTCTTTTTGTTCCATAATGTACAGCGATGAGTTTATAAGGTCCGTTATAAACTGTTGACAATGTATTTTCCTCACCTGGTCTATATGTACCAACGCCAGACACTTCTCCCAGGCCTCCATCGTTTTCGCAAAGTCTCTCGCAACTTCCTCCTCCGATTGAGTATCTTCTGGTTCTTCCGTTTCTCCATAATACTCTGTACTTGCCTGTTGCATCAAGCTCCCCAAGCCCTTCAACTCCAGAGCATAGTTCGTTGTCATTTTTTTCTGAATTGTCACCCAATCCGTGTCACTCTCCCCATCGCTCTCCACACTGCTCCTCCTCCTGTTCTCCATGTCCTGAATCCCCATCTGTTCTGGTGTCTGGCTCCTCCTCTTCGGTACTGGTGAAGGTGGTGGTGTTTGCGGCGCCGTCGGTAGTTTGGCACTCTCCCCTTTTACATTTTTCCGAGCACGTTTCATTTTTAAAATGTACCGGAGGGTAAGTTTGGTACTGTTTAATTTCTTCTTCAATATTTCTACTAGTAATAATATGATAATAATATACTTGCTTCTGAGCCATCGAGTCGATGTCGAATGACTTGAGAATGCTCCGCTTACTGTTTATATACCATCCACCAAAGCTTTCTAAGTTCGCTAGACGCCTTTCACATTTTAGGTGATGTAAATAAGAAATCAAGTCAATCATTCAACTTTATAATAATACTATATAGCCAGTTTACTGACAATCAAAATTATCGAGGTTACTAAACAAAACGGAACACTTTTTTCAATGCTTATTTTATCATGTTCGTAATTGTAACCTTCATGATACACTTGTAATATATTATAATGCCCACTGGATAGGTAATTACTTGAGAAATTGTGGCACACAACGTTCGATTAGTATCCTTGGTTCCTGTTGAAGAATTCCTAGGCACATGAAGATCCTGTGTCAACGCAGGAATGAATTGCCGAAGCGAAGTCATGCCTTTAGCACCATCTCATCTCCATATCTTTTCTTGCATATGAAACGCTTGGATTCCCAAGTTTCTCGGCTAGGGTATCAACATACAGTCGACATTGGTCAGCTTATATATGTAAAACAATACAAGTAATACAAAATAGGTAAGTAATTCAACTTTGACGATATAAGAATTTCGTAACTGACTTGACTGACACTGACATCAAAGTGTTTTTTTTTTTAATAATTCGTCCATTCGGACAGGCTAAGACCATGGGCCTAGTCTTCAGTAAGTATAATTTCATGTGAACGAATCCAGTAATAACGTCTTCAGTAGTTTCAAATCAGAAGTCTCTAGTCCAATAAATATGTCTTCAGTTATTTCCAATTCATATGACCAAATCTAGATATTAAGTCATCAGTATTATCAACATATGTGTCAAGTCCAAAAAATAAGTCTTCAGTTGTTCCAATCCAATTCATGAAGTCAAATCCAGTAATAAAGTCTTCAGTATGTTCCAATAAAAACGTCAAATCCAATATTTAGCTCTTCAATAAAGCTTACACCTCATCCAGACATTCCAATATACTTAAAGTCATTTGACCAACAAAATACACAATGCTTCAATAAAAATATATACAATTTTAAGCAAGTTTTAAATTTAGCATCATATTTACAGCATACACACAGTATTATGTACAAAATTAAACAAAGGTAAATAAGTAGACGACTCCTTCAACAAATCAGTTACTGAAAGCGGGATTCGATTAGAAGCTCTATAAATCTCAAGCAACTCATCCATCAGCACTAGGCGCTGAATGCTAAAGGATGAGCAACTAAACAGAATGGGGTGTATAGCCTGAACCTCTTGCTTTTGACAATGATCGCAATAAGGAGAAGAGACGAAGTTTTTACGATGGAGATGAAAATTTAAACGACAATGACCAATGCGCATACGAGTAATTATGGTGTAAAACCTACGGTGCATGTAAGTTTTAAACTTACAAAACCAAGGCTTACTATTAACTTGGTTATCTAACAAAGCATACAAATGAGCCTTATTCTCAACTTCTGTAAAATGATACCAATGTCTTCCCCAAAGAACAGTCATACGCTGTTTTAGATTACGGTTTTTATTAGTAGTATCTACGAGGTATCTAATAGACCTACTCGATTCCTTTGTAATAGGATCGATATTGAACAACGCCTCCACGTGATTATTAGTTAATAACCTAGAGTTGTTATACCGTTCGCACAATAAACTCCATGCTACCTCATAGTTATCGTTACTAAAATCAATATTTTTTATGATCATTGCTGCGTTCCCTACTAGGGACGCTCGAAGGTAATGGAATTTGCTAATATTGTCTAGCTCGCAATTTTCATGAATCATGGATGAAAAGGTGTCTCTAAACTCGAGCCAGTGTTTATAGCTGCCATTGTATTGGCGTATTTGAATTTTTGGCAAATGAAAACGTTAAAAATTGTTGCAAGTCCCACCTGATTTATCGTCGTTGGAGCTTGTTACGGAACCTGACCGCCGCCGAGCAGCGCCAGTCTTGTCGGTGTTGGCAGCGAGAAGCGTGCGCGCCGAGGCAACCAGTTGGAAGTACTGGTTCTCGAACTGCTGCCGATCCGCGTACTGCTCATCCGGTGGGTCGCAAAGGGATTCGAGTTCGCACTGTAAATTATCGTATTCATGAATAATACCCTCAATTTTACCTAATCGACAATCTAACTCTGTTGTATGAACGTCGCTTAACGTGCTGTATGATTTTGCGATATTGAGATAGGTCTCGAAATGAGTCAGCTTTGTTTTAATACTAGCTCTGCTTTTCTTTAGTTTTCTAATTTTTTCATCAGACATTTTTAAAATAAGCGCTTTAATAATGCGAACAATGCAAATGCGTGCTTTATATTCTTAATGCAGTGCTGTTAAGCGAATACATAAATGCGCGTCAGCAAAATGTACGGCCAGGCGTAGGTATTTAAGGTTAGCACAGCAGCGTGCTGCTTATAGCATTGAAATTGAATGGCTATGAAAATATGCAAATAAGAAGGGCGATAGACAGTAATCAGCGTGCTTTAAACATTAGAATAGCATAAAAGTACACTGTCAATACTCAAATATAGGCTAGAAGCGGAATTGTTGAAGATTTTGATGAGATTTTAAATCAGAAATTTCTAGAAAAGGGTTTGGAACAAAGGAATTGGAACGAACTCACTTTCTTCAATGTGCCTACGTGCGTCCCTTTGTTCTTGTGGTGCTTCTGCAGACTCGCCGACGTCACGTGTCGCGCTCGCGCTTGAGTTTATGTGCGCAGTTGCGCGCAGCCCTTTTTGTCTTGGCTGCCCCGCCCTGCTGACCCGTCGCCGGCGCCACGTGTTGCGCTCGAGGTTATGCGCGCAGACTTCGCGCAGTCCAGGACAACTAATAAATTTGCAGACTTTCTTGATACTCGTTGCTGTGTAGGAGCCGATTGAACCCGCTGCGACGATTTTTCTAGAAGCTGCTTGTTCTGGGCTATGTCCGCCGACCGCGCCCACGTGATCGCGAAGGTTAGTCGGTGATGCACCGAATAAACTCGCGAATAAAATATTCGTACTTTACGGCGAAGGACCATTTGTCGGAGCCTTCGGGAATCAATAAGTGAAACTTTAGACTGTATTATACATAGGTTTAATTAGAAATTACAAAGGTAAGTACGATTTTAAATAGCCTAATGGCGAGGTGCGAGCGCGGTGGAGATCGGCGGAGAAAGAGACCGATGCCGCGGCGCGGGCGTTTAAATGTCGTTGGTGTCGTCCCCCGCTTCACCGGGCGGTGGGGCGCGTAGACAGGTGCAACTGGTGTGAAATTAACGGTCGTCAAATCCAATTGTATTCGTAACGTAATTAACGAACGCCGCCTACGATTACAGACGGTTTGATGCAACCCGCCCTAACGCTGCGCCGAGCTGGTAGTGGGGTATTTAGGCGGGAACGAAACGTAGGAAACAGGGTGACCAGTACTGAAATAAGGCATTTCAACCGTCATCGTGTAGGAAATTAGTGTGGCCACTCTCATCTATTTAGGCTTCGAATGACGGTACAGTTGGTTAATATACTATACATATCTCTCTTTTGCTTAATCCAATCGCTACAAGTTTATACAAACATTTTGCATCATGTTTTTTGCCATAATATTGCGTCAATTTATATTTTATATTCTCTCATTCTAATTAAGGTAGGTCGTTGTGACAAATTGCAAGGTGTGTACTGGCCTTATCTGGCAACATTACAGTCGTTCTGTCCTGTCTGTCGAGACGAGACGGGCAAGCAAATCAAACCTATTTGTGATGCCGAGAAAACACTCGATTCTATTGTTTATTTATTTGGATTACTGAACAAAAAACTACATCATGATAAAAACTATCGGTCGTTCGTAACCAGACATCGTTCGCATCTACAAGTCGCGCCCGAGAAAAAACATGAAATTCGACATTATCTCGCTCGAAAGCGTTTGTTAAAATGTGATCGTTCCTCGTATTTGGCTTAGTGCCACAGGAGTAATGGGTGTTTTAACGGAAATAGGCGCAATGAAGTGTGTGGTGGTATTGTTAGCTGTTTCGTGGGGTGCTGCGGCGGGCTGCCCGTCGCTGTGCTCGTGCCGGGGCGGCACCAGCGGCACTCTGATCACCGGGAGCGGCGGCGCTGGCCTCGGGACTACCCTCGGGGCCACCTCCAGCGAGGCGCCCGGTGAGCCGCTGCGGTTGCGCTGCGGCGGCCCGCCCGCTCTCATCTCCGAGCTCAAGGAGATCGACTTCACCGACATCTCCGCGTCCGTTGTCAGCTTGTAAGTTTACCGTTGCTGAACTGTGACTCCTACTAATAAAAGGAATTCCATCTTGACCTCGAATTTCTTTTGGTTGTGAATATGTTAAAAATTAAAACTAATTACAAATAAATAGTCCGTCCAAAAGTTCTGTCTGTGGCATGGACCCTTCTTGAGGAAACAAATAATTTTTAGAAGGATGTGAGCCTTTCAAGAGAAAACAGAGGTCACTATTCATAGCGGGAATATAGTTGAAAGATATGCGACTTCCGTCACTGTCCTCGTAGTTTAGTGGTCAAAGCACTCTAGCATTAATAGAGAGGTCACAGGTTCGAGTCCTGTGGGTTATTATCAAATTTACCTCATCGCCAAAGGACCATTTCAGCTAGATGACATAAAAGTAAAATTCAATGTCAGCAGAGAGTCAATTTATCTGGACGACATGAAAGTAGGATACTCAGTCAGCCGGGAGTCAATTTAGCTGGACGGCTCACAATTAGAATGAGCAAGTAGCAAAATGTCTGGAAATGTTATAGTCCATATGATTAAAATACCTAATTAGCTGAAAGGAAAATTAGTGAATTCACCTTAACACAGAACGAGTTAGTAGAAAAACGTCTGGAAATGTAAAAAGTTCATATGATTAAAGTACCTAATTAGCTGAAAGGTAAAATAGTGAATTGACCTGAACACAGACTGAGATAGTAGCAAAACTTCTGGAATGTTGAATTGGCCAGGATGTAAACTAAAGATAATAATCGATTGTGTGGAAAGGAGTTTTATTTATCAAGTGTCATATCAACACTTGACATTTTAAAATCCAGACATTTTGCTAATGGGCCATTTTGGGCCATTTGGCGTTCACGTCTATTTAGTAATTAAGACATTACATAATCCAGAATTTTTGCTTATTGCGACATTGCTTGCTTATCAAGACATTGCTTATTAAGACATTCTAAAATGTTTCGCTACTGGTCCATTTAGCATTTATGTCTATTAAGTAATTCATAATTCATAATTCATAATTCATTTATTTTGCATAAAACATGGTACATAAAGATGGTCAGTATAAAAACAATTCAAACACACATTTCACCAGTAGCTGGCATGCAAAACGAAAACAATTCAACAATAAGAGTAATGATCATATACTTACAATAATTATGTACAATTCAGAATAATAATAATGTCAAGAAATTAATAATTCAGATAATATGTCACTGCTTAACCTATACGTATAAAATAAAAATAAACATGTCAAGATTTATAATATTCGAAATAATCATTGACGCTGTAAAAACATTCCTGTATCAACCATTTTTTTAGTCTACATTTAAATAAAGTAAGTGGTAATTCTTTAATGTCATCATGCAATCTATTATATATACTAATTGACATACAATATGCATTATTGCCATACAATTTGGTTCTTTTATGCGGGATAGCCAGTCGATCAGGGTATCTGGTGTTAAATTTACAGAAGTCTCTTTTTTTATTAAATAAGTTTGGATTAAATTTTACAAATAAACAAACTTCATAAATGTATATGCACGGTACAGTCAATAGTTTTAAGTCTCTAAATAGTGGCTTACAAGATGTCAGCATATTTACATTACATAAAGCTCTTACACATTGTTTCTGCGCAATCAGTACACGTCTCACATGGCTAGAATTGCCCCAGAGAAGAATGCCATACCTAAGTAGAGAACAAATGTAGCCATGATATGCCTGTATAGCAGCTTCTTTAGTACTGACTTGTAAGTTTCCACAAAGCGTATGAAAATGAGTTTAACTTGCTACATAAATTATTGATGTGTTCTTTCCATGAAACTGTTTCGTCCATCCATATACCTAGAAACTTTGTGTGAGAAGATTCTGTTAAAATCTGGTCTTCAAAAACTACATTTAGTGAATGTTTACTGCCGTTTCTATTTACGAATTGTATGAATGTAGTTTTATCAATGTTAACCCTTAAATTATTTTTCCCTAACCATGCCATAATTTCAGTTATGGTATCATTTATGTCATTATTATATGTCCTAGGATCACGACAGGGTATGACAATGGACAAATCGTCAGCGAAAAGCGTGCAGTCAAAATTTGTTACATTTGGTAGGTCGTTCACATATAATAAAAATAGTAGGGGTCCCATGATACTCCCCTGTGGAACGCCAACCCTGTTAGTTTTTTTAAGTGATTTATGCGCTACGATAGTATTGGTGGAGTCAATTTGGGTCACTTCAACATATTGTGTTCTGGCATTTAAGTAGGTCTTGAGCCATTCATTAGCTACACCTCTTATACCATACAATTCACATTTGGCTAGGAGGGTTTCATGGTTAACAAAATCGAAAGCACGGCTCATGTCGAAGAAAACGGCCGTTACTGGCACGCTCATGTTCATATATCCCAGAATATTATTAGACAAGGTAAAGGCAGCTAATGTTGTAGATTTTCCTCTCTGAAAACCAAACTGTTCAGCTTTGATAATTTTAAATTTATCAAGATACGACAGTACACGTACATGGAATGCCTTTTCGAATACTTTTGAAATCACGGAAAGGAGTGAGATTGGCCTATAGTTTTCTACACTTTCTTTGTTACCTTTTTTGAACAACGGCTTGATTAAGGATATCTTTAGAGATTCTGGGAAGACACCGTTTGTCAAGGATAAATTCACTAAGTAACTCAAAACGGTAGCAATTTCTTGTTTACATTCCTTGATTATAGTCGTTTGTATCTCGTCATAGCCAGCAGATTTAGTTGGATTAAGATTCTTTATAATATTACATATTTCATTTTCGTCTATCGGAACTAGAAATAGATTCGCATTAGTTGCATTCACCAGCGATAGGTCAGGTTTAGGCATAGTATTAGAATTAGTCAAATTAATATAGAAATCATTAAAATAATTGGCAATGTCCTTAGGATTATCTATAGTATTATTATTTATAACTAGTTTTTCTAAATTAACATCGGTTGTATTGGTCTTATTGGCAACATTTTTAATAACGTCCCATGTTGCCTTACCTATGTTTTTCGATCTCCTTACAAAGTTTACGTTTGAAATTTTCTGTGCTTGATGTATGCATCGTCTCAATATTTTGGAATAATTATTATAATTAATTTTGCTACTTATCTGACTAGAATGGTGTTTGGATATCGAGTAATATCTAAAGCGTAATCGTCTCTTTGTCGTTATGGATTTCTTGATACCTCTTGTAAACCATACAGATTTTGTGTTCGTGGTAGTTTTTATCTTAATTAAAGGAAAACATAGCTTGTAAAAGAGAGTAAATGTCATATGAAACTGTGCGAAAGCCTCCGACGGGTCATATTCGTTGTACACATCAGACCAGGATATACTAGTAAGGCATTCGCGAAACTTCACGACATTCTTAGAACTATAATCTCTTTTATAACGATATAGACATGAACGTGGCTTTTCTATGCCGTTAACAGCAAAAGCCAAAGATTGCGCAGTTTCGTGGTCAGATAAACCTAATTCTAGAACGTCACTACGGGCTTCAGAGATATTAGATAAAATTTGGTCTAGGCATGATTCTTTGCATGTGCGCCGGAGTATATGTAGTTTAAAATTATTACTGGCAGCAATTCTTTTCAGTTCGTTAGAAGTTTCCGAAGCCTTCAGCAAATCTATGTTGTAGTCTCCGGCAACTACTACCTTGTACTTCATTTTGTGCTTTAGTTTATTAAGTAGCTTTTCTAATTTCTGAAGAAAGTGTGATGCATTCGCTGATGGCGTTCTATAAACACAAATCACGATACATTTAATTGACGGAATTTCTATGCCACAACATTCAAACACGTAATCTTCTAAGAATTTATTTAGCAAAGTAAGCGGTCGCGTTTGGATTTGATTTGCGCAAAGTATACATACTCCACCTCTTTTTTGGTGTGACCTAGAGTACGACGATGCTAGTCGGTATCCAATCATACGTAGATTTCCTTCATTACCCGATTTTATAAACGTCTCAGTAAAACATAGCACGTCAAACCGTTTACCGTTATTTGATAATTCATCAAATGTTAGTTCTAGTATTTCTCTTTTACTAACAAAACCAGCTATATTTTGATGGAATATTGTGAAAAGAATAGTGTCAGACACGAAAAAACTTACTGCATGTCTGTTGTGTGCCTGTCGTTTTAGTATGCATACTGATTTGCGGGAAATAATTAGTAGGTTGTGATGCCATAGCCTGTTCAGCGCTTTTTGGGAAGTAGTCAGTAATGCATTTTTGTGTTAACCTTGTGCTTCCGTGTTTATCGCTACCATTGTGCGTCAAGTATTTAAAATAGTAAGGAATAGTGCCTTTATAACACCATAAGTAATAAAGACTTTCTAAGATAAATGCGTTTTGCTGCTAGAGAATTTTAAATGCTAACGTTCTATGATCCAGATGTTTTGCTAAAGCGGCATTTAGCATACATTTATTCATGTCTGTTTAGTAACAAAGACATTACAAAATCCAGACGTTTGAGCTATATTGTCCTTTGGCGATAAGGTAAATTTGATAGTGGCCCAGTACAGACCCCGACAGGGCTATAGACTGAGATGGTTTATTTTTCCATTAAGTATATTCTTTCTCTTTGTATCATATTGTTTAATAAATATAGTGTATGTTTGTTATATTTTATTTATTTATTATAGCCTTTATGCTGATATTATATAATTTTTAAAATGTATTTTTAGGGTTCCATAGTCAACAAGGAACCCTTATAGTTTCACCATGTCTGTCCGTCTGTCTGTCTGTCAGTCCGTCTTCGGCTTAGCTCAGTAACCCTTATAACTAGAAAACTGCAATTCGGCGTGGGTATATAAACCAATTACGCCGACAAAACAGTAGAATAAAATCCTAAAAAAAATATTTTTTTAGGGTACCTCCCCTACATGTAAAATGGTGATGTATTTTCTTTCAAAAATATTATGGGTTTTCTAAAACTATTTTTCAACTCAGTTATGCGTTTGCGAGATAATGGGATTTAAAGCCCTAATTTTTGTTCGAGTCATGTCCCCCCCCCCCTGCCGGCTAAATGGCTACTACTGGGGACGTGAAAAAATTCGCGGCAATAGAACATATAATGAATTTAAAAGGAAAACTATCACAGTTAAGTAGGCATTACTAGTTAACTGCTAAGGAATGCACTTAATTTCGGGTGCAAATACATTGTCATTCGAATTTGAACCTTTTACCGTGGACGGTAGAGTTGCTTGTTCACGGCACGGTGCTTCTTGCCCGCGGCGAGCGCGCAAAAGACCTGCCCTGCGACATGCCCCCCCACCCGTGGCAATGCAAAACTTAGGCGGACTTACGGCACGGTGCTTCTTGCGCGCGCGGCTAGTTGTGATGTGCGGCTTGATGCTGTTCGGAAATTTTCGTAATTATTTTACGTAAATAACCTGTTGCTGCTAAAAGTTTGCGATCTGCGGTTCGATTACTTTTAAAGTTGTGTACCTAATTACCTACATATCGTTTGAAAAAACTTAATGTACCTACTAACCTCGTTATTTCAATTGAGAAGTTGTGGTCCCTAAGAAATGAGTGGTCGCTAACCGGCACATGAAATTAGGTGGTCGCTAACCAGCGAAATGACCAGTGTTATAAAAATAATCATATTTACGATTATTTACGAGGGTAAGCTATAATAAAAACACCAAAAGCCCCTTTTAAGTCCGCATTCTGTGACAGACGGGCAACTACGGAACCCTACCCTGCGCGTGGCCCGACACGTACTTGGCCGCTTTTTTCATTCTTCAATTGTTTCTGTATCAGCGTGTCCAGGCCTCCTCTAACATTTTCCATTTTTGTCTGTCTTTGGCCAATCTTGTCCATAATGGCCCAGCAATGTCTTGGATGTCATCTGACCATCTACAGTTAGGTTTTCCACTTCTTCTGTTGATGTCAATCCTGGGAGTCCACTTCGTCACAACCTTGGTCCACTGTCTTTGTTTTTTCTCTTAATATGTGGCCTGCCCATCTCCACTTTAATTGCTTGATTTTCTTTGTTACATCCTTCAATCCTGTGACTTTCCTCATCTATGTGGCTCTCTTCTTGTCTATCTTTGTATATCCCTGGATGCTGCGCTCCATACTCCTCTGACAGGTTCTTCATTTATGGTGCATCTTTTGAGTCATTGCCCATGTTTGGCATCCATAGGTCATTATTGGTAGAATGCATGTTGAAAAGTCATCTTTTTACTTTCATAGTGTATTGCTTAGTTTTCATTACTTGAGTGCCCACCTTTCCATGCGTTAGCGATCCTTCTGTCTATTTCTTGTGCCATTTGCTCATTGAATGAGATGAGCTGTCCCAAGTATATGTATGTTTGCACATATTCTATATTTTCACCATTAACAGATAGACCAGTTTCGATTCGATTCGTCATGGCCTTAGTTTGGGAGATGTTTATGGATAGTCCAACTTCCTCGCTTGCCTTGCTGCTGTAAGGTCTTCTAGCATGTTTTGTAGGCATTTCGGATTATTTCCAAGTCATCTGTAAATCTGAGGTGGTTAAGTGTTGCCCTAATTTTATACCGTAGTCATCCCAATTAAGGTGCAGCTGACAACCTCTAGCACTGCTGAGAACAGCTTAGGCGAAAGTGGGTCCCCTTGCCTCACTCCTCTTTTGATTGGGGGATGTTTGTTATATAGTGTATATTAATCACCTGAAATTTTATTTTTAGGGTTCCGTAGTCAAAAAGGAACCCTTATAGTTTCGCCATGTCCATCTGATCCGTCCATCTTCGGCTTAGCTCAGTAACCTACTACCTACCTACTAGAAAACTGTAAATCGGCATGGGTATATAAATCAATCACGCTGACAAAACAGTAGAATAAAATATTGAGTAATATTTTTTTTGGTGTACCTCCCCTATGTCTAAATTAGGGATGTAATTTATTTTCTCGTTAAACCCATAGTAGTAGGTATCGTTGGATAGCTTATTCAAGTCATGTCCTGTCTGTCTGTCTGCTGGCTAAATAGATACTACTGGGGATGTAAAAAAAAATCGTGGCAGTTACATACAGGGAGCGAAACTATGGTGCCGATGACAGACGTATGAGGTCAAGCTACATACAGAGTGTTTTATCTAGATTATAGATACCTAATCAAATAACAACTTACTGGCATCTTTAGTTTACTGAAAATATTTAAACTTGAGTTGAGAGTTCTAATACGTACTGCAAAGGGACGGCGCGCGAGCTCTCTCGATTTTTCTCGCACTATCCGTCTCTCTCTTATTAGAACATTTAGAACAAGAGGTATAGTGCGAGAAAAATCGAGAGTATATCGCGGCCGTCTCATGATTAGACGTGCTGGCTGCCTCGCCTGCAGCTCGATCCGTCTAATTCATACTCGGTCAGTATGGCTTCCTTCCTGGTCTCTGCCGTAATGTCTATTAATCACAAATAAATACAGAAACCTCAAATAAACACTCCAATAACAATCATTAAAAACGATAATCAAATTAATATTACAATTTATAAATAAATAAATATATATATATATATATATTAAAATCACAAATAAATACAGAAACGTCAAATAAACACTCCATAAACAACTCAACGACACGACACTCGTATTGCAGAACAAAACGAGCGCGCGACCTGAGATTGCGCCACATAAAGGGCACCTTCCTGCCTAGACCGTAAGAGATAGAGAGGTTTTTGTTTTTTTATAATGTAGGCCAACTCAATACCCCGAGGGTTTTTTTTTCATTTTTTCGATATCGCTTTTCGTTTACAAGATATTGCCGATTTTGTACGAAAAGACCCCAAAAAAATGCGTATTTTTCGTAATTTTGCGTTTTTACAAAAAGCTATAATTTTTTTTACATTTTGTAATCCTTGCCAAGGGGCATCTTTTGACATCTCAATCACCCACGTAGCCCTAAAACTCACGTGGCCAGGGCGATGTCTCACTTTCGCTGAAATTGGGGGCTATACTGAAGCGATTATAACATTTTCAATGTTAAAAAAGCGGCCAAGTGCGTGTCAGATCACGCACAACGAAGGGTTCCGTGCCTATTACAAAAGGTTTTATCGTTACTGAAATCTTATGGCACTTAAGTCCTTTTCTTCAAGGAAGGCAGTTTTTTAGAAACATCTCGAAAACCTTTGAACCGATCTTGTTCAAAACAATTTTCGCTGAAAGAATTTAATAAGCCCATGACTTTTTCTTTTTAAAATACACGGTTCAAAAATTTGAGGGGGGGGGGGGGGGGCACACAATTTTAGTGACTTTCGGGGCAATTATCTCCGACTCTATTCACTTAATCAAAAAAATTGCTGAGAAACCTTATTTATTTTGAAAGGCCTATCGATTGATGTACCACACGTGGGCTTGCAATAAAAAAAATTTTTTGTTGACTCAGTATTATGTATAATATTACTATATATCAGTATCAGTATTATATATATAAAAAAAATTTTTTTCGAAATTTAATTACAAAACTGTAGCGGCTAACAAAATACACCTATCCTCAAAAAAATTTTCAAATACACCTCATAGTTTTCGAGTATAATGCCTGTGACATACGGACGGACAGACAGACAGACATGACGAATCCATAAGGGTCCCGTTTTTTGCCATTTGGCTACGGAACCCTAAAAAAGTATTATTAAGTGGTGGCAACTTTGTTGGTTCATTTATATCCTATTGCCGTAGTATTAAGTATTATTGTATCGTTGTTTGCCCAAGTAAACATTACAAATACTAAGAAACAGAATAAAATAAATATTTAAGGGGGCTCCCATACAAACGTGATTTTTTTGGGGATATTTTTAAATGTAGATCTGTATAATTTTTCAGCAGACTAGGTAACTCCACTAACTAACTAAAACAAAAATACGAATATTATCTAAAATACTAACTTGCACTCTAAATTACACCGGACAGAAGAGAATATTTGTGAGTACTTTGGCCGCCCCGATGTATCTGATGGCGGCTGTACAAAAACAGAGAAAATGAAAACAAAACCCAATAGGTATAGGTATTAATCCTAGACGAATAAAAACATGCCAATACATATATAAATATACAATATCCTACTAATATTATAAATGCAAAAGTTTAGATGTTTGGATATTTGTTACTCAATCACGCTTAAACGGCTGAACCGATTTGAATGAAATTTTGCACGAAGATAGTTAATAGCCTGGATTAAAATATAGGATAGTTTTTATCCCGGGTCCACGCGGACGAAGTCGCGGGTGGAAGCTAGTAAAATATAATACACACTATCACATGTAATATATACATCGCAAATATACAATAAATAAATAAATACTATATTCAACCATAAATACATCACTATGACTACACAGTATAAAACAAAGTCGCTTTCCGCTGTCTGTCCCTTTAAAACTACGCAACGGATTTTGATGCGTTTTTTTTAAATAGATAGTGTTTCAAGAGGAAGGTTTATATGTATAATATAGTACCCGTGCGAAGCCGGGGCGGGTCGCTAGTTTTAAATAAAAATGTCCATTCATGTGGGCTTTCCAAACCCATAATAAAAAACCAGCCAAGTGCGAGTCGGACCCGCGCACGAAGGGTTCCATACCATTATCTATAAAAGCAGTAAAAAAAACGTTTGTTGTATGGGAGCCCCCCTTAAATATTTATTTTATTTTGTTTTAGTATTTGTTGTTATAGCGGCTACAGAAATACATAATTTGTGAAAATTTCAACTGTCTAGCTATCGCGGTGCTTGAGATACAGCCTGGTGACAGACAGACGGACAGCGAAGTCTTAGTAATAGGGTCCCGTTTTTACCCTTTGGGTACGGAACCCTAAAAAGTAGAATCCATGGTGGTGGAGCTGGAGAGGGGAGAGAAGTGTGAATGTATGTGCTGTGAAGCGTGGGTGTTGTTGCAGGAACATGTCGAGCAACGCCGTCGCCACGCTGTCCCGCGACCTGCACCTGCCCAACCTGCAGAAACTGTGAGTTGGTATATAATGTCACATTTGATGTAACTAGATTTTAGTGGAAAGGGAAAGTATTGACTGTTTTTTCTTGTTGTATTACAAACCATACCTGATCTTAATCACAGCAAAAATATAAACGTTCTAAATAATGGATCTCAAGTTATCTGATTAAATAATTGAATTGAATTGTAAGTAGGCCTCTCTTATACATGTCTAAGATTGCCTACCAACTCGGAAAGTATGATATCTCACCAGTGTTGAAAGAAACCCTAATCATCATCGTCATCATCAATACGTATAATAAAATCGTAACTGATCGCTGTCTGTACATGGCAAATATGTTTAAAAAACTTTTATGGGGGCCTTCATATACGCAATAAGTTGAGCCAAAAAAAATGATTTTTGAATTTTTTGTCTGTTTGTCTGTGCGTTTGTGCACGCTAATCTCAGTAACGGCTTAACCGATTTGGATGCGGTTTTCAGTAATATATTATGCTACACTTCCCTTCACTGTTTATTTTATTAAAATCGGTTGATAAATAAAAAAGTTATGTCAATTTAAGTCACGTAGTATATGTAGGAAGGCCTAGGCTAACATATTTTAGCCAAATAAAAGATAAAGCTGATGTCGAGTCATATGAGAAAGCCAAGAGGCTGGCAATGGACAGCAAAGTGGCGGTTACTCCGCCGACAAGAGCCCGGCTCTTCAGTGATGACGGCGATGATGAGTACCAGTATCGCATGAACCGGCAGTAATACTCATACTGAATAATACGAGTAGTTCAAACAAATACTGAGCTGAATTGGCGGAAATTTAGGTTAAATAAATAATAGTTATTTGTTATACAAGGGTGCAAAGTATTTTACCCGCGAGTGTTTCAACACACGAGAAGTAAAATACATTAGCACCCGTGTGTAACACAAAACTTTTCACCTCACTGTAGAGAGGAAAGTGCAACATGCAAAACAACTTTGGATAATTTAAATAATAATATTTTTTTTAACAGTAATAATAAAGTAAGTAATATCAAGTAGAATTTTTGTCAAGTGCGAGTCGGATTTTAGTTTCCCATACATTTTGAGACCCAGCGCATGAGAAAGGCAAAAAACAATTTTTTAAAAGTTCTTACCTAAATATTTATTTTATTCTGTTTTTTAGTATTTGTTGTTATAGCGGCAACAGAAATACATCATCTGTGAAAAGCTTGTATTATATTTATGTATGAGCGTTTACGTTTTGTTATACAGATAACAAAACGTAAACAGCAAAAGCTACTTAAACACGCTGCAAGGTCAAATTACTTTCCCCACTAGTGGATAAAATGCGTTTTTGCCCACTGGTTTTAAAGGATAAAAGACGGCTTTCCGAGGCAGTGAGGGGGAAATATATATATGTCAGTGTCGCTTCGGTACCGATAGCTAATTTCGTCGAGTTCCGTAACGGACCGCGTGGCGCAGTCGGGAAGCGCTCAGTGATTTATCAATCTTCAGACTTGGGTTCGATCCCAGCGAGGCGACAATTTGTGTGACAACTGTTTTCTTCGTGGTTATTATTAAATTAAATTTGTATTTCATTTTAGTTTTATTATGAATAAAATTTAGCGGTTTCTTGTTTTTCTCTGATTGATTTATGTTTTTTTGTTGTTTATAAAGAAAACTGCATTACAATGCCTCGAGAAAGATTTATATTTGCTATGAAATCAGAGGTCATCTAAAGTTGTTTGATAGGTTGAGTTGTATACTTATCTCGAATTATCACAGTTCACCAACGTCAAAGGATGTGGGTATAAAATTTGGACAAAACGGTACTCAGACAGGTAAAAGATATCTGAATGGGATTTTCGTCACTAGGCATAAGGATATTTTTTCGCCTTCTTTCTTTTGGAGTAATAATAATTTTCGATTCTACACCCCTATTGTAATTTGCAGAGACCTGTCGCACAACCAGATAAGCCTGATCGAGTCTGACGCGTTCTACAACATCACGGCGCTGCAGCGGCTGGACCTGTCGCACAACCAGATCAGCTTTGTGTCGCGGGAGATGTTCAAGGGGCTGGGCAGCCTGGAGCGACTGCTGCTCGACCACAACCTGCTCACCACACTGCCGCTCGGCACCTTCCACCACCTGGTCGCCTTGAAGCTATTGTAATTACTATTTTTGTATACATTATTCAATCCATGAACAAGCAGTAGACAAAAGTTAAATTTAGTAAATCAAATTGCCCTAGTGAAAAAATAACATTTCAAATTTTACTACCTCAGGCCTGCACAATGATGATTAGGGCCAATGAATGTAAACAATATACCTATTAGTAATCAATTTGAAACCCCCTTCAGTTTCCGTTCTTCAGGTGAGGAGCCGGTCAGGGATTCTAACCGGTTACAAATTAACCGGTATTTATTTAGGTTAAACCGGTTAATTTTTTAGGTTGCGATCGAACGGGAGCGTTATTTCGGAGCGCTCTCTAACCGGTAACTCGGTGTTTCGATACGGGATCAATGACCGCCGCCGCGCCGCCCGCGCCGGTGGCTTCGAATAGATATTCGATAAGTATTTGAATCTTTTCCCATACACGCAACGATAGGTATTTTAGGTGTTTTGTTTTAACTGTTAAACTTACCTACCAGAATTTTTTGCTTGTGACCGGAAAAACTCAAAGGCTCGGGCTGAAAACCAGCGCTGGGCTTTCTGCTCAGCACATGCTGAGACAGACCTATTGCCTCACAACGGTAATCAATAATCAATATGTATTATCACAGATCAAGGAATATACAATTCAATTCAATTCAATTTGT
Organism: Epinotia bilunana; assembly: GCA_947049275.1. Taxonomy (NCBI): domain Eukaryota; kingdom Metazoa; phylum Arthropoda; class Insecta; order Lepidoptera; family Tortricidae; genus Epinotia; species Epinotia bilunana. Next base: position 95,230 of record OX346263.1, read on the forward strand.
TTATGTATAAAATATGGATTTTACACGTCATATAATTAAATATAGTTACATTTTTTATATTGTTAATTATTTACAATCTATACGGTTTATCGTTTTATGACTGGTCTGTCATTTAGTGCTCTCGGAAGACAAGAAATCGTTCAGCGAGTCGAAGGCCACAAGAAGGCCATAATACAAGTACAGATACCTAATCTCGTAGAGCAAAAGCATACCGTCCTAACGTAGGCAATTCTGTATACAATGTTAGTCCCGCAGCTACACCAGCAGATGCAGTATCCGAGCCACCATGGCTATCATATGAAGCTGTCAGCCTACCTAATAGTTTTAGTAATAAGTACATTGAGATATCACCAGATGGCATTGACTTCCCAGGCCACAAATAGACGCGCGATTAAGTATTTTTGATATAAAAGTAGTATTTTTGAGACAATATTACACATCACACAAAAATATACATAACCAAACGCTTGGAGCATGTGGTTCCATAGAAATTTCGCGATCGGTGATGGCGCCATCTAGTGACAGTACCCAATAATACGTAGCAAGCTTGAAAACTCACGTATAGTACGAGTTCATAGATTTAGTATAAATTTTAATGCATTTACAAAACTTATAAAATATATCTTTATTTTATGTAGGGAAGGATGTTTGTGATATAATTAAGTTACGTTGAATTTATTATGGTATAATAATCATTCTATCTTCACAATTACTGGCTCAAATGTATCGCTCGGTACCTGTGTCGCCATCTATGAGTTCTTTTTTAGTAACAATTATATGTTGTTCGAGTTGGGAGGCTATGGTATTATCTAGTATATAAGTCTTTGTGGCAATAAAATATTTAAAGTTTGAAGTTTGTAGGTAAATACCGTATTTATAGATAAATTAACGAGAGCATGGAATTGCATATGTAGTAGTATTGTATGTTTACAGGCATTCTTTATTTAAATTTTCTATTTTCTCGTACAACCACTACAAATGCAATTCCATGTTCTCGATAATTCATCTATACCTTAAATACGCGCCGTGCCGTACAAACGACGACACTGTTAACATCCTGTGTTTATATAGAACCTTATTACAATGCACTTAAGGTGCACCGATGGTCAGTTAGCTGTGTTGTCGATAGTCCCTATTACATTACATGTAATGTGAGAGGAAAATTTATTTTACATAGGTATAAGATTTTTGGTGAATTGTAGTTAGTGAATATATTATAACTAGACGTGCCCGCGGCTCCACCCGCGTGATTAAATTATATGAATGTATTAATGGGAATAAAAATAAGTAGGTATATATTTTCATATACATATATTAAAAAAATGTCAACATGAAACTCGGTAATACGGGTGTAGACTAAAAAAATATTATTAGTCCAAAAGAAAGAAGGCAAAAAAATATGCCTATTGTCGAAAATCTCGTTTAGTCTCGTTCGTAAAGAATTACGAAGCTATACAACCGTTTTAATATTGCTTGTTAGAGAGAGAAAACGCAAACACTTTGTGACGTCACAAACTGCGAGGCTACCGATGATCGATGGTGGCGCCGAACACGATGGGGCGCGGCACGTTGTCGTCTTCTAGTGACGTCACAAACTGCGAGCGTCAATTGTTTCATATGAAGTTGCGTTTTGCGAAAAAGGGACAGAACATACCCCTTCTTAAAACTTTGGACACATAACTTTCGTGATTATTTAACCTCTTGGGTTGATTTTTTCTCCATTTGAGTACATTTTTAATCCTTTTTCGAGCAAATATGACATTATTGATTATTTTATTTAGTGCCCTATTAAAACCTCTTGTACTCTGCGGCCACCGTTCCATAACTGGCCACCTCATTCTAAAAATGAACTCTATTCACTTAAATAATAGATACTTATAGCTCCGTATTTATTGCACTTGTGCGACAGAGACGGAGCACCCCTTTAATCCATTTTTTTAATCACAAACCGTGGTTTTACAGTCCATGGCATAAGGTATTATTAGAGACCAAATGCATCTACTTAAACGTAAGGTATTAAGCGAGACCGATCCGAAATTAAAGACCAAATGCGTCTACTTAAGCGTAAGGTATTAAGCGAGACCGATCCGAACGTTAGCCGAAACATTTCCGAACAATGGCCGACGGTTCAAATTGTCAATGTTATCGAGATTTCATTACGTGATTGTAGAAAAAATACGTGACAGAACCGGGAGCCTTTATGCTTTTATTCTAAGGTAATATCCTGAAAATTTATCTTAAAATTTATTTCTGGTGTTACTTGCTTTGTTTTTGAGAAACGCGACGCTGGAGATCGTGTTTTTTGTAAGGCGCTATCTCGCTCATAGTAACAAGAGCTAAAAGGTTCATGTTTCAATTTCCTTGACTGTTCCTACTTACGTCCAAGGTAGCTGATGGCACACTAATTCTTCGGATGATATGAGTACCTACCTACTACCTACGCACGTTAGGTTCCGGAAAGGGTATTATATAGCGAAACATTATTTACACCAATTTGTGTGTGTGGCCAACGATATGGGATATTGGGTGGGTATGATGAAGTCAATCTTGTTTTTATTTGCACCGTCGGGACTCATCCAGGTCCACTTTCTGTGCTCGTGTTTCTTGAAGAAGGATTGCTCATTGCGTTGAAGTTCCCCATGACAACGGTGAAGTTTGCATGGCTTTCGATATATCTTCATACATAGTCTCCACCACCACCACCACGCGAGGTCAGCGCGTAAACCTGTATAACCTTGAACGAGTACCTGCTGGATACTCTGAGTATAAAGTACGCCACCCTAGTCGACATGCTCTCGATTTGTTACACCACATTGTTCACGAGGGACTTGTGGGCGAGGAACCCGACTCCTCCCAGGGACTGTTGGTCGCATCGCAACTTGTTCAATCCTTTCTCCCGTTCCACTAACTAGACTTTCCTTTTGTTGGTCCGCAGTGTGACTTTTTTAGCCATTTCATTAAATCGACCCAGGGATTTGATCAAATCCTTAGATTTTTCTATGGAAATGATGAAATGGAGTAGCCATTTAACCATTGTACGATTTAGTAGAAAATTTGGTTTTTTACTTAACGATTTGAAATATACGTATAATAATGAATACGAATATTAATGTTGTGTTAGTACAAGGGTACACACCGGGTTACAATCCCTGCGGGTGGTAAACATCCATTACAAAATGGTAATTATTCCGCAGAGACGTAACGGAGAACCGGCTGGTGTGCGACTGCTCGCTGGTGTGGGTGGGCGAGTGGGTGCGCAACACGAGCGTGCGGCTGCTGGGCGGGCCCCGGTGCGCGGCGCCCGAGGCGCTGGCGGGCCGCAGCCTGCGCAAGCTGCGCATCTTCCTCGACCTGGCGGCCTGCGGCGCGCCCGCCGCGCCCGCCGCGCCCGCCGCGCTCGTGCTGCGCCCCGCGCGCGACCAGCTCGTGTTCGAGGGCGACCCGCTCGCGCTCGTCTGCTCCGCGCCCTTCGCCTCCGCGCTGCACAAGTACGAGCTGCGGTGGTCGCACGTCTCGCAGCAGCAGGAGCACGAGCACTGCGAGCTCAACGTGACGAGCACGGACGTGCTGGAGGAGGGCGCGGCGGAGACGACGGTGGCGCTGGCGAACGTGTCGGCGCACCACGCGGGCGCCTGGACGTGCGAGTACTCGGACGAGGGCCTGGGCCGGCACGCGCGCACGGTGCGCGTGACGGTGCTGACGAACGCGACGCGGTACTGCGCCACGGCCGTGAGCGCGGACAACAAGGGGCTGCTGTCGTGGCCGCAGGTGCCGCTGAACCAGTCGGCGCAGGTGCCGTGCCGCGCGGGCGCGGGCGCGGCGCGGCGCCGCTGCCGCGCCGACGGCCAGTGGGCCGCGCCCGACACCGCCCAGTGCGCCTACATCAGCAACCAAACCAAACTGCTTCAGCAGGTCCGTACAAGCTTTTATTTACTTTCACCTGTCCCGTTGTCTGTCTGTCTGTGTGTCTATAATCAAATCTTGCAAGTTAAATTTGATCCACTTCCCGGTTTCCTATTGAGTTGAAATTTTGCACGAATATGCAAATCGCGTGACAATGCAATATTATGATGACGTGGAGCTGATCTGATGATGGAGCTGAAAGGTGGGTGAATAGGAACTCCGTAATAAAACAACATAACCCCATCGAGTTTGAGCTCGTTAGAATCGTCGCAATGAGTAGTTGATGTATACAGAAAAGTACAGTCAGCAATAAAAGCTTGTACCAGAAATGAAATTTTTGACAGAAACTTATTTTGGCATTCAACTGAACGAACGCCGGCCGGCATGCTTCGCTATCAAAGACTGTAGTTTTAAAATGAAGATGATATGAAAGTGATGCAAGTTATCTGGCCCTATGGAAATGTAAGTGAGACCCTTTTTCTTTTTCAATTAGAAGTTTTGTCGTAGTTCAAACACCAGGTGCCGGCAAAACTGTTTGAGTTATGTGGTATTTCTACCCATTAAAAACTCCACGTCAGCCATTATCTGCCCTAACTAATTCGAAGGACTCTAGGATGTCGGGTTACACTCACTAGAGCTCCCCTTGCGCTTTGCCACTGCGGCCTTGTTCTGGGCATACACGTCGCCATCTCTGGGCTACACAGCCAAGAGCTGTGACCTCCGCCACAAAGGCTGGCGACCCCGTTGATCCCCCTTTTACGACAGGCGGGGGAGACCGTAGTCATATTCTCACCCAAGTCTACACTTTTTGTGCCTGTGGCTCACGGATGACGACTACGCTCGCGCCCTCTGCGTCGCCTTTTACGTGAGGGATCTGCCCTCTCCCGTTCACGTTCGGTAGTTTCCTTCTGGATCAGGACGTTTTCACAGAAGGAAACCATGGTTCCAGGGCCATGGCCCTCCATGCCGTATCCGCTGCTATTATACCTGACAACAACTGGCGGGGACAGAGTGTCAAACAGACAGTCGTCGTCGCCGTCGTCGTCCAAGGAGTTGTACCCAAGAGAACCGAGATTATTCTTCGTTGGGTATACTAGGAACTCGCCGCTGCCCCGCGCCCTATCACAGCTCAATGCGGTCCTGGCATCGGCAACGGAGTGCGATTTGTTCGCGTGGTGATGGGCGGCTGTGTGAGGCGATGGATGCAAGGTGCTAGACCATTCCAATATAATTTGTTTGTTAAATATATTTCTTAATGCGTCACAAAACTTATATTAACAAGTCTAAGTTTTGTGACGCATTGATTAAACTGTAGGTATGTAAACGATTTTACATACATACATACATACATTCACGCCTTTATTCCCAAAAGGGGTAGGCAGAGCACATGAAACGTATCTTCCAGTGCCACTTTTAGCATAAATGTGGGTATAAAAGATCGACAAAATGTGATATTGCAGTGATAGGTTGCTAGCCAAACGATTTTATCAATAAATAAATAAATGTACAGCACCATCTCTGCCCATGTATTTAAAGCACCGACTGTATACGTAGCTTGCGATCAGACACTGAATAATGGGGTACATGGTGGTAGGAGAGTGCCCCTTTTATGGGTGCCTGTATCGCATAATGTTGATCGTCCTAAATTTTTTTGGTAGAGAATGTTTGGCATAATGTTGAGTGGCATACTACTTATTTAGCCTATTTATTTTTGCGCATACACATTTAAAAGTTCTAAAGTATATTTATCCTAATATTGATTACTGGAACATCGAATTACCTAAAAAGTAATGTCCTAATTTTATTTTGTCATAGTAATTATTTTGCCTATTATTAAATTAGCTAAAATTACACCACCTATACTATTTTTTTCCTAAAGTTTATACTACCCGACCTACATCTAGATAAATACGATAGGTTCGTTAGTTGCCTTTTGTCCCTCAGAGCAGAAATCTCCGTCGACATAGGGCGTGTCATAGGTTATTCAAGTATCAGGCAATTCTCAGCAGAGACAACCTTCATTTAGATCAATTAGATAGGTTCGTTAGTTGCCTTTTGTCCCTCAGAGCAGAAATAGGGGCCCCGCGAAGCGGGGCTCCGTCGACACGTGGACGGGTCATAAGTTATTCAAGTAATAGGCAATTCTCAGCCGATCCAACCTGCATTTAGATTAATTAGATAAATTCGTTAGTTACCTTTTGTCCCTCAGAGCAGAAATAGGGGCCCCGCGAAGTAATATGATTTTTTATTTCACATACCTACCCACATTGCAAAGTATTTGTAATACACACGCAAATTCACTCCGACTCGTGATTTTGCTATTGCGTTTCTTCTCGTTTAGTTTCAACGTTTCATATCGTACGCGACAACTTGCGAAATTGCAAACACAATGTATGTATAACATTTTCAGAACGTTAAATATTAGTAACATCATATAGTCATGCACATCAATCATTCTACAACAAAAACTTCGACACAATAAACATTGGGACAAGAAATATTTAGGACAATCGATATTAGCAACAACAATTTCGGCAAATAAAAAATATGCACAACAATGTTTATGCCATACGTTATTCGGCATAAAGTTGGTATGCGACAAAATAGTAGGACCAACAATTTTATGCCACCCGATATCTAGACACCCCTTTTATAGACTCCCACGGCAACGTCATGGACCTGGTATCTATTGCAGGTCGCCTTAGAGCAGACATAACATAACTGGATTATCCTTTCAGTAACTTACCCCTCTGTTCAAAACCTTGCACAATGTGTAAAAAATCATACAAAGACAAATTCACAATCTATTACACATTCACAAAATCGCCTCGCAAGAGAACACTGATTATAAAAATGCCCGCATGTGCTGTAAGCACGTGTAATAAACGTTCAACCACTTCAAGCTTAGAAAAAAATGGTAAGTAATTTTTGTATTGCTATAATATATATTTTTTAAATATTTTCATGACACGGCAATCAATTAATCGATTATAATATTAATAATAATAAATACTCTTTATTGCACCACAACAGGAGAAACATCTTACAAAAAAAATGCTTAATAAATAATGGTAACAACAGGCGGTCTTATCGCTTTAAAGCGATCTCTTCCAGACAACCTTTGTATAGCAGGAAACATTTAAATTAGAATTTTAAACAGGTAGTGCAGGAACTCATCAAGAAGAGCATACTAACACATCAATCTTTCAAATATTACTAAACAGGAAACTTTAAAATATTACTAGACAGGACACATTAAAATACATACCTAATAAATTAAAAAATACGCAGACATATATACAATCATACATAGATACATACATACATAGGTAGTACTTTGATTTGTCAACTGTAAACCTACGGATACTCTTGATTTTCTAATTAAATGAAAGGCGTAACATCTTTGTACTTAGATGATATACCTTTCCAAAATAGTATATACAAGCTTCTGCCCGCGACTCCGTCCGCGTGGAACTCGTTTATATCGTAGCTCCATACAAACTTTCACCCCCCATTTTAGGGACGTGGGGGGTTAGAAAGAGACAAAAAGTAGCCTATATCACTCTCCATCCCTTCAACTATCTCCACTTAATAATCACGTCAATTCGTCGCTCCGTTTGGTTTCCGTCGGACAAACAAACACACACATACACTTTCCCATTTATAATATTATTATGGATTAGTATGGATGTAGTATGTAACATGTAAGAATATGTCCGCCAAAAATATAGGGGTTTTTTGTTGGAAAATCTAGATACAAACATGCTTATCAAGAAATTTTAAACATGTAAAATGTTTTTTTGCTTATTACAAATAAATCTAAGTTACTTGAGACGGTCATATTGGTTTAGAAATCCAAGAAAAAAACGATAATGAAGTACGTTCGGCGGGATTTGAACCCGGTTCACTAATCAATAATAGCGTTACAGACAGATTTAAGCAAAAGAGATTCATATGGCGCTACCGAATGACATTAGATGACGAGTGAAAAACTGAGGTGCATTCATTCAGCATTCTAGTGCCTGACACAAGTATATTTAGTTTCACTATTTCCTAATAGAAGCGCTACTATAGATTTATGCAAAATGTTTGACAATGACAGACTCCGAAGTGACAGTTAGCTACGTTTGCGTAAATTCACGAAAAAGCACTTTTATGCATATTTTCGGACTACATTTTAAAAATAAACACTGTTTAGTGCAGATTGATTGCGACTCATACGTAGCAAGCTCTTCGGCTTCCGCAGTTTGAAACACACGTTGGTCACGGCTTTGCGACATTTAATCCTTGCTAATATTATTATTTACTCTAATCTAATTGCAATTAGGTTCATTATTACAAAGCATGAAAACGAAGTCTCGTGGAATGTGCCTAGTTTTCCCTGATTTTGATTAATCAATGCTAATATGATTAATTACAGACTTTTCAAATACCATTAAGTTATTTCTTATAAAGGAAGCATGAAAACTAATTGTAAATCGATTACATAATCGTTTAATTTGATGTGTGATGAGAATAATTTCATAAAATAAATATTAATTAGGCAATACAAAAACACTAAAATTACTTACAAATGGAATGTTATACCATCTTTTTCTAAGCTTGATGTGGTTGAACTTTTATTACATGTGATTACAGCACATGCGGTCATTTTTAGGGTTCCGTACCCAAAGGGAAAAAGGGGACCCTATGACTAAGACTCCGCTGTCCGTCTGTCTGTCACCAGAATGTATCTCATGAACCGTGATAGTTAGACAGTTGCAATTTTCACGGATGTATTTCTGTTTCCGCTATAACAACAAATACCTAATAAATAAAATAAATATTGAAGGGGGCTCGTATACAACAAATGTGTTTTTTTGCCGCTTTTATAGATAATGCTGGTACGGAACCCTACGTGCGCGAGTCCGACTCGCACTTGGCCGGTTTTTATGATCTGTGTTCTCTTGCGAGGCGATTTCGTGAATGACTATTAATCTCTTGTGAAATTGTCTTTCTATGTTTCTTTGCACATTGTGCAAGGTTTTCAATAGAGGGGAGAGGGGTAAGTTACTGAAAGGCTTCTCCAGCTGTGCCTGCTCTAAGGCGACCTGCAATAGACACCGGTGCGGTGTTCCGAGCTGTGCTGTGAGGCGCCGCCGCCGTGCTGCCGGAGACCACTCTCCATCCGTCAGCTCCAGCTCGTCAGGCCATTTTGATATTCGTCGGTTGCTATGTCTCGGACACGTGGTCCCCAGTTCGCGCTGCTGGACCTGTCGCTGGTGCCGCACTCGGCGGGCAACGCGAGCGCGCGGCTGGCGGCGCTGGTGCGCGCCAGCACGTACCCGCTGGCGCTGCTGGACGACCCCGACGACGTGCTGTTCGTCGCGCGGGCCGTGCGCAACTACATGCGCTACCTGCCCGACCAGCCCGACATAGGTGAGCCGGCCCATACCAATAACATGAAAATGTAACATAGTTTTATAAGCGTGTGTAAGTATTAACAGCGTCCCGTGACATGAATGCTTACCGACACGGCACTCGGGTTGCTCGGCAGGGTCGGCGCTGCTGGACGTGGTGAGCGCGGCCATGAACGTGACGCCGGCCGTGATGGCGCGCGCCGAGGCCGCGCACGGCGCCTGCACCGACCTGGTGCGCGCCGCCGAGCTGCTCGCCGACACCGACACCGACAAGCAGAAGGTCTCTCCTACTCACCTCACTCCCCTTCCCCTATCGCCCGTTCGTGTCTCACTCGAACAAACTCCTAATGGAAAGGAGCGTCTACCGCTGTGCTTACAAAACGGTAGATGAAGGCGGTACATTAAAGTGAACGGCGCATTGTAGTAAGTGTCTCGCAGGGGTCGCTATGCGCTTAGCGCGCAGGACGCATTTTCGTAAAATCACAAGCCTCACCTTTTCTTGTTTGTCCCCTATATTGATATAAACAGTTAATAGTTTTGGTTTCGTGGGGTGTTACAGAGTAACCTGGCGGTGGAGAGTTTCCCGGTGCGCGCGGGCTTCGGCGGCGCGACGTGCGCGTGGTACAGCGCGGCGGCGGCGGCGGCGGCGGCGGCGGGCGGCGCGCCGCGCCTGCACTGCACCACCACCAACCGCACCGTGGCGCGCCTGCTCACCTTCCGCGACGCGCTCATCCACGCCAGCGTGCAGGTACTGCCGTCGCCGTCGGTCGGCTAGGGCGGGGGGGCGGGGGGGGCGGGGGGACGGGGACGGATAGATACGTGACTGTTGTCGTACTGTGCGCAGATCCCGGGCTCGCTGCAGTTCGCGCTGGCTGGCGGCGCGGCGCGGCTGGCCGTGCTGGTGTTCGGCTCGGCGGCGCTGTTCCCGCTGCTGCCGCCGGACGCGCCGCGCGCCGAGCACCGCGCCAAGGACTACTACGGCCGCAGCACCAAGCGCGAGGACATGAACATGGAGATCACCTCGCCCGTCGTCTCTGTGCAGCTCCGTCAGTACTGCACTCGAACGCCCTCACATTACAGCCACTAGTTGCCGCCATTAAACGCAACCGCTCTGCTGCACATTGTGGCCAATCCCGCTGGTTGTGACTCGGATATAGGAACTCGTCCGCAACTTGTGGCGGCCACTAATGGATCAATTGTGTGGCCGCTTTTTGCCATCTACTTTTTGCAAATTATTGGTTTGTGGACATAACGATGTGAGCATATAAATTAGGAGTATTAGGACCGATAAGGTCAGGTCTCAGAATTGTAAAATCAAATGACAACTGTCGGGCTCCGGGACGCAGCCGCGACCGCGGATAGCGCGAAGATGAGAAAGAGGAGCGGATAAAAGTCAAATTTAAAGAACAGTTCTTTTATGTAAAATATCATTTGATGTTCTCGGTGAAGGAAAACATCGTGAGGAAATCGACTTAATCCCAATAAGATCCAGTTTTTCTCTGGGTTGGAAGGTCAGGTGGCAGTTGCTTTCGTATAACCAGTGCCTACAACAAATCTTGAGATTAGAGGTGCAAAAGCGAACCCCGGGATAAGAAGGACTAACAGCTCTTTGATCGATCCGCGCCGCCACATTAGCAAGCTAACTTAATAAGGTAGATTAAGCTCTGGTTTCCTAGGATAGCGGTGCCGTCATGTAGCGCCCGTAATACAGCGTTGAATGACGTCACTAGAACGTTACCAAATGGGGATTGACACCGTAACGTCAAAAAGCGGTGCCACTATTTGAATGACGGCCGTCTTGACGGTGTCGGATAGATCGTGAACGTTTTTTTCGAACGAAATTGATAGCGGTGAAGCGATTTTAATATATATTTCGAGTTTTTTTGACCGGACCGATGTACGAGTACCTACTTACGACGTACAAAATGAGTTCGAACTCCAACTGGAGCAGCGAGGATGATGAAATTTTGATAAATTTCGTTTAGATTTGATCTTTCACTCTACGATTATTTTCCTCTTCTGATAGTTCATCCTCCAAGTAAATTGTTAAAGCTAAATCAAGTTCGTCCATTTTCTCTCCCGCATACGTTGATGGTGGCTGACGGCATACTCGGCCGTGGAACTTGCCACATGTCGTTACCGTAAAGACGGCCGTATGCTATATGACGGCACCGCTATCCTAGGAAACCAAAGTTTTATAGCGCGCGCCGACGAGAGCGCGCTCGTGTTGATGTCGGTACTCGGTCCCGCAGACAACGGCAGCCTGTCGCGCGAGCTGGTCGAGCCCATCATCGCCACGCTGCGGGCCGCGGGCTGCGGCGCGGCCGCGCGCTGCGCCGTGTGGGACCCCGCCACGCAGCGCTGGCAGGACAACTCGACCGGTGAGTACGCTGTGCTGTGGCGAGTGGCGAGTGGCGTGTGGCGGTGAGCCAGTCGACTAACCCGCGCGCCGTCCCGCAGAGTGCCGCGTGCTGCACGTGGCGGGCTGCACGTGGGTGGTGTCGCTGGCGCGGCCGGGCGTGCTGGCGCTGCTGGCGCGCGCCGAGCGCGGGTACTACGGCGCGCGCGTGGGCGGCGCGCGGTTCAAGGTGTCGCACCCGGCCGTGTACGTGGGCTCGCTGGTGCTGCTGGGCTGCCTGGGCGCCGCCGCCACCACGTACGCGGCCGCCTTCCCCGCGCTGCACATGCCGCGCCGCGCCAAGCACGCGCTCGTCAACACGTGGCTCGCGCAGGCCGCGCTGTGCCTGCTCTACACGCTCGGCATCTACCAGACCGAGGACGTGCGCCTGTGCCGCGCGCTGGGCCTGCTCATCCACTACCTGTCGCTGTGCTGTCCGCTGTGGATGTGCGTGTCGGCGCACGTCATGTACAAGTGGGTGACGCGGCGCTCGCGGCCGGAGGCGGCGCCGGACGGGCCGCCGGACGCGCCGGTCCGGCGGCCCGTGCTGGGCCTGTACCTGGCCGGCTGGGGCATCGCGCTCATCGTGTGCGGCATCTCGGGCGCCGTGAACCTGCAGGACTACGCGGGCTACGCGCAGTGCTTCCTGAGCACGGCGCCCGCGCTGACGGCGCTGCTGGTCCCGGGCGGCGTGGTGCTGCTGTTCCTGGCGGCGCTGTTCCTGCTGGTGCGCTGCGCCATCCGCGACGTCAACGTGCAGCTGTCCGAGGGCACGCAGGCCACCGAGCACGTGGACCTGGAGCTGTGGGAGCCGCCGCCCGCGCCCGCGCCCGCGCCCGAGCGCGCCAGCCTGCGCTCCGCCGACTCGGAGCCCGAGGACCTGGAGCACGCGCCCATCGTGCAGCTGCGCGCGCAGGCCATCGTGCTGGCGCTGCACCTGGCGGCCTGGGGCTCCGGCGCCGTGGCCGTGTACCGCCCGCTGCCCGCCTACCTCCCGTACCAGGAGGACATCTGCAGTATCGTGTACGCCGTCTGCGCGACCGTACTGGGAACATTCACGCTGTTCTTCTACGGAATAGCGCGAAGCGACGTTCGAGCCCAGTGGTCCATGATGCACTGTTACTTGCAGAAGAGTAAGCAGTGCTGTAGAAATAGGAGCGTGTATGATTCCAACCGGCAGAACTTGCCGGCCGCGCCGCAGGCGCCCCTCTCGATCCCCAACGACAACCGGTCGAGATCCGACAGCAGGAGCTCCAATAGAACCAATTCCAAGACGAATAACAGCGCTATTTACAGAGCGGGCGCAGAGCTCAACGGTCAGACCCTGCAGAAAGACTTGAAAAACACGAACGGCAAATCGCCCAACATCAACTTGGTCGTGCTGCACCGGCAGCAGTACCGCTCCAACAACTCCATGATGACGTACCCGGACGCGGCGAGCGTCCCGCCTGAGGCTTTCTACAACCCCAACCAGATGAACGTCGCCAAGAAGTTCTTCAAGAAGCAGCGCCAGCACATGAAGAGAAACTGCCTCGAGCTTCCCCTGCGGCGCGACTTCGACAACGACTCGCACGTGTCGCTGCCGCTGCCCACCCGCGAGGCGTACGGCGTCGCCAGCATCATCAACGCGGGCTCCAAGGTCAACAACACCAACCTCCACGTGGAGCGGGCCGCCGGGATCAAGGAGCCGCGGCACGCCAACAACCCCAACCTGCTCCACGAGGAGCACGAGTACAAGAGCTACTCCACGGACCGCAAGTCGTGGAACAAGGGCGAGGAGCCAAAGGGCGGCATCATGAACATCTACACCAACGTGCCGGAGACGCTCGTGCCGCAGCACCAGGTGGTGCCGCGCGCGCGCGACCAGTCGCAGCAGTGCAGCCTCGAGTGCTCGTCCCCCTCCGAGCCGGCGCCGCGGTCCGCCTCCGACCACACGCTCGACACCTCCGAGCCCACCGAGCCCACCGAGCCCGCCGAGCCCGCCGAGCCCGCCGAGCCCGCCGAGCCCGGCGCCGCCGCTGACGAGACCACCGACACCGACAGCTTCGGCCAGTACGTCGACTACCGCCGTCAGCGTCAGGACGACAAGTCTCTGCAGGACATCTCCGAGGAGTGCACCACGAGCGAGGACGCCACCCGCGCCGGCACCGACGAGGCCGCGGGCGAGCGGGACAGCTTGCTGACCCCCGACGAGGCCAAGGGCAAGGAGGAGTTCTTCGCCGCCAAGACCACCTACGACTTCGAGTCGTGCAGCACGAACGCGAGCGAGCACGGCGAGAACGAGAGCGACATCTACTGCCCCAACTACCAGGTGTCCGAGGTGAGCATCCGCAGCCACGGGCTGTACGCGCCCTCGCCCTCCTCCATGTGCCCCAACGAGATCGGCTTCAGCGCCGAGGACGTGTCGCACGCCGAGAGCCAGTACGTGAACTTGGACCCCGGCTGGAGGAGCCAGGGCGCGGCGGCGGCGGCGGCGGCGGCCGGCGGGCCGCGGGCCGCGCGGGCCGGCCGCGAGAGCCCCGCGTCGGGCGCCAGCGACCTGGACGAGCTGTACTCGCAGATCACGGCGGTGGCGGCCGCGCCCGCGCCGCCCGACGCGCTGGACGCCACCGCGCGCAGTGACGTCACGCTGCGCCCGGACAGCGACGCCGACGCCGACGCCGACGCCGACGCCGACGAGGGCACGCTCAAGGGCACGCTCGTGTGACCGCGCACCTCCGTCGGTGCGGTGCCGACTTCTCAACTAAAAGGTCAACCCTTTCGGACGCACTCGTGTAGGCCGGTGAGTGAGAGAAGCTGGAAGCCGCCGCGTCGCTTTGTGTTAGTGACTCTTGAAAGTCAGTGGGTGACTACTGAACGGTAGATTTGTTATCGATCGCCGATATCGCCCTTGGGACGGTACGTACGTAACCTTCGTAACGTCCTCTTTTATGTATGTGTCGTAAGTTGTGATTGTACATATATTAGACACGGACTGAACATATTTTTATATTAATTGACAATTAAACTTTTCCGAGCTCTCTAAATGAAATGTAGGCGACCGAGGACATCGTCCCAGAATCAGTATTTATAACACTACACTTGGACCGGTCGCCGCCATCCCATGACGACAGCGAGCTCGGGAGAGTCGAGTGCTCGCCTGTTCATTACTAAACGAAGGCTAATAAAATGCCATAAGACAGAATAGAGTTCACTTAAAATAGTGCCATTAATATAAGTTTGTATAATGTTAGACTAAGGTGTACATACATTTGTTATTGTAAATTAATTTATTGCTAAGTTAAAAGCGAGCGTCTCGCGACGGGGCACCTCGGGTGACAGTGACACTGACCTGGTGGCTGTTCGCGTCCTAGCCGACACGCAAGGGTCCTTCGTGACTCCTCTCTGGGTCACTTCAAACAGGTACCCTGTCGTCAACCGGGGCGAGCGTCTGAGACGACAAGAGCCATTAGACGATGTTTTATACTATTCGTAATTAATATTATGTGCCAAAACATATTGGAATGTTAATCTTCTTATAATCTTTGTAAAGAACGAATCTTCCATATCTGCGTGAGCGGCTCTGATGCCGCCCACTGCCGCGTTGTCCGCTCGGTCAAAAGTCGATGGTCTACATAGATAAGTTTGTGTCTGGCACGGACGCGCGAGAGACGATATACAATTTTGTCATGATGACGAAATTTTTACTTTCAGCTAGTTGGGACTATACAGACCGTATTTTTAAGTGAATTTAGTGATGTTCTGCTAGAGGTTTTGAGCTAAATTTTCCAAATAAAATTGATGAAAACATATACTTGTCGAGGTGTGGGCGTATCCTGGGTTCTCAGGCATTGATAAGAAAACGATGGTACTATGTTTACAAACTTTACTAAGGACTTCTCTACAGTATAGTTACAAATTCATGTGAAATACAGTGAACTGGCAATTTCGGTTCTCGTATTCCGTCACACCATTCTCTCTACACGATAAATTCTCCATCAAGGAGAGCGTCCACCTCCTGTCAGGCTTTTCCCTCGATGACAGCGAACACCACCGTCCGTTGTTCTGTTTCTAATTCAAATAATACTCGTTATAGCCCTCTGTTGGCGCACGGCAGAACTAATGAGCTCCCGACTTTGCCCAGACAAATATGTCCTCGTTCGCATGTATTTCAATGATGTCATTTGTAGATTGACAGTGGAGCACATTACGACTGAAGTCACGATGAATGTAATAGAGGGCGCTGAATGAAACTTCTCCTCTCCGACATATTATTATTATATAACTAAGTAATATTAACAAGTGAGAGCGATAATGATATTAAAGGGTTTAGTCGTGTAAGGGGGGTGTAATTGACATTACCGAAAAAATGGATTTCCTTTTATTAAATTACTTGCCCTACTATATAATTCCATTTAAGAGGTGTTTCGGGGTCATAACTGCCAAAATAACCAAAGTAGGGGGAATGTTTGAATTACGTTATAGCCGCTCTATATAACAATGCTTATTGATAAAGCAAGAGAATTACGTTTTTTTCCGATAAAATACGATGGAAAAACATTATTCACTAGTGAGTAGACGTCACGTACGTACGCGGCCAGACCTTTTGTTTTGCTGAGGTAGTGGTTTGACGCTCTGCCTCGGCTCGTGTGTTGGAGTGCTTGCTTGACTGCTGAACTGCTGTTGCTTTAACTGTCCTAGCTTGAAGCTGTTCAACCATTTACTGGTGACCGAGCCGGACTCTTCCTATTAAACTATCGTAATAAATTGGACTGAACATGTATCCCGCCTCATTCCTTTCTAGTCTCTATTGGCAGTTTTAAAATTAAAATGAAACTCTTGGATCATACTCGTACAGCCGCGCCACATGCGCCTGCAGGCTGCAGCTTGCAGCTTGCAGCTTGCAGCTCCGGCGGTCAGCATTCTACAGGTGAATCGTTCTGGCCTTACCGTCTATTGACATAGTGGTGCCACCTCGCTGTGGTCGCGCCTTACTTCCATGAATATTGCCATATTGTTTGTGACGAAATTGAAGAATGTTAGTGGAAAGTATTGTGCAGCTAAAGTGTGCCTCAAGTGAATGTTGTACGTTTAAACAGGGCGGCGAATGAGATACTGCATTATAAGCAACCAAATGTAGTTTTAACTTCCTCATGTGAATACTGTGTTGTTGACGTGCTGGAATGTAAGAAATAGAGAAGCAACTGTTGGGCGCCGCCGTTCCTGAAGTAAGCTGGACCACGACCACCCACCTCATAAACAATTGTAACAATGGCTTGCCACTGGGCTGTCAGAAAAAAAAGGGTGTACCTAATAATATTAATGGAGGTCAATTCAAATTTGTTAGCGCGCTGAATAATGCTGAAGCAGATTATGATTGTTACGTAGATGTATCTCGTTTGCTGCCCGCGTTGTAGAGGTTGGCCGGCGCTCGGCGCTCGGCGCGAGCTGCGAGTGTTGCCGACTGGCGAGCTGCGCGGCGGCTCCTGTCATGTCATGCCATGTATATGTATATGTATACGTATAGTGCCTACGGGAAAACAAACGCCTTCTCATTGTTTACCGTTCAAGGGTTGTCGCACACACATCACGCCGGCACCGTAACGGCCCCGCCTTGCCAGCACAGAAATTGTGCAGCAACCTTTGGCCTCAATATTGTGCAGCAACCTTTGGTCTCAATATTGTGCAGCAACCTTTGGTCTCAATATTGTGCAGCAACCTTTGGTCTCATTATTGTGCAGCAACCTTTGGTCTCAATATTGTGCAGCAACCTTTGGTCTCAATATTGTGCAGCAACCTTTGGCCTCAATATTGTGCAGCAACCTTTGGTCTCAATATTGTGCAGCAACCTTTGGCCTCAATGTTGTGCAGCAACCTTTGGCCTCAATATTGTGCAGCAACCTTTGGCCTCAATATTGTGCAGCAACCTTTGGCCTCAATATTGTGCAGCAACCTTTGGCCTCAATATTGTGCAGCAACCTTTGGCCTCAATATTGTGCAGCAACCTTTGGCCTCAATATTGTGCAGCAACCTTTGGTCTCAATATTGTGCAGCAACCTTTGGTCTCAATATTGTGCAGCAACCTTTGGCCTCAATATTGAATTGGGATACAGAACACGGCTCAATGAATTATCTAAATAGATCTAAATGGAATATCTCGGCTCATTCCTTTAATTCTCTATTCGTCACTCATTCTTCATTCGCCTTCTTTGCTATCCGTCACTATCTTCTTCACTAGAATTTGGCCAAAGAAGATAGTGACGGGTAGCGAACAAGACGAATAAAGAATGAGACGAAGTAAGAACTAAATCGAATGGGACTAGATAATACGATACCACCGAAATCTACCCCAGTTGGTGCTGTCGTCAGTGCAGTTCTGTCAATCAAATAATCTGTCTAATTATGCTGCCATTGAAATGTTTGTGTGTGTAGCTGCTGTCGGGCTAATGTTGGACTGGCTTGGCTATGGCTAGTGTCCGAGGCGCGGACAGAGTATTACAATTTTGAAATTATTTACATTTTGTGAATATATTATATTGATAGCGAAAATTTATAAATGGTTAGCTTTTGTGGGCATATTGCGAAATAAAAATGCATTTGCACGTATTATTGTGTTTCATTTTCATTAAGTATAAAAGTAAAAAATAAATTATTCGATTTCATAATTATATCTGGACATGGAAGATCTTTGGTAACACGAATATTAACAATGCTCGGCCAGCTTCCTTTTAGATAACTATTAATTAATAACAAACATAACAGAGGTAACATTATAGGAAATTCCTTTTTCTTCCTACTCAGTATCGTGAGATTGGGATTATTATGTGATACGATTATAAGAAAAATTAACTTCCCAAATCAACAAAAAGAAGCACTGTATCAAAGTATGGAGCTGCCTTCTTATATTCTTTGTAAATGTAAATGGGTCTCGCCTCAAAACACCGCACCCCGAGTGTGTCACTACATAATGATAATTATTGACAATGTTAACATTCATTAAAATATATAGATACTTAATAAATACTCTTTATCCACGACTTCCTATGTTGTAATTGTAATGGACATTCCAGTAATAGGATCTTAGGAGAGGAGCGTTTCCATGATCTCTTGGCATGTCGAGGACGTTATTTTCAAGTATTAACCTACAAACTACGCACGAACGGAGCGTTTTGGACGGTTTATAACAACTTGCCGATTTGACTATCAGTCAAATACCGCATTTACGCTTCCGAGGTAAAATACTAAGTAATGATCTTTTTAAACGCTACCAAATCTCAGTTAAGGGGTAGATACCGAATGTCAAGTTTACCTGACT
The DNA here is from genome assembly GCA_947049275.1 of Epinotia bilunana. Taxonomy (NCBI): domain Eukaryota; kingdom Metazoa; phylum Arthropoda; class Insecta; order Lepidoptera; family Tortricidae; genus Epinotia; species Epinotia bilunana. The sequence goes on from OX346263.1 coordinate 114,224, forward strand.
GATCGTAAACAATTGATTTTATGTAGGTATCATAATCATAACATTAAAAAAACCCTCTTTATCGTCGTTTCCTCGCTTATTGGAGAAAATAACAATAAAAAGTTTATCGATCCAGTTACAGGTAGATCAAAATCGTGAAACTATTTTTCAATAGTTAACATTTGACTAACAAAATAAGTAGACCAGTATACTTGATTAGGTAGGTTATGTTACGCGGTGGCGGTGGCGGTGGCGGGCAGCGCGAGTCTCTGCGTGAGCTCGCGGCCACGGCCCGCCACGGCGCCCAGCACGCGGCCCACGAGGCCCCGCGGCGGCTCCTTCTCCAGCGGGACGTTCTCCACGGCTGTCGGGAACAAACGACACTATTGGAACACCAGTCTGCCCCGCGACACTGTCTCGGCGGAGACGATCTCTCTACTCGAGATTGCCGCCGCACATTGAGCCACTAGTGGCCGCCACGAGCTGCGGGCGAGTTCCTTTTGTATAGCATCGGCACTCACCGCGCGTTTAGTGGCCGCGCCCGAGCCACAAGCTACGCGGGTAGACCGCACGCGTGTAATGTGCGCAGTAGTAGGAGATCTTAGGGTCCGTTTTCTAAGGGGACCTTGCATTTTTGAGACAAAGCAAACCGCTTGGAACAGGAGTTCCTGGGGTGCCTCCGCGGCGCCTCACTTTAAGCTTTATATCTGCATACATATAACAACTACATCAAGTTTGGTGTCTTTTTCGTATAATTTGAGGATGAAGAATTCATTTTTGTGACTAAATTTTCAGTACAAATACGAGAAATTCGAAATTTTCGAAAAAATATTTCTTTACAGTTTTTTTTTTTGAAAATCCTCTACAGAATTAAAAGTATGAGGATTAGCTCTAGAAAAAAAATACCTGTGAATAGCCCAGTTATCCTACTATATAAAATAATAAACTTGTCAACCATTTATGCCTTATAATTGTAATAAAAAAAATGTTTTGGGTCGCACCGTGGACCGTGCTGAAGTCTGTATTAGTTTAATGCGTATGCATTTAGTTTAGGCACGCATTCCCTTGAAATCTTTATTCTACATGTGTAGAAATCAAGGGAAAACTAAAATATTTTGCAATTTCAGTACAGTTTTCTAGATACATCAACTGCATAAATAATCTTTGTAATCCCATAAAAATATATAGGATTACCAAGTTACATTTGCAGTGAATGGGACAAAAAAGCAAGAATGGGACTGCATTCATAATTTGTATATGTATTGATAAAACAATAACCTACAAAAAGAAGTGGGATCCCATAAAAACATTCCATGTAAAAAAGATGGCATCACTCGCAACTCAAAAAAAAAAAGTTTGAGATATCTCGTAGTAACTACAACTACCAAGTCTCGGGCATTCTTAATTCTTTATTTGCTAGCAAAAAAAAATTTTGTGACTTGGCAATCACATAATACTACATAGTTTTAGGTATGCAAAAATACATAGGCAAATGCAGTAAAGTTGTGTACTTGCCAAGTCACAAAGTGTCACAAATAAACTTGGTCGTCAATAATATTATAGAGATGCCCAAAGTACTTATAGTTCAAAGTTCAAAGTGCTTTATTTGTTAAACATATTTATAACTGAGAGATACAGAGATGTTAAATAATTATTGCGAACCACTATGTTTTGCCAGTTGGCGTACAAAAACATTATCCTACTAATATTATAAATGCGAAAGTTTGGATGTTTGGATGTTTGTTACTCAATCACGCTTAAACGGCTGAACCGATTTGAATGAAATTGTGCACGAAGATAGTTTATAGCCTGGATTAAAATATAGGATATTTTTTATCCCGGGTCCACGCGGACGAAGTCGCGGGCAGAAGCTAGTATTATTATATTTAATTACATACAATTACATATATTTTACTAACACCTTTAAAATCAAAAATATAGCCGGGTAGGTCCGAAGGCCCTAGGGTGAGCCCGACGGGCACTCACTATCCTCAGGTGTCTTGCAAGCGAGACCTGAGGCCAAAGTTCCGATGGTGAGCGACGAGGCATTAATTGCAATTAAAGGCCTAAAGCAATCCCTCAGAGAGCGGTCTCAATGCGAGCCCGAGGCCGAGCCCCACGGATACTCGTTATCTCCGAGTAACTTGCAAGCGAAGCCTGAGGGCCGAAGTCCTGAAGGTAAACGGAGAGGCAACCGGAGCCTAAGGCTGAGCTTTTCCTAGGAATGAAAGGCCCTAAGCATGCTTTTAGAGAGCGGTCGCTATGCGAGCTCTTGGGCTGAAGGCCTGTGGGTGAGCCCCACTGACGGGCCTTGCAAGTGAAACCGGTGACCAAAATCCGGAAGGTGTGCGGCTAGGCAAGCGAGGCCGAAGGTCGAGCTGTTCGTAACAATGAAAGCCACTTTACGTTGGAATGAAAGGCCCAAAGCATCCCTTTAGAGAGCGCTCTCATTCATGCGAGCTCCTACGGACACTCATTATCTTGCAAGCGACACCTGAGGCCCGAATCCCCGAAGGTAAAAGGGGGGGCACGCGAAGCCGTAAGCTGAGCTTTTCTTAGTAATTAAAGCATGCTTTCAGAGACTGCTCCCTAGGCGAGCTCGAGGGGCAAAGACCCGAAGGCAAGCCCCCACGGACACTTACAATCCCTAGTTTTCTTGCAAGTGAAACCTGTGGCCAAAGTACCGAAAATGAGCGGTGAGGCAAGCGAGCCCTCACAGACACTTACTATCCCGTAGGTGAGTGGCGAGGCGAGGTAAGTCCCGTAAGTGAGTGGCGAGGCAAGCGAGGCCAAAGGCCGTACTTTTCATTGGAATGAAAGATTCGAAGCCTTCCTTTAGAAAGCGCTCTAAATGCGCCCTCATGGACGGACATTCATTATCTCTCGGTGTCTTGCAAGCGAAACCTGAGGGCGACCCCCCACGTACACTTACTATCCCCAGGTGCCTTGCAAGCGAAATCCCAGGCCCAATTTCCGAAGGCGAGCGGCGAGGCAAGCAAGGCATTTTCGTTGGAATGAAAGGCCCAAATCAACCCTTCTGAAAGCGGTCTGAATGCGAGCAATGACCCCTAAGGACACTCATCTTCCGGTGTCTTGCAAGGGAAACTAGAGAGCCGGTGGTAAGCGAAGAAGAAGCAAAGCGAAAGCTGAGGGTTTCATAGGAATGAAAGGCCCAAAATATCCCTTTATGGCGCGTTCCTTATGCGCTCCCAATAATATTTCAGAACCCGACGGGAGTTTTCTACATAAAAAAAATTGGTACCTAATATACTCAATTCTCCGCGGCATGGCGTTTTGTCCAAATGGTATACCCACATCCCTTGACGTTGATGAACTATGATAATTCGAGATTTATTTATTTTTTATTAATTTATTTATAGACACGAAAAGAAATAACAAAAAATGTAACATTACAGGAAAAATCCCAAGTCATTACAATTTTTTTTTAAAAAACAAAGCACAATTCGCATAATAAAGTCATGTGTATATTAGACACATATTAAAAATTAAAAAATAACACTAAATACTACATAAGCATCTCACACAACTTCAAGCACTCTCTTTCAACAACCGTCCAGCCATCCGCAAACAGATCGCAGGAAAGTTGCTTCGCGTTTAGTTTATTGAGCGCATGCAGGGAGCGGCAAACAGGAGAGTTACGATGCGCGACCGTACGAGAGAAAGGGACAGCGAAGAGCCGCAGCCGATCTGCTCGAAAACGCACACGTCCATCGGGTACAAAGAGGCGACAGGCCTCACTGAGCAAGCTGGGACAATCGAGCCGACCACGCAATATGCGAAGAGTTGTGATCAACTGGTCAAACAATCTGCGCGTTGCCAGCGAGTTATATCCGAGGGTGCCCTGCAGATAAGCAGTAGGGTAAATCAGGGGGTAATAACCGTACAACTTTTTAAAAAGATAGCGCAGGAAGCACTTTTGTACTTTTTCAAGCATTAGTGCATAGGTCGACTCGTGCGGATTCCAAACGCACGAACTAGCCTCTAGTTTGGATCTTACAAGCGCCGAATAGAGTAACTTGATGACACCTACATGTGTGAAGTCTTTGCAGTTACGGAAAACAAAACCCAGACGCTTAAAACCTTCACCAACTAGAGAGCGCATATGGCTATGAAACGTAAGTTCATGATCGAACACCACGCCGAGATCTTTTATGGAATAAGTTCGAGAGAGAGGTATTTTATCAATAAAATAACTAGCGAGTACACCCTGCTTTGATCGAGTGAAACTCATAATGTAACACTTGGAAGCGTTAAGATACAGGCGATTTTCAACACTCCACCGGTGGATCGCATCCAAGTTACACTGCATATTCCGGCAATCTGCTGGAGTCTTGATATCCACTACTACTTTGATATCATCGGCGTACAGTAAGGATCTACCAGTAGGGAGACATCTGGAAAGGTCGTTCACCATTATCGTGAAAAGAAAGGGGCCAAGAATGGAACCCTGACTTACACCGGACTTTGTATGGTAAGGATCCGAATCAAAACATCCAAGTCGAACGAATTGCATGCGATCTTTCAGGTAACTGGAAAACAATCGCAAGAGTGGAGGAGCAAATCCTATTGAGGAAAGTTTCTGCAATAGGACATCATTATCGACCTGATCAAACGCTTTACTGAAATCAAGGTACACTACGTCAACTTGGCCTCCCTCATCTAATTTCTTTGAGACGTGGTTCACCAGTGAAAGAAGATTGGTATTAACAGAGCGGCCCCTCCTGAACCCGTGTTGTGCATCGTCCAAGTAAGGGTCGACCTGCTTATATAACTTCGAATGCAGAACACTCTCAAACACCTTGGCTAAAGAATTTAAAATAGCAATAGGACGGTAGTTAACCGCTTGAGATTTATCGCCAGATTTAAAGATTGGGGTTACTCTTGTGGTTTTCCAATAATCGGGGTAGGTGCCTGTTTTGAGAGCAAGATTAAATATATGTGCTAGGGGAGACAAAAGTTGGGATCTAAAAGCTTTGATTATGAAAGGAGGGACATTGTCCGGACCGACAGAGGATTTTGGTTTTAATTTATCAATCCCGCTACCAACTTCATGGAGTGCAAAACTTGAAATGCCAATTAAATGATCGCTGGCAGCCAAGCCCGCCCGTTCAGCACATAACTTAGGCGCGGTTGGAAGGAACACGCTGCTGAAATAGTTCGCAAAAGCTCCTGACGCTGCTAGTCCATTAAAGGTTTGGCCCTTAAAAGTAATATTGGGTTCAAAACCACCTTTCGTCCGCAAGTCAGAGATATGCTTCCAAAAAGATTTGGGGTTGGTTTTGATGTCCCGCTGGATAGTATCAATGTGGGCAGCATACGCGCTCGCAACTCTAACTTTAATGCTTGCCCGTAGTTGACTAAAGCGAATGTAGATATCTGGATCACGAGAAGCTTTCCACTGCTTATGCAAGTCAGCCTTGACTTTTAAATCTTTGATAACGTCCATTGGAAACCAAGTTGGGTACATTCTAGTGACTTTCACACTACGCTTCTTCTTTGGAACACAATTATCAAAACAGCTCTACAGTAGGGAGTAAAGTCGCTTGACTGCCCCGTTCACGCAATTCGCAGCCAGAACGAGGCTCCAATCTACCTCAGAAATAAAGTTATACAGGGAAGGAAAGTCAGCTTTACCGAAATCCCAGTCTATGGCCGGGTCAATGTTGCTAGGATCAACCACCACAGCCTTCCCGGGACGATCCGGAGTAACCATTATATCCAGCGGAGGATGGTATACATCTGCGCGTTCCACTAAGCCTTCGCACGCTGCACATACTCTGACTGCACCCGTGTACTCTGATACTAACACAACATCTAACTTACTTCCCTTATCATTCATAATGTCATTATGCTCAGATAGCTTACAAAATGTCAAAAAGTAATTAAGGTAATTATTTACATTCAAACTAGCACTATTTAAGTTTAGGTCACCTAGTATTACAAAATTGGGATTTCGCATAACTTCACAATTATCCTCGACTTTGCAGAACCACGTCATGTAGTCTGAGTCAACGGCACTGGGCTTGAGATATACCAAGCAAACGAACAGCTCACAACCGTCGTACGTAACGGACGCCCACAGGTCTTCACCGCTCAGTGTTTCCAAATCTAACCGCCGACGCAGAGTGATACCAGGTCTCGCCGTTAGAAGCACGCCACCGCCTCTAGCGCCCCGGTCACGTCTGAGCATCGTCCAACCGTGAGGCAACACCTCAGGGTCGCTGATTGACGAGTCCAGGTTGGTCTCGGTTACAGCAATGAGGTCTACTTGGAGAAGCGCAGCGTTGTGTCGCCAGAATTTCAGCTTGGTCTTTAAGCCGCGAACATTTTGATATACTATACGCAGTGTGGAGGCGCTACAACCACTACTGTAACTGCGCGAGCGCTGCCTCGTCACCCTTCTGATTCGATCTCCGGCCGGAAGCGGGGTGGCGGTGAACTCGGTTTGCGCCCCCGGCGGATCGCTGAAACCACTCGCTGACTCGAGTCCCGACTGGCCAAGCTTCAGCAGACATGAAGAGTTCATAAAGGCTTACAGGAACTGTGACTATAAATGAGGCGTAGCTTTCATGCCGTAATTTTAGTTTTTCTACCTTGAAGTTTGTTTCCTGACTTAATTCTTTCATATGACACTTAATAAGTTCAGGTGTAGTATCTGGCTTGAAGAAACAGGCATGTAATCTCCTGCTCGGTTCAATAGTCTGCAACTTGTCATATTGGCCGACACCTTTAACCACCTGACGCGGGGGTAGCGACCTACGCTTGTGAAGCTCCTGTCGAGTGCCGCTTCCAGACGAAGATTGTGTTAGTTCCCGAGTAATAACCTTACGCTGCGCCATCTGAGAATAGGAAAGTGTGCCAGCAGTTGGTATAGCAGAGGCCCCAGGAGACGCTCCGTCCGACCGCTTAGGGTCGAAAGTGGTAATGTCACATACAATACTGGTGGCTCGCTGTGGCCTAGAGGAGACATGATTACATTTTTCTCGTTGTTCATCCATAGCCTCAAGACTTTCAGCACAGTCAGGTTCCAGTGGCACTGTGTTATCCAAGTGACCCTCAGAGGACGAAGCTGACGATGTGGGTACCAAAATGTCTCTGTTAGTCCCTATATTGGTCTCATTCACCTTCGATGCACGCTGGTTTCCCTGTAGCATGGCATCTTTCTTTTTCGTGTTACCCTTGGTACTCCTGAGCCCTCCCTTGCCTTGAGAAGGTCCCTTGGGGGTGCTGGTGATGGCAACTGGGGCACTATCATGATCGTGTGGTGACGACTGGTCGGCGGTTTGGCCAGGCTTCTCCTGCTCATTTAAAAGTGCCCGGAGCCGATGATCATATTCTTCCAGCTTGTCTTCGAGCAGCGTAACTTTCTTCTTAAGCCCAGCAACTTCACTTTTTAACGGTAGCTGAAGAGCTTCACTCTGCATGAGCATGACTGGGTTATGGTCAGCTATGAGCTTATTGACAATTGTAGAAATTGAGTCATTTATTTCTTTCTTGAACTCCTCAAGTATAACATCCCGAATTGTATCAATTGACGGACCACCCTGGTTCTGGCTTAGTAGCGTACCAGATTGCTTATGCTGCAACTTTGGGCGGACCGTAATGCTTCTAGAATCCGTGACAGAATTTATAAGGCTTGAGGCTGACATGTCACAAATACCGGCAGTCAGGACAGTATCATTAAGGCTAGTGTCTTGCTTGTAGTTGCGCCCCAAGATGCGCACTGGCGTGTGGGTATTATCGCCTTTCGGTAGCTTGCCGCGGCATTCAAAGCAAACCCACGTCTCGAAAAATTCACTTGCTAGCGTGGGAAATGCTTCTTTTGGTATATTAGCGCATAGCAGGTCATAATCAGCTTGGCAAGCCTGGCACTTTACCGAGACATCATCTTCGATTGGACTCCGACAGCCAGCGCAGTTTAGTGTCATTTTGTTACAATAAGCTATGTACCAACTCGGTTTGGAACACTTCCCTGTTCAGTATATCTTATACGTAAATTGGAACGCAAAATATGCGCCAGCGCTGACAAGTTGGTGAAATGTGTTAATTAGCCTGGCAACATTACTTCGGCTTATTCAGTTGGTAATCTTCAAATGTGTCAAGTGTCAGTTGACGTTGCGCCCAATCAGCTGTTGACGCCGCTCAGGAAATATTAGGTGAATCCCGTTAATTTTGGGCTTTTTAAACTGATGTTGATGTTAACGGTTAAATATGTGCATCTTACCGAAGTGTTTGGATTGTGTTGTGGATTGTGTTTTCGCTTTCTTCACCGTTTTATATGGAGGATAACCTAAAACAGGTCAGTAGCCTTTACACCAACACTGTCTTTACTATATTTATCTTCTTGGGTGTAGTTTTGTAAATAAAATAACGCAGAGCTCTTAGTTACTTGTTTACATGACCAGGGTTGCCATGCCATAAGTATGAATACTTATCTCGAACACCTCAACCTATCAAACTACTTAAGATGACCTCTGATTTCATATAAAATATATGAAGGCAGAGGTCATCTATCAAGGTTACTGGTTTTCAATATCAACAGCGACGTCGTCAGTGACTGGAGTTCCAGTATAATTAGGTCTCTAATGTCTAACAGTTACTATCTGTGGAGGTATCAATCAACCAGTTTTGGTTAATATATTGTCTTTAGCCGCCTAACACTATTTTACATCCCGTGTTTATTCACGTTTTACGTATCTATATTTTGCTAAAAGTTTGAATGGGGTCTTTTTACTTTCTAGTCAAGTATATACTTGCCAAATTTCAAGTCTATAGCTCATAGATGCAAGGAGTTCCCATACAAAGTTCAACCCCATTTTTTATTATTCTTTTAGCCTATAACCTGCCCGGGGATTTTCTTGACAGATTATTAAAGTTTGCATCAAAATCCGTTCTGCCGTTTTCACGTGATGCGCGATCACATGAACAGATAAACAGACAAACTTCTAAAAACTGCTGGAACGTGTTCTGTTATCGATTCTAATCCCCCCTTTCCCTTTCGACCCTTTCGACCCTCTTCAGCTTTATTATATGGTAAAACGGGGACAATTGAAACAATTTGCCTTTAAGGCTGTGCATTGGAAATTATCGCGTGCTTTGAAACGCCGTTCTGACTAAGAATTATATTAAGAAACTATTAAGAAAATATTAAGAAACAATAAGGTCTGATTTTCAGATATATAATTCTTGACTATATGATGATTGTTTATCTGATTTTATCGATACATGATTGCTTAAAATTTCCTCGATAGAAAAAAAAACCAAAGTTGGGTCTGTATTTTCCTTTTTTTACTCAGCCTACTCAAACGATACATAATTTTACGACACAATCAAGTTAATACTATAGTATTTTATCTCATCTAAAATCTTACTAGGAAATTTAAATAAAACGTCTCTAAGTTAGGTATTTATCGAAATTTGTCCAAAAAAGTAATTCCCGAAGAGTGTTACATCTCTTTTCCTCGTGCGCGCAAGGCATCAGCGTGTCTCTGTCTAGGGGGCGTCTTCGACTCAAATCAAGGCATCGCCTTAACCGCCTATAACCGTTATATGTTTATGAGTAGAAACATGAATGCCCAAAATATTTCAAGGTTACTTATCTGGTTCCTAAATAAAATGTATAATTTAGTTGGTCTATAATCCATAGTTTTTTGATAATAATGTAATAAAGAGAATGGGGCAGTATGGTTTAATTGACCTCACATGAGTGTCAATTGAAACACTATGTGAGGTCAATTGAAACACTCTAATATCTTCGGCACAATGAAAGTACTTATATCTTTTTTAATCTTTTTCATCACTACCACGGCATACAATGAACTCATCAAAAGTTCGCAAGCATATCATAAACATTTCTTAATTTATGAGCTGATCTGAACATCTCCATAAAAACGAGCGTGGAAAAAGAAGTATACGACTTTTAGTTTTCTTTGTTCCTGCTACCTTATATTTAGCTTAACCAAAGTAGTTTAAATGCAATTATAATGTAACGATATAGAATTGCAGAAAACAAGCATAATAATGTTTCATACAAAAGTGCGTTTCAACTATAACAATGTTTCAATCATAACCATTCCGTGTACTCTGTGACAAAGAGTGTTGCAAACGACGGGATGTAAAATGCCAAATTAAATTTAAAAAAAATGACCCCTTTCTCTTTCTGGTATATATTTTTGCAGTGGTCGACCTCTTTACTTTTTTACTTTTGCTGTTTACTTTGAAGTCAGTGCCTGTTCGATAAAAAAAGCTTACATGAGGTTTGGCACAGACTTTAAAAGGTGATTCAAATGTAATCTGTACCTACATGAACGGATTATTTTAAGTTTTTCAGTTTTTATTGAAGGCGGTTCTTTTTTATTTAAAATTGTCTTTAGTGCTCCAGAATGTAACAATACTTTTCTGAATACTGCATCATAATTGGTTCAACCTAACGCGAGATAATCGCGGACAAACATACATACATATATACATACAAACATACGGGTCAATCTGAGAACCTCCTTTTCAACGTTTCAGATATCAGAATAAAAAAAAGTTCTCCCCGCATTTTGGAAAAATTCTACCCCTAGGGGGGTTAAAATGAGATTCAAGGTTTATATAGAGGCTAAGAAAATGTTATAGTAAGAGATTTGTAACTTCGATCTTAGCCTGTATGTTAACACGTTCACGGACAGTACGTCAAGAGACGTACTAAACTGATTTCAGACTACAAAACTGATTTTAGAGTTTTTGGAAATTCATCCCCTATAAGTGTTAAAGGGGGTTCAAAGTTTGTATGAAAAGCAACATATTTTTAAAGTAAGATATTTGTAATTTCTGTTTTAGACTGTTTGAAAATGATTCCATAAGGGGGTTAAAAACATTCATCTCCCGAATGGGCTAAAAGGAATTTGATGATTCTACGGGGAACAAGGCATTTTTAAAGTAGGGGATCTGCAACTTCGGTTAAAGACTAGGAAACTGAATACAGTGTTTCTTAAAATTCATCCTCTAAGGAGGTTAAATAAGGGTTGGAAGTATGTTCTAAAGTCATACATATACTATATGGTAAGCCATTTATTAGTCAAAATATATAAGCCGACTGCTAGCAGAAAATAAGGTTAGGTTAATTTAGAACTACAACCCATACAGAACCGAACAGCTACCAGAAATCTAGGTTAGGTTAGGTTAGAACTGCGATGTTCCCAGAACCGAAAAGAAGGTAATGTTTCATTTAACCTGCTGATTATTTCGTTAATTTAAAATGTTTGACGTCGGTTAAAAACAAATGTTCACAAAATCTCGAATTAAAAAAAACAATGACACGCAGTGTGGAGATTTCTAAAAAAACTTTAATATTTCCATAATCTAGAAACAAGGTCAAAAACTGCAAAAATAAATAGTGAATATTAATTAAACAAACAAGTGCATCGAATACAGAAGCTTATATTTACAAGTCGGTTTCATTTGGGGACGATTAAAACGCAAGGACGATTGAAACGTTTCAATCGTCCACAAGCAAGTTGTTTCTACCGTCCCCCACACCCCGTATTTAACTTCAAAGTCAAATATTTAATAAAAAAGACTCCAACGCTGATCAACGGCCATTATAAACATTCGTTTATTCCTAACTATAATAACAAAATAATTTGATCTGTCAAAATACAAAAGTAAACAAAGTTATAAGAAAATATACGATAGCACAAATACTTAGTTTTTACCGCGAAAACGAAATTGTCCAATCAAATCAATTGTTCACTCAAAAAAAAATCGACAACCGCAAAACTGATTAGGCTTGTGTGCACTCCTATCTCGCACCGTCGCTCGAATGCTACTGGCCAAGGATTCAAACATGGCAGAGCGCGTGTTCTGAGTGTTGCGTCAGTATTCAGTATTATAGTTTTCGAGAAATTTGACTTGTTTCAATCATGACGTGTTTCTATTGTCCCCGGTCTACCCTATAGATTTAATTTAAATTTGTATATATATCACGTCCAGAAGTAATTTATTCATGTAATCTACAACCAGAAGAATAACAACTTATCAGAAATCGTCTAAACATACTTAATCGTAAAAGCTGCCTACCGCTCTTACAATGCAGGTACGCCGCGCGACACAAAACATTTTTTTTAACAAAGTTATAAACGAAAAATGTTTGACAAGTTTAGTTCTATATACTGGGATAACTGGGCTATTCACAGGTATTTTTTTTGTAGAGCAAATCCTCATTGTTTTAATTCTGTAGAGGATTTTCGAAAAAAAAAGTGTAGATTTTTTTTAAATATTGAATTTATCATATTTTTTGTATGGGTGAGTGAAAATTTAGTCACAGAAATGAATTCTTCATCCTCGAATTATACGAAAAAGACACCAAACTTGATATACGAGGGCTGTTTGATAAGTCATTTTAAAAAGTAAAAAAAAAAAAAAATTTAAACAATTTAGATTTATTTCTCAACATAGTCTCCTTTGAGGGCCAAACACTTGTTCCAGCGAGTTTCCAATTTTTTGATCCCCTCCAAAAAATACGTTTTGTCGAGGTCTTCAAAATAGCCGTTTACACCTGCGATGCAGTCCTCATTTGTTAAAAATTTTTGCCCTCCAAGCCATCTTTTCAGATTTGGGAATAGGTAATAATCGCACGGAGCTAGGTCCGGCGAATACGGAGCATGCGGAACCAGCTCGAAGCCCAACTAGTGGATTTTGGCCATTGCAATAGCTGACGTGTGCACTGGGGCATTGTCTTGATGAAATAGGACTTTCTTGGGGGACAATTTTGGTCGTTTTTCCAACAATTCGGCATAAAAACGGTCCAATAACTCTGCGTAATAACGGCCAGTGATAGTCTTTCCCTTTTCCAAGTAATCAATCATAATGATTCCTCCCGCCATCCCAGAAGACTGTCGCCATCACCTTCCCAGCCGACAAAACAATCTTGTCCAAAGGGCACGTTCACCAGTCGCGATCCATTGTTTTGATTGCTTTTTGATTCAGGTGTATAATGATGGACCCAAGTTTCGTCCACAGTGACAAATCGACTCAAAAAACTCAGAGGATTACGCTTCATCTTATCCAAACATAGTTTTGAAATTCGCTTTCGTTCGCGTTTTTGTTCGATTGTCAACAAATGTGGCACCCATCGTGCAGACAGCTTTGTCATACCCAAATCTTCATGCAGGATTTTATGTACTCGCTCACTGGAGATGCCTGTGTTCTCAGCTATTTCACGCACCTTCACTCGGCGGTCGTCGAGTACAATATTATAGACTTCTTCAACAACATCCTCAGTAGTGACCTCGATTGGGCGACCAGAGCGTGGAGCATCAGATGTGTTTGACTGACCACGTTTAAAATCATTTATCCAGTTATAAACAGTCTGCAACGTTGGTGCGTTAGTGCCATGAACAGAATCAAGTTCAGATTTTATTGTGGCAGCACTGCAACCCTTCATATAAAAATGTTTTATAACGGCACGAAATTCAGATTTTTCCAGTTGTTGAAAATTTACGAGTCAAACAATTTTAAACTGACAAAAACTTGTACTTTTTTGCTCAATTTTTGACAGTCATCATTTGAAAGATTGTGCCTGCCAGTGTTAATGCCATTTACCAGAAAAAAGGTTTTATAAATAGTTTTTAAAAGGACTTATCAAACAGCCCTCGTAGTTGCTAGATGTACCTATCCTACTTAATATTATAAATGCGAAAGTTTGGATGTTTGTTACACAATCACGCTTAAACGGATCCACCGATTTAGATGAAATTTTGCACGAAGATAGTTTATAACCTGGATTCAAATATATGATAGTTTTTATTCCGGGTCCACGCAGACGAAGTCGCGGGCGGAAGCTAGTGCAGATATAAAGCTTAGAGTGACGCGCGCCGGAGGCCCGAACCGAAGGTGAGGTGGTAAGTACACAATTTTACGTCTTCATCTGGCCACAATGCGAGTTTTACCGTACGCACAGCGTGCAGTAAAACTCGCATTATGGCCAGGTGTGACGTAATAGTACATTACGTACCTAGGGCGGTGAATTCGTGAATGCCCCAGATTGTAGGTTTTTGTGCCATAAATATGCGATCTGCGGCTTTACGAATTACCGTCCGTGGTGCATACACAATTTTACGTCTTCTCCTGGGTGTGATGCGAGATTTGCCGCTGCGCCCGTGGTGGGCGGTAAATCTCACTTACCGCCTAGAGTGACGTAAAAAATATAGTGAATCTGGGATGAACGAGAACTGAGATATGGGCTCGGTGAGGAGTTCGCCTCGGCAGAATCGGTATCGGTACGAAGGTGGTTCCGAGGTCCGCGCCGCCCACCAGCTGCAATGCAGTAGTCGGTGACAGTATTATACTCACGGTTGAGGAAGTCGAGCAGCACGGCGGGCAGCTGCGGGTCGGCGGGCAGCGCGCGCTGCACGAGGCGCAGCGTGGGCCGCGCGCAGTGCTGCGCCGACTGCACCAGCTCGGCCGCGCCGCCCACCAGCTGCAGTGCAGTAGTCGGTGACAGTATTATACTCACGGTTGAGGAAGTCGAGCAGCACGGCGGGCAGCTGCGGGTCGGCGGGCAGCGCGCGCTGCACGAGGCGCAGCGTGGGCCGCGCGCAGTGCTGCGCCGACTGCACCAGCTCGGCCGCGCCGCCCACCAGCTGCAGTGCAGTAGTCGGTGACAGTATTATACTCACGGTTGAGGAAGTCGAGCAGCACGGCGGGCAGCTGCGGGTCGGCGGGCAGCGCGCGCTGCACGAGGCGCAGCGTGGGCCGCGCGCAGTGCTGCGCCGACTGCACCAGCTCGGCCGCGCCGCCCACCAGCTGCAGTGCAGTAGTCGGTGACAGTATTATACTCACGGTTGAGGAAGTCGAGCAGCACGGCGGGCAGCTGCGGGTCGGCGGGCAGCGCGCGCTGCACGAGGCGCAGCGTGGGCCGCGCGCAGTGCTGCGCCGACTGCACCAGCTCGGCCGCGCCGCCCACCAGCTGCAGTGCAGTAGTCGGTGACAGTATTATACTCACGGTTGAGGAAGTCGAGCAGCACGGCGGGCAGCTGCGGGTCGGCGGGCAGCGCGCGCTGCACGAGGCGCAGCGTGGGCCGCGCGCAGTGCTGCGCCGACTGCACCAGCTCGGCCGCGCCGCCCACCAGCTGCAGTGCAGTAGTCGGTGACAGTATTATACTCACGGTTGAGGAAGTCGAGCAGCACGGCGGGCAGCTGCGGGTCGGCGGGCAGCGCGCGCTGCACGAGGCGCAGCGTGGGCCGCGCGCAGTGCTGCGCCGACTGCACCAGCTCGGCCGCGCCGCCCACCAGCTGCAGTGCAGTAGTCGGTGACAGTATTATACTCACGGTTGAGGAAGTCGAGCAGCACGGCGGGCAGCTGCGGGTCGGCGGGCAGCGCGCGCTGCACGAGGCGCAGCGTGGGCCGCGCGCAGTGCTGCGCCGACTGCACCAGCTCGGCCGCGCCGCCCACCAGCTGCAGTGCAGTAGTCGGTGACAGTATTATACTCACGGTTGAGGAAGTCGAGCAGCACGGCGGGCAGCTGCGGGTCGGCGGGCAGCGCGCGCTGCACGAGGCGCAGCGTGGGCCGCGCGCAGTGCTGCGCCGACTGCACCAGCTCGGCCGCGCCGCCCACCAGCTGCAGTGCAGTAGTCGGTGACAGTATTATACTCACGGTTGAGGAAGTCGAGCAGCACGGCGGGCAGCTGCGGGTCGGCGGGCAGCGCGCGCTGCACGAGGCGCAGCGTGGGCCGCGCGCAGTGCTGCGCCGACTGCACCAGCTCGGCCGCGCCGCCCACCAGCTGCAGTGCAGTAGTCGGTGACAGTATTATACTCACGGTTGAGGAAGTCGAGCAGCACGGCGGGCAGCTGCGGGTCGGCGGGCAGCGCGCGCTGCACGAGGCGCAGCGTGGGCCGCGCGCAGTGCTGCGCCGACTGCACCAGCTCGGCCGCGCCGCCCACCAGCTGCAGTGCAGTAGTCGGTGACAGTATTATACTCACGGTTGAGGAAGTCGAGCAGCACGGCGGGCAGCTGCGGGTCGGCGGGCAGCGCGCGCTGCACGAGGCGCAGCGTGGGCCGCGCGCAGTGCTGCGCCGACTGCACCAGCTCGGCCGCGCCGCCCACCAGCTGCAGTGCAGTAGTCGGTGACAGTATTATACTCACGGTTGAGGAAGTCGAGCAGCACGGCGGGCAGCTGCGGGTCGGCGGGCAGCGCGCGCTGCACGAGGCGCAGCGTGGGCCGCGCGCAGTGCTGCGCCGACTGCACCAGCTCGGCCGCGCCGCCCACCAGCTGCAGTGCAGTAGTCGGTGACAGTATTATACTCACGGTTGAGGAAGTCGAGCAGCACGGCGGGCAGCTGCGGGTCGGCGGGCAGCGCGCGCTGCACGAGGCGCAGCGTGGGCCGCGCGCAGTGCTGCGCCGACTGCACCAGCTCGGCCGCGCCGCCCACCAGCTGCAGTGCAGTAGTCGGTGACAGTATTATACTCACGGTTGAGGAAGTCGAGCAGCACGGCGGGCAGCTGCGGGTCGGCGGGCAGCGCGCGCTGCACGAGGCGCAGCGTGGGCCGCGCGCAGTGCTGCGCCGACTGCACCAGCTCGGCCGCGCCGCCCACCAGCTGCAGTGCAGTAGTCGGTGACAGTATTATACTCACGGTTGAGGAAGTCGAGCAGCACGGCGGGCAGCTGCGGGTCGGCGGGCAGCGCGCGCTGCACGAGGCGCAGCGTGGGCCGCGCGCAGTGCTGCGCCGACTGCACCAGCTCGGCCGCGCCGCCCACCAGCTGCAGTGCAGTAGTCGGTGACAGTATTATACTCACGGTTGAGGAAGTCGAGCAGCACGGCGGGCAGCTGCGGGTCGGCGGGCAGCGCGCGCTGCACGAGGCGCAGCGTGGGCCGCGCGCAGTGCTGCGCCGACTGCACCAGCTCGGCCGCGCCGCCCACCAGCTGCAGTGCAGTAGTCGGTGACAGTATTATACTCACGGTTGAGGAAGTCGAGCAGCACGGCGGGCAGCTGCGGGTCGGCGGGCAGCGCGCGCTGCACGAGGCGCAGCGTGGGCCGCGCGCAGTGCTGCGCCGACTGCACCAGCTCGGCCGCGCCGCCCACCAGCTGCAGTGCAGTAGTCGGTGACAGTATTATACTCACGGTTGAGGAAGTCGAGCAGCACGGCGGGCAGCTGCGGGTCGGCGGGCAGCGCGCGCTGCACGAGGCGCAGCGTGGGCCGCGCGCAGTGCTGCGCCGACTGCACCAGCTCGGCCGCGCCGCCCACCAGCTGCAGTGCAGTAGTCGGTGACAGTATTATACTCACGGTTGAGGAAGTCGAGCAGCACGGCGGGCAGCTGCGGGTCGGCGGGCAGCGCGCGCTGCACGAGGCGCAGCGTGGGCCGCGCGCAGTGCTGCGCCGACTGCACCAGCTCGGCCGCGCCGCCCACCAGCTGCAGTGCAGTAGTCGGTGACAGTATTATACTCACGGTTGAGGAAGTCGAGCAGCACGGCGGGCAGCTGCGGGTCGGCGGGCAGCGCGCGCTGCACGAGGCGCAGCGTGGGCCGCGCGCAGTGCTGCGCCGACTGCACCAGCTCGGCCGCGCCGCCCACCAGCTGCAGTGCAGTAGTCGGTGACAGTATTATACTCACGGTTGAGGAAGTCGAGCAGCACGGCGGGCAGCTGCGGGTCGGCGGGCAGCGCGCGCTGCACGAGGCGCAGCGTGGGCCGCGCGCAGTGCTGCGCCGACTGCACCAGCTCGGCCGCGCCGCCCACCAGCTGCAGTGCAGTAGTCGGTGACAGTATTATACTCACGGTTGAGGAAGTCGAGCAGCACGGCGGGCAGCTGCGGGTCGGCGGGCAGCGCGCGCTGCACGAGGCGCAGCGTGGGCCGCGCGCAGTGCTGCGCCGACTGCACCAGCTCGGCCGCGCCGCCCACCAGCTGCAGTGCAGTAGTCGGTGACAGTATTATACTCACGGTTGAGGAAGTCGAGCAGCACGGCGGGCAGCTGCGGGTCGGCGGGCAGCGCGCGCTGCACGAGGCGCAGCGTGGGCCGCGCGCAGTGCTGCGCCGACTGCACCAGCTCGGCCGCGCCGCCCACCAGCTGCAGTGCAGTAGTCGGTGACAGTATTATACTCACGGTTGAGGAAGTCGAGCAGCACGGCGGGCAGCTGCGGGTCGGCGGGCAGCGCGCGCTGCACGAGGCGCAGCGTGGGCCGCGCGCAGTGCTGCGCCGACTGCACCAGCTCGGCCGCGCCGCCCCCGACTGCACCAGCTCGGCCGCGCCGCCCACCAGCTGCAGTGCAGTAGTCGGTGACAGTATTATACTCACGGTTGAGGAAGTCGAGCAGCACGGCGGGCAGCTGCGGGTCGGCGGGCAGCGCGCGCTGCACGAGGCGCAGCGTGGGCCGCGCGCAGTGCTGCGCCGACTGCACCAGCTCGGCCGCGCCGCCCACCAGCTGCAGTGCAGTAGTCGGTGACAGTATTATACTCACGGTTGAGGAAGTCGAGCAGCACGGCGGGCAGCTGCGGGTCGGCGGGCAGCGCGCGCTGCACGAGGCGCAGCGTGGGCCGCGCGCAGTGCTGCGCCGACTGCACCAGCTCGGCCGCGCCGCCCACCAGCTGCAGTGCAGTAGTCGGTGACAGTATTATACTCACGGTTGAGGAAGTCGAGCAGCACGGCGGGCAGCTGCGGGTCGGCGGGCAGCGCGCGCTGCACGAGGCGCAGCGTGGGCCGCGCGCAGTGCTGCGCCGACTGCACCAGCTCGGCCGCGCCGCCCACCAGCTGCAGTGCAGTAGTCGGTGACAGTATTATACTCACGGTTGAGGAAGTCGAGCAGCACGGCGGGCAGCTGCGGGTCGGCGGGCAGCGCGCGCTGCACGAGGCGCAGCGTGGGCCGCGCGCAGTGCTGCGCCGACTGCACCAGCTCGGCCGCGCCGCCCACCAGCTGCAGTGCAGTAGTCGGTGACAGTATTATACTCACGGTTGAGGAAGTCGAGCAGCACGGCGGGCAGCTGCGGGTCGGCGGGCAGCGCGCGCTGCACGAGGCGCAGCGTGGGCCGCGCGCAGTGCTGCGCCGACTGCACCAGCTCGGCCGCGCCGCCCACCAGCTGCAGTGCAGTAGTCGGTGACAGTATTATACTCACGGTTGAGGAAGTCGAGCAGCACGGCGGGCAGCTGCGGGTCGGCGGGCAGCGCGCGCTGCACGAGGCGCAGCGTGGGCCGCGCGCAGTGCTGCGCCGACTGCACCAGCTCGGCCGCGCCGCCCACCAGCTGCAGTGCAGTAGTCGGTGACAGTATTATACTCACGGTTGAGGAAGTCGAGCAGCACGGCGGGCAGCTGCGGGTCGGCGGGCAGCGCGCGCTGCACGAGGCGCAGCGTGGGCCGCGCGCAGTGCTGCGCCGACTGCACCAGCTCGGCCGCGCCGCCCACCAGCTGCAGTGCAGTAGTCGGTGACAGTATTATACTCACGGTTGAGGAAGTCGAGCAGCACGGCGGGCAGCTGCGGGTCGGCGGGCAGCGCGCGCTGCACGAGGCGCAGCGTGGGCCGCGCGCAGTGCTGCGCCGACTGCACCAGCTCGGCCGCGCCGCCCACCAGCTGCAGTGCAGTAGTCGGTGACAGTATTATACTCACGGTTGAGGAAGTCGAGCAGCACGGCGGGCAGCTGCGGGTCGGCGGGCAGCGCGCGCTGCACGAGGCGCAGCGTGGGCCGCGCGCAGTGCTGCGCCGACTGCACCAGCTCGGCCGCGCCGCCCACCAGCTGCAGTGCAGTAGTCGGTGACAGTATTATACTCACGGTTGAGGAAGTCGAGCAGCACGGCGGGCAGCTGCGGGTCGGCGGGCAGCGCGCGCTGCACGAGGCGCAGCGTGGGCCGCGCGCAGTGCTGCGCCGACTGCACCAGCTCGGCCGCGCCGCCCACCAGCTGCAGTGCAGTAGTCGGTGACAGTATTATACTCACGGTTGAGGAAGTCGAGCAGCACGGCGGGCAGCTGCGGGTCGGCGGGCAGCGCGCGCTGCACGAGGCGCAGCGTGGGCCGCGCGCAGTGCTGCGCCGACTGCACCAGCTCGGCCGCGCCGCCCACCAGCTGCAGTGCAGTAGTCGGTGACAGTATTATACTCACGGTTGAGGAAGTCGAGCAGCACGGCGGGCAGCTGCGGGTCGGCGGGCAGCGCGCGCTGCACGAGGCGCAGCGTGGGCCGCGCGCAGTGCTGCGCCGACTGCACCAGCTCGGCCGCGCCGCCCACCAGCTGCAGTGCAGTAGTCGGTGACAGTATTATACTCACGGTTGAGGAAGTCGAGCAGCACGGCGGGCAGCTGCGGGTCGGCGGGCAGCGCGCGCTGCACGAGGCGCAGCGTGGGCCGCGCGCAGTGCTGCGCCGACTGCACCAGCTCGGCCGCGCCGCCCACCAGCTGCAGTGCAGTAGTCGGTGACAGTATTATACTCACGGTTGAGGAAGTCGAGCAGCACGGCGGGCAGCTGCGGGTCGGCGGGCAGCGCGCGCTGCACGAGGCGCAGCGTGGGCCGCGCGCAGTGCTGCGCCGACTGCACCAGCTCGGCCGCGCCGCCCACCAGCTGCAGTGCAGTAGTCGGTGACAGTATTATACTCACGGTTGAGGAAGTCGAGCAGCACGGCGGGCAGCTGCGGGTCGGCGGGCAGCGCGCGCTGCACGAGGCGCAGCGTGGGCCGCGCGCAGTGCTGCGCCGACTGCACCAGCTCGGCCGCGCCGCCCACCAGCTGCAGTGCAGTAGTCGGTGACAGTATTATACTCACGGTTGAGGAAGTCGAGCAGCACGGCGGGCAGCTGCGGGTCGGCGGGCAGCGCGCGCTGCACGAGGCGCAGCGTGGGCCGCGCGCAGTGCTGCGCCGACTGCACCAGCTCGGCCGCGCCGCCCACCAGCTGCAGTGCAGTAGTCGGTGACAGTATTATACTCACGGTTGAGGAAGTCGAGCAGCACGGCGGGCAGCTGCGGGTCGGCGGGCAGCGCGCGCTGCACGAGGCGCAGCGTGGGCCGCGCGCAGTGCTGCGCCGACTGCACCAGCTCGGCCGCGCCGCCCACCAGCTGCAGTGCAGTAGTCGGTGACAGTATTATACTCACGGTTGAGGAAGTCGAGCAGCACGGCGGGCAGCTGCGGGTCGGCGGGCAGCGCGCGCTGCACGAGGCGCAGCGTGGGCCGCGCGCAGTGCTGCGCCGACTGCACCAGCTCGGCCGCGCCGCCCACCAGCTGCAGTGCAGTAGTCGGTGACAGTATTATACTCACGGTTGAGGAAGTCGAGCAGCACGGCGGGCAGCTGCGGGTCGGCGGGCAGCGCGCGCTGCACGAGGCGCAGCGTGGGCCGCGCGCAGTGCTGCGCCGACTGCACCAGCTCGGCCGCGCCGCCCACCAGCTGCAGTGCAGTAGTCGGTGACAGTATTATACTCACGGTTGAGGAAGTCGAGCAGCACGGCGGGCAGCTGCGGGTCGGCGGGCAGCGCGCGCTGCACGAGGCGCAGCGTGGGCCGCGCGCAGTGCTGCGCCGACTGCACCAGCTCGGCCGCGCCGCCCACCAGCTGCAGTGCAGTAGTCGGTGACAGTATTATACTCACGGTTGAGGAAGTCGAGCAGCACGGCGGGCAGCTGCGGGTCGGCGGGCAGCGCGCGCTGCACGAGGCGCAGCGTGGGCCGCGCGCAGTGCTGCGCCGACTGCACCAGCTCGGCCGCGCCGCCCACCAGCTGCAGTGCAGTAGTCGGTGACAGTATTATACTCACGGTTGAGGAAGTCGAGCAGCACGGCGGGCAGCTGCGGGTCGGCGGGCAGCGCGCGCTGCACGAGGCGCAGCGTGGGCCGCGCGCAGTGCTGCGCCGACTGCACCAGCTCGGCCGCGCCGCCCACCAGCTGCAGTGCAGTAGTCGGTGACAGTATTATACTCACGGTTGAGGAAGTCGAGCAGCACGGCGGGCAGCTGCGGGTCGGCGGGCAGCGCGCGCTGCACGAGGCGCAGCGTGGGCCGCGCGCAGTGCTGCGCCGACTGCACCAGCTCGGCCGCGCCGCCCGCGCCGCCCACCAGCAGCGCCGGCGCCAGCACCAGCGCGCCCGAGCGCACCGACCACCACGCCGCGCCTGCACATACACGCAAACAAACTTTACTCACTTACAGTAACCGCCCTCTCAGGCTCCCCCGGTAGCCAACGCGACCCACTTCGGCAGCCTGTGGCTCGGACGCGGCCACTAAACGCCCGATGTGCGCCTATGCTATACAAAATGTATGAAAGAACTCATTCTAGTCACATCTTTTGAATGTGCTAGAAAAGAGCAGGAGGCAATAAATAATGGGACGTACCTCTGACGTAGTGCAGTGCGCCGACCCAGTCCCGGGCGCGCGAGCTGCTCCAGTGGGGCTCCTCGCGCGAGTCGGTCTCCGCCAGCCAACGCTCCGGGAAGTGCGGCCACTGGAACGGCACAACCACAGGGCTAAAAGGCTGCTCGCTTTTCCACCTACGAGGTGACGAACTTCGCCGAGGATAGAATTGAAAATGCATACGATTGACGTTAAAACAATCATAATTTTAACGCTGATAACACCTATATGCAATTTCCGCCTCACCTCCATGAGCCTGGATTAAACTGCTTTTCCATCAGAGAAGCAGAAAGCAAGTGTTATGTTTCATTTCTCGATTAGGAAACGGTTTCCCATTATCAATTGTTCTGATGCGCGCTTGGAAGTGAGCACGGCAGAAATACAAGTTAATTCAATAGGGGTGAGGGAGGTAAGACGGGATAGCGCCGATAGCGGCCTTATATATTATTTCATTTCATTTATTATTAAAAACATATTTTAGAGAAGAATGGCTTAATCCTAAAATATTATATGGAGCGATATATTTTTACGAGGGCCTGAACTACCCTGTGTTTCAGGCGGTAGGATAGATCAGTATAACTAATTTAAACATAAAAATTTACGTTTAAATACAGTAAAAACTTAATAACTATACAAAGTATTTATTTTATTTACAACTCAGGATTCATTCTAGAACAATAAATAGGTTCTCTGTGTCTTCGTACGACATTTTTTTAAGGGCATCTCGGAGATTTTCTTACTTTTAGTATAGATGAGAGAGTATAGGTCTTACCTGGCATTTAACCTGTTGTAAAGGAACGGACCCAAGAAAACGTAAAGTCTGGAGGAGAATACACATTTCCTATGTGGATTTTGGGGGCAAACAATATCTGTTCGTCTTTTCCTACCGTGTTCAGCGTTGTACGGGATTGCGGAGTGCTGTTTTAATATTGTGCTCAATATAAATAGTTGGCGAACAGTGAGCACTTCACATGACGCATAGAGAAGGTTAGTAGGGTAGAATGTAGATACTTTTAGGACAGCTCTTTGGGCTCTTTCTAGGTTAAGTAGCGTAGTTTTGGCTATACCACCCCATGAAGAAATGCAACATACTGCATTTCTTCATGGGGTGGTATCGATTGGCATAACGCAAAATATACTTGCTTGATTAAACGTGGTTCCGCGATCGAGCGAAGTTTTTTAAAAACAAATATTAGCTTCCGAACTTTATTGCACAAAGCTTTTTTATTATTATTATTATATAGGAGGCAAACGAGCAGTCGAATCACCTGATGGTAAGCGATAATCGACGCCCATGGACACTTACAACACTAGAGGAGTTGTAGGTGCGTTGCCGGCCTTTAAGATGGGAGTACGCGTTTCGATATGATACTTGGATGAGAGAGACTCGTCAATTATAATTCCCAAATATTTTGTTTTAGAAGTGCTATTTATCGCTGGGCATATACATCGGCTATCAGTGGAGTTCTGACAATTGTGTGCATAGAGCTTATGATTGCTGACAATTGCGACACAACTGACCAGGATCAGAATCGATCTAGTGCCTGACGATGCGCCGCTATGATGTTAATGAGTTCGCACAATGACCGACTAGACAAATGGTGTCCTTCATTATTTAATTGCAAAAAACGGTTTTTTGTCATATTGCTTAACATTTTTCATTTTATTTGGTTCGCGTTTGTTGCGTTAACATAACCAGCACAAATATGGTGGTAATTTATTCCTATGGATCAACAATCACGTCAACCGGTAAGGACTTGTTTGGTTTCAAATACGGTATCATTATTTTTTTATAATTTGCCGAATACCGTAGGCACGCGGGGGCTAGGTGGGGTATTGGGTAAATGGACACGAAAAGAAAAAGGTTACCAAAGTTGAAGCCCGTAAATCAACATTGTCAGACAATAGCGTCAGTGATTCCGAAAATAGGTACTTCTTGTTTAAATCGTCAAAGTCGCTATTTAGAGTCCACAGAAGGCTGGGTGCTGCACATTGCAACTTTGCTGGTGCCCAGAATCAAGACCTAGAAACGCCATTTAGTTTTGTATTTATGTATATAATTGTTAAAATATCCGGATGTCCCTCTTCCCCATAGCGATATACCATCTTACCATACAGGGCTACGCCTTCTTACCCTACCTACGGGGCAAGACGGGGAGATGGCAGCTTTTGCAGTTTTTTTTATTGTTTTAATAAATTAGAGTTCATAATTAGTATTGAATACGAAAGAATGGTTACCAGGCATACTCGTAAATATTTATCAAATTTATAAAACCTTATCAAGAATAGCATTTTTAGTTTTATTGGACTTGAAACGTTAACTAACCCGTCATGCCACCCTATCCCCTACGTTAGTCGAATGAATCAGTGTAGAGTGTCGTGGTGAAACAATGGATACGTACCTGTATGAAGTGTAGCACGTCTCTGCAGAAGGGCGCGGGCGGGAACTGCCAGTAGAGGTTGGGGTGCGGCGCGCCCACGAGCGCCACGCGCCGCACGAGCCGCGCGTGGCAGTGCGCCAGGTACCTGCGCCACAATACCGCGGTTACTACCACAACTACTGCCCCGACACAACGGACCGGTTCACTCCGCTACTGCACTGTTACTGCTTTAAGCTATAGGCTATAAGTATATCTATCTACTGTGCTGGAGGTTTGCGCTCGACAATACGAAGTGATCCGGTCTCCGAACGCTGAATGCATCGTTTTACGTACATACCTAATACTTGCGCGAAATAATTTCCGAACTTAGTATAATGCTTATAGTCACGCATCCACGCAGAATCTCCTCGCACGCGACAACTAAATCAAAAAGTTCCTTCCGTCTCGACCCGAGCCGTCTTCCGACCCGAGGGTACGATGTTATAAAACCCCAGAGAACGTAAAAACAGCAACGAGCTACTTACAGCTCATTTATTTCTAAACTCAAAACCTACCTTGGCTCTGAAATCTGAATACTGTAGAGGTTCTACGTTTTAGCGGGCTGGCCACACAAAGAATGGCTTTTATAAATATATTTAAATAGCTTATTGAGAAAGCTGTCTGTCAGATAAACATTTTTGTATTGATTCGAGAGTAACCCTTGCATGGTTGCAGACGCTGTATTGTGTTAATTAGAATCATATGTAAAATACACTGAGTATCATTGAAGAAGCTACCGACTCCGACGTTTAATCTACCCTGAGTTACACTACATCCCCATATGAAATGTCGTTTACTGTTCGAAATGTTAAATATATATGGTATAAGCACAGGTGTCATTGGTGTACAGTCATTTCCTTGTTCCGTAATATGTTTAGCCCAAACTAAATAAGCATGCTCAAAGCAAACGTATACGGACTGTTCAGACGCGCTCGCAGCACGCCCCCTTCCACCCGCGCCTCAGGTACCGTGCTCGAAAATCAAACGTCGGTGGATTTTTAAGCACGCTCTAAATAAGCATGCTCATTCCTAGCAATGTTGTTACACACGTGCTACTAATGAGCAATTGCTCAATAGTCTACTTACTACTAGTAATAGTAGACTTTTGTGGATGTAATAAAAAATGGGAAGGAATGGAAGTCAACAAATAGCAAGGATGAGGATTGGAAAGATGTGCAACGTAAGAAAATACGAAACGGGTTCATTGGATGCCAACGGAACGCGGAATCGAATTTTAATGGAAAATTTAAAGCAGCCGAGGAGAAGATTCCAATTTTTATTTATAATGTGCACAAGGATTTGTCGGAAAAGGACATTCAGAACTATACGAAAAGACAAAAGAAAGTGTTACTTAAGACTGCGCCGAGCTTTTGACGCGGGCACCGATTTGGCATTTGCACCTGTGTGCGTCATCACGCACACTACCGCCGGCTCGCTCGATCGGTACGGTCGGTCACAAGCTAAAAGTTATTAGCTCATCATTCTCTAATAATAAATCTCAACTCCGCGTATAAAACCGTGGATGGTATAAGGAATAAAATACAAAACGCAATTATTATTTTTATTGAAATTTGTCCGTTAACTAAGGAAAATAACAAAAATAAGCAAAGTAATAATAACGCAGTGTTACCGGTGGACTAGTGTTGCAATTGAATTAGCAATCAGCAGCGACGTGCACAGTCTTTAGACGGGATAGACAAAAAAATAGCCAATCTAGCCAAGTCCACGAAAAGCTAGCTCTTGTTTCTCCAAAAACAGCAAAAATATCTTTGAGTGAAAATATTGTCGATTTCGGCCCTTGAGTCCGTTTCAAAAGATTCCTGTAATAAGATGCAAGTGCTACATATAAATTTAAGTAGAGCATTTAAAATCGTAAGTTTCCATTTTTGCCATTTTGGCCATGGATTCGTCATGTGCGTCTGTGTGTCTATCCGTCCGTATGTCTTAGAATTTTTTTGTAAGTTGCAAATGCAAACTCGACTACAGATTGAAAAATCAACTCTAAAAATGTTAATCAACTAAACTTACTGTAAAGTCTTTAGTTGACACGGAATGTTCGTTCTGGACCTTTTCCTCACATGACGATTCCTAAAAACAGTTCAATACATAGTAATGTTGACAATGTTGATATTAGCTAGTTTCTTTAGTGTTAAATATATTGTAACCTCTTTATTATTTGAAAACAAAACCTTACCACAGATTCATTGCGTGCCGTAACATTGGACGCTGCACTTTTTCCATTCTCATTTTTTGTTCCCAATACTCCAATCGGATTATTCGATGATTTCTAAAAACATAATTAGTAATAAGTACATTGAAAATAAGAAATTTCTTATTATCTGCCAAATATCTGCTTATCTGCTTAATACAGGGTGTACCAAAAATGATAAGAAAAAACAGAAAAAAAATCGGAAGCGATTTTTTTTACCTTAGTATGGAGCGTTGGCCGACTGGGGCGACAAGCTCCATAGAAATGTAAAAAAAACGCGTCAATTTTTTTTTCTGTTTTTTCTTATCAGAACACGATACCTGTTAAGCCCTTGATCGGTTCATACCCCGATTTTGTTACACTGTATAATGCCAAAAGTATTTAAAAAAAATATAGTTACATTGGAAATTCCTAATTCATTTTGTCTCTTTGTTCGTGCAATAGAAGCAAGAAGCCGTTTGTGGAAATACTTAGGGCCATTTTTACGTGTATTATATCTTTCCTTGCGTCTTCCCATTTTAAGGGGCTCCCATACGATACGCCAATGACCTTCGATCTGAATCCCTTAGTTTTCTAATGTCTTTTATAGCTTAAGAACAATGGCTTTAAGCAATATAGTATCCCATATTTACTTCAAAGTTCATTGTTTTCGAGGTATTTGGCATCAAAGTTGAACAATTATAGGCCAAAAAACTGGTTTTCTGGCCATAACTTTTGTGTTAATTAGTTTAAATTGAAAACCCTAGACACGTTTTCAGAGACGACATAGACGAACCCATTTGTAGATTTCGTATTATGTTAGATCTTTCATGTCAATAGTGTAGTGTAGTAGTAATCTTTCATGAAATAAGTGTTTTAAGACAATGTTTAAAACCGATAGCCGTTTGACTTATAATCCTGTAGTGCAAAAGTAGGAGATACGATTATAACTCGGCAAAAATCGATGAAAACCTCGGGTACTTAACCCCTTAACTAAAACAATAAATAGTTGGTGCACCATCAATAGGTAAAATGTTTCCTCTATTATCATTTATCACTAAATGTTGGACACGTATGTTTTCTTTTGTCAAGGAAAAAAAATTACAGAAAAAGCACGTCAAAGTTCAGAGCTGCGGACTCGTGACGTCAGTTGTGGTAAAAAGTGTGGCACGGCGTGACGTCACGCGGAACTTTAACGGGCTATATCTTCATTACTTTTTTTTTAATTGAAAAAATAAGAAATACCTGTCTAATATTTTTTGATTTAATAACTGACTATAGAGACTATACAGGAATAAGCTAACGAGCTTGAGTTTGAAATCGACTATCTTAGCCCCTTCCATCATATAGTTCCACTAGCCATCTTCCGGCTTCGTTATGAGACCCTCGCCATCATGTTTAATGGTAAGTACTGAAGATAACAAAGCAAACGAGCCCAAACTCGACTATCTTAGCCCCTTCCATCATAGAGTTCCACCAGACATCTTCCGGCTTCGTCATGAGACCCTCGCCATCATGTTTAATGGTAAGAACTGCCGATAACAAAGCAAACGAGCCCAAACTCAAATATCTTAGCCCCTTCCATCATAGAGTTCCACCAGCCATCTTCCGGCTTCGTCATGAGACCCTCGCCATCATGTTTAATGGTAAGTACTGACGATAACAAAGCAAACGAGCCCAAACTCGACTATCTTAGCCCCTTCCATCATAGAGTTCCACCAGACATCTTCCGGCTTCGTCATGAGACCCTCGCCATCATGTTTAATGGTAAGTACTCAAGATAACAAAGCAAACGAGCCCAAACTCGACTATCTTAGCCCCTTCCATCATAGAGTTCCACCAGCCATCTTCCGGCTTCGTCATGAGACCCTCGCCATCATGTTTAATGGTAAGTACTCAAGATAACAAAGCAAACGAGCCCAAACTCGACTATCTTAGCCCCTTCCATCATAGAGTTCCACCAGCCATCTTCCGGCTTCGTCATGAGACCCTCGCCATCATGTTTAATGGTAAGAACTGCCGATAACAAAGCAAACGAGCCCAAACTCAAATATCTTAGCCCCTTCCATCATAGAGTTCCACCAGCCATCTTCCGGCTTCGTCATGAGACCCTCGCCATCATGTTTAATGGTAAGAACTGCCGATAACAAAGCAAACGAGCCCAAACTCGACTATCTTAGCCCCTTCCATCATAGAGTTCCACCAGCCATCTTCCGGCTTCGTCATGAGACCCTCGCCATCATGTTTAATGGTAAGTACTGAAGATAACAAAGCAAACGAGCCCAAACTCGACTATCTTAGCCCCTTCCATCACAGAGTTCCACCAGCCATCTTCCGGCTTCGTCATGAGACCCTCGCCATCATGTTTAATGGTAAGAACTGCCGATAACAAAGCAAACGAGCCCAAACTCGACTATCTTAGCCCCTTCCATCATAGAGTTCCACCAGACATCTTCCGGTTTCGTCATGAGACCCTCGCCATCATGTTTAATGGTAAGTACTGACGATAACAAAGCAAAAGAGCCCAAAGTCGACTATCTTAGCCCCTTCCATCATAGAGTTCCACCAGCCATCTTCCGGCTCCGTCATGAGATCCTCGCCGTCATGTTTAATGGTAAGTACTGACGATAACAAAGCAAACGAGCCCAAACTCGACTATCTTAGCCCCTTCCATCATATAGTTCCA
This sequence comes from Epinotia bilunana, assembly GCA_947049275.1. Lineage (NCBI taxonomy): Eukaryota > Metazoa > Arthropoda > Insecta > Lepidoptera > Tortricidae > Epinotia > Epinotia bilunana. Next base: position 143,809 of record OX346263.1, read on the forward strand.
CCAGCCATCTTCCGGGTCCGTCATGAGACCCTCGCCATCAGTTCTCGTTGCTCCTGAGGGGCAACCACGTAACGTTGCGAACGCGCGTCAGGTAGATACAACTCTCATTTTTCCATATAAAAATTGACATTTAGATCTAAACTGACGCGCGTACAATGCGTTACGTGATCGACCTGCTTAGAAGCTTATAATATCAAAAATAATACTTACCCTGTTTTGCTGCGTATTACTGCTGTATTCATACACAATTGACATCGAAGTATTTGTAAGTGTCACAGCGCCGCATTGAGACGTGCTCTCTCTCTGAGCTCTCGGGGGTGACTGAATGTCATGCGTTGCTCGCGTATTATATTTCATCATTTTGTTCCATAGTAATTTTATATGGCGGATTTGAAGGGAGTTTTTAAAAAATCATAAGTAAATAACCAAAGGACTGAAATGTTAGGATTGCATTCTTTTGTAGTTAATACATTGGAGATTCGTTTGAGTAGAATTATGAAACTAGTTTTTTTTTAAAATTCAATTTTACCTAAACGCCGACACACGTTCTTCTCATTTTTTGTGCAACTTTACGGAATTGTATTTATTAAACTGTAGATGATTTGAGAATATTTATAGTTTATTATTGTAAACTCACTCTTTGTGATTATAATTACATATAATTTATATTTTATTGTAAAGAATTGTGAACACCGTCGAAACGGTGACTGCCGTTTTTGCCGATTATGCTCGGCGCAGTCAAGGTAAGAATGAAGAAACAAAAAGATTACCATTCATACAAGTTATTGGTGTATTTATGGATCAAGCGCTATGGCCTAAGGGGGTGTATTTTAGGCGATTTTTTTCAATGCGGAGGGAAACGAACTGTGAGAATGAAGACTTGATTAATCAAAACCGTAATGAGTAACACAGAATTAAGCACGTTAATTAGCTTTAACTGTAAGTCTTTTAAGAAGTAGTCGATTGAGGGGGTGAGGGCTCTGTGTGAGATAGCAGATATCGCAGCCCTTCAAGAGACATGGTTGCTGTCACATGATTTACCGTTACTGGGAACGGTGCACCAGGACTGCGTACACGGGGACCTCGGCGGTGGATACCAGTGCCGGAGTGCTGACAGGGCGACCGTATGGAGGTGTCGCAATTTTGTGGCGTAAAACGGCGTTTACGAATGTGTCAGTGGTGAAGTGTGAAGTGTGCGGTTAGCGGCGATTAAAATTATAATGCCGTCTGCGTCGATACTCGTGTTTAGTGTTTACATACCGGTAAATTAAACTGAAAACCTTCCATTTTTTACTGAATGCATGGGGGAAATAAGTGCTATAAGTGCTAAAAGTGCTAACGAGGATGTACTAGCGGTCTATATCTTAGGTGACTTTAATGCCCACCCAGCTGAGTTGTTTTATCAAGAAATGCTTCAGTTTTGTGAAACACAGCAATGGTGTTGCATTGATGTGGAGTTGCTGGGTGCTAACTCGGGAACCTATATACCTACACTAGCGAGGCACACGGATGTGACAGATGGTTGGATCACTGCATTGTCACGGAGGCAGCGCGGGATACAGTGCGTGATGTTAAAGTAAAAGAGGATGTGTATTGGTCCGACCATCTGCCACTCGTGATACGCTGTGATATAGGTAAAGCCCATTGTCACTTTAAACCCGTTAAGACCCTGCACCAGGGTGTTCTTTAGGGTAATTCTTTCTTTAGGCAAGCTTCTCAGGTTGAGTTATATCAAAATATATGTAATGAGAAACTTAAACTGCTTGACTTTCCAGCCGAATTAACGTCATGTGCTGATGGTTTGTGTAAAATGTTTACACGATGGTGTCACCGTTTGGTGAGTATAATTATAATTACTACTATTCACTCCGCTATCTAACTAATCTTGATTTGATATCACACATCTATTGAAGGTTTTGGGCAACGAGCTGTCATGTGCCGCAGCCATTTTCTTTACACGGACAGTGTTAAACTCACGCACAAGGCTCGGAGTAAAATTTGATGAATTTGAAATGGCTGTATATTTAACATTACTGGTTACTGAGAATATTACTGTACTTATTCAAACTGCGGGAGCAGAGGGCCATATATTATCTAAATATTACAATTTCAAGTTCCTGACATCAATAGATTAGATTAGACGTCTAGTCCGAACGAAAATCGTATGGAATTCGTTGAAATCGTTGAACCTTAAACTGTGGCTAGAAACATGAAAGCAGGACAGCAGGTTTCTTTTATAATATGTAGATCTATTTGCCCCCTAAAGGGGTGAAATAAGGGGGTAAAGGGGCTTAATCAAAATAATTTATTCTCTAACACCGTTAAATGGGGACGGTGGATGGAGATGGAAAGTTCTCCGTCTTTTAGCATTAGATAAGTTTGCTTTCAAAACTATACAGGTAGCCCGAACTAACGTGAGGACCAACTCCTGGAACTACTGGACGGATTTAAGCAAAAATTTCCAGTCATGTAGCTTTCTTTAATAGGTACCTACATTATGAAAAAATATACAATTTAAGGCTGTGCATTGGAAATTATCGCGTGCTTTGAAACGCCCTTCTGACTAGATTAACAAGCAATTACCGGTATTTTTACAAGCTTTTATTTACTTTCACCTGTCCCGTTGTTTGTCTGTCTGTCTGTCATCAAATCTTGCAAGTTAAATTTGACCCACTTCCCGACCGATTGAGCTGAAATTTTGGGTATAAATATAGTTTGAATGACAATTCAATATTATGGTACCATCGAGCTGATCTGATGATGGAGACAGAAGGTGGCCATGGGAATTCAGTACTTAACCGACGTAAACCCGTTGAGTTTGGGCTCGTTAGAATCGTCTCAATGAGTAGTTGATGGCGGTATACAAAAAAGTACAGTCGGCAATAAAAGCTTGTACCAAAAATTAAATTTTAGACAGAAGCTTGTTTAATGCCTAGTGATGCCGGGTCTAGTTCACTCCTCGCCGAAGGCGAAATATCGGTTACTTTTACAACTTTTATGAAAGCGTTTACGGTATCGGAAAAAAATAACCGTAACCGTTGTTTTATGGTAGTAAAATATGCAGCCAAGTATCGAAATGGTCCGGAGAAAACCGACATATGTATTTAATTTATTTTAATTTTATTAACGTACATATAGGAAATGCAAACCGCCATCCTGGAATCCCGCAATCATCATCCTCCTAGCGTTGTTCCCGGTTGTGCCCCTAAAGGAGCCCGGGGTCCGCTTCCAGCAATACCTTCCGGTATTGCGGGATTCCAGGACCGGTTTTTCCATTATTCTAATACCGAAATTGAAAAGGACCGGTATTGAAATACTGGATTACCGGTATTTAGAAAAAACATTAATCCTAAAAATATTATAAAGGCAAACGTTTGAATGTTTGTATATATAGATGTTTGAATGTTTAGCTCAACTGATTTGGATGAAATTTTGCACGAAGACAGTTTAACTGCCTAAGGCCCATGGGCTTGATAGGACTTATGCTGTCGAAGGAATTTAAATTATATTCAACTGGAATAGAGCTGAATTTGTTTTGTTTCGGGCACTTTTAAAACAAACGAAAATCAACTCTATTTCCGACACAACACGATTCCAATTTCAATGCCATTTTGTATTGTATGCTGGGCCTTAGGAGGAGCCTAGATTAAAATAAAGGATAGTTTTTATCCCGGGTCCATGCAGACGAAATCGCGGGCGGATGCTGGTTTTTAATAAAAATATGAAATTTTCATGCATTCGTAAAAAAAGGAACGCATAATCTAGTTAAGTTTACATTTATTTGAATCAGTTTAGTTGTTATTGTCTGTCCTACATAATTTTTCTACTGAAGGATAATCACTTTTCCACTCTAATGATGCTGGCGGTAGGAGCACGATTTGATCTGTTAGAAGGTAAAATAGGCTTCCGCTAAAATGGGTAACTTCTATGAATGAACGCAGAACACCGTAAATGGGGAATGTAGTTAATAATAAATTTGTTGTTTTTTTTACTGGTATGTTCGTTCTTTTTTTCACAAAAAACGTAGTTTTTAGGGTTATTAACCGATTACAAAAACTTTTCATGACATAAAACCTTACTAAACTTTTGGTTTTTAACATTATTGTTAAAAAAATATTATTCATTTACTCTTACTAGCCTGGCGGTTCAGGGAGGGAAGGTGTATTTGGGTTTCACATAAGCACTAATTCTATTGTATAGACAGTTTCCAAGTGCATCATGACTCCCTGAACAGATAAAAGCAGTGGTCGCAAACAGCCCCATACTTTTTTTAAGTAAAAAGGTTGGTTTTGCTTTTGGATTTGAGTGTTTAATTTTATATTATACCAATACTAATGTACTTTTTGACAAACAAACTAACGCTGCAAAACTTCCAATAATGTAAATCCAAGTTATGCAGGAGATGAACCAAAATTTAGCGAATACGTAAAAAAAAAACAAATTATTATTTAAATTAAATTGTTACTGTTTAGTGTTATGTAATTGGTGAAAACCCAAATGTATTGTTTACACTTTTATTTCACTTATTTTACAACAAAAAGTAAACTTTAATGTGCAACCAAATTTAAATAGGTAAGTATTAATATCTAAATCCCGGTAATCCCGGTATTGATATTATCCAATGTCACATTTCAATACCATATTAGCCGTGTCTACACCGGACGAGCGGCTCGCCCGAACACCGTTCGCCCAAACGTGCTCGCCCGGTGTGGACGTGATTCGGGCGAGCGGTGGCTCGCCCGAGCCGTTCGGGCGAGCCTCCGAATGCTTGCCCGAACGGTTTGCCCGAGCCGCGACCGGCTCAGCCTATGTGGACGGTGGTTTTGTTCGGCCGAACGACAGAAGGCGAGGGCGATTTTTGCCCTACGTATTATTATCCTAATTTGTACTTTATTGTTAACAGTATAAGGTCGTAACACATTTTCCGTAAATGCAAATTCCATTTTGTTTTATAAAACTTTTATATTTTGCTGTTAGCCGATTCGACTTCATTCAAAACTGAACGCTATTCGTAAGAGTATAAAGCCGTTAAACACTTTTTGCAACTGCATATTCTGCAAATAAAGTAATTTTGTCCACGCGTCCTTTACCGTTTTGCTATTGAGCAAATTCGAATAGTTCGAATTTGGACGTTATTCCTAAAGAGATAAAACTTTGAAAAATATTTGGCAATGCCAAAAACAAATTGGTATTTTATTTCTTCGTCTCCTTCATCAATTTTGCTGAGTTAAGTTGAACTATAGCGTATATACATATTATAGCGTATATATGTATATATATATATATAAAATTTTGCGCATCCACACTGCGTTTTTTTTTAATACATTTCCTCCGATTTCGAACTAGCAGAAGCAAAATTAATGTTGTCGCAGCGACAGCTGTGCGCACGTGCGGCTTTATCGCGATCGTGAGCTCAACTATCGGTAGGTAAATTCGCCCGAGCCGATGTGGTTGGGCGAGCCGCGCGCGTTTGCCCGAACGCCCGTCCACTCCGACCGAGCGCATGCGGCCGAGTCTTTTCGTTCGGGCGAGCGTTTTTGATGGCTCGGGCGAGCCGTTCGGGCGAGCCGCTCGTCCGGTGTGGACACTAGTCCAGTCAATGAACTGACAGCTTGTATGCAAAAAATGTCTATTTTGGAAATATTTTATAATAGCTTATTTTTCATGTGTAACGGATATATTATCAATTAAATAGTTACCCAGCGACAAAATCCGACAAAATTTCAGACATCAATAAAATGATAAATTAACTAGCTTCTGAAAAGTCAGAAAAAATATTAATAAATATTTTTGGCTTTACTTTGGTTCATTTACATCTTCTCTATAATATTCAAGATAAATCGTACAAAAAAAGACAATGCATGATTCATTGAAATCTACATAATTACTTCCGGGTGGAAAGTTTGTCGGATTCTTTAATAAATCATCTTAGAATAACATTTTAAAATGAAATCAACAAAAAAAACGCTATTATAAATTAATGTTTTTCAAAACCGTATTTTGCCTGGAGTACACGGCTATAGAGGATCATCTGATATTGAAGGCCTTATTATAATAATGACTTCATGTAAATTGGCATTATAATAAATCAGCCTATATTACGTTCCACTGCTGGGCACAGACCTCCTCTCATGGACGAGAAGAAGCCTAAGAAAAAAATAACGGTGTCATAATTATACCGGTTTGGAAAAGGAATTATAAAAGTATCAGTATAATTAAAAAAAAATACCGGTAATCGATATGCATTTCTACACAGTTCCGGAACCGGTACCGTTATGTTGGTGGCGCGGCTAACCTTTACAATATAACGCTAACGTAATGGAATCCGGTCCCATACCGGTATAACCGTAACCGAAATCAGTCCATGCTCGTGAGTCTGCCTTTAAAAAATATATTGTTGGCTAATTGTTAAAAACTGAATCGATAACAATATCCATATACTTAATTGAACGAGCGAGCGAGACGAACGAAGTTTTTCATTTCAGCTTGGGCAAATATTCTTTCGTATGTCCGGCTGTCTAGACTTCTCTACATTTCTCAACCGATTCTCGTGAAATGTTGTGAGCTGATTCGATGATTATACAGAGTGACATTCAGTCCGAAACTATAAGACAGGCTCTTAGGAGTCACCAGACCGATTTTAGAAAGAATAAAAACTGCATTTAATTTAGTACACGGTCAAATTGTCAAAAAATCTGAGTTCGTTTTTTGCGTATAAAATGTATACTATGCCTTAGTATGTCCACCCAGTAAGTTCATTCATCCATCACCAGTGAAAGATCATCACATACTATACTTAGGTACTTAAAACAAAGTCGCGTCCTGCTGTCTGTCTGTCCCTATGTATGCCTCGATCTTTAAAACTACGCAACGGGTTTTGATGCGGTTTTTTTAATAGATAGATTGATTCAAGAGGAAAGTTTATATATTATATAATACGTACATAATATAGTAGAGAAACACTGATCATTTTAGAGGTATCTAATGTGATGACGTAAATAAACACATTTATTTGCGCTTACATTGCAAACGCTGGCTGAAACCTACGAGATGGATCAAAACAATATACTACAGTATTGTACACCTTAAAAAGGTCTACAAAAAAGTCCGCGATGGTATATGTCTATCTCTTAGGGATAACCCACAATAACCATTTTTTATCCATCACTTTTTACGAGAAATAATGGCTTATTTACGAAGGGATTAATCCTTATCCAATTAAGTATCTTAAATCGTACTTAAATACATTGTGCATTTAATATAGATCAATATGCCCTTTACAACATGTAATTTAAATAAATATTTTCGAAGATATTACAGATTTAAAATATAGGGACATAGCGGCAGCGGTCAGCATTGCACCCGTGCCGTGCAAAGCCGGGGCGGGTCGCTAGTCTTTTATAATCGGTAAGTGGTTTCGGGGGTTATACCCTACATACACTTCAATAATCGTTCCGGTAGCATAGATGTTCAGGCATGCGACTGTCACACGGCGGCGGCGGCGGCGGCGGTCGTGGGTTCCACAGATAAGTTTCATCTCATATACATATACCTAAACAAGACATTCAATCATTTTGTAAGCAAATCTCAACCTTCGAACATTAGTAATGAATGAGTGAAAGCATCAAGCACACGCATATATAAACGCGTGAAAAAGTTGAATTTGAATTTTGACGCTCATCGAAAACAGTACCATATTGTCAAATGATATATTTTATCTCTTTCTGACGCGGTCTAAGTCGGGACTCGAGAGACTGGCCACTAATAGTTTGATATACAAACTCGCCTGTTATTCATAACGCTTACCAAATTCGTGCGGTGGCGCAACATTATTATCAATTTTGAGGTCAAATTATTTTCGACGCGAGTCACGGGCGAATACAAAACATTTTGTGAATAATGCGTAGCCTTTTTGTAATTATGTAGTCCCGCATGTCAATATGGTTATATAACAAATCAAAGTACTGATATACTAAGTATAGGTGCCTTATTCCTTTAAAAATATTGTACTTACTAGTGTTACTTCGATTATTTAATGTGTTTCAAATAAAACAATGTTTATGTTTTTGTTTATCAAAATGGTTTTCATTCAAATGACATGAAGATTTACGCACGATTTGTCTAATCTCATGTGGAATAGGGTATAGAATAAATACAGGTAGGTAGTACTTTGATTTGTCAACTGTAAACCTACGGATACTCTTGATTTTCAAATTAAATGAAAGGCGTAACATCTTTGTACCTACTTAAATGATATACCTTTCCAAAATAGTATATACAAGCTTCTGCCTGCGACTCCGTCCGCGTGGAACTCGTTTATATCGTAGCTCCATACAAACTTTCACCCCCCATTTTAGGGACGTGGGGGGTTAGAAAGAGACTGAAAGTAGCCTATATCACTCTCCATCCCTTCAATTATCTCCACAAAAAATCACGTCAATTCGTCGCTCCGTTTAGTTTCCGTCGGACAAACAAACACACACATACACTTTTCCATTTATAACATTAGTATGGATTAGTATGAAAAAAGAAGAAAATCTGCAACACAAACACACAAACACAAACATGCTTATCAAGAAATTTTAAACATGTAAAATTATTATTTTTTTATTTGCCCCTTACAAGCAAATCTAAGTTACTTGAGAGGGTAATATTGGTTTAGAAATTAAAAAAAAACGAAAACGAAGTACGTTCGTCGGGATTTGAACTCGGATCAATAATGGCGTTACAGACCGATTTAAGCAAAAGAGATTCACACTGCACTACCGTATGACATGAGGTGACGAGTGAAAAAGTCAGGTGGATTTAATCAGCTTTCGAGTGCCTGACACAAGTACATTTAGTTTCAGTATTTCCTAATAGAGGCGCTATTAAATATATAGCTTTGCGCCCTCTAGTTTGATTTATGCAAAATGTTTGACAATGACAGACTCCGAAGTGACATTTAGCTACGTTAGTCTGCGTAAATTCACGTGAAAGCACTTTTATGCATATTTTCGGACTACATTTTAAAAAGAAACACTATTTAGTGCAGATTGATTGCGACTCATACGTAGCAAGCTCTTCGGCTTCCGCAGTTTGAAACACACGTTGGTACTGGTCACGGTTTTGCGTAAAACGTTGAGCAACCATCGAAATTATTTAGCGCGACATCTGTTAGCAACACTTCGACAGGAACCGGTGACGTTGAGCCTTAATATTAAAAAATCACACATTACTTATATATGTGAACTTTCAACCCCTATCTTAACCCCTTCAAGGGATGAATTAGGAAATTATCCCTTATCAATGTTTTTGACTGTACATTAGGAGCTTGTGACCGAAGTTTTAAATGGCTAACTTTAAAAACGACATGTTTCCCATGAGAGAGGGTAGTTTGACAGCGCATTGTTTACTTTAGCTCCGTATATATAGACGATTTAAAAATGGAAGAAGTGAAGAGATCAAGATAAAAAATAATGAAAGTGAAAAATAAACAGTTCAAGTTTGTGTGAATATATAAACATTACACGAAAACAGTGAAAAACGGTGAAACTTTACTAAATAAGGTTGCCACAAAATCGAACTACAAAACGGACAATTAACTTACAAAAGTGACAATGTGTTGGCTATAAAGTGAAGGGCTAAACACGGACACAACCAGATATATGTTAAAAGACTCATAAATGTTAAATAGAATAGTGCAATAAAATAATAACCTGCAATTTTTATCATTTGTGCCGCCAATCTCAAACATAGTTAATATCAGCGCCATCTAGCGAAAAACTAACGAACTACGTCAAGAGCTATCATACCAAAAGATCAACAATAACTAAGCTTCAACATCACACAGCTTCTTCAACATACAACTAGAGGGCAGTGATATACAAAATGAGCGGATTAGAGAAACTACTCGTTGAAATGAGAAATGAAATGCAGCAGAGATTTGCAAACATAGAAAATTCCATAGCCAAATCGGAAGAAAAAATAACGGCTAATATAATTAGTAATATGAACGAAAATTTTTGCATAATACGTGGAGAATTGGACACTCTTCGCTCTCAAACGGAGGAACAAGAAAAGAGACTAGATGAAATCGAAAAGAGAGCGGTGCAAAAAAATCTAGTGTTTTTTGGGATAGTAGAAGGGGAAAAATCGTACCTAGAATTGCAAGGAAAAGTACATAGTCATCAAGGACATTATGAAATTAAATATATCTGAATTAGAGATTGAATCAGTCAGAAGAATTGGAGCAAAAGGCAGTAGAGCGCGACCGGTATCGGTTACTATTACAACAATGGGAACCAAAATAAAAATCTTGAAAACCAAACATCTACTCGAAGGTTCCAATATCTACATAAAGCACGAATTCCCGCCAAAAATATTAAAAATCAGAAAAGAATTAAAAACACAGCAAAAAATTGAAAATGAGAAGGGAAATGAGACATTTATACGATACGACAAACTTATAGTAAAAACAAAAAGTAAGAAACAAGGAAACAAACGAGCACCATCATCCTCCCCTCCTCATTCACCCAACGAAGGCTCCAGTACTCGAGAAACAATCAATATTAAAAAGAAACACAAAGTTCATAACCTCATCACCGAATACATGAAGCCGACGGAAACCCAGACTACTGAAGAGATATTCACTCCGCGTGCATGAGATACAGAGGCCCCCTCCCCGCTAAGAACCAAAATCAAAGTTAAAAAAACTAATAAACCTCCCAATACGGCTGGTCCCCGCGGGAGCGTCAGACCATTACCCTCCACTCCAAACTTACGAGAAATGGACGAAGGTCAAAACACAATTCAAAAACTATACATTGGAACACTGAATGTAAGATCCTTGGTAGGAATAGGACGCCAAGATGAGCACGCCTTACACAATATAAACTGGCATATAGTCGGACTCTCAGAAGTGAAAAAAGATGGTACTAATATACAAGAATATAAAAACTATGTCCTACTATATACAGGGAAAAAAAGCGGCACCAATGGCGTGGGCTTTATGGTAAAAAAAGAATTAAAACCATCGATTGTCGATTTCAAACCCATATCGGACCGAATAGCAAGATTAGACCTTATTATCGAAAATAAAGAGATCAACATTATTCAGGTGTATGCGCCAACTGAAAAAGCTTCCCAAGAGAATGTAGACGCCTTCTACAATGACTTACGCAATGCCATGGAACAGAGCAAATCCAATATGATAATGATAGGCGATTTCAATGCTAAGATAGGATTTCCTTTCCCCGAAGATAGTACAGTCATGGGGCGTTGGGGCTATGGAGTGAGGAATGATCGTGGTAAAATACTTATCGACTTCTGTATGGAAAATGAACTCTACATAATGAACTCTCACTTCAAGAAGAAACCAAAGCTCCGATGGACATGGAAGTCACCAGATGAAAAGGCACTGAATGAGATTGATTTTATCATAACTCGAAAACAAAATATTACGGCTATACAAAATATAGAAGTTATTAATACCACGCACCCCACTGATCACAGATTAGTACGGGCAACTTACTACACATTACAAAAAAACAAAAAGTCCAGAACTGCTTTTAAAGGAAAGATCTGTGAATTCAACTCCTTAGAAAAAGAATCCTTAAAAAATATGTTCACAGAATCCATTGAGTCACTCCATTATACCGACATTCAAGATTATTATTCAAGCCTGAAAAATAAGATAAAAAACTGTACCTCTAAGCTTCCACACGAATCCATCTCAAAGACGCAAACTCCTATAATTACAGAATCAATAAAAAACTTAATAACTGAAAGAACTTCACTAAAAAACAAGAAAAATAAATCACCTCATGAAAAAAGAAAACTGAAAAAATTATACTCTAAAACTCGTAATAGACTGAAAAGAAGCAAGCTAAACAACAAAATTAAAATTATAGAAGAAGAGCTTATAAAAAGAGGATCTGCAAAACGAGGAAATAGAGTTAAAAGAACACAAAAATTGGGTACCATCGCTAACAGATAATGATACAGGACAATCACATACAAACCGAAACAGCATTATGGAGATGGCTACGTCATTTTACGGAAACCTGTACACCCGTAGTTCTGAAAATGAAGACCCTCTACCTACAGAGATAGAGTCATCCACGAATAATATTGCGCCACTATTAGAAAGCGAAATACTCTATGCTTTAAATACATTGAAATCCATGAAAAGCCCAGGCGAAGACGGCATAAGTAATGATATCCTGAAAGCGATTATAAATTATGAAAAAATACCCAAAGAATGGGAGACGTCGATTATTACTCTTCTATTTAAAAAAGGAGACCCATTCCAACTAAATAACTATCGTCCTATAAGCTTATTACAGTCTACATACAAACTTTTTACAACTATCATACTCAACAGAATAAGAAAAACACTAGACTTCCAACAACCAGTCGAGCAAGCCGGGTTTAGAAGAAACTACTCGACAATAGACCATATATTCACAATACAACAACTTATTGAAAAATATAGAGAATATAATAAACGACTTTACATAGCTTTCGTGGACTATACGAAGGCTTTCGATACAATATCGCACCAAAAGCTATGGAAAGCACTGAAAGAACAAGGCGTCGACAGAAAGTATATTAATGTTTTGACAGAAATATATAGCAGAGGAAAATCACTAATTAAACTAGAAAGAAAAGGCGAACATTTTAAAATAGAACGCGGTGTTAGGCAAGGAGACCCTATCTCGCCCAACTTATTTACTGCTCTGCTAGAGTATATATTTAGAAAACTAAACTGGCAAAATTGTGGCATTAACATAAATGGAAAACTCCTTAATCACTTACGTTTTGCAGACGATATTGTTCTGATAACAAACAACCATGAGGAGCTAGTATACATGCTGAAAACTTTGGATCATGAAAGTAAAAAATGTGGCTTGGACATGAATCCGGAAAAGACATGTATTATGACCAACAGCGACGCTAGGCCAACAACAATTCAGTCAGTAAACATCCAGTATGTCGAAGAATATTTATATCTTGGCCAAAACATATCCTTGAAAGCTCGATTTCCTATTCAAGAAGTTGAAAGAAGAATCAAAAAGGCCTGGTCTTCATATTGGGCTTTCAAGCATATCTTCAAATCAAAAATGAACATGAAGCTTAAGAAAAAAGTTATGGACTCGGTAGTGACACCCACTCTGTTATATGGATGCCAAACTTGGCCCCTGTCTAAAGGACTCACACACAAAATACAAGTATTCCAAAGATCAGCCGAGAGAAGCATGCTGGGCCTGAAACTAAAAGATAAAGTCAGATGCACGGATATCCGCCAGAGAACAAAAATAATAGACGCAGTGGAAATGGCGTGCAGATTAAAATGGCGATGGGCCGGGCACACGGCTCGAACCACGGATGGGCGATGGAGCGAGAGACTGCTGCACTGGTACCCGCGCGAGCGCACGCGAAAAATCTTTATTTTCAGTCAGAAGTATGGTTAAACATAAGAATACCATGTGTTGGATATTCTATGACACACTTTATTTGTATACTCTCTTACATGGGCAGCTTTATCAATAATTTCATCAGCTTTATCCATCTTGACGACTTCTATTCATGTGTATTATGACAATACATAGCTGGATAAAAGGGACTGCGTGTTTTTGTTCACTCTTCAAACCACTTCCTTCCACTGCTCGTGTCCAGCCCTGCTGACACCATGTAAACCATAATTTATGCGCGTACGAAGTCGCGGGCAGAAGCTATTATAAATATGTGAAAGTTTGGACCTCAATCGCTCAAAAATGGCTAAACGGATTAAAATGAATTTTGGTATTCATATAGTGTGGTGGAAGGTGGCCATAGGAACTCCGTAATAAAACCACATAACCCCATCGAGTTTGGGCTCGTTAGAATCGTCTCAATGAGTAGTTGGTGATGGTATACAGAAAAGTACAGTCGGCAATAAATGCTTGTAAGTACCAAAAATGAATTTTTGACACAAACTTTTTTTCGTTCTATGCGAAAAAAATGACGCAAGTTCGTAATTGTTAATAGAAAGATTTGTTTCATTGCCAACAGAGAGTAGGAATGTTTCGGAAAAGCATAAGACTGTTGGAGAGCAACCTGTGATTTCAAGTTTCTCGAGCACTATTTCTATTTCATCTCTTTTTGAGAATATGCCAGCTATATTCTGATGAAAGACACCAAGCGAGGTACTTATGCTATAGTTATGATGTGAATTATTCACGAAAAAACGTTTTAGTTTCAGCTATTGATGCCCGGCCGGATATAGGTATATGTTCTGATTTTTAACCGACTTCGAAAAAAAGGAGGAGGTTCTCAATTCGGTTGTATTTTTTTAAACATTTTTTTTTCAATGTTTGTTACCTCAGAACTAGGGGTCACAAAACCGCTAGTATTTTTGGAAACCGGTTTTTCGGTTTTTGTACATTACAAAACCGGGTTTTCCGGTTTTTCGGTTATTTTTCGGTTTTACATATAAAAAGTGAAAAAAAACTGCATTTTATGAATTTAAACTAATATTCAGTCATTTAACAATGGATATAAAACCTTTTTTATATCTTATAATTATTAGGAACAAAAATTAAAAACAAAATAACTAAACTAATAACCTCTATGCACTTCTGGAACGCAAAATTAACTACAAATAGTTATCATTATAACACAAAACAAAACATCGTATATTCCTTTTACGAAAGTAAATACTTATTAAATACACTTAACATTAGAGATCAATATTAATTTCTTTCATAGGTTAAGTTACTAAATTGGAGATCAGTGAAAAAAATAATGTAATTATAATCCCTCTTCTCGCCTTCTTTCAGCAGGCAATTAAGAATAAATCATTATAATAACCCTATACTAGGGTAGGACAACTAGCTAATTTTTATTAATTCAATTATATGTTCTATTCTATATTTACTGATAAACTAAAAAGTAGAAATTACAAATAGGAGAAGAAGTTATAAGTAGTAATAAACTGATAATCAAAGTAATACTTACAACGATCACTTAAATAAGTGTAAAACCGAAAAACTAGAAAAACCGGTTTTTTCAAATTTGAAAGCCGGTTTTCTCAATCGACGAAAAACCCGGTTTTTCCGGTTTTTTCGGTTTCGGTGAAACCGGTTTTGTGACGGAGTTCTGAGTCGGAACTCCGTCATTGATGAGCCGATTCGTAAATTTTTTTTTGTTTGTAAGTATATGCTTCCAGGTGGGTCCCATTTTTTTCAAAAATTCTATTGGATGATGGGATCCATGAGGAATTGAGGGAACTCCTCAATTATATTAGGTGATTTTGGTATTTTCTACTATAACTCCTGTATACCCGGAAATCATAAATTTGGTGGAGTGGAATTGATGATGAAGACCACAGATGACTTATGGAATTCCTCAATTATGTACTTCAAAGTACAAAAGTATATCACAGATTCTGATAACATTCCGATGAAATAGCAGCTAATGAAGTGCCAAAGGTGATCCTTGTGGAATCGACGGAAGTCCTCAAATATTATCGGGTCACATACAGCGATTGGGTTTTTTTTCTCTAATAATCAACGCATTTGCTCTCGGAAATCAGTGTATGTGGTAAATTGGAAAAGAAATGTGGAAATGTTCTCGTCGCTTGGCGGAGTACTAAATTGAAGTCGGTCAAAACTTTGTTTGGCCTTGTCTGAGAATATATATCCATAGTACCTACACTTAATCTAAATTATATAATTGTATATTTTATTGATGTGTAAAATATCGTTAATTCGCCAAATATAAAGCTAGCGAAGCCCCACAAGATGATTACCGGCGACGGCTTTCGAAGTTCTGCGGAGCGTGCAAGTACCCTGCATGTTCCTAATTAACTAGGTAATCATTGTAATCAATTACGTTCATTTATTTGGAAATAGAACTTGCTTAGCATTCCGGTCTAGAAAAAAATAGAAAAAACAGGGGCACAACTGAAATAGGTACTTAATGGATAAAAATGCCAAAACAATAGCAGCAGATAACTTATTTGTGGCTCCCATATTAAGATAATATAATATGTATACGTGACAGAGTTATGGTATCTTATCGCAGGCATCGAGCTCGTTACCGGTGGCCGGACTTCGGCTCCGATAACAGGAGGATGTCTCTGGTCAAGGCGAGCGCACGCCGCGGCCCTGAGCCCTGTATGGTTCCCGCGGTTTTAGTCAATTTTATAACGATTGTATTTGTCCACCAAGACAGTTTCAGGCGCGTCGTGGTCGCCTCGGCAGCTAGTCGATGACTGTGCTAATAAAAGTGCGTTAACAGTTCCTCTTATTCTTTACCTCAATTTACTGCACAAGTTGATACATATCAATTTGCAAAAGATGCTCACGCGATAGACACGAAATCGTGAGTCTCACGCGTAACCAAGAGTTTTGTTAGCGATAAAGCTTATTATTTATTTAGTCCTAACCGTGTACAGATCTCCTATCATTAATTAGTCTATAACTTCAGACTCCGTGTTAGATATAACTAATTTAATGTGACTTCTGCAGTTGGTACTTACATATATTCATACTAGCTTCCGCCCGCGACTTCGTCTGCGTGGGCCCGGGATAAAAGCTATCCTATATTTTAATCCAGGCTATAAACTATCTTCGTGCAAAATTTCACCCAAACGGTTCACTCGTTTAGGCGTGATTGAGTAACAAACATCCAAACAGCTAAACATCCGAACTTTCGCATTTATAATATTAGGATTCATTTATTCGCTGCAATATTGCAATATAATATACTTAGCATAGGTTAGCAGCAACATTACGAAGATAGCTATAAAGCTATCTACGTAATTTTAATAATGAATTTAAATACCCGCGTCACATCATTTTATGTTGTTTACGTAAGTAATAAGAGTTTATTAATTTCTTGATCTTGCAGGGGTATCGCGGAGAGGAGATACGCCGCGGTAGAAAGTAAACAACACGCACTTACACGCGGAGCGCCGTGCGTCGAGCACGCTTATAAAAGGTCGAGCGGTTATGTTAGCGCGCAGTACGTCTAGCACACGACGGCCGCGACAAACTCTCGATTTTTATCGCACTATACCTCTTCTACTAAGTGTTCTAATAAGAGAAAGACGGATAGTGCGAGAAAAATCGAGAGAGCTCGCGCGCCGTCGCGTGCTAGCCGTGCAGATCAAGAGCAAAATCGAGAGAGCTCGCGCGCCGTCGCATGATAGCCGTGCAGGGCGCGCAGTGCTGCCACGCTGTCTTAACTTAAATACATAAGGTTGCTAATCACTCAACAAACTCTAGGAACACATAATATATTCATGATCCTCTCGTCACGCGTCAGTTGCTAACTTGCTAGGTATTACATACCATATTGGAAAAAGTTAGCATCTTATCTAGACGTAGTGTTATGCAGTCCTTATCAGAATCGCACGGAACTTACTGACGCACTTTGATTAACTTTGACCTTTATACCAACCTCTCAGGGAAGGTAAACTGGGGTTCTAAAATTAAATTGTGTAATGATGCTCTAAAACTCTAAAGGATGCAAGTTATTAATCCAATTCATATTCATTGCAATATCCATTCGACATCAAGTGTGACTGGTGTTTTTTCTAGAGGAACTTGGATGGAACTTGAATGGACTCCATTGCGTCGACATTCTACGCAAATGATTATGAAATGCATAATCTGTTGCACTTGTCATCGTCGCGCTGAATTGATTTGTGGGAATATACTGTGATTAATGGAGTAGGAGAATTATAATATATGAGTTTGCAGAAAAGTTGCGAGTGGTGTGACTCACGCGCATTCAAAGTGCAGGGCTATTATTCGCTACGCGCTAATGCGGCTCACCCCGCCGGTCACCCGTCTCGAAACTAGACCACTACCTACGCTTAGTTACTACGCATCGCGGTGTCAAGATATATTTGAGGGTGAGCGTTGAGGTGAGCTTAAAACAAGTTACAGAATAGGGGGGCACGGGCAGTAGTCGTTCCGACCCCGGACTAATGTCGTTATTAATGGTAGACTGCAATAAGGCTGTATAAGTGTGATTTACATACATATCGGTACGGGTGTATGTACATGAATATATTCCGAGAAAAATCATTGATTCAATTAAGATTCGATGGCGTCATGTTCTGGGGAAATTCCACTGATCGCGCGCTTGCTTTTAAGTCGCAAAAAAATGTTTAATATCTCTTTGTAGATTGCAGTTAATGGAAACCTGTAAACCACATTTCATTACTACGTTCAATATACTACCCCTGCCATGTCTATACATTTTTGAAACTGCGGTTTACATTAAAAACAACATGCATCGATATTCAATGTTTAAAAGTGCTCGCAGATGCGAAAAAATCTACATCCATTACATTTATAATGGCAATCCGTGTATTTAATCACCTCCCGCCCGACATAAAAGCTCTAAAGGGAAACTGTTTTAAAGTACATTTAAAAAATTGGCTCATACATAAAGCATTTTATAATTTAAACGAGTTTTATGCATGTTAAGTATTTGGTCTTGCCTATTAACACTACTGTGGTTAGTTTATACTTAAGCCAAAAACCTTTTATAAATTAAAATAAGTATTGCATGCCTGAATCAGGTAACTGTTGGAACTATTTTGTCATCACTACCCTCCTATGTACCTATGTAATAATGTAACACAGTTTGCAATAAATCATTCTTATTCTTATTCTTATCCAATCTGTGACCTCAGCTTTGCTTGCTAAAAGTATTTTTGGGATGGCACCTAAAATATACAATAAGTTGCCGAAACATATTATTACAATAGATAATTTAATTGAATTTAAGAAATGCCTGTCTGGTTTTTGGTACAATAAAAACTTTTTAACAAAAAAATTAAACCGCCGAGAAAAAACTGAAAAGCAGAAAATAATAAACCTTTTTATTCAGTTTAATAACTAAGTTCTTAAACTATTGTAAGTATACCGAAGTATATATTTTTGTAATTATTTTGACTTTTTAATTATCCTTAATAACCAAGTTCTTAAATTAATGTAAGTGTACCGAAGTAATTTTGAGTCGGCGCCAAACAATCAATGAACAAAGATTTGATTTGGTGTAACTTGTACTTGTTTGGAGTAATTTTTGTTCATTGATTGTTTGGCGCCGACACACACACACACACACACACATGCGTTTCATACACTTCAATCAGTAAGTGACCAATCAATCATCCCCTGTTTTCCTACCCTTAGGGTTGAAATTTTTATTTAAAATTTATGTGGGACCAACTTCGAGGAATACCCTGTCTAATAAAAAAAGAATTATCAAAATCGGACTACTCTGTAAAAAGTTATGCGTGGTCATACATAAAAAAAATATATATACGCGTTGACTTGAGAACCTCCTCCGTTTTTTTCGTCGGTTAAAAAGCATACTATTCGATAGCGGAATATTTACTGGACACATTTTGAATTTAAGTTGTGATAGTTTTTAAGTACACTATTATTTTGGTTGACATTTAACAAATTATGATTATTGTTTGACATAATGTTATAATTAGTGCATGCTCCATCTCTTCTTGAATATATTTAAGTATGCCAAATGGCAAAATATAGTGAAACAAATTATTGTATAAGATCTATATTTAACCTGTTTAAAAATAAAAAAAATTTGAATTTTTGAATTTTCGAACCCATGATCTCATATTGCATAGATAGTCACACATTTCAAGCTTCTTAAGACCGAAACGCACAGAGCGGCGCGGTATTCTGTGTGGACCCTTTCATATTACCTCGAATGTTACAACTGGTACCGCCTCCGCTGTCAGTGCGTTTCGGCCTTTAGTGATGTGATCAGGGAACGTACCCATACTACGTAACCCGTTCAGGTGGGGGAGCGGGGTCTTCAAAATACCACGGTTGGTCACACAGGAGGCTTCGGTTTTCGTCACGTAGGTATCATCTAGGGAAATCTCGCCCTTTTTCGAGCTATATTCTAAGCTTATTCTTCTTGATAATATTTTATGCACTTGTAATTATAGGTATACACGCACTCTTGACAAATATGAGGCATTTTTTTCATGATGGTAGTGAACTAGACAGGCCACACAAAAGGTCATAGAAGCACTTTCGACCGCCACCTCCTAGCACCTCATGTGTGGTACGTCTGGTGCACAGATAACCTCCAATAGATAGAGCCTATAAGCGATTTAGTTCGATGCAAAGGTCACCACAGTTGGCGGTAGGTGCGGGTTGCGGGAAGGTCGGTAACGGCGCTGCGATTGGCTGTTTCGAAAGTAGCGCGCTTTGTCACATCATGGCGCCAGAAGCGTAGTGATGGGATAGGACGCGTTGTTCGCTAACGGTTTTTAGCGGTGCCGCAATTAATTATTAGTAGAATATTTTACATGGCGTAGGTACGGTACCCGTTAACATGGTTTAAATTTTTAAACGGCTGTCACTGTTATACTATAATCATGTTTCGTTTAAATCGACTATTTTGATTACCACGTATCATAAAAAAGTATGTTAATTACGAATCGAGTAGTTATTTCTAGGCATTTTACAACATTTACTGCATTATCGTGTTTATGTCGGACAAGAAGCCTTCGTCCCGTTCGTATTTACATATTTACTAGGAAAGGAGGAATGCTATGTTTATTCGACATTAACGCGAATGTGCTAGCTAGGCTTATGTATGTTATTTTAATATTGATATATTAGCTAGCCAAGGAAGATAAATAAAAACGATGTCATAAAAAAGTACATATATTTATTCAATGTGATAAAATTATGTCGTTGATGATAGATAATCCTCATCATCATTTAAGAGGGCGTGCTTACTAGCGCTATTGGTAAATAATTGTGATTATTGAAAATTTACGGTAGGTACTTAAAAAAAGTGGCCCACACTGGATTTTGTATTTAAGTACCTTGTGAATACATCCAACTAGTTTTTAGGGTTCCGTAGGTACCTCAAAAGGAAAAAAACGGAACCCTTATAGGATCTCTTTGTTGTCCGTCCGTCCGTCCGTCTGTCAAGACCCTTTTTCTCAGGAACGCGTGGAGGTATCAAGCTAAAATGTATACCAAGTACTCAGGTCTACTGTCCCTTGGAGCTGTGAAATAATCAAACTTCTAAGCCAACGCAATCAAAAGATACAGCCGTTTATGCCGCAAATTTAAGCAAATTTTCGAAACTCGCAAGGGAATCAAAACCTACAGGGACCAGTAGGTTAGGACGGGAAGTATCCCGTGAACTCAGAATCTTGAAATTTTGTACGAATACGAAGCCACGTCTTATAGCACAGATAACGGAAAAATCGCGAAACCGAAAATTTTACGGAACACTCGGTGCGCGACTCCGACTCGCACTTGGCCGGTTTTTATGTTGCTGGATACATCATGTAATTCATTATTTTTCATAGTATCCTAGTGACCGGTTCAAGTATGCGACCGTCAATCGACCGTACTACAATAATATATTCCGTTCATTAGCTCTGGAAGCTATAAAATAGAGCGAGACAGTAATTTACTACGTCCCCCTCTACCTCATAGCTTGTAAGACGGTTGCAGTCCGCCACGTTGCCTTCTTGGTGCAGTTTAAACCTACATCGTATACACGCATTATCTATGATTTCTAACAAAAGAATTTTGACAATGCAATGACAAGGATATAAATATAATCTTTGGTGATTTTTTGCATTAAAATAGTACACGAAAGCACGGATGAATTAACGTATTGTTTCCTTAAATGAATCTGAATCGGTAAAATTCGAAAGCATCACTAGCCCATCACTAGAGTGTCACGTACTTTCGTGAGAAAGGAACAGTATATTGTCATTTCCATTTGATGAAAAGGGACATGCATACTTCACTATTTCTTATGGACCAGTGTAAAATGAACTCCGCGTGACAGAATGAAATTTACATTTATATGATAAATTTAACTTAACCTGTGAAATGTTTTTCCGTCGTTTGTGTAATGAGACGTTCGGGAGTTTATTTTCGGGAGTTTATTCCACACCACTTCACACAGCAGGTACTCATTGTTATAGCGCAAAATCAACTTTAATTTGCTGGTTGTTTCACGCACGTACAGATCGCGTACCTGGTCGATACTGACAATATGGCGCGGGTAGGGGGGGTTATCAGTGCAAAACATATATGCGTGGTGACCGCACGTCGCCCTATAGGCTCTATCTATTGGAGGTTATCTGTGGTCTGGTGTAAGTAAAATAAATACTCACCAAGTAAGCATTCCCCCAATTCCGAACCCAATCACAGTGGCAGGGTTGTGTTCCGAGACCCCCAATGCTGACATGAGCATGGCCAGCTCCTCCACGGCCCGCGGAGGGGAGAGGTCACTGCGGCTGCCACCCTCGCTGGCCCCTGTGCCCCGCAGGTCCAGTGTGATGATGTGGTGGTTGGTGTCTGCCAGCTGTTTCACCACATAGCTCCAGTTGGGACCCCACAGCTCTGCAGTTTCTGGGGCATCACACAGCACCAGGACTTTCTGGCCTGTCTTTGGGCCAGTTTCTACATAGTGGTATTTTACACCCTGGATGAAATATAATAATACAAGATTTGTTATTTTAATGAAAAGTTATAGTTTATTTCTTACCATAACATTATTTGTAATCATTTGACGATATAAACAGCTTTATTTCCAAAATGACATAAGTAACAGATATTTAGTTAATTTATTTGAATGAGTGCTTCCCGAGTGGCGATGTGATGGATATGAGGGTGGAAACCCTACTCCATCTTGTACCTTGTCTTGTAATTCACAAGTCATGATTAGCTAATGCTTAAGATCAATAGTAAGGGCTAATTACTTGTCTAGACTGATAATCATACATAATCAATCAGCATAATATTTACTAGATAAAAATTTTGGTCAATACTCTTTTAAAATTGTGTTATAAGATTTAAATTGTACTGTTGAGTTGACTAAGCACAAAACTAACCTTTATCTCAAGGCACCAAGTGCTATTTTCACATGTTCATAAGTAGACAGGTCACGCTTGTAGGTAGAAATAATAGTATGATTTGTTTGGAAAGGGTAACTCACCATAACCTTAATGTAGCAGTGCCTGCCGACGGAGGAGTCGACGGTGAGCTCGACGGCGGCGTGCGGCGCGGCCTTTCTCCGGTGCCCGCGCCACAGCCTCTTCACCGACATCTGCGCCAGCTGCCAGATGCCGAACAAGAAACACTTCAACACCAGCTCCACCGCCTGCCAGCCCGACACCACTTGGAAAACTTCCCTCCGCGCGCCCATCACAGTGCGAACGCCGGGTTACTAAGTAACTTGAAGTAGAAGTAATCACAGACAGTACGCGGCGTCACGTATCGTACGATAAACTCAAAGGTCCTCGCTCGAATGATCTTGCGACGTTCGGCGCATTCTTATCAACTTTTATCAAACAATTTCGAAGCAAACGAATGTGAAATGTGAGGCGCGTGCAGCTGTCAATGTCATGCGTGCAACGTTTCGTTTCGTTCAGAAACTGTAAATTTTCTTTACATATTGTAGCTGGGCACTGATTATTGCAAAGGTAAGGTAACACTTGTTTTTGTCATTCAGTTAATGGCTGATTTACAGATGATTATAATATTTAGTTGCAGATCAGTGCCACTAGATGTGAAATTGTATCAATAATACTTGCCCAGTAGGTAAATAAAAAGAAGACCGGGTTGTACTCCGGGACTTCCGGGAGTGTCGGCAGAAGTGAAAACTTGAATTGAACTTGACGTTGTGCATTTTTGATATTTTGTAATGGTTAGGGAATCATTTTGCACGAATTGCTTTAATTAACATTATAAAAGTACTATCATTTATGTGGTAAAATACAATATTCATTTATCGCGCTATCGTACACAAACCTCAAACAGAACAATTTCTATTTCATTAAAAATTTAACACTTCAGAACTATTACAATTATTTAACATTAAAAAGTTTATCTCTTACGTCTTACGAATCTGACGGTCACGTGACCTGACGCGAGTTTAACATTTTCTTCCCCATCCCAAAAAACAACTTCCATCCATACACCTTACGTCTTACCTCGTCTTACGAATCTGACGATCACGTGACCTGAAGCTAGTTTAAAAAAATTTAACTGCCGCTAAAGAAGTTTTCACTTCAAAAAAACATGAGATATAAGAAGATATCGACAGTTGACAGCAGTTGTCAGCAACCGAGGAGCGAAACAAAGCGATTGAATTTGAAGTTTTAGTCTTACTCGCCGTGTGCTATCACTGGTAACTAGAGTATTGAATAAGTAGCAATCTATCTTCTATTATATAAAATCGAAAAACCAGAACGGGATAAAACACGAAGGAACGAGCGAGATAGCGCCTTACAAAAAACACGATCTCCGGCGTCACGTTTCTCAAAAACAACGCAAGTAACACGAGAAATAAATTTTAGGATCAATTTTCTGGATATTACCTTATAATAAGAGCATAAAGGCTCCCGGTTCTGTTGCGTATTTTTTCTACAATCACGTCATGAAATCTCGATAACATTGACAATTTGAACCGTCAGCTATCGTTCGGAAATGTTTCGGCTAACGTTCGGATCGGTCTTGCTTAACACTTAAGCAGTCGCGCCCTAGTTTGTAACACTTACAGTCGCTACTGGGTCCAGCGGACCCAGTTAATTATGTAAAGATAGGGTAAATACTACTGAAAATAATATTAGGACCTTTATATGAGCGTTTCTCAAAAAAATGCCCCTATTATTAATTGTACTTCTATAAATTTTATGTTAACTATTTCCACTCAGAATCAGGAGCTCTTTCGACCCTGGTAGGACAAAAAACTGTCCCATACATATTTTTCCTATTGTGTTACCATTTACCTTATACTTTGTATAGTGGTAACACAATAGGAAAGTTCAAAAATGTATGGATATTTTGGGACACTTTTTTTCTCCTATTGGGATGGAAAGACCGTGATTTTGAGTAGAAATAACAAAAAAGTTGCAGAAAATCTCCGAAAAAATGTAGTGGCATTTTTTTAAAGAAACGCTCATATATTTCTGTAATAAATAAATAAAACAACCATTTTATATAATTAACAATTAAATTTGATGGTTTAACGTAAAAAAAACGCTAGGTAGCAAAAATATCAAAAATATTCATAGCCTTTTTGGCACTTTCATTTGTTAAGCTAATATCTTTTTTTTAAACACAAAGTTTCTTATCTTTACTATATTTTCTTAACAACTATTTATATGCTTATTTAAAATCACTAAAAGAGATCAACATTTATTATAGGAATATATATATATATATGAGCTCCTAAAATCAACTAACTCGAAAACTCAAACAGAACTGAAAAAAACTCAAAATATTTGGTTATTTTACTCTAACATACGGTGTTCAATAAAACAAAGCTGTTGAAACTTTATAAAACTTGTATTGCAGTTTTAATTAATATTCTACATGTTGCTGTCCACAAACATAGGTTGAGAGAGAAAAAATCAGTGTTGCTACACTAAAAACTAACATTAACTGTGGCCAGTTAAGAAGAGAAGAGAGAAAGAGAGGTATTTTTCTACTAAATCTTAGACAAATTAAATTGTATGTTTAATATATTATTAAACATAGCTGGCCAGGGCCTTACACATTCATCCATAACAAATTAGAATAAGCAAGAGATACAAAAAGAAATTCAAAATTCCACTAAGCAATTAAAAATAAAATTACATGCTTACATTTTTTCTAATAGGCAAATACCTATTTAAAGTAGGTATCCATATTTAGCCCTACGACTAAGTCTTGGGATCGGTTTTTAAGCCACTAAACAAGGATTAAGGCCCAATGGGCAATGGGCAGATTTTTTGAAGTGATCTAGTATACACTTTATTATTCATTTTAAGTTCAACGACTCTGACTCTACCATCAGGTCCAGGGATAGTCTTAATAATTCTTGCCATGGGCCAAGTTAAGGGTGATGTATTATCACTACGCACAATGACAAGGTCTCCTGGTTTTAAATTAGGATGACATTGTTTCCATTTTGGTCTATTTTGTAATTGTGTAAGATAATCTCTTGACCAAATTTTCCAAAAATCTTCAAATCAAAATCAAATGTGGTGCTCAATGATCAGCTTACATTCTCTTGTCCTAAGGCAAATAATACAGAGATTAACACTAAAAGGAAAGTGTTAAGCTACATTGGCCAAATGTATGACCCAATTGGAATGGTCGGGCCTATAATAGTAGTTGCAAAATTGCAAATGCAAAGGCCCTGGCCAGCTATGTTATTATGCCGAAATATATAGAATTTTGGCGTAGTTACCGGCCGCCAGACACCGAACTATAGGGCGTTTTATTCACTCCGCGCACCGAATTTATACTGTACTCCAGCGTCATTATACGAAGGACCACAAACAGCTGTATGTTCAATAAAACAAAGCTGTTGAAACTTTATAAAACTTGTATTGCAGTTTTAATTAATATTCTACATGTTGCTGTCCACAAACATAGGTTGAGAGAGAAAAAATCAGTGTTGCTACACTAAAAACTAACATTAACTGTGGCCAGTTAAGAAGAGAAGAGAGAAAGAGAGGTATTTTTCTACTAAATCTTAGACAAATTAAATTGTATGTTTAATATATTATTAAACATAGGGAACAGTCTTCATTCTCGAACTATTCATTTATACGGTAGGTCCTAGAATGCTGCCTTGTGGTACGCCGAAAGATACAGATCTCATGTCACTAAGATGCTCACCAATTTTAGACGTCAATGCGTTAAAATTGGTGACCATCTTAGTGACATGAGATCTGTATCTTTCGGCGTACCACAAGGCAGCATTCTAGGACCTACCCTTTTTCTTTTGTATATAAATGACATAACATTTATCCCTATACAGAATGCCGTAGTCTTGTGTTATGCCGACGATACGGCTATCGTTTTCCACGGACAATCTTGGAATAATGTTTACGATCGTGTAGAGCATGGAATCGCGCTGGTGTCTCGGTGCCTGAGGCAGAATCTTTTAACTCTAAACACAACAAAAACTAGGTTTCTCTGTTTCCATAAGACTTCTGCTTCAGCTGCGGGACTCGGGCGGGATCTTCAGGTCCACAGTAGTAACTGTACTGAAACCTCAGCCCAGAATTGCTCCTGTAACAACATGACCAGATCCAGTACAGTCAAATATCTTAGGATTATTATTGATGAAAAATTGAGTTTCAGAGAACACGTGACTGCTGTTTCTGGTCGTGTCAGAAAATTGATACATACTATAAAAATGCTCCGGGAGTCAGGTGATCACAGCACATTAAAAACTATTCACTTAGCCCTTGGACAATCAATAACAAATTACTGTATTCTTCCCTGGGGAGGAGCAGTCACCGCCACCCTTCTAAAATTAGAAAAAGCACAAAGAGCGGTCCTGAAGGTAGCTCTGAAAAAATCAATTAGATACCCTACGAACGATTTATATCGCGACGCAAAGGTGCTCAGCGTCCGGAAACTATACTTGATTCGAGTGGCAACACATGTACACAAATCAGTTTTAAATTTACCCGATTACAATAACTTACTTCTAAACCGTATCTTTAAAATTCCTGTTACCGTTGTTAAAACCTCATTTGCTCGTCGTTTCGCATTTTTCTTATACCCCAGGATATACAATCGTTTAGTCAGCCTATATAAATTTCATGAACACTCCGTCAGCGAGGCAAAGAACATACTATCAAAACACCTTATGCACTTATCATATATATAGGTAGAGATAGAACATTTTATAAGGATACCGTATTGACATACATACTCGCATACATAAAAACACACACATATAAAAATACACTCACATACACACACATACACACACACACACACACACACACACACACACATACACACACACACACACACACACACACACGCACACGCACACGCACACACATACACTTATTTTAGAACATGTTTATTTTGTTTTAATAACATTGTTAAGTTACTAATATTTTATTTTTATTCATTTAGAGAAATGTCTTTGTTTTTAAAATGAGCGCACTGTTTACATAGTACTTAAATTATTTACATTGTTGCCAGTAGCCGTTAAAATATATTAAGTTAATCGTATTATTATAGTACCTATACTTATCCCCCACGGGACAGGCAATGCCTAGTGTGGGGGTCAGCATAACTGTAATTGACTATGTTTTTAAGAAATAAACTATTTGTATTTGTATAAAATCTGTTATCTCCTTGTCTGACACACTACGCAAAGTAGTCATTTTCTATGCTAAAAATGATTACACACGAATTATAATCACTTAAGAAATGAAATATACAAATTACAAAACTAGTCGCTACTGGGTGCAGCGGACCCATCATCATCATCATATCAGCCGAAAGACGTCCACTGCTGGACATAGACCTCCCCCAAAGAGTGCCACAAGGTGGACTGATGACCTGGTAAAGGTTGCGGGAGTCCGCTGGATGCGGGTGGCGCAGGACCAGCGGACCAATACACAAAATATTAAGGTTTCTTAAATGGTCGCTACTGGGTCTAGCCGACCCATACGCACTTTATACGTCCGTAACACGCGAGCGCGTCGCGCCGACTGATTGGTGGGGCGACGATTCGACGCGCGGAATATTCGTTGGAAGGTACTAAGAACGGCAACGTTGCGTGATTCAAAACGATGAAATTATTGCTTAGAATGAACACTACTGAAATTAATTAATATTTAAATGAACATTAGCGACTACTTAAGTGTTAAGAGTCCGCAGTAAGCTCGATTCTCCATACAAACGTAGTTACGCTCTCATTTTAAAATATGCAGATATGGAGAGGGAGCGCAGGGCGTTTGCGGTGAGGTGCAATATGCTGGTCCGTAGGTTTGCAAGGTGTGAGAAAGTGGTTAAGAAGATGCTTTTTAAGACCTTCTGTCAAACGTTTTATACCTGCAGCCTATGGACCAAGTATACCCGAAAAACCTATGACTCCCTGCGCGTCCAGTATAATAATGGGTTCAGGATATTGTTGAGACTCCCACGATATTGCAGCGCGTCCGGTATGTTCTGTGAGGAGCGCACGGACGGTTTCTGTGCTACAAAGCTACAATACGCAAGCGCGTGGCCTCCCGGATGCGCCGCCTTTGTGACAGTCCCAACAGCCTCCTTAGAGCCATCGCTGAAAATGTAAACAGCCCACTATGGAGGCACTGGAACTCCATCCACATGGAGTCGAGACATAATGTATTTCAATTAATCAATTAAATTTTATTGTTTTATTTATTATTAATTTCAATTTCATTCGTACTTGACATGTTTCTATTTTTCTATTTTTAATTAAGTTATATTGTATTATGTTATATGTTTTTTGTATTGTTTTCTTGTATTGTGATATGGGCAATGCCTGAAATAAAGAATAATAATAATAATAATAAAATGAAATGTCACTGACAGCTCGCGATGATAACTAGATCACAGCGAAAAACACGTCAAGCACTAGCGGAAGAACACGCACGCCCTCCACCTCCACCCGCCTCGTCGTCCACATCATCGTCCAGCACGTCATCGTCGGGCGATGAATTTGCGACCGCGCCCGACACTAGCAGCAGCAGTTGGAGCGACGAGTGCGGGTCGCCGCCGCCGCCGCCACGACCACCTGCGCGGCGCGGGCGGCCACCGCTGCCGGCACGCTTGGGGCCTGCGGGGCATCCTGCTCCGCCCATGGCTCCCGCTACCGGTGGTATAGTGCGCCGCATGCAGTGGACGCAATCCATTAACAAAAACTGCATGCGCGCCTACTATGGGGCGACAGAGGGAGGAACTAATCTGTCCGCGTACCGTGTCCGGATGCTGCCTCTGTTCAAGGCGCTTAAACCGGCCATCACCGTGTCTGCGCAGCGTCTATCGGATCAGGTGCGCGTCATCCGGCGGCACAAGCGGTTGGATGACGCCACGCTTGATCGGCTACGCCTGGAAGTACTCTCTGCTCGTGCGGCCTCTACCTCGGCGCAGGATCCGCCCGCCTTGTTGCCGGCTCCAATGCCTACTCCCGACCTGGCATTTGGGGCACCGCGGGTTGATCTTAGTGCTGACGAGCAGGACTGTGCGAATCAGAGCATGAGTACCCAGACCAATGAGCAACTGAGGAGGGCTTTGGAAGATGCGATTACGGGGTATCGTTCCACAAACAACTCTAGGCCACGACTACCACGCCTGCCCGTAAATAGACGCAATCTAGCGTTAATAGGAGCTCTAAACGGTCTGCTAGACAAGACAGTCTGCTACAGGCTAGTAAAGACTTACTTGATACACACTCAATCATGTACTGCGGGGCCATCGCGGCGTGCCATGTTGCTCGCGTCAAGTTTCCGGACGCTGACCGTGCACCTAGGACCGCCGGGGGTGTCCCTGCATGGCAAGTGCGGATTGAGCGTCGTATCAATACGTTTAGGACTCTCATTGCAAAGCTGATCTGCTTCAGGGGGAGCAACAACCGCCCCCGAGTCATGCGCTTTGTGAACCAGGCCTTCGCGGGAACTGGTATCAGGCCCCGTGACTACATGGCCTGTGTCACGGAGCGCATTGACTTTCTGAAGCAGAAAGTCTATGCATGGGCAGGCCGTATTCGCCGTTACAGAGAGCGAGTGGATCGATACCAGCAGAATTGCCTTTTCCAAAGCGATCAAAGGAAGGTATACCGAAAGTGGGAGGGAGCCGACCTTCGTGTGTCCGACGGACAGCAGCCGGATGCTACTGCCATGGTTGACTTCTGGCGTAGTATCTGGTCAGTGCCAGTCGAACACACCGAGGGCGAGTGGATGAGTGTTGTCGAACGTGAGTGTGCGTTCATCGAGCCCATGGGGACTGTTACCATCAGCCCCGAGGACGTTAGTTGTGCCATCCGTTTGGCCCCGAACTGGAAAAGTCCTGGACCGGATGGATTACATAACTTCTGGCTGAAATGGTTTCGATGCTCACACCTGCGTTTGGCAACGCAGTTCCAGCAAGCCCTTGAGCTCGGTTCCCTACCATCTTTCTTGACAACTGGTATCACCTCCCTGCTCTATAAGTCCGGTAGTACCACGGAAGCGAAAAACTACAGACCCATCACGTGCTTGCCTACGCTGTACAAGCTCCTTACAACTATTTTGAGAGCAAAAATTAACGCACACATCGTTGCAAACAACGTTTTGGCCCCTGCTCAAAATGGATGTAGGGTTGGATCTCGTGGTACTAAAGAGCTCCTCCTCATAGACATGATCATTTGCCAACGAGTCCGGCGGAATACCCTCTTTCGGCCGGCTGGATTGACTACAAGAAGGCCTATGATTCGGTGCCTCATTCATGGCTCAGGAGGATCTTAGAGTTGTATAAAGTTGATGCAGTTCTAAGATCCTTCTTAGGTGCTTGCATGGGGCAGTGGACCACAGTCCTTCGTCAACCGGGGGGAGGAGATTGCCCTTCTGGTCCGCAGGACTCTATAAGGATTGAACGTGGGATCTTCCAGGGTGACAGTCTGAGTCCTTTGTGGTTCTGCCTAGCACTGAATCCGCTTAGCACCCTGCTGAAGGATTCGGGTCTAGGTTGCCGGCTTCGGAGGGAGGGTGAGGTCATTTCTCATCTGCTCTATATGGATGACCTTAAGCTATTTGCACCGAATGGACAAAACCTGTTGGAACTACTGAAAACAACAGAAGTCTTCAGTAGCGCCATCAAAATGGAATTTGGTGTCGATAAGTGTGCGGTCATGCATGTACAGCGGGGGACAGTTGTAAATTCAACAAATTTGCAACTTTCTGAGACAATGTCCCTCAAATCTATCTCCGAAGCAGAAACCTATAAGTATCTTGGGATGTCACAGTCATTGGGTATTGAGGGTGAGGGCGTAAAGCGGGCGGTGAAGGAGCGCTTCTTTTGTCGCCTGACCAAAGTACTTAATAGTCTTTTGTCGGGCGGCAACAAGGTGCGTGCCTTCAACTCTTGGGTGATGCCCTTGCTTACTTACTCCTTTGGCGTACTAAGGTGGACTCAGACTGAGCTGGATGCCCTGGATCGAAGAGTCCGAGTACTGCTTACTGCGCATCGCATGCTACACCCACGCTCGTCTGTTATGAGACTGTACATCTCGCGGAAGTGTGGAGGTCGCGGCTTTCTAAATGCCAAAGACCTCCACAACCGCGAGGTGTGCAGTCTCGGGGATTATTTCCTAAACAACGAGTGTGGGATGCATCGTGACGTAGTAGCAGTAGACGGAAACTTCACCCCGCTCTCCTTGGCAAACGAGAACTGGCGCAGACTTAAAGTAATGAGCGCCGAGGACCGCAGGGCGGTGTGGAGGAGCAAGGAGCAAGGAGCTACACGGGCGGTTCTACAAGGCCCTCACAGGGCCCGATGTAGATCTGCTCGCGTCGGTGAACTGGCTACGTTTCGGGGATCTCTTCGGGGAAACCGAAGGTTTTGTCTGTGCAATTACGGACGAAGTTATCATGACGAACAATTACCGGAGGTATATCCTGAAGGACGGTACGGTCGACATTTGTCGGGCATGCCGCCGTCCCGGGTAGTCACTCAGGCATATTATCTCCGGTTGTGGTCATCTTGCTAACGGCGAGTACTTGCACAGACATAACCTTGTAGCCAGGATTATTCACCAGCAACTTGCTCTGCTATACGGTCTTGTGGTCTCCGAAGTGCCTTACTATAAGTACACACCTGCGCCAGTTCTCGAAAATGGTCGTGCCACGCTCTATTGGGATCGATCTGTCATCACGGACAGGACTATTCTTGCCAATAGGCCTGATATCGTGCTGACCGATCGATCGAAACGCCAGGCAGTGCTCGTCGACATCACCATCCCCCGTGACGAGAACCTCGTGAAGGCCGAGAAGGACAAAGCCAGCAAGTACCTAGACCTGGCTTACGAGGTAACCGCCATGTGGGATGTTGATTCGACGATCATCGTCCCGATAGTCGTTTCGGCGAACGGTTTAATAGCGAAGAGTCTCGACCATCACCTCAAGAGACTCTCGCTAGATGGCTGGATCAAGGGCCAGATACAGAAGGCGGTACTCCTGGATACTGCGCGGATAGTCAGGAGGTTCCTGTCTCTGTCGCCCTGACCGCCGGTAGCTTAGGCCCCGTCTCGCTGCCGGCTGCACCCTAATAATTTAAGCACAAAAAAAGCGCCAGGCATTGATCAGATTAGAGTGCAAGATATTAAATATATTAAGAAGCAGTTATGTCCCATTCTGGCTAATTTTGTTAATATGTGTGTGTTGAAAGGTGTCTATCCAGAAAACCTGAAAAAATCTATTATCAGACCTATTTATAAAAACGGTAATCACTTAGAATATACTAACTACAGGCCAATTGCAATCCTATCGGTAATAAACAAAATCGTTGAAAAAGTAGTCGTCGGACAAATAACAGGTTTCCTGGAGAAACAGAACATGCTTGCGGATGCGCAGCACGGGTTTAGAAGAGGCCGTAGCACGGGGTCGGCGCTGGCGCAGTTCTCAGACGAAATAAACAGCCCATTGAACGAAGGTAAGCAAGTTCTGGCGCTTTTTATAGATTACAAAAAAGCGTTCGATACCCTGGACCACGTAGTACTGCTCCAGGCGATGAGAGAATGTGGCATCGCCGGCCCCGTCAACGACTGGTTCCGCAGCTACCTGGCGGGCAGGAGCATGCGCACGACCCTCGCCGGCACCACGGGCGCGGAGTGTGACGTCACGCTCGGGGTGCCGACCGGGTCGGTGTACGGCCCTGTCGGCTACGTGATGCTCGTCAACAGTGTGGTCAACGTCGTGCGTAATTGTAAAGTATACATGTATGCGGATGATATGTATTTACTGTATTCATATGCAGCATGACGGAAGCCCATTAAAATATTGAGTGACCTTGATATTGTAATTAAATGGGCCCATGATAACGGAATTATTATAAATTTAACAAAAACTAAATGTATGCACATTTACTCTCCATACAATCGCAGGGCTCCTTATGTCAACTACTTATAAAGACTTTGGTGTCATCGGTCACGAGTACGACTGTTTACACAACCATTCAAATAAAAAATGTAACTGTGAACCGTTAGAATACGTGCAGACATACAAGTATTTAGGCATGCACATTGATAATAATTTCAATTGGAAAACACATGTCACTGCAGTTTGTTCTAGGATCCGCTCAGTTCTAAGTAAGCTGTACCACTTAAACAGAATAGTTAGTAAAAAAACCATGCTTGTTGTATATTACGCGTTAGCCGACTCTGTTATTGGTTATGGGCTTAGTGTTTATGGTCGAACTTTTCGAACATAGTTAAATGAAATTAAAAAATTACAAATAAGATGTATGAAATACCTTGTTAGTAAAAAAACTAAAAATAACCTTAGAGGTGATTATGACAGGTTGTACAAGATATGTAAAATATTACCTATACATCAAAGGGTGCAACATATGATAGCTGTAGAAAACGATTTTAATAATAAGTATAAAGTTTTAAAACAAAATAAATATAAAACTAAAAATGTTATGTAACTACTATGGCAAAAGAGCTAATATATTTATGATAGATAAAAATATACAACTAGACTGATTGGTTAAGAGAAGAAAAAAAGTGCAGCAAAGTTGAATTGAAAAATAGATTAAAAAAAGATATTTTTGGAAAAATTACATGAATACTTACATAGGTAAAAAAGAATGCTCGCAGTAAAAAAATAATTGAACAAATAAATAATTGTAAAAGTATAGCACTTTAAGTGCAGAGGTGAAGTGCTCAGGCATTGTCATGTTTAGTGTGTAAGTTAGTGTTTAAGATCATATGTGCCTAGTTCATATAGCATACCTAACATAGTTTTAACATAGGTACTTAACATTAGTTAAAATGAGCGCGGTCTCGCCAACAAACTGTTATCGCAGTTTGGCGAGTAACATAACATTGTTAATTGTTTTGTACTTTTGATAAAAAAAAAAAAAAAAAAACAGGTTACATAAGAACAAGAGAATATGTGACTTCCATTTTATGTGTCTTCCATCATATATTTTATTTCTCTGGCAGGCGTGTGTATTCCAGGGTAACAGCTTAAGTGTGCTTAAGTGGCTATCCACTTCAATCAATCTATCATATCTATCGTCTAGGTCAATCTAGATTGACCTAGACGAACCCCTTATTTTTTTAGGTTTTATTTTAACAGTTGGCAGTATACGGTCAATTGTTTGTTTTCAGCTCTCCGTCCACTGAACTCTGACATTATTGACGTCTAAGTCTGTGCTTGAGCGACGAGTGCCTCCTGAATCTCCTGATGCTCTCCATCCACTGAACTCTGAGTTTTATGATATTTATGTAGACGGCGGCAAGAGTTTTGGATTGGCGGCAGTTTTGGCGGCTTTGGAAGCCTACTATAATGTTTCATGTTTGCCTCTGCATATATTGTTATATTCACTCTGTGCAGCTGTTACTGAATAATGCAATGTACCTAGAGCAGGTATTTGTTTCAATTTTGATTTATTTCGATTGTTCCTTACAAATCATGTTTCATACTAATATTTTTTTGCTACAAGTAGTGGCGCTAAGCCAAATGTCAACCACAACATTTTTTTCCTTAATACATAAATCCTTTACCAATGTTGTGTGTTTTACTTATCTTCCAGCTCTTTGTTAAGTACTATATCATTTATTAGTTCTTGGTTAAGACATCCGCAACTACACGAAGCCAATTTTTTCTACCGTTGTCGATTTAAATTTTTTGACAAAATTGGATAACATTTGGTAGGTTGGAAGAGCTTGTGATTCTGTAAAATTTCCGCATAATTTACTATAGTGACCTACAATTTTATACCATTGAGCGAAAATCCAATTTTTTTTTTCTCTCAATGGTATAAAATTGTAGGTCACTATAGTAAATTGTGCGGACATTTTACAGAATCACAAGTTCTTCCAACCTACCAAATGTATCCAATTCTCTGGAAAAATTGAAATCGACAACGATAGAAAAAATTGGCTTCGTGTGGTTGCGTATGTGTGCATGCGAGTGTATGTGTATGTTTGCGATGTGTGCGTGCATATATAGGTATGTATGAGTAGGCACTCACCCCCAGATATTAATGTAAAGAATGGCAACTCCGAGAATTACTGGGTCTCATAGCCACAATGCGGGGGTTGGAGGAACTACACTGACACACACATATATATATATACAGGCGTATATATATATATATATATGTGTGTGTCAGTGTAGTTCCACCAACCCCCGCATGGTGCCTATGAGACCCAGTAATTCTCGGAGTTGCCACTCTTTACATTAATATCTGGGGGTACGGCAGTGCCCCCGCCAAGTCGAGCAAAACAGCGAGCGGCACGGCCGTACCATCTTTTTCTCGAAGCAGTTCAGGCCATTTTCGACCCCCCTATAACTTCGTTGTGGATAAAACTAGAAACCTGAATTTTCAGTAACCAAGTACGCATTGTAAAACCACGATAAATTTCAAATTTCATCCAATTTGAACCAGTGGTTTAAAAATTAGAACTAGTCAAAGTTTCTTAACTATGTCACTCACTGACTCACCGATCATCAAAAGTCTAAGGCACTTCTAGCAGATACAGAAGCTTCAAATTTAGAATACAATTAGTGTTTAGTGTATAAATATATCAAGACAAAAAAAATTGCAATTTCACTCCAGTTTTCTAGATACACCAACTGCATAAATAACTTTGTAATCAATCCGATATAAACATATAGGATTACAACGTTATATTTGCAGTGAATGAATCAAAACATGAAAAAGCAAGAATGGGACGGAAAGAAGTGAGATCCCATAAAAAACATTCCATGTAAAAAAGAGGCCGTCTCGAAACTCTTCCACCGTAAAAAGTTGTGAGATATTTCGTAGAGCCAAGTCTCAGGCATTCTTATTAATCTTTATTTGCTTGCTAAATAAAATTTTGTGACTTGGCAATCACACAATACTAGATATATTTAGGTATACAGAAATCCGTAAATGCAGTAGTGTGATTGCCAAGTTACAGAATTTTATTTAGCAAGCAAATAAAGATTAATAAGAATGCCTGAGACTTGGCTCTACGAAATATCTCACAACTTTTTACGGTGGAAGAGTTTCGAGACTTGGCCTCTTTTTTACATGGAATGTTTTTTATGGGATACTTATTATACTCTTTGCCTCTAGCAGACTGGCACGGCCTAAGGTGAATGATTTATTAGTTGAAATTTAAAAACCTAAATGTAGATGAAAATACGCCTTTTATACTAAAAAGGAATTCTATAATAAGTGAATAGAGTTCATTTTTAGTATTAAGTGGCCAGTTATGGAACGGTGGCCGAAGAGTAGGTACAAGTGGTTTTAATTACTGAGATTCATGTTGACTTTTTATAAATGTATATGAAAATATATAGGTATAGGTACTTAGTACTCTTCTTTATTTCTATATCGTTACGTTGCTAATCAGGGCTCATGAACATAATACAATTGTGACAAGTAGGTGCATACATATAATTCATTCACGCGGGTGGAGCCGCGGGCATGTCTAGTTTAAAAAAAATAAAGACATTTAAGTAGGTAATGTAGGTAGGTACCTATACGTTTTTTGTAAATCAAATTCTAATTAACTTTACGAGATACCTAAACAAACAATTGCCAACGGTTCTATTATCTATCACCTTACTTAATCCAAATCACTAAACGTCCACATGTTTATAAAATACAACGCCCATCACTCTTGAGTCAGTGTTCGTAAAAGGGTTTGTTTAAAAACAAATTAAGCGGTGAGCCGAGGCACTCGGGCTGAGAGGTTAATGGCGGCGCGGCAGAGAAACGCCAGTCACGGGCGCTAACGACGGCCGAGCACGAGCAGTCCGCGGCGCGGCGGCGGAGCGTCCCGGCCGGGCTCCGCGCTCCGGCGCCGGAGCCGGACCTCGGCGGTTAACGGGTAAGTGGGTAGGTACTACTTCCACGAATGATCACTGGCCAAATAGTTTGCATGATTTCACCGATTTTCCAAGATATCTATACCTACCTACCTACAAATACAAGTGGCTTGAAATGCAAATACTTATACGAGAATCCCTGCGAAACACAAACATAATAACTCGTTCTGCAATACCTTTATCATTCTTGAAAAGAGCTCCTGGTCAGCTCATGAATACTCAGCTCACTGTACCTAGTTAGGTTAGTAAGGACAACTCTCCTACAAGATGAATTAATCAGCTCTAGGACTCGTCTTTCTCGAAGTAAGCGGTTTAACGTTGATGTACATAAGTCATACCTACTTTCTAAGCGCAACTACCTACATCAGCCTTGTTATGATGACCATGATCCTCCGCAGCCAGCAGCCAGCAGCCAGTAGGCGCAGGCGCCGCTGAGGTCGTCATCATCATCGTCGTCGTGCTGACATGGGGTAACGTTGATTAACTCTCGGAATCCCTATTCCATCTCCGGCTAATTAAATAAAACTAGTGGCTCTGTGAGCTGTAGACCTCGCGGGTTTGTTTCAAAACGGTTGAATTTAGTAATCGAAATCGGAGTTCAAGATACAGTGGACGAAACATCAATTTTGTACCAAGTCAGTAGTCAACGCTGACCCCTTTCTTGTATTTTTTTTACGTTTTAAACCCATACCTCCGCCGTTTTTAAAAATTTCGAAAAACTGACTGGACAAAAAAAAACAGTATAAGTACTTACCGAACCTACGTGGGTCAATAGGAAAGTTTTGAGACACTCAAAATTTATAAAAAGAACGCAACTATATTGAACCTTTTTTTAAAGATAAATTATTTGTAAATCGAACATAGAAAAGCATTTCATCAAATATAAAAATAAAAAAATGACGGTTGTTTTTGTTTCAATTCCGCGGGCTTTTATCGTCAACTATGGATGTTCTCGCTTAAAGCGAGAACATTTCCGTGCGATGATTTTGTACGATTATAGATTTATGAATGTGAGTGCGGAGAGCGATTAGTTTTGGCGTTTAGGGACTATGCACCATCGCGTGCAGATGGTTAGCGCAATTTAAACGAGAGGTTTTCTCCAAAAGAAGCTCGCGTGACATGGTGCAAAGATATGCTCAGAAAATTTGATCAGGGAGAAGGACGGTCAATTTTTAATATTATTACTGGAGACGAGAGTTGGATTTACCAATATGATCCACCGACTAAACGGCAATCGACAATTTGGGTGTTTCCCGATGATGAACCTCCAACGAAGGTGAAACGCGGGCGAAGTGTTGGGAAAAAAAATGGTGGCCACATTTTTTTCTACAAGTGGTCATGTGGCCACAATTTCCTTAGACGACCAAAAAACTGTGAATGCTAAGTGGTATATTGAAGTGTGTTTACCTACTGTATTTAATAATTTAAAACAAAAACAACTTAAAACTGGTTTGAGGGGGCTCTTTATGCATCATGACAATGCGTCGCCGCACAGGGCCATTGTCACCAAGGATCTTTTGAAGAGTACAGAGATTGAAGAATTGTGTCATCCTCCGTCAAAGATCATAGACCAATATAGATCGATATCTCTTTGGAAACATCGTAGTAGTTCAGAAAGCATTTCGCGATGGCGCTACTAGGCTCGCAATGAAAAAAGTATCGTTGAATTCGTCAAAATGTTGCATTTTAGTGTCCTAAATCATCATATTAATCAATTTGAAGGCATAAAATACATCGTTGCAACAACATAACACGAAAATAGCAAAATCAAACAAAGCAATTTTAAGTCAGTCACTAGTTCCATTCATTGCAAGTTTATCTAAGCTGAATGGCTACGCACGTGTATTGCCGTCCGCTAGATGGCGCATATTTAAAAATAACGCTCAAGAGTCCGCAGTAAGCAGCGCTCAACTCCGAGTTGAGACCACGCGCTAACGAACGGTTTAAAATGTTGTTGTTTCACCTAAAATGAGACAGGGCGCTATAAATAAAGCAAGAGCGCGCTAGCGGGGAGGCGGAGCTAGCTAGAGACGTCACAGTAAAAATATCGCAGTAAAATATCTTCATACAACGGCTAAATTTTTGCGGTAAGTAAAATATAACAGTAGAACATCTCCATACCAAGATTATATAAACATTATTACCATATTACCGTACGCGTAGAGGGCGCTACAACTCACATTTTGGCAGGTGTGGCGTAAAGTATACATGCCAACAAAATGAGTAGTTACAACAATTTTGTAACTTTTAACGACCTAGTTACGTCGACCGTGTTTCTGATACCTACTATTACTGATGAATTTTCGGTTCCTTTAATTATTGTTCCATAAGGCTATGGTTATTGAAAAAAACCCTAATTTAGGCTTAGATACCTTTAATCAGCGAATAAGCCAGTCTTATCTTATCTTATCTTATCTAGATGAGTGCCCTTTCGGATGCACTTCGACCCAGCGGCATCTTTTGTGCTTTTAATAAGCCAGTCAGTCAGCGACCAATTTTTTCGTGAAAATAAATAAGTCGGTTTTGTGTAGATACAACCGAACATTTTTAAATTGATACTTTTTATGTCACCTCTGTCAAATCAATGTTATAGCATCAACTGTCACTTGGCCATACTGACAAGCGGTCATAGGTGGCCAAAATGGCGGTAATTTTAATTTGGCGTGGTCCGATTACTTTTAAAATCGATATCCCGTTGTTTTATTTTATATACTACTTCGGTGACAAATAAGGGTATGTTCCACCAGATATCAAAATGATGATCATATAAACATAGACTTGATAGGTTGAAAATTGGGTGTATTGGATAAAATAAAACTGAATCATACAATGTTGTGTTTTTATTTTTAATGAAAGTATAAAAATGCGCTTATTTTGAAGAACTCACGTATCGGTAACTTTCTAGGTAGACGTGGATCTATAATTTCAGGTAATATGCATTCCAATAAAAATTTCTCATTTTATTAAATATGCTGTCCCAGAATCCTGTATCCTTTTCAATTTTTTCGA
Source organism: Epinotia bilunana (assembly GCA_947049275.1). Lineage (NCBI taxonomy): Eukaryota > Metazoa > Arthropoda > Insecta > Lepidoptera > Tortricidae > Epinotia > Epinotia bilunana. Next base: position 184,670 of record OX346263.1, read on the forward strand.
ATAATATTCCCTTTGGAGTCCACACCACGAAGATACAGTATCTTTTTTTTGAAATATTTAATTGACCTTGGACTTGATAAAAGTAGTTATGGTTTCGCTTCAATTTTATCTTCTGAAGATCACTTTCATCCATCACACAGAAAGTATTTTTTTTCTTTAAAATTGCTTCTGTTGGCGTCATATTAGCTGCCGAAGCTGGGCATTTGATTTCCACAATTGTTTCATTGTCTATGACTCCGTCGGGACTCGCGCCTAAATACTGGTGTTCCTCGAGGATGTATAACCCACAAGGTGATACTTGCACTCCGAGTGCAGCTTCAGTCTCTTTTAGAGCGATGGGCTCATTCTCATTGCCGTATTTCGTATTATTTATTTAGTGCCGGCAGTCCTCGAACCCAGCGGGCTGGCCAGGGACGACGGCAAGAGACCTGACGGAATGGCGCTGGTGCCTTGGAGCATGGGTCAGCCGCTAGTTTGGGATTCTACTTGCGTTGATACCCTGGCACCGTCCCATGTTCCAAGCACCAGTGCCGCCGCTGGCGCTGCGGCATCCTCGGCCGAAAGCCTCAAGCGCCGCAAATATGCCGTCCTAGGAAACAGCTACATGTTTGCGGCGTTTGGCGTTACCTTGGGGCCATGGGGCCAAGTGCGCGTCGGCTTTATAAAGATTTGGCGACGCGCTTAATAGAAGCCTCGGGCGACTAGAGGGCTGGCCACTATTTCTATGTTTCTTGACCTCTACGTTTTTGTTACTAGCAGCAGCGCATACAGAACAATAGGAGTTCCGTATTCCCAAAAAGAAAACCTTTTTAGTTTCATACCCAATAATGCACGCTACCCCGGACAAAGAATTATAATTGCTGGTACGATACGATCTCTTGCCCCATGATGCGTCCGCTACAACAGTGATGCTAGGAACGCCATCAGCATCTACGTTTCCTTTTTTAATTGCCATCTGTTTTTCTTCGAGTCCTGCCTCATACATGCTGTTTAAAGAGATCTTTTAAAACATCTCCTAGCAACATATTCTCTTTCCCAAATGATTTCTCCGCCATACATGGTATATCTAAATGAGCGCAAGGCTCATCTAATTGGGAAAAGCCACTACCTGAACATACGACTGCTTGAACAACATTTGTATTAATTTTTGACTCTAGTTTTTCATTTTTAAATGCTTCTTTTTTGCCACACATTTTGCATATGAACAGAAAAGTTGACTGGAATCCGGATCTCAACTCCTTCACAAAATCCATATCTTAAAAACTGCAATTAAAAGGACTATGATCCACAGCCTTCATTTGTTCAAATAAGTATTCAACATTGAAGATTCGTCGACCAGTAAGTTCAGGTATGACTTCCTCATTGTTACCATCATCAAATTCTACTTGTAATGATGGTGTCGAGGACGGAGTACTCGGACTCGAATTTCTGAAAGGAAAAAAGTTAGATTATATTTACATCCATCACGCAAAGGTAAACGGTGAAATAAAGATATTTGATACTGCATTATGTTATGAGGCGTACACTACTACAGACAACTCCTAACGGCGGCGACGCTATGCAAAAAATAGGTTTCGATTTTCGGTGCGCATATTTGCGCTCGACTACACCTGGTCCCTATACCACAAAACTTTACAAGCGTACAATTTGACAAAATTGACAACTTTTTCTATGGAAAATTGTACAATTTCGTCGAATTGTAGACTTGTAAAGTTTTGTGGTATAGGGGCCTGTACCGTACACTGTGTGCGCAACGATGTTTCGGTCGGGCACGTGCGGAGCCCGGGGGTGGGGTGAGGTATGTCTGTGCGTGGTTATTCTGTATGGATTTGTTGGGTAAAAATAATAATAATAATACTAACCTGCTAAAATTTAGAGGTTGAGGCGTAGGATCGGTATTGTTATTACTAGACCCCGGATTGTTGTGGCACTGATGTCACAATAGGGTGATTTGGGGAGTAAATGGAACAATATTTGTTAATACGGATTTATTAAGATAAGATAATATAAAAAATACCATATAGTGTTAATGAATACGAAATTGTACTTATTATTTTTTGGTATACATATTATTGCGAATCTTCCTATAAATAAATTGTCAGTTGATTAAAATATCGACGTTGCTCTCAGGGCTTCAAATAACGTTAAAAAGTTGGAATCGTTACCACTGTCAGACAGATTTAACGTTAACTGGTAACTAACGTTAAACCAAGTATCGTTACCTATACTACTTTTTACCGGTAAAGAAATGGTAACGTTACCTCACACCTACCTGCATTGAGCTAACGTTAAGTCAAAGGTATCTTTAACTGTTTTTAACGTTAGTAGGTAACGTTAATAGCAGCTTATTTAACTTTTGATTCCATCGTTAGTAATAGAGCCAGTGCCAGTGTTCATTCACGTGCATGCGTCGCCGAGTGCGGAATTTATATTAGTACCAGGAGTTTATTTTTCAACATGAATGGATTGCCAGAAATGGGTAAGTGCAGTACCTATTCCTATCCTATCCTATGCTATTAAACGAGCAATATTTGTATATATATATATTTCAATCAGGTTCTCGGAAACGGCTCTAACGATTTCGATGAAATTTGGAATATACGGGTTTACGGAGGCGAAAAATCGATCTAGCTAGGTCTCACGTCCGGGAAAATTAGTTTTCTCCGTATTTTCCCTATTTTCACCCGAGCTGAGCGCGGTCGCCCAGGGACTTAGTATGTAACAAGCTACTTTACTTGGCGGCCATTTTTATTATTCTTAAATCATTTAATACGAATTACGAATCCGAGGTTGGATTTTCAGTGACCGCCATTTTGAAATTCTTTAAATACGGTCCGAATTCGTTCAAAATCGATACCGGGGGGTCCGAGGGACCTCTTAACACGAAACCGAGCTTGGATTTTAAAAAAAGTCGGCCAACTTGAAATTCTTTAAATACGGCTTGATTTCGTTCAAAATCGATATCTGAGGGTCCGAGGGGCCTCTTAATACGAATCCGAGGTTCGATTTTCGAAAAAAGGCCACCATCTTGAAACTTTATATACGGTCCGTTTTCGCTCAAAATCGATATCTGAGGGTCCTTGGGGCCTCTTAATACGAATCCTAGATTGGGTTTTGAAAAGTGGCCGCCATCTTGAAATTATTTTAATACAGTCCGATTTCGCTTAAATTCGATATCTGAGGGCCCGAGGGGCCTCTTAATACGAATCCTAGGTTGGATTTTCGAAAAGTGGCCACCATCTCTAAATTATTTTAATACGGTCCGAATTCGTTCAAAATCGATACCGGGGGGTCCGAGGGACCTCTTAACACGAAACCGAGCTTGGATTTAAAAAAAAGTCGGCCAACTTGAAATTCTTTAAATACGGCTTGATTTCGTTCAAAATCGATATCTGAGGGTCCGAGGGGCCTCTTAATACGAATCCGAGGTTCGATTTTCGAAAAAAGGCCACCATCTTGAAACTCTTTATATACGGTCCGTTTTCGCTCAAAATCGATATCTGAGGGTCCTTGGGGCCTCTTAATACGAATCCTAGATTGGGTTTTGAAAAGTGGCCGCCATCTTGAAATTATTTTAATACAGTCCGATTTCGCTTAAATTCGATATCTGAGGGCCCGAGGGGCCTCTTAATACGAATCCTAGGTTGGATTTTCGAAAAGTGGCCACCATCTCTAAATTATTTTAATACGGTCCGAATTCGTTCAAAATCGATACCGGGGGGTCCGAGGGACCTCTTAACACGAAACCGAGCTTGGATTTTAAAAAAAGTCGGCCAACTTGAAATTCTTTAAATACGGCTTGATTTCGTTCAAAATCGATATCTGAGGGTCCGAGGGGCCTCTTAATACGAATCCGAGGTTCGATTTTCGAAAAAAGGCCACCATCTTGAAACTCTTTATATACGGTCCGTTTTCGCTCAAAATCGATATCTGAGGGTCCTTGGGGCCTCTTAATACGAATCCTAGATTGGGTTTTGAAAAGTGGCCGCCATCTTGAAATTATTTTAATACAGTCCGATTTCGCTTAAATTCGATATCTGAGGGCCCGAGGGGCCTCTTAATACGAATCCTAGGTTGGATTTTCGAAAAGTGGCCACCATCTCTAAATTATTTTAATACGGTCCGATTTCGTTCAAAATCGATATCTGAGCGTCCGAGGGGCCTCTTAATACGAACCCTAGGTTGGATTTTGGTGTACAAAACCGAATGATTAGCGGTATATTCGATATATATATCGAGATTGCATTCCGTATATCCATACCTACTGTTCTTAAATTAAAATAAACTGTTCTAAACCTAGGTATACGGTAAGTCAAAAATTCGCAACATAGATGCATGTGGAAAAACCCTTTAAGAGTACGGTACGGAACCCTAAATTTGTGCTTGTTCCGACAACCACTTGACCGTTTTCTTATTGTTATCGATACAGTATTAATAATAGATACCTATCAAGGTGGTTTTCCATCGGAGGGGCGAGACGAGACGAGGCGAGACGAGAATTGAAACTTATATGGGACTTACTCGCGCGCGCGCGGTGGAAATAGGTAGTAACTCCCATACGATTTCAAATCTCGCCTCGCCTCGTCTCGTCTCGCCCCTCCGGTGGGCAACCACCTTTAGTCGTAGTTAATATAGTCACAATAATACAATGCAACCACCAGCACTACTCGGAACAAGGTCCCTATTTTTGACAAAATAAACAATGATTACTAACCTTCAAAAGCTTTTTACATTCGCCTATGATGCAAGTTGCCGTACGATCGTTGTGAAGGTCGTAAACCCTGTACACCGCATTTTTTTACGGCCCATGTTAAATAAATCACAAGTTCACAACTATCACAAGCACAAGGCACAAGACAAGACACGAGTCACAAACTGTGTGTTACCTCACAATAATCGCACAACCGGCACAACGCAAATCCGCCCGCATACAACTAGATAGTGAAGCGAATTGAAATGAAATGTATTACTACAGGTTAGGATTTGTAGGGTAGGTATTGTAGTAGGTATACGCTCTCTCTTCACGCTCATAGTCGATTCGATAGCCAGTTCACGTCCAGTGTACGAAATGGCAACAACGCCAATCAACCAGCGCCGCGCGGTGAGCGCGCGCGCGTCTATCGGTAGCGCGGTGTGGCAACGTAGCATTACCGATTAATAATTGAATATTAGTATATTACATTACTAATACTTACCAAGGGCTGTAAACGAGAGAAAGGCCGAAATCGCAGCACGGCTAGCACGAGACGGCTGCGACATACTGTCGATTTTTCTTGCACTATACCTCTCTTACTAAATGTTCTAATAAGAGAGAGACGGATAGTGCGAGAAAAATCGAGAGTATGTCGCAGCCGTCTAGTGCTAGGCGTGCAGGTATTAATATGCGATTTCGGGCTTTCTTGTTCACTGCCGTGCTGATTACACAATTTTACGTTTTCACCTGGCCATAATGCTAGTTTTACCGTACGGGTAGCGTGCGGTAAACCTCGCATTATGGCCAGGTGTGACGTAAGTACATTACGTACCTAGGGCGGTAAAATTAAGAACAGCTCATATCGCGGACATCTGTGTCCTGAACTTCGGTAAGGGCCATAAAAAAAAAGCGATCCGAGGCTTTTTTTATTACCGGCCTTGGTGCGTACACAATTTTACGTCTTCTCCTTGGTGTGAAAGTGTGAAGTGAGGTTTGCCGCTGCACCCGTGGGCGGTAAATCTCACTTACCACCCGGAGTGACGTAAATACGTACCTAGGGCGGTAAAATTAAGAACAGCTAAGATGGCGGATATCTGTGGCCCAAACCGAAGGTAACGGCTATAAAAAAGCGATCCGAGGCTTTTTTTACTACCGCCCTTGGTGCGTACATACACAATTTTACGTCTTCCCCTTGGTGCGAAAGTGTGAAGTGAGATTGCCACTGCACCCGTGGGCGGTAAATCTCACTTACCACCTGGGGTGACGTAAAGTACATTATACGTACCTAGGGCGGTAAAATTAAGAACGGCTCAGATCGCGGGCTTTTGTGGCCCAAACCGAAGGTAACGGCCATAAAAAAAGCGATCCGAGGCTTTTTATTACCGCCCCTGGTGCGTACACAATTTTACTTCTTCTCCTTGGTGCGAAAGTGTGAAGTGAGATTTGCCGCTGCACCCGTGGGCGGTAAATCTCACTTACCGCCCGGAGTGACGTAAAGTACATTATATGTACCTAGGGCGGTAAAATTAAGTACGGCTCAGATCACGGGCTTTTGTGGCCCGAACCGAAGGTAAGGGCCATAAACAAGCGATCTGAGGCCTTCTTTATTACCGGGCGTGGTGCGTACACAATTTTACGTCTTCTCGTGGGAGTCCTGGGTGTAAAAGTGTGAAGTGAGATTTGCCGCTGCACCCGTGGGCGGTAAATCTCACTTACCGCCCGGAGTGACGTAAAGTACATTACTAAGGGCTGTAAACAGGCGAGGGTTGTAAATATGCGATTTTTTTCGGGCTTTCTTTTTTACTGCCCATGGTGAGTTGAGTACACAATTTTACGTCCTCACGACGCGCGAGACTCACATTATGCTTATGGCCAGGTGTGACGTAATAGTACATTACGTACCTAGGGCGGTGAATTCGTGAATGGCCCAGATCGCTGGTGTTTGTGGCCCAAACCGAAGGTGAGGCTTGTACGCTGCGCGTACGGTAAAACTCGCATTGTGGCCAGATGAAGACGTAAAATTGTGTACTTACCACGGGCGGTAATTCGTAAAGCCCCAGATCGCATATTTATGGCTCTCACCTTCGGTTCGGGCCACAAACACGTGCGATCTGGGTCATTCACGAATTCACCGCCCTAGGTACGTAATGTACTATTATAGAACCAAATTGTGTGAATTTAATTCAACTATACATATATTATTAAAGTAGTACATGAATCCTACAGAAAAAAGGTTTATGTAAAGCATAATACACATTTACAAAATAATCCTGTTTAATTCTGCAATTGAACTTGAACTCTTTCCGCGTGTATTAACGATCACATTCGCTCAAATAAAGAACTGCAAAGGCACGCCTCGAGTGGTTTGCAGTTCGCATTCAAGGTCGCACACATTACCTACCTACGCAGATTATTTGTAATATTTATATAGTCTCCGACAATGTACTAGTAGGAAAATGCGACTATTCACGGTGTAATAATGGCGTAAGCGGAAAAAAGCGCTAACAATTAATAAAATAAACATATTTTAGTAAAAACATGCCAAGAATTTAGTACATTTCTATGTTTGATGTCTCAATGCTTCATAATTATTTAATGATAAATGTCATCATTATAAAACACAGACGACCAATTTAACAGGTGATTTCCTACTTAAAGTAGTTTAGTGTCAGTTTAGCAGACTAAGTACCTAGTTTGTAATTCGAGATCCATCTGCAAATCATTGTAGTAACGGAAGTAGGTAGGTACTATCGACAACACAGCTAACTGACCATATCGGTGCACCTTAAGTGCATTGTAATAAGGTTCTAAATAAACACAGGATGGTCAGTTAACAGTGTTGTCGTTTGTACTTTATTATTGGTATGGTTAAGAAAGAAAACGCTGCTAAAATACTGCTAAGCTAACACTATACTATACAGGGTGGAAAAATCTATGGCCCTGAAAGAAAATCAACTTAAATCCTTAACATTAGTGGCGTGCTCTACATAAAGAAAGTCAGAATGTGGGCTATTTCGATTGGACTTTTTCAAAAAGTTACATTTTGGAGCTGTTTTTTTTTCATGATATCTTAAAAGCCTTATTAACAACTTTTGTAATTTTAAAATATTCATTTTTTTATTCAAAATAACACGTATGGGCTTGTCCAGAAATCATGTGATAATATTTTGCCTACTTTTGACCCCCCTTTCCAGATCACGTGTATTCATCATATTTGTATTAGTCAATTAAAAAAAAAATGGTTTTAATTTAAGCCATCTCACGCTACGTCATCTAATCTAATCTAATCTAATCATGGACCTATAATACTCAGGACAGGCTATACGGTTTGCCATAGCGAGGGACGGAAAGCCTCCTATGCAGTTAAATTAAGAACCGGTCTTAAAATGGCTGATGACTTGCCATAAACAACCTACTCAATTTGGACGGGTAATTAACACGGGGAACTATGACACTGACAATTAGTGATATTTCCCTTTCTGTCACAAATATCGAGATTTGTATGCTAGCATACCAGCTCGCTCGTACGTGGAATACCAAGCACAGCCTAAAGCCACAGGCTAAAGCCAGAACCCTGAATGTTCAGTTACATATAGGGCATAATATAGTTTAAAGGTTTTTATGAGTGGATAATTCATAAAAACTTAAAAATACTGCAATTTCAGATTCACGTTTCAGATTTACAAATTTAATAAGTTAGTTTACAAATACATGCGATTGCAAAGTTACTTTTGTAGTTTCTGCAAATAGTAATAACAAGGTAGGTACAATGCACTATACGATGTATTTGCATGCGGTTAGTGTTAGGTGTACAATACACTAGAAAACTATACGAACGTTATTTGTGGTTGGTAAAATAACATTTCCATACAAAGTCTATGAAAAAATATTATTTCCAGTTACATTCATAAATTTGTATTTATTGATAATACAATAACCTACAAAAAGAAGTGACATCCCAAAAAAAACTCCATGTAATAATTACAACTTAGAAAGCTCACAACAGCTTTCGAATAAGAAAAACCGCATTCAAATCGGTCCATCCGTTTGGGAGCTACTATACCACAGACAGATACATTGATACACAGACACACATACACGTTAAACTTATAACACCCCTCTTTTTGCGTCGGGGGTTAAAAATAGGCCAAGTTTCATAACTCGTCCACAGTAAAAAGTTGTGAGATATTTCGTAGAGCTGTCAAACATTATTCAGGCAAACCAGGAGAAGCGTATGTTTAACTGCGACCTTACAGCGCGCGAGCCGAGCGAGAACCGCCAGAAGCGATTTTTTTACAAATACTTACATCCGTAGTATCCATACGTAGGATACTTAGGTTTAGGACCAATGGCCATGAGGATACATACTTATTATGACAAATAATATTAGGGATAACACAGTAGGGCAATCAAATTTCATCCAAAATAAATGAAGCGAATCATAAATAGGGTCCTTGCCTCCTAAAAACGTTAAGACAAATGATCGTTATGGCAGACAGCGGTATGGATGGAATACAAAAATAGGATAAAAAACGTTATGGATTACAATATAAGCAGAATATAGAACGTAGCCATGTTGAATGTTTCCTTAGTTCGGTGATAAAAGCAAGGTCAAACTGACAAAAGGAAAGTTTAGGTAAGATAATAAATAATACCTATCTCAAAATTTCTGTCTACCCTATCTAAAAGCTGCGCCACTGATTAAGATTAGCTCAATTTACACAGAGGAAATATACTTGTAATTTCTCTAACTGATAGAGTAACCTGCAAAATCATTTGGTACACATAACATATACAAAGAAAAAATTAACCGTGATCGCATGTAGCCTAAGGCTAAATTATAATGAATAAAACTGCATTCACTGATTTTGTGAAAAGCTTACCCGAACTGACTGAACTGAAATATTCACTGCACTATTTAATTCTACTAAAACATAAAATCAATATTAAGGATAACATCTATCCAATAAACATTTACCCCCTTATTCATAAAACTTAAAATGCCTCTGCTAAATAAAATGTGCTTTGTCCCTTTCTTACGAACACAAATTTCAAAGTGACAGATAAGGAGAAACGAATTTCAGCGCCATTTTAGTTAAAACGGGCTTGTAGTACGTTTATGAATACGGCCGTTAGCCTTTAAAATAGAATTAAGTCTAAGGTAAAGCTTACCTGAACTGGACGAATCGTTATCCTTAATATTGATCCTATCGATTAGTAAAATTTTACATGGTGATTATTTCTTGAAAATGAGAGCGAGAGAATGAGCTGTCAAGGGTTTCCCTTCAGGGTCCATAGATTTTTTCACCCTGTATATTATCTAACATGTAATATTGGGCATAATAAAAATCGAAAACAGGTAAGGGTATAAATCTCTCTATTTTGCAATTTTAACGGATTTTGGTCTATTACAATTTAATTACAACACGCCCACAATCTGTCTACTTTGCGCAAAGGTTGACTGGTAGAGAATGCTTACGGCATTAAGTCCGCCTTTTGTACGATAAGTTGTTCTTAAGTTCAATAAAGATTAAATAAATAAAAAAAATGAACCGAAAAATTAATTAATGTAAACAAAGCAAGCATCTTCCTCTAGTCTTGAACCAGTCCATCATATACTACATATATAATAAAATAGGATACAGAGTAGGGGGGCTTGTGTGATACCGTGCGCGCCGTCGGCACGGCCGGCCAACAGCGGGCGCGCCCGCGGTCTCAAGCTCATGCGAGAAACCTCCGGAACGTACAATCTCACTAGGTACACGATATAATTAACAAACCTGCACGGCTAGCACGCGACGGCGCGCGAGCTCTCTCGATTTTTCTCGCACTATCCGTCTCTCTCTTATTAGAACACTTAGAAGAAGAGGTATAGTGCGATAAAAGTCGAGAGTATGTCGCGGCCGTCGTCGTGTGCTAGACGTGCTGTGAGCGCGGCTATCACAGGACGGCCGAGCTGTGTCGCGGTGAGATAAGACTATCCGTCTTTCTCTAACTAGTAACTAAACAGGCTAGCGTGTTTTCTTATAAAAAAAAACTTTTTTAATTTCGGAAAAGTGACGACAAAAAATGCTCACAAAATTTCACGAGAATCGGTTGAGAAATGCGACCTGTAGAGGAGAACAGCCGGATAGCGGAACACCGGACTTCGTGACAGACACCGGACATACGAATGATTTTCGACCCAAGCTGCATGCGAGCTGATGCATAGAACTTCGTTCGCTTCACTCGCTCGTTCGATAATCAAATCACAGAAAGCTAATTCGGCATTCAACATGGCGGTCAAGGGAGGTCAAGGCCAAAAGCGCTCCAAATTATTGTATGTGCTCTGCCTACCCCTTTTGGGAATAAAGGCTTGAATGTATGTATGTATGTAATATGTTTCTGTCAAAAATTTAATTTTTGGTACAAGCTTTTATTGCCGACTGTACTTTTCTGTATACCATCATCAACTGCTCATTGCGAGCCCAAACTCGATGGGGTTGTGGTTTTATTACGGAGTTCCTATGGCCACCTTCTATCTCCATCATCAGATCAGCTCGATGGTACCATAATATTGAATTGTCATCCAAATTATACTTATACCCAAAATTTCAGCTCAATCGGTCACCGGGAAGTGGGTCAAATTTAACTTGCAAGATTTGACGGACAACTTACTTACATACTTTTATACGTACATACGAACAAGTCAAGTTAATATAAAGCTTGTAAAAAGTAAAGGCAAGCAAGAAGGTAGGTAAGCATGCTCTCCATTCACATTGCACGATACCTACCTACGATATCGTTGCAGGCCCTAACGTTAACGTTGCCGAACCATACACCGATATCGTATTGAATAATGTGAATACCTACGCTTTTAAAATGTGACGTGTCAGAAAGGGTGCGCAAAAAACATTAATTTTTAATACCTACTAGGCTACTAACTGACCCCGGGAACTTCGTATCGCCATACAAAATGTATGAGAAAATTGATTCCATGTTTTAATAGTTACCTATTCTGCTATTCTGCTATTCGGTACCATCCTTTCCTCGAAGCAGTTCAGGCCATTTTCGACCCCCTATAACTTCGTTGCCGATAAAACTAGAAGCCTGCATTTTCATTAACCAAGCACGCATTGTATAAACACGATATATTTCAAATTTCATTCAATTTGAACCAGCGGTTTAAGATTTATAACTAGTCAAAGTTTCTTAATTTTGTCACTCACTCAAATCAATTTGTCCAGTTTTCTAGATACACCAACTGCATAAATAACTTTGTCATCCCATATAAACATATAGGAGTACAAAGTTATATTTGCAGTGAATGGGACAAAAAATTCAAACGGTCGCAGCGTCAGTTGTGATAGCCTCGCGGAAAAGTAGGTACTTAATTTACGCTATAATTTAAACGCATCACGGGCAGTGGGGCCAGCACAACTGACGCCGCGACGTGTATCGTGACAAGAAAAAATACAAAAACAGGTTACAGGAGTTGGGACGCGAACCGGAGTACTCAGACTTGTGAATCAAACACCCGAACCACTCGACCAAAATCAAATGGCCGCACGGCCCGAAATTATGAATCTTATGTTAGAGGTGACTACTTAACAACCTGCTTCACCGCTAACTCGATAGATGGCACAAGTGTAGATTGAAACAGCGCCATCTGATATAAAAAGATGAACTACGAGGTACCGGCGACGATAAAAAGATTTACGCGTGCCTTGTAGCAATGTATGGAGAGAGCCATCTTCCTTTTCTCTCAATAATCTTTGTCCTCCGTATAGCTCCGATTTAGCTCCTTGCGATTTCTTCCTCTTTCCGAAAATCAAACTCGGACTTTGGACACGCGATATAACAGTCCTGAGGATGCACGGAATGGCTATTTGCAGGCCGTAGAAGACCTCCCTAAAGAAAAGTACCGGGAATGCTATAAATCATGGTTTAGGCGGATGAATAGATGCATAGAAGCTAATGGGCAGTACTTGAGAAACTGTAATAAAAAAAAATTGAATAACTTTTATACTTTTTTTGTGATCTCAAAACTTTCGTAGTGACCCACAAAATTTCATGAGAATCGGTTAAGAAATATGAGCTCTAGGCGAGAACAGGGGGAAATCCAAACATCCGGACATGAGGAAAAACGATTTTTCGTCCAAACGCTGACATGACAATAATAATAAATTTCTCATAGCCTAATATTTATTTTCATAATTTTTTTCGTCATAACACTCACTTGTCCGTTTTATTTAAATTCATAATGTCACTAGTCACTAGTCATACATTTTATAATCCTAAAATTGTTTTCATAATATTTTTCATCTTAGATGTTACTTATCCTAGTATACGGATAACATTTTTTAAATGTCTAGTGACATTGAATACGTTAGTTGAACCGTGTAATTATTAGTATTATTTCAACACACAGATAACCTCCAATAGATAGAGCCTATAAGCGATTTGGTTCGATGCAAAGGTCACCACAGTTGGCGGTAGGTGTGGGCTGCGGGGAGGTCGGTGACGGCGCTGCGATTGGCTGTTTCGAAAGTACCGCGCTTTGTCACATCACGGCGCCAGAAGCGTAGTGATGGGACGCGTTGTTCGCTAACGGTTTCTAGCGGTGCCGCAATTAATTGTTAGTAGAATATTTTACATGGCGTAGGTACGGTACCCGTTAACATGGTCTAAATTTTTGAACGGCTGTCACTGTTATATTATTATCATGTTATTTTAATATTGGCATAGCCTAGGTAAGGAAGACAAATAAAAACGATGTCATAAAAAAGTACATATATGTCGTGGAGTGTGTAACGGAACGTCAAATCCGATATCCGATTTGGGTGTGTTCGGAACGAGGTTGGCAGCACTGGTTGAGTTAGCAACACTGTTAACTGTCAACTGTCAGTTGACTGCTGTCACATGGGGATGGAGTGGGAAACACGTTGACAAGCAAGGCACTTTGGAACGAGACGTGCGGCAGTGCGGGTGTGCTCCCAACCTCGTGCCGACTTCACCACGTTCCGTGTTACAGAATGACTAATCTGTTTTCATCCGAGTTGTTTATGATTATTTCGCGCCGTTTGTAATACTAATCCATCTGATTAAACCTAAAGAGTGTAGATTGACTTTTATTTCGTGAAAATCATGGTTAACGACAGTGGGGAAAATAATGAATCTCCACCTGTTTCGCCCGACCCTCCTACATCAGGCGTGGGATTGAACAATGAAGAAAATCAACGTGACGCGCCCAATAACGATGATTCAAGATGGCGGTCGATTATGGAGCAGCAGAATCGAAACTTTCTCGCGTTGATTGAAGCTATGAAGGTACAACCTGCAAAAAAGGACATCCAGTTACCGGAATTCAACCCGGACAAAGAAAATGTGGACGCACGCGCATGGGTTACTACATCGGACATGTGCATCGCGAATCCAGATCTACAAGGACCAGACCTTATGATGGCGCTGAGCCGTGCACTTAAAGGCCAGGCCTCTGCGTGGCTGTCGCAAGTTTCATTTCACGGAATGACATGGACCAACTTTAAGGAGCTATTCATTGCAAGGTATGAATGCGCAGAAACTGCTGCCGCATTTTTAATTAATTTGCATAACGGTCGACCTAAAGAAAATGAGTGCTTAGCTTCGTACGCGGCTTCTTTGATGTCGTCCATAACATCTAAATGGAAAAACCTCACCGTGGAGCAAATTGCTGTGTCAACCATCCTAGCACACATCTCGCAATTTGAAAATCGTGTCCAACGGCTGTCTTTTACCCAAGATATTGCGACAAGAAACCGTATGCAGCAAGAACTGAAGGCTATATCTTTTATGAAGCGGAAATCATCACACCCACGATGCGAAGAGACCTCGCCAAAATACTGACACATCTCATGTCAAATGCTACGTATGTGGAAAGGCGGGTCATAAAGCCATACATTGCCGCTTAAGAAAAGGATCAGCACATCAAGACACCCGATCGAAGACAGCAAGTAATGAGTTGCCACCTAAGAAGACATCAACGGTGCCCTCTGTCACCTGCTTCAGCTGCGGTACCATCGGCCACTACGCGAAGAACTGCCCTCGTAGAAGAACTGCATCAGTGGAGAGCAACGCCAGCAACGCCACCGAGTCATCGCAGGGTAAACGGGTCAACGTCAGCGTGGTCAACACTCCTATGGGAATGCTGCGACATGCCGGTGAGCAGTTTCCTTTTACATATGACTCTGGAGCTGAATGTAGTTTGATTAGAGAATCTGTAGCGTGCAAACTTCGCGGACGACGTGTGAATAATGTTGTTACATTGACTGGTATAGGGCAAACTTCGATTTGTAGTACAGTTCAAATTACATCTCAAATTGACATTGATGACGTATCCCTGGAAGTGGTTTTTCATGTGTTGCCCGATCACTGTCTGCATTATGACGTTATGTTAGGACGTGAGATGCTAGCTTTCGGTATTGCAGTACATATGACTAGTGACAAACTGACGTTTACTCGAAACAAGATTGTTAACATGTGCGATGCGGGTAAACCTAACTTTGATTTTGACAAACTCGATACTGACGTACCCCCGGAATTTAGAAACGAGTTAGTAGGGCTTTTAAAATCGTTTGATAACTCATTTACGAACGGTGTTCCCACTGAACGCGCTGATACTGACCCCATGAAGATAAGACTGAAGGACCCGAATCAGACTGTGTACCGACGTCCTTATCGGTTAAGCCCCGACGAGCGAAGCGTAGTTCGTGACAAAGTAGACGAGCTCCTCAAGGCGAATATTGTTCGGCCCAGTTCGTCACCATTCGCCAGCCCGATCCTTCTTGTAAAAAAGAAGGATGGCTCTGACCGAATGTGTGTCGACTATCGTGCGCTCAATGACAATACGGTACCAGAGAGGTTTCCCCTCCCCCTGATTTCAGACCAAATTGACAGGCTACACGGTGCACGTTATTTTACTAGCTTGGACATGGCCTCTGGTTTCAACCAGATACCAATACACCCTGACTCAATCGAATGTACTGCCTTTATTACACCAGACGGGCACTACGAGTATTTAGCCATGCCTTTTGGCTTGCGGAATGCCCCTTCCGTCTTTCAGCGTGCTGTCATTAAAGCTCTGGGCGATTTGACTAGTACATACGTGGTTGTCTATATGGACGACGTGCTCATAATCGCAGATAGCCCACAGCAGGCACTTGAAAGACTGAAGGTGGTCCTTCAAATACTGACGGATAAAGGTTTCTCACTTAACGCTAAAAAGTGCTCATTCCTCAAAAATAAAGTAGAGTACCTAGGTTTTGAAGTTCACGAGGGCGAGATTCGACCCAACCCCAAAAAGATCGAAGCATTAACTGCTCTACCGCCCCCTGAAACCGTCACTCAGTTGCGCCAGTTCATTGGCTTAGCCTCCTACTTCAGGCAGTTTGTGCCTAAGTTCTCACAGGTCATGGCCCCGTTGTACTCGTTGACGTCCGGAAATGGAAAGCTTAAATGGAAACCAGAACATGAGGAAATTAGGCGTCGTATAATTTCGATCTTAACGTCAGAGCCCATTCTGTCTATTTACGATCCCGATCGTGAAGCCGAACTTCACACGGATGCCAGTGCCATGGGCTATGGCGGTATATTGATCCAGAAGAACGATAACGTGCCACATGTGATCGCATACTTCAGCCGCCGTACCACGCCCCCTGAGTCAAATTACCACTCGTATGAGTTGGAGACTCTTGCGGTCGTAAATTTGTAAAGCACTTCAGGCATTACCTGCATGGTCGCAAGTTTGTTGTTATCACAGATTGTAGTTCGCTGAAATCAGCTCGTAAGAAGCTCGATCTAACCCCGAGAGTTCACAGATGGTGGGCTTTCCTACAAAGCTTCGACTTTGACATCATACATAGAGACGGGAAGCGCATGGCACACGTGGACTTTTTATCACGAAACCCCATTCCCGAGAAACCCAGTAAGACGTTCGAAAAGGTAGAGCCTAAACACATTAACGTTACTGGGATTACACAAAATTGGCTCTTAGCGGAGCAGCAACGAGACAGTGACATCGTTAAGCTCGTAGCTGACCTCGTTGACGAGAAGCTAGACCGTGACGTTGCCAAAACTTACGAGCTGCGTTCCGGTATGTTGTATCGCAAGATACAGCGTCATGGAAAAACCCGTTGCTTGCCTGTAATACCTAGATCGTTACGATGGTCTATCGTCAATAGTGTGCACGAGGGATTGGTACATTTGGGATGGGAGAAAACTCTCGAAAAGATGTTCGATTTTTACTGGTTTGAGAACATGTCGAAATTCGTAAGAAAGTTCGTTGACAGTTGTGTAACCTGCAAACTTTCGAAATCTCAGTCAGGCAGAATTCAGGCGGAATTGCACCCCATACCGAAGGTAGCGATCCCTTGGCACACCGTGCATATAGATGCCACTGGCAAGCTCAGCGGGAAAAGTGATGCAAAGGAATACGTCTTTGTTCTCATAGACGCATTCACAAAATACGTCATTTTGCATCACACTCACCACATTGATACGGCGAGTAGTATTCGTTGTTCGGCCCCCCAGTGCGACTTATAGCAGATCAAGGTCGCTGCTTTGCCAGCCAGGAATTTCGTGCGTACTGTGACTCGATCAAAGTTAAGTTGCATTTGATCGCCACCGGAAGCTCACGTGCTAACGGTCAAGTGGAGAGTCATGTCAACACTTAAAAATATGCTCACTGCAACCGAAACGTTTGATAGGTCTTGGCAGGACGCTCTCCCCGATGTTCAATTAGCACTAAATACCTCGTTCAATCGCGTGACACAGTCGAGCCCATTAGAAATGTTCATAGGGAAAGTAGCTAGGCCTGTAGGTGTTATGATAGCTGATGACATAGATCAAGACATGGACATCGAACAGGCTAGGTCGACTGCTGTGACCAATATGAAGAAAATGGCAGGCTACGACAAATCACGTTTCGACAAAACGAAAGCTAAGATCGTTCCTTTTGTCGTAGGTGATTTCGTTCTACTAAAGAACGAGGAACGAAACCAGACTAAACTCGACCCAAAATATAAGGGACCCTTCAAGGTCATTGAGGTTCTAGAAAATGATAGGTACACACTGAAGGCTTTGAATTCTCGACGCACATACAAGTACGCCCACGACCGTTTGCGAAAAATGCCCAGTAATGATGTTTTGATGGAATCTGATGATGATAATGATGACGTAGATGTAGAGACTAATTGACCACTATTCAACGTTCTTTTATTTTGATTGTGATATGTTTCGCTAACACCGAGCTATTGGTTAGTTGATCTGATACATCGCTCGATTTAGGTGATGTATTCGGTTTTGTTGCGTTGCTCGATTTAGGCAACTTGTGATATCGTCACTCAAGGGAGTTGGCAAGGATATCGTCACTCAGGGGAGATGGCATGAGCTCTTATCACTCGATTTAGGTGATAATAGCGTGGTATACGCTCGAGGGAGGCGTAGACAAACAGAGTATTTAAATGAACTGTGTCAATGAATTACCTTCAATTGATTTGTGTGAATACTGGTCAATGGTTTGATTTTTGTTGTGTGAATAGTAACATGTGGTTTAATACTTGAGAATAAAATTTGTGATTGGCTGAAAAAAAAGAGACTTTCAATTCTAGTAACCTACTTTAAGTATAGTCAGGTTGGCCGAGACTGATTGATATTGCAGTCTGTATCTCTCTTTTCAGGTACATCACACAGGGACGTGTGACGTGTCAAGATGGCCGTGTCGTGGAGTGTGTAACGGAACGTCAAATCCGATATCCGATTTGGGTGTGTTCGGAACGAGGTTGGCAGCACTGGTTGAGTTAGCAACACTGTTAACTGTCAACTGTCAGTTGACTGCTGTCACATGGGGATGGAGTGGGAAACACGTTGACAAGCAAGGCACTTTGGAACGAGACGTGCGGCAGTGCGGGTGTGCTCCCAACCTCGTGCCGACTTCACCACGTTCCGTGTTACAGAATTACTAATCTGTTTTCATCCAAGTTGTTTATGATTATTTCGCGCCGTTTGTAATACTAATCCATCTGATTAAACCTAAAGAGTGTAGATTGACTTTTATTTCGTGAAAATCATGGTTAACGACAGTGGGGAAAATAATGAATCTCCACCTGTTTCGCCCGACCCTCCTACATATATTTATTCTATGTGATAAAATTATATCGTTGATGATAGATAATCCTCAGCATCATTATTGGTAAATAATTGTGATTCTTGAAATTTTACGATAGGTATTTAAAAAAAGAGGCCATTACACACTGTATTTTGTATTTAAGTAGCTTGTAAATACATTCAACTAGTTTTTAGGGTCCCGTACCTCAAAAGGAAAAAAACGGAACCCTTATAGGATCTCTTTGTTGTCCGTCCGTCCGTCCGTCCGTCTGTCTGTCAATACCCTTTTTCTCAGGAACGCGTGGAGGTATCAAGCTAAAATGTATACCAAATACTCAGGTCTACTGTCCCTTGGAGCTGTGAAATCAAACTTCTAAGCCAACGCAATCAAAAGATACAGCCGTTTATGCCGCAAATTTTCGAAACTCGCAAAGGAATCAAAACCTACAGGGTACTTCCCGTGAACTCAGAATCTTGAAATTTGGTACGAAGCAACGTCTTATAGCACAGATAAAGGAAAAATTGCGAAAACCGAAAATTTTACGGAACCCTCGGTACCGACTCGCATTTGGCCGGTTTTTATGTTTGTAATTCATTATTTCTCATAGTATCCTAGTGAGCGATACAAGTATGCGGCCGTCAATCGAATCTCGGATTATACTAATAAGTTATTCGAAAATTTGGCGTAGGAAAACATCGTGAGGTATTGGAGTATATATTTAAAAGATAGCATCTGTCTCTATAAACGCCGGTCACGTCAGTTATAAGCTACTTTGTAAACGTTTTTAGTTTGACCTGTCTGGCCGTAAGGTGGCAACTCTATCTGCGAACTAGAACTTTTACCGTAATGTTTTATAACGTGTGCTAAGAAATAAGACAAGTTTAATTAGAAATCTTACTCAAGTTTAATTTAAATACCCATCTCAATATGAGGAAACCTGAATAGACAGTATGTACATAATGCGAAGTAAGGTGTATAAATTCAGAATTCTGTGCACACTTTATACCATCTTTTTCGACCCAGCTGCACCGGAATATCTTATATAAAATAAAAAATTGTTACACCCCGTCCTGGTTGCAAGCTACGTACATCCAGGAGTCTTAAACTCTGTCTTATTTCACCGTACTTGTTTCCTGCTATTCGTCTGGTATGATCTCCCTCTTACCGTCAGACAAGCTCAGAGCAAGTTCTCCTTTAAACGCAAGTTGCGTAAGCAACTCTTTTTAACTATTAAAGATTGATGAACCTCATGATATCTTTGTTCGGGTACATACAATTAATTATTTAAGTATGTATAAGTAAGTTTATATTGTATGCATTATATATGTATGTATATTAATGTACCTAATTGATTGATTTGTGTTTCTATCCTATCCGTCTCTTTCTTATTAAAACACTTAGAACAAGAGGTATAGTGCGAGAAAAATCGCGAGTATTTCGCGGCCGTCTCATGATAGACGTGCTATAGGTACAGTCGCGGACTTTAATTTGGGACCCACTTAAGGTTCACAATCCTGTCAAATTGTATAGGAATACTAAGAATATTTTAGTAAAAAAAGGTCATTAAAGAACGCGACCGTACTACAATAATATATTCGGTTCATTAGCTCTGGAAGCTATAAAACAGAGCAAGACAGTAATTTACTACGTCTCCCTCTACCTCATAGCTTGTAAGACGGTTGCAGTCCGCCACGTGCAGCACCTTCTTGGTGCAGTTTAAACCTACATACATCGTATAAATTATCTATGATTTCTAACAAGAATTTCGACAATGAAATGTCAAGGATATAAATATAATCTTTGGTGAATTTTCGTATTAAAATAGTACACGAAAGCACGGATGAATTAACGTATTGTTTCCTTAAATGAACCTGAATCGGTAAAATCCGAAAGCATCACTAGCCCAACACTAGAGTGTCACGTGCTTTCGTGAGAAAGGAAAAGTATATTGTCATTCCCATTTGATGAAAAGGGACATGCATACTTCACTAATTCTTATGGACCAGGTTAAAATGAACTCCGCGTGACCGAATGAAATTTACATTTATATGATAAATTTAACTTACCTGTGAAATATTATTCCGTCGTTTGTGTAATTAGAAGTTCGGGAGACTTTCCCACACCACTTCACAAAGCAAGAACTATTTTTTATAGCGCAAAATCAATTTTAATTTGTTGGTTGTTTGACGCGTGCGTTCAGTATTAGACAATCAAATCTAAGTAAATCGTTATCGAATTTAAACTTTCGTGAGACATGTATTGTCAGTATCGACCAGGTACGCGATCTATACACTGATAGATGGCGTACCTATGCGCGATATGGCGCGGGGTAGTGGGGGGTTATCAGTGCAAAAACATATATGCGTGGTGACCGCACGTCGCCCTATAGGCTCTATCTATTGGAGGTTATCTGTGTTTCAACATGTCTCACGAAAGTTTTAATTCGATAACGATTTACTTAGATTTGATTGTCTAATACTGAATAATCATGAGAATTTAATCAGAAAATTGGGACATTATGGGATTAAAAACGGTGCGCTTGATCTTGTGTCATCGTATCTCTCCGAGAACACAACGAGTAGTCATCAATGGGACCCAATCAGCAGGGACAACGTTGCTCTTGGTGTTCCTCAAGGCTCGATTCTGGGCCCGTTTCTATTTCTGATTTACATAAATGACTTACCAAATGTGTTGCAAGATAAACATGATATACTTAGTGTTATTCGCAGACGACACGTTGCTTATCTTCAAGGTAGACAGGAAAGAGAAAAGCTTCGATGGTATTAATGATGCGCTCAACACTGTTGTGAAATGGTTTACAGCAAATAATTTACTGCTAAATTCCAAGATAACAAAGTGTATCAGATTCACTTTACCTAATGTCAAGCAGGTAAACAATACCAAGATCCAATTAAAGGGCGATGAACTGGAATTTGAAGATAAAACAGTGTTTTTAGGTATCACCTTGGACTCTAAACTACAATGGCATGCGCATATCGCCGCCCTAGCCGGAAAACTTAGTTCGGCAGCCTATGCAGTAAGACGCATAAGACAGTTAACAAACGTTGAGACGGCCAGGCTGGTGTACTATAGTTACTTCCACAGTGTTATGTCCTACGGAATCCTGTTGTGGGGGAAAGCGGCTGATATCCAGACCATATTCGTGCTACAGAAACGAGCTGTACGCTCCATATACGAACTAAAAGCTCGAGATTCTCTCAGGGACAAATTTAAGGAGGCAAACATTCTTACTGTAGCATGCCAATACATTCTTGAGAATATCATGTATGTGCGGAAAAACCTTCACGAGTTCAAACTCAACAGTGATATCCACGACTACAACACCAGAAGTGATCAAGATCGCATTGAAGGCCAGTCGTCTCCGCAAGGTTAGCACGTCGTTCGTGGGGAACTGCATACGTTTTTACAATAAAATACCCACCGAAATTGTTAATTTACCGTTTAGTAAATTTAAGTCTCCTATTAAAAGTAATTTGCTAACCAAGGCGTATTATGCGTATTTCAACGATTTCTTAAACGACAAAAATGCCTTTAAGCCAGTAGTAGTCTAATTCTATTAGGAATATACCTAAATACATGTCAATCATTATAGGTACCTACCTGAAATAACTGTTCCGTTTTATGTAAGAAGAGAGCACGTAATGCTGTTTCTCGCCGAACAAGTCGCTTAATCTTTGTTATTATCATTGTCTGGTGGCTTGAATATGTCATGCTCGCTTAAAGGGCTTAGCTTACGGTGGCGTCATTGATCGGGTCGCCACCTTCCCTAAAATATGGTTGAGGGAGGCGATGGCTGAGATATGCGTCATGGCATAGTACATAGTTAACTACTTACATCATCATATCAGCCGAAAGACGTCCACTGCTGGACATAGGCCTCCCCCAAAGAGTGCCAAAGTGACCGGTCCTGCGCCACCCGCATCCAGCGGACTCCAGCAACCTTTACCAGGTCATCAGTCCACCATGCGGGGGGCCTACCCACGCCGCGCCTTCCGGTTCGTGGTCGCCACTCGAGAACCTTTCCGCCCCATCGGCCATCGGTTCTACGTGCTATGTGCCCCGCCCACTGCCACTTTTGTTTAGCGATTCGGAGGGCTATATAGGTTACCTTGGTTCTGCTGCGGATAGCCTCATTTCTGATGCGATCACGCAGAGAAACTCCCAACATAGCCCTTTGGGTGACTTTGAGCCTTCTTATGAGGCCCATAGTAAGCGACCACGTTTCAGTGCCATATGTCATCACTGGCAACACACACTGGTCAAAGACTCTCGTCTTGAGACACTGCGGAATATTGGACGAAAAGATGTGCCGTAACTTCCCGAACGCTGCCCAGCCGAGTCGGATTCGACGATTGACCTCTTTCTCGAAGTTGGTCCTACCTAACTGGATAGTTTGTCCTAGGTATACATAATCGTCTACAACTTCGAGTGTAATGTGTCCGATTGTAATGGGAGTTGGTACTACATGGGTATTTGACATGATCTTCGTCTTATCCATGTTCATTCTTAGACCAACTCGTTCGGAAGCTTTATTGAGGTCATCGAGCATCGTACGTAAGTCCTCCATGGTCGCAGCCAAGACTACTATATCGTCAGCAAACCGAAGGTGAGTGATGTACTCGCCGTTGATGTTGATGCCTAGCCTTCTCCAGTCCAGAGTTTTGAAAACGTCCTCCAGTGCAGCGGTGAACAGTTTTGGAGAAATAACATCTCCTTGCCTGACTCCTCGCTGCAGCGGAATAGGTTTCGAGTTCTGGTCCTGGAGTCGAACTGACATAGTGGCGTTCTCGTACAAACACTTCAGCACTTCGATATAGCGATAGTCAACTTGGCACCGCTGGAGAGACTGTGGTACAGCCCAGGTTTCTATCGAATCGAAGGCTTTCTCGTAGTCCACGAACGCTAGGCAGAGGGGCAGGTTATCAGTGCGCAGACGCGTACAAATTTCGCCGCAAGGAGTTATTTATTTATTTTATTTTATTTATTTATTTATTTCCCCACTTACCACTTAGTTATGGAGCAGTATGTGGAGATGCAGCGGCACTGTAAGCATATTTTTTAAATAAATCTACAAAAATATCTAGAGTCTGTTTGTCACCGTTGATCCTGAGTAAACACTATTAAGACTCAGTTTCAGTCAAAAATGTATTTATTGGTACAAGCTTTTATTGCCAACTGTACTTTTCTATATACCGACATCAATTACTCGTTGAGACAATTCTAACGTGTCCAAACTCAACGGGGTTAAGTCCTGCATTCCCATGGCCACCTTCTGTCTCCATCATCAGATCAGTCCGATGGTACCATGATATTGTGGGATATTGAATTGTAACCCAAATACTACTTACATACTAGTGTTATATTATTATCGTATTGACGAGACATCATTCCGATCGTGACACGTTTTATTGTTATTGACCCTGTACATCTCTGACAATATTACATCAATGTTCCTTTTTTGTTTTGACGCTTGGAGACCGTATACATACCGTATACATCTCTTAGAATAATTATTAATTGTATTTGGACGCTCAGAGACCTTATACATCTCTGGAATACTGAATTAATATCATTAAGTTCTTGTTAATGCTGATACAGATCTTATATCGAATGTAATGGTCATATTTTGCAATTTTGTTTACATTAAACAGTGACATTTAGTTTGTTAACCTTTCATATATAGGTAATTGTAAATTATTATTATGTAAGATTATTATTTTATTGTAAATTACCGTTTGACATGTAAAAGTGCCCTTGTGGCCTATTTGCAGAATAAATAACTGATTAACTGATATTACCCGATTATTTTACTCAAAGGCTCTACCTCCACACAGACAGGCGCGAGCCGAGCGAGCGAAGCGAGCGTGCCGCGGCAGCGGCCGGCGAAGCGCCAGAACCGATTTTTTTTAATTTACTTAGCGAAAGCGTTTATTCACTAGGAAAAAGAAAATTATGAGTTGAAGTACGTTCTTAGTTATGATTTTAGGACTAACAAAATTATGATGTATGTCCGTAATGAAGAAAACTGTTATGATTAACAAAAGTATGACTTCAATCAAGTTCTTAGTAATGAAATTACGAAGAAAAATTGTAGGACAACTGATCATTACGATTTTCGATGATAGTTACAGAAATTTAGGAACAAAAAGCTTAGGACTAAAAAAATTAGGACGCGATGATTATGACGACAATACGTTAGTATAAAAAAAATAGGACAACGAATTTTATGGCAGCCAATATGGACCCGTCCAAAGTTTTAAAAAGGGGTATGTTCTGTCCCTTTTTTGCAAAACGTAACTTCATATGAAACGATGACGCTTGTAGATTGTGACGTCACTATAGACGGTAACGTGCCTCGCCCCGTTATCCCCCCCGGCAGCCTCGTGTGATGTGACGTCACACACTGTTTGCGTTTTCTCTCTCTAACAAGCAATATTAAACGGTTGTTGCTTCGTAATTATTTGAGATATTTTGAATGGGATTTTCGTCACTAGGCATATTTTTTTGCCTTCTGTCTTTTAGAGTAGTAATAATTTTCGAGTCTATACCCCTATTCATTATACCCCGTGTTGCAGCCGTCGTCGCAAGAATTCTCGATACCTACATATTTAATTGATATTACGACGCCTCGGGAGGTAAGTATCTTAGCAATCGCGAGTTTCTTTCTGCCCGTCAACACGACATTAACCCACGCTTAGATGTTAAACCTTTTCGAGATCATTTCAAGTAAAACGTTATGGTTGGATAAAGTCTCAAATTGTAAAGGGAAGCAAACAAAAGACAAACAATGATATTGCAGAAAATGTGCCGTCCTATGATATCGTTCTGGTTGTTCAGGCTGCATGAGGTGGAGTATTCTTTGAAATATTTTCTTAACATATACAAACTTTTTACTAACAGACATATTTATTTATGTTAGTAAAAAGTTTGTATATGTTAATAAAAAGTTGTATGTACGTTAAGGCGATGCATTGGAAAATATCGCGTGCTTTGAAACGCCGTTCTGACTAGATTAAGAAACAATAAGGTCTGATTTTCAGATGTATGATTCTTGACTATATGATTGTTTATCTGATTTAATCGATACATGATTGCCTCAAACCTCGATAGAAAAAACAACCCAAGTTGGGGCTTTATTTTCCTTTTTTTACTCAGCCTACTCAAACAATGCATTATTTTACGTCACAATCCAGTTAATACTACTTATGGTATTTTATCTTATCTACAATCTCACAATGAAATATAAATAAAACTTCGCTAAGTTAGGTATTTATCGAAATTTGTCCAATAAAGCCATTCCCGAAGTGTTGCATCTCTTTTTCTCCTGCGCGGAAGGCATAAGCGTGTCTCTGTCTAGTGGGCGTAGTCGACTCAAATCAAAGGCATCCCCTAATAAATAAAAAATACAATAGAATGGAATGCCATGCCAACAACAGCCCGTGCCAACCGTTCCAAACCAATATCCCTTTGTACAGAAAATAATCATCGAAATCTGTAAATGTATATTTTACGTTTTTACGCCGGCACTACTACAGCAGGCGCTTACTAATTATTTTCCAGAATATCCACAGATGAAAACCTCCTGATATTAGTTTGATAATTGGAGCGTCATTAGTGGTCGCGCCGATTGCCTTCGTTAGCCGGGGAGCTGTCTGTGACATCACCGCTGCGCCGCGCCGTTCGTTATAACTCTACTTAGGTAACTTACGTTTACTTGGAAAATCTAACTTCTATGTTGGTAAGTTATAGTCAAAATCAAATCAAATAAATCAAATATATATTTATTCATAACACAACACAACAAAACACAGTATTAGAGGACAAAGACAAAAGAAGAAATAAAACTGTGCAGTGTCACGAAATGGGCCCTACTCAGCATGATGCTGGCTTTGCAGCCAGCGCTGGTCTTCCGTAGGGTCCATCCAGTGAGGACACGGTACGTAACACAGTAAAATAAAATATAATAAAAATCGATGACAAATTAAAATATAAAACAACGAAAAATAATAATTAAAAGCTAAAAAAAACAAGCAAACAACGAGATCACATTACAAGTTACGAGTACAATCCAATAATAAACTACACCGTTTTTGGGAGCCTTTATTTTGTGCGATCCGTGAACGCATCCAGGCTATTGCCGCCCGCACGCCTTCATGTCACAAATGTCAACTAGACAAAGCATGGCTGCGGTGCGCTGACGGATCGCAAAGACTGGTGGCCAACTAAACTTAAGAATGAGATTGAGATTAGCTCAGAGTAGTTTGTTTGGCGTTCTGGTTGCTACACGTGCAAAAATTTTGTCTCAATATATAAATAGTTTTTTTTTGCCATTCCGGTTGAAAATCAACATTAATTTGTTTTGTGTGGTGGTGGGTTAACTGCCTAGTGGTAAGTGGTTGTTTTGTGAGCGTCTTAGT
This sequence comes from Epinotia bilunana, assembly GCA_947049275.1. Taxonomy (NCBI): domain Eukaryota; kingdom Metazoa; phylum Arthropoda; class Insecta; order Lepidoptera; family Tortricidae; genus Epinotia; species Epinotia bilunana. The sequence continues at coordinate 211,923 of OX346263.1, forward strand.
GCGGTGATGGAGGAGCCGGAGCCCCCTGACGGGGGCGGTGTTCTGGTAGACCTTCCCAGGGGTGAGTTCACCCAAATTACCCAGAGCGAAGACCTTGAACATGCTGTTGCTGATAAACGTCGTAAGCCCGACCACGATTCTTCCCCCGCTTCTAAAAGAAACGATAGATTACCCGCGACAGCGTCTAATCAGCATACGTACACAATCCCGGAATTCGCTCCCGGTACTAAAGTAACATTCGGAGCTAATGATTTAGGACCTTATAATGTTCAAGTGATTAAAACTGAAGATGCCTCTCCTGGTTCTCCCTTCAGAATATTAAAGTTTGCACAACTTATGCACAAATACTCAGTGAAAGGTATCATTAAGGGAGGCATTATGGCTAGTGGTCGTAGTCGGGTTACTGTTGGGTTTGAGAGCTCTGCTGCTGCAAATGCTTATTTAGAACACTCTTTTTTCAAAGAAAACCCTCAGTATTCATGCTCAATACCAATGTTCAGTGTAACCAGGTCAGGTTTGGTGAAGAATATTCCTCTTGATTGGCATTTGGAGGAGTTTGTGAACTCCATTGAATGTCCAGATATTGGCAGTAGAGTTATTAAAGCCCGTCGTCTGAATAGGAAAGAAACTAGATGGAACAACCACATGGTTCCCAACCCAAACTGTTGCCTTGACATTTCTAGGACAAAAATTGCCTGAAAGAGTCTTCTGCTTTTATACCTCGATTCCAGTTGATCTTTACAAACTGCCAACAATACAATGCAATAACTGCTGCCGTTTTGGTCACACCAAGACCAACTGCCGTTCAAAGCCTAGATGTTTTAAATGTGCCGCCCTAACCCATAATGGGGAGAGCTGTAGTGTCCCAGAGACCAGTGCATCTTGTATATCATGTGATGGCCCCCACTTTGCTACAAACTCATCTTGCCCCGAACATAAAAGACAGAAGGACATAAAGGTTGTTATGGCAGACGAAAATATTTCTTACACTGATGCAGCCCGCCGCTTTAGATCCGTCAAACGTAATTTTTCTGATGCTGCCCGCTCTTTGGCTTATCCAAACCAGCATTCCCCGGTCTCTTACTCCCAAAATAACACCCCTTCTACTTCTCAGACGCCTGCCCCCCAAACTACCTCTTACAAGAGGACAATACTGATCCCCAGACGCAAGACCCCAGTATTAGGCAAAGGTTATGATAAAGCTGCCCATGATGAAATCACTAATGCACCCCAATATTCACAGCCAAATGGTTGTGCATTAAATAACGAAGGTGTTCCTAATGACAATCTTATTAGGTCACTCGCAAACTCTTTGATGATTATCCTATCGAAATTCTCAGAAATTATACCGAACAACGTCCTTGATGCTTTGAACCAGCTCATTACTTTACTCGACACCCTATCTGTTAATGGCCCCTACAGCCATCCAATGGAATTGTAGGAGTATCCGACATAAAAAATCTGAATTGTGTTTTTTAATTAATAAATATAATCCGGTTCTATTGGCCATCGCTGAGACATGGTTGAAGCCTGGCTCCCGTTTTAGGGTGCCTGGCTTTGCATGTCTTAGAGATGATAATGACGATGGATGGAATGGTTGTGCCATCCTCGTTAAACATTCCCTCCCCTTTTCTTTGATACCCATCCCTTCCCATTCATCAGGTTTTAATATTATTGCATGCCAAGTCTTAAACTCAACTTTTGTTTCCCTTTACATTCCCCACCCTAATCACTCTATTATTTCAGAGTTAGACTCAATTCTTGCCCTTCTACCAGGTCCATTAGTTGTCATGGGTGACTTCAATTGTCACCACACCATATGGGGATCTGCCTCTTGTGACTCCAACTCCTCTCGCTTGCTAGAGGTATTTGATAATGTCAATCTATGCCTAATGAATGATGGGTCCCCTACTAGAAGAACTTCTCCACTTCAAAACTCTAGCTCTGTAGACCTAACCTTGGTTTCACCTAGGCTGGCTCCTCGAATAGGCTGGCAAGTTCTTACTCGCTCCCATGGCAGTGATCACCTTCCTATCTTCATTTCACTTCCTTCTGCTACGCCTATTCCTGCTCCATCTTTTCCCCCCCTCTTAAAATATAGATTAGAAAAGGCTGACTGGCCAGAATTTACAGCTTTAGTATCTAATGAAATTAACTCACTTCCTCCAGTTTCAGATGACAACTTCCTGCTTTTATACTTTAATTTCATTACAATTCTCTCTAATGCTGCTTCTGCCTCTATCCCTCTTAAAAACTCTTCTTGTGGCAAAATTTCCTCTCCCCCGTGGTGGGATGCTGACTGCACTGCGGCAATTAAAAAAAGGAATGCAGTAGAAGATACTTTTGCCAGTGATCTATCTAGCCATGAAAATTACCTAGTCTTCCAATCCACAAATGCCCGTACCAAGCGACTGTTATCCACAAAAAAAAGACTTGGGTGGACCCGATTTTGTGAAAGCTTGTCTCCGTGTACTCCTTCTTCTTTGGTGTGGAGGAACATTAAGCGTTTCCGGGGATCCATATCCCATTCTACTGGCAACCTTCTATCTAATGATTCCTACTTATGGATTGACCCTTTTCTTGATAAGTTGGCTCCTCCTTATGTTCCGTCTGAGGACTCTTTACCGTCTTTGTCTCCTTCACTACCATCTAATTCAAGAATGGATGAACCTTTTTCCTCCTCTGAATTATTCCTAGTGTTGGACCACCTCAAAGACTCTACTCCGGGAATTGATGGGATCCCTTATTCCTTTATCAAAAGATGCTCTGATTCGTCGAAATTATTCTTCTTGTCCATAATCAATAAAATTTATAGTTCGGGCACAATTCCAGATACTTGGAAGAAGCAAATAATAGTTCCCATTTTAAAACCTGGAAAAGATCCCAGTGACCCTTCAGCATACAGGCCTATTGCTCTCTCGTCTGTACTAGCAAAGATTCTAGAGCACCTTATTAAGAATAGACTCGAGTGGATCTTGGAAAGTCGTGGAATCATTGCTAACACACAGTTTGGTTTCCGCCGAGGAATGGGAACAATAGACAGCCTGAGTATCTTGACGTCGGATATTCGTTTAGCATTCTCAAGGGGCCAACACTTAGTTGGCGTGTTCTTAGACATAACATCCGCATATGACAGTGTCCAGCTTCCGCTACTCAGGCAGAAGATGCATCAGCTGAGTCTGCCGGTAAGGATGGTCAATGTTATATGCAACTTATTTATGGACCGCTCCATCTACGTTCGTTTTCAAGGCTCATTGATGCCTCCTAGGAGTGTATGGAGGGGTTTGCCGCAGGGTTCGGTTTTGAGTCCTATCCTGTATAGCCTATACACCGCCGACCTTGATAAGTCTGTCAACTGCTTCTGCGACATCCTCCAATACGCAGACGACTTGGCGCTTTACTTTGCCTCTGATTCCATCTCGGAGTGCGCAGTTTCTTTGAACTCAGGTCTCAATTACTTAAATGTTTGGCTCACGGATCATGGCCTCTCTTTGTCTACTTCTAAGAGCTCTGTGGTAGTTTTTAGCCGAAAGCGGAGTATTCCAGACATTTCCATAGTCCTCGATGACGAGACAATCCCGGTGTCAAGTTCAGTAAAGTTCTTAGGCCTTTATTTAGATTCACGGTTGACTGGTATTCCCCACTTAAATTACATTCGGAATAAATGCGAAAAAAGCGTTAACGTTTTGAGAGCTCTGTCTGGTGCTTGGTGGGGTTCTCACCCGTTCGTACAGAAACTCCTATATAATGCTATTATTAGGAGCCACTTTGACTATGGGTCTTTTTTGCTAGAGCCCTGCAGCAAGCTGGCCTTATCATATCTTGATAAGATTCAATCAAAGTGTTTGCGCATAATTTGTGGAGCAATGAAGTCCTCCCCCATCAATGCTCTTCAAGTGGAGTGCCTGGATCCGCCTCTTAGGTTAAGGAGACAGTTTCTAGCTGACCGCTTCCTTTTCAGGGCTGCCCAATCTTCTGATCACCCACTGATGTATCGGTTAAATTGCTTGGCCAATATTATTCCTTCTGCTAAATATTGGTCCCATAAGGATCTTCCCTGTCTCATCAAAAGTTTCCAGAAGCTTTCCGATGGCCCTCCTCTTCTGACTTCCCCAGCTAATCCTCTTTTTTTATTTGAATATGATTCTCTTATTTTCCAACCTAACATTATTTTATCCTTGGATTTGCAAAAATCTTCTCCTGGCGCTAATAATACTTTCTTAAGGATTGTATCCGAAAAATGGGATGGATGGCTCCTTGTATTTACAGATGCTTCAAAGCTATCTAAAGAAGGGTGTGTGGGTTCCGCTGTGTGGATCCCACAATACAAGATAGTTATAAGTTTTAAAAGTCCTCCCATCACATCAGTATTTACAGGAGAAGCAATTGCCCTCTTTGAAGCAGTTTCTTTTATTGAATCTCACAAAATTCCAAAAGCTGCAATATTTTCGGACTCCCGTAGTTGTCTTCAGGATATAGCTAAGTTTCCTTTCCGCTCCAGAGACAATCGTTTAGTCAATCTAAAGACCCGAGAGGCTCTTTATAGGTGCGAATCTCTTGGGTTACAGGTGGTTTTGGCCTGGATCCCGAGTCATAGTAACATCGAGGGTAATGAGCAGGCAGACGCCTACGCCAAACAGGCAATAGAAATTGGTTGTCCCTCTCATTCAAGAAGTCATAGTCAAGATTTTCGTGCTTCCGCCAAAACCTTCCTGATTGAACATTGGTCGGAGGAATGGGCTATTACACGCTTATCGAAGGGTAAACATTATGGTAGTATCCAGCCTAATCTTCCTGTAAGACCCTGGTTTTTTTAATTTCAGAAGACTAACAAATTCGCCACTTCTATCATAATCCGGCTACGACTAGGTCACGTCTGTTCACCGTCATTTCTTGCCAAAATTAGAGTTAGAGACCATTCTTTATGCGAGTGTGGCCTCGACGAGGGCACTCCAGACCATATCTTTTTTAGCTGCCCAAATATTTCATCTTCCTTGTACGATTCTCTTCCAGATTTCGTTCAGCGCCCTGCTAACCTCAGTTACATCCTTACATTTGCTGACACCCCATTTGTATACATACTTGCGAAATTTATTAACAACTTTAATATCAAGCTCTAATCCTTCATCCATAGTTTTCCATGCGTAGGTAGTTCTGTAGTAACCATAAAAATAACCATGTGTTTGTTGTAGTTAGTTTAATTGTAAATTGTGGTGTCTCTTTTGTTTTAGATTTTTCAACCGGCCAAGTATTAACTTACAACATTTGGACAACCTTTTCGGCTCTTAACCTCTTGTAGCTCCCAACCTTGACGCTGGCTCAATTGTCCCACTGGACAGCAGCCATCAACAACAAAAATTTAATTGAACTAAACTTAAATAATACAATACAACGCATGTGAAACAATGGACTAAACCAAATTAAACAGCAATATATACATGGCAATGCAAATGAGACATAAAAAATAGGTGAGGAAAAGTTATATGCAGCTCGTGTTTTGACATAAATCTTCCTGCTTGTGCTGGTGGTCATGCATGAACTTTTTGAGTTTTATTCTAAAACTATGGACGATAGTATGTATTATAATAAGATTAATAAGGTACCGTCGCCTATAAGGCCCACCTCAATTTCAAAGCCTTGTAAAATAATTAATACATTATGATTAATAAAGAAAAACCATTTATGGATGAATATTTTGTTTGTTAAGTAAATACTTAACAAACAAAATATTTAAAAACGTCAATGTTCTTTGCGTTACAATAGAAAAAAACAAAAAAAAAAAAGTTTGGGCCCTATTAGGCACCCGGTCGCCTAATAAGGCCCGGTATAAATTAATTCACATACCTATACGTTTAAACAATGTTTAAAGATAAAGTAACTATCGTCTAGAACTAGGTCGTAAACTATTGAATATGTCCTAAAATTATGGCCGTGGGCCTTAGGAATATGAAAATGAGAAGTTGCTAAAAACGAGAATAACGTATTAAATAAAATAAAATAACAACCGTAAGTGCGAGTCAGACTCGCCGATCGAGGGTTCCGTACTTAATTGCAAATGTATAGTTTTCAGATTTTTCCCTGTTCTTGTAGTAGGTATAAGTATATTATTATTACTTACCAAATTTTAGTTACAGGTCTACGGAAAGTTCCCTATAAATTTTGATTCCCTTGAGATTCTCGAAATACATTCTTTGCGGCATAAACGGTCGCATCTTCTTTTTACGTTAACTTAGAAGTTTGATTTTTTTCACAGCTTCAAGAGACTGTAGACCTCAACGCAATAGGGCTACCGCGAGGAGCTAATGAAAACACACATTATTACGATACTATTCTCGACAGCGAATAAACGCGCTTCGAATAGATTTCGATTAGGGTTTGCAAGATCCGCCAATATTTCGGATCCGGATATTTCGGATATTTAAATCGAACGGATCCGGATATCCGGATTTTTCGGATAAAACGGATCCACAAGGTTTTATTGTATAAAGTAGGAATTGTAAGGCCAAACTAAGAAAAAACTGTATTCATGTATTTTTAAGTTTTTTTACCAATACGCACTGATGTAATGCAATATATTATACAAAGAGAACGAATATAAAACTATGTACAATAACGAAAATATAAGAATCTAAAGCTAACTTAAAAAAACTCTAAAAAGGGCCCCCGTGGCAACGTACCAAAGATGCTGGCAGCATTACCTCGCTGAATAGCAATACTAATCCGCTGTGCGAGGAAGCTGCCGGCTCTTTGGTCACATGTAGTGTCTAAAAACGGTTATACCAGCGTATTTTTATACCTGAAAGATTTTAAATAGATACGCATTCCCGAGGTCATAAGGGGTATACAACTATTTTGTTTCAACTTTTAACTTACGACTCCAAACTAACTAGCAAAGTTAGTTTAGTCACTGAAAGTTGTCACTTGAATAACTACAACCAGGTCGCGTTAACTCCGTACCTGGTGCTCGTATATACATTTCAATGAGCTCTATGTATACAGTTAATTCGATAGGGTTGTAAAAGAAATTGACATGACTCGGACGCCTTACTCAGTAATCGATTGGAAGAAGAGCCAACACGGAAATCGTGAAAATCAACGGAAGAGGTGTTTGTTTAGCAAGGGACATTCCATTAGGCTAATAAGACTGGGAATGTCTAGATATGGCAAAAACGGTGAACTATATATAGCGCACTATTCTTATTTTACATGATCAATATAAGTCACAAGACCATAATACTAAAAATGTATTCAAATTATAAAACGTAGGTATTGTTGCTGCATTTACATTTTACTTCCTGTGTCAAATCAAAGACTACAATGTGTCAAATATACTTCTTAAATATTTCTTTAGGTATATCTAAACTAACCCCCTTATTCATAAAACTTAAAATGCCTCCGCTAAATAAAATGTGCTCTGTCCCTTTCTGACGAACACAAATATTAACGTGACAGATAAAGACAAACGAATTTTAACGCCATTTTAGTTAAAATAGGCTTGTAGAACGTTTATGAATACGGCCGTAAGTCTTTAGTAAGTAGGTAGGTACATATAGTCTAAGTAATATTGGATTTATATGATTACTTAGTGCCTACGGTGGATTAGTGCATTTAAACCAACGCCAACTTTCGACATCAAATTCCGCAATGTTGTAACTAATAAATTAAAAACAAAAATAATCTGATCTGTGATGAAGAAGTGGCGAATAAAAACAGAGATTGAGAATGATCTTTATATCATTCCGTTTTTAGCGTGGATTCGGTACAAACTTCATTTTGTAGCGGTATTTTCGGTTTCCATGGTTGTATTTTAAGGATCCGTAATATCCGAAAAATCCGGATCCAGGAGCCTGTCAGATCCGGATCGGAAATTTGGCGGATATCCGGATATTTCGGATATCCGGATATCCGGATTGCAAACCCTACTCACGCCCCTTAGTACCTATGTCAGAAAATCCGTGTGACATGGAAATTCTTACTCCATCTCATTTCATTATAGGCCAACCTCTAGTAGCCTTGCCAGAACCTCACTGGAAGGATACTAAAATATCACGTTTGTCACGATTTCAGGCCATTCAACGGCACTCTCAAGTTATATGGTCACGATGGCATAAAGAATACCTTAATACCTTGCAAGCTCGTAATAAGTGGTATACTCATTCGTTAGCTATAAGTTTAAATGATTTAGTACTCATTATTGATGAAAATACGCCACCTCTACATTGGCGTAGAGGTCGTGTTATAGAGTTGTTTAAAGGATCTGACGGCGTCATCAGATCAGTCAGATTAAAGACTCAAAATGGAGATTTTATTCGACCAGTGGTCAAACTGTGTAAATTACCTATTGAATGATAATCATGTTAGTGGTAAGGTCAATGTATGTAGGTTTATAGATCACGCTATTTGGACCTACGGTCACTGCATTTCTCATATCATGTTATCCTACTATCTTTTATATAAAATCGAAAAACCAGAACGGGGTTAAAACACGAAGGAACGAGCGAGATAGCGCCTTACAAAAAATACGATCTCCGGCGACAAGTTTCTCAAAAACAATGCAAGTAACACGACAAATAAATGTTAGAATCAATTTTCTGGATATTACCTTAGAATAAGAGCATAAAGGCTCCCGATTCTGTTGCGTATTTTCTCTACAATCACGTAATGAAATCTCGATAACATTGACAATTTGAAACGTAGGCCATTGTTCGGAAATCTTCGGAAATGCTCGGCTAACGTACGAATCATTTTACGTAATTTGATTATATCTGAGACTACATTTCCATGTTAGTATAATCGTTTTTTTCAAAAAAATTCAAAATTCAAAATTATTTATTTTCAACAAAGGTTTTACATTAAGTGTTCGTTTCCCCCTTTTAAGTTAAACACTTGTATTAGGAGGAAACGCTCTTTCATACAGGTGGTAACTGCTTGTTAAAAATAAGACTAAACATAGTTTGTTTTCAGCTTACTACTAAATAACAGTTTCTATCTTATTACTATACTTAGATTGGCTTCCGTTGTTATTAAGGTTACACATTAATTAAGTGAACTTAGATTAATTTAATCTAAATGAATGAAATGATTGAATGGAGGTGCAAATATAATTATAATTACGAGTTAGCGACTAACTGGGACGATATCGAATCACTTATGACTAACTGTTAGTCATAAGTAATTCGATATCGTCGTAATTTTGGCTTTTAAGCCAGTTAGAAATAAGTTTTTTACATTCTCTGTAGGTTGTGCTGTAAATTTTAGTTTGCTACTTTAAATTGTCGTTTAGCAAAATTAGTCCTAGCTCTTGATAATTGCTTTATTACTTCATAGGGATTACGTTTTTGTATTATATAGTGATCTCGTTTTAGATTTTTATGAATTTTCAGAATACAATTTAGGATATATAACTTTCTTATTGTAAGAACATTAGAATCTCTGTAAACATCAATAGTGCTGTATCTTTTGTTTTTACCTAAAAGTACTTTAAGAATGGACCTTTGAGCACGCTCACGTACCAAGAGTTTAGTTTTGTGAGTTCCCCCCCATACAGACAGACAGTAAAGAACGATGGATTGAACTAGGGTTTTATAGATATAGATTAATAGTTCCTTATCGGAGATATGCCTCAAGTATTTAAATAGCCATATGAGTTTTCTTATTCTATTAGCAGTAATTTCGATTTGTTGGTTCCAAGAAAGTAATTGGTCTACGTGGACTCCTAAATACCTAGTGGAGGGAACATTTTTGAGGTCAGAGCAAGTACAGTTATTTGTCAAATGATTTGAGCAAGTGTGAGCTTTTAATAAATGTGTAGTTCTATCAGGCTGAGTGCTGTTTTGAATAGAGAACGTTATGTAATTGGTTTTTTTAATGTTTAATGAAAGTAAATTAATTTGAAGCCATTTTATTACTTTAGACAGACCGGATTCAGCATAAGCGTATACCTCCTCCCAGCTGTCGCCGTGAAAAAGAAGTGCAGTATCATCAGCATACGAGATTACTAAGCCATTTGGAAGCTGAATATTGGTTAAATCATTAATATAAGTCAAAAAGAGTGTTGGGCCTAGTACACTTCCCTGGGGGACTCCAAAGGGGGTAGATAATTCATCTTTGCTATAAACATCGTTACAAAGTTTGACTTTTTGCGTTATATTATTTAAGTAACTTGTAATTAGATTTAAGAATTGCCCACGTATACCTAAGATATCCAGTTTACTGATAAGGATGGGGACAGAGACGGTGTCGAACGCTTTTTTTAAGTCGAGAAAAATACATAAAGTTTTATTTTTATTTTCAATATGTGTAGTGATCGAGTTTGTTAGTTCTAGAATAGCCTCTTCGGTATTTTTCCCTTCGCGAAAGCCAAATTGTCGAGGTGATAAAAGATTAAACTTGTTTAGATACTTGATAAGTCGGCTATTGATCAGTTTTTCTAGTATTTTAGAGATTGAGGGTAATACCGATATAGGTCTGTAGTTGTTAACGTCCGCTCTGTCCCCATCCTTAAAGACAGGGTGAATTATAGCCCGCTTCAGAGAAGCCGGGAATATCCCTTCTGTGAAACAGAGTGAAGTCAGATGTTCTATAATTGGGATTAATTCGGATTTTACCATTTTAATAAACGAGGTCGGTATATTGTCCCAGCCTGACGCAGATTTGGATTTTAGATTAACTATTATAGATTCTATTTCTTGAGGGTCAGGGGCAATTATACCAATAGAGGAGGAGTGTTGCTTTATGGTGTTCAAATAAGCTCTGAGGTCAGCGGTAGTATTGTTTACCATTTGCTCGGCAAGATGTTGGCCAACACTTACAAAGTGTTTATTAACTAGGTTAGCTGATGCTTCGGGGGTATTAGATATATTTACCAGTTTATCATTTTTATGTTTTGTTTTGTTAAGGTTAGTAATAGTTTTAAGCGTATGCCATAAGTTTTTGTTGTTGTTTTTAGCTTTATTAAGGAGATCTCTTTCATATTTCTGCTTTAATTTCTTTATTAAATTATTACAATAATTTCTATAGCGCCGATAAGTAATCTGTAGTACTTCATTCGTATTGTCACGTCGCAATTTTTTTTGTAATTTATTTCGGTTTTGGATACATTTTAGTACACCGGGGGTAATCCATGGTTTCAGAATTCGCTTATTACAAGGAATTTTAACTACTTTAGTACAGGAATCAATCGCATTTTGGATATATTGAAGTAATTTATTAGTTAGTATATTAGAGTCATTTATACGTAGTAACTCACCAAGATTATTATTTTTAAACATTTTTAAACAATCGATTCGAATCGGATCGTTATACAATTGATTCGGCTAAAAAAATACTGTTTATAAATAATAATGATTAAGACTGAACTTTGAAATTGCGGTTAGAGAATTTTACATGAAATGGAACGTACGCTGCAACCCAACCGTCCGGCACGTCAGAATCTCATCGTTAGACTGTCAAATCAAATGTCACTGTTTGTTACTTTGAAAATTGAAAATTGTTTCATATTTGCCTTTAATTACTATTTATCGTTTGTTATGTTATCGTTAGACCCCGGTATCGAAGGTGCAAAATGGTAGCTGTCAATTTCGAGCCATTACTAGGGAAGGGTAAACATTGTTTTGAAATATTAACTTCATGTCGATAAACATAGTTATATGTCGATATTTTTTTTATATCATAATGATAGTGTTTATTTTATAAAGTAGGACTAGTAATTACAAAACCAACATGTATTGAATATTTTTATTATTTACAAAAAAAATGTCCTTTATTAAATAATCAATATGACTATAATAATAGGACATGCGTTGTTGATTTTCTCTTGATGGCATTTCGACTCCATGTGCTTTTTAATATTCCAACATCTGGAAATGATGTATACACTGCACACTGTGTAGTAAATTTTTTCATTCGTTTTTTGGAGTTCAGGGTGTTCTGCAAGAAGTGACTCCATTTTCTATTGCATAAATGATTTTAGACGAATAAACTCGTAAACAGTTATTTAATCGAAGAAATTGTTGTAAAGTGACATTGATTATCTATTGACGTAAATAATTTATTATCAGTATAAGTGGCCAGTATTAATCTCTATTGAATAGGTTTATCACAAGAGTGTTCGTGCACTGCTCTGCAACTCGAAACATAAGAAAAGTAATAGCAACCATAGATATATCTTTTGTTGTACTAATAACTATTTATATTTTTATTGTCAATGATTATCATAGATCTAAAAAAATTAACTGTGTACAACCTAATGTATAGAAAAATCGTGTATCGATATCAACATCAAAAATATGATTACCCATCCCTAAGAACTTGAAAGCTACCATTTTGCACCTTCGATACCGGGGTCTAGTCATAAATAACCGAATCGAGGTCCAGATGAGAAAACAATAGGTCCAACCGATCAGAGCACTTGTTGCACACGATAACTAGACCCCGGTTTTTTTTTGTAAATAATAAAAATATTCAATACATGTTGGTTTTGTAATTACTAGTCCTACTTTATAAAATAAACACTATCATTATGATATAAAAAAAATATCGACATAACTATGTTTATCGACATGAAGTTAATATTTCAAAACAATGTTTACCCTTCCCTAGTAATGGCTCGAAATTGACAGCTACCATTTTGCACCTTCGATACCGGGGTCTATTTATGACATGCTCGGTAGTAAACTACAAGACCGAGTGAGGGATGTTGAGATCCGACGTCGCAATAAGGTGCTCGATGTTGGAGATACCATTACCAAACTCAAGTGGAGTTGGGCAGGACACCTTGCCAGGCACAATGATGGTAGGTGGACCAAAAAGGTGTCAGATTGGTGGCCATTTCTAGGTAAAAGGAGCGTCGGCCGTCCACCAGCTCGATGGGTGGACGATATTAGGAAGATTGCGGGTCACTTCTGGATAAGATTTAAGCTCAGATAGGGATGGGTGGCGTGCTCAAAGAGAGGCCTATATGCTCAGCAGAGGGCGATTACGGGCTGAAAATGATGATGATGGTCATACACAGATTTAGGTACGCGTCTTTCCTGTGGACATTATCAAAGTTAAGAGCTACGAAGCCTCATTTTTAGTTGGACTCTTAATCCGCATAAACGGTGTTTCCTCTTCTATATTACTATGTGATAAAAACATTATTTATATGCACGTGAGCTCTTAATTATTGACCACAGGAGAGACGAATTTTGTTTTATGCACTGTGTAATACCCGAATGCTCATATTTATGATTCATATTATGTGTTTGTAATTGTTTGTGACTACAGAATATCGTCTGACATGTGGAAGCCAATCCTGGACATACACAAATAAAATTAAACATAAAATCAAATAAAAACGATCCATGGAGAGAAGGTTATTAAAGTTAAGAAGAATACATAAAACCAGAAATGAAGATTTCAGAAAACATACAAAAATAACAGATGCACTTCACCAAGCACTGTGCCTTAAGTGGAAATGGGCAGGCCATATCGCCACATATAAGGAGAAAAGATGGGCACTAGAAGCAACAAAATGGTCAGGGCCGAAAGTCAAACAAAAGAAAGGTAGACCATGAAGACGTTGGACACACAACATAACCGAGGTTGCCGGACCTAGCTGGATGAATTTGGCCAAAGATCGGGATAGCTGGATGAATTTGGCCAAAGATCGGGATAAATGGCATGAGATGGTCCATATAAGAAAACATATATCCTACTAATATTATAAATGCGAAAGTTTAGATGTTTGGATGTTTGTTACTCAATCACGCTTAAACGGCTGAATCGATTTGAATAAAATTTTGCACGAAGGTAGTTTATAGCCTGGATTCAAATATAGGATAGTTTTTATCCCGGGTCCACGCGGACGAAGTCGCGGGCGGAAGCTAGTATTTGTATAAAAACATTAACACAACTTTTTAGATTCGTGAATACTAACAATATGGAAAAATTAAGCTCTAAAAGTATCTCATGACGAAGCCGGAAGATGGCTGGTGGGGCTCTATGATGGATGGGGCTAAGATAGTCGAGTTTGGGCTCGTTTGCTTTGTTATCTTCAGTACTTACCATTAAACATGATGGCGAGGGTCTCATGACGAAGCGGGAAGATGGCTGGTGGGACTCTATGATGGAAGGGGCTAAGATAGTCGAGGTTGGGCTCGTTTGCCTTGTTATCTTCAGTACTTACCATTAAACATGATGGCGAGGGTCTCATGACGAAGCCGGAAGATGGCTCGTAGAACTCTATGATGGAAGGGGCTAGGATAGTCGAGTTTGGGCTCGTTTGCTTTGTTATCTTCAGTACTTACCATTAAACATGATGGCGAGGGTCTCATGACGAAGCCGGAAGATGGCTGGTGGAACTCTATGATGGAAGGGGCTAGGATACTCGAGTTTGGGCTCGTTTGCTTTGTCATCTTGAGTACTTACCATTAAACATGATGGCGAGGGTCTCATGACGAAGCCGGAAGATGACTGGTGGAACTCTTTGATGGAAGGGGCTAGGATACTCGAGTTTGGGCTCGTTTGCTTTGTCATCTTCAGTACTTTCCATTAAACATGATGGCGAAGGTCTCATGACGAAGCCGGAAGATGGCTGGTGGGACTCTATGATGGAAGGGGCTAAGATAGTCGAGTTTGGGCTCGTTTGCTTTGTTATCTTCAGTACTTACCATTAAACATGATGGCGAGGGTCTCATGACGAAGCGGGAAGATGGCTGGTGGGACTCTATGTTGGAAGGGGCTAAGATAGTCGAGTTCGGGCTCGTTTGCTTTGTCATCTTCAGTACTTACCATTAAACATGATGGCGAGGGTCTCATGACGAAGCCGGAAGATGGCTGGTGGGACTCTATGATGGATGGGGCTAAGATAGTCGAGTTTGGGCTCGTTTGCTTTGTTATCTTCAGTACTTACCATTAAACATGATGGCGAGGGTCTCATGACGAAGCGGGAAGATGGCTGGTGGGACTCTATGATGGAAGGGGCTAAGATAGTCGAGTTTGGGCTCGTTTGCCTTGTTATCTTCAGTACTTACCATTAAACATGATGGCGAGGGTCTCATGACGAAGCCGGAAGATGGCTGGTGGGACTCTATGATGGAAGGGGCTAAGATAGTCGAGTTTGGGCTCGTTTGCCTTGTTATCTTCAGTACTTACCATTAAACATGATGGCGAGGGTCTCATGACGAAGCCGGAAGATGGCTGGTGGGACTCTATGAAGGAAGGGGCTAAGATAGTCGAATTTGGGCTCGTTTGCTTTGTTATCTTGAGTACTTACCATTAAACATGATGGTGAGGGTCTCATGACGAAGCCGGAAGATGGCTAGTGGAACTATATGATGGAAGTGGCTAAGATAGTCGATTTCAAACTCAAGCTCGTTAGC
Source organism: Epinotia bilunana (assembly GCA_947049275.1). NCBI lineage: Eukaryota > Metazoa > Arthropoda > Insecta > Lepidoptera > Tortricidae > Epinotia > Epinotia bilunana. The sequence goes on from OX346263.1 coordinate 227,285, forward strand.
TTATTCATGTATAGTCAGTTATTAAATCAAAAAAACATTAGACACGTATTTCTTATTTTTTCAATAAAAAAAAAAGTATTGAAGATATAGCCCGTTAAAGTTCCGCGTGAAGTCACGCCGTGCCACACTTTTTACCACAACTGTCGTCACGAGTCCGCACCTCTGAACTTTGACGTGCTTTTTCTGTCATTTTTTTTCCTTGACAAAAGAAAACATACGTGTCCAACATTTAGTGATAATGTAACCGACGGGATAATTACAATAATATTTTTTTACTCAGGAAACATTTAACCTGTTGATGGTGCACCAACTGTTTATTGTTTTAGTTAAGGGGTTAAGTACCTGAGGTTATCATCGATTTTTGCCGACTTATAATCGTATCTCCTACTTTTGCACTACAGATAGAACTATAAGTCAAACGGCTATCAGTTTTAAACATTGTCTAAAAACACTTATTTCATGAAAGATTACTACTACACTACACTATTGACGTGAAAGATCTAACATAATACGAAATCTACAAATGGGTTCGTCTATGACGTCTCTGAAAACGTATCTAGGGTTTTCAATTTAAACTAATTAACACAAAAGTTATGGCCAGAAAACCAGTTTTTTGTCCTATAATTGTTCAACTTTGATGGAAAATATCTCGAAAACAATGAACTTTGAAGTAAATATGGGATACTATATTGCTAGCTAAGCTACAAAAGACATTAGAAAACTAAGGGATTGGCGTCATTGGCGTATGGGAGCCCCTTAAAATGGGAAGACGCAAGGAAAGATACAATACACGTCAAAATGGCCCTAAGTATTTCAACAAACGGCTTCTTGCTCCTATTGCACGAACAAAGAGACGAAATGAATTAGGAATTTCCAATGTAAGTATATTTTTTTAAACACTTGGCATTATACAAAGTGTAACAAAAATGGGGTATGAACTGATCAAGGGCTTAACAGGTATCGTGTTCTAATAAGAAAAAAAATTTTTTTGACGCGTTTGTTTTTTACATTTCTATGGAGCTTGTCGCCCCAGTCGGCCAACGCTCCATACTAAGGTAAAAAAGAATCGCGTCAGAATTTTTTTCTTATCATTTGTTGTACACCCTGTATTAAGCAGATTTTTGGCAGATAATAAGAAATTTCTTATTTTCAATGTACTTATTACTAATTATGTTTTTAGACATCATCGAATAATCCGATTGGAGTAGGGTTTGCAATCCGGATATCCGGATATCCGAAATATCAGGATATCCGCCAAATTTCAGGTCCGGATCTGACAGGCTCCTGGATCCGGATTTTTCGGATATTACTGATCCTTAAAATACAACCATGGAAACCGAAAATACCGCTACAAAATGAAGTTTGTACCGAATCCACGCTAAAAACGGAATGATATAAAGATCATTCTCAATCTCTGTTTTTATTCGCCACTTCTTCATCCCAGATCAGATTATTTTTGATTTTAATTTATTAGTTACAACATTGCGGAATTTGATGTCGAAAGTTGGCGTTGGTTTAAATGCACTAATCCACCGTAGGCACTAAGTAATCATATAAATCCAATATTACTTAGACTATATGTACCTACCTACTTACTACACTTACGGCCGTATTCATAAACGTTCTACAAGCCTATTTTAACTAAAATGGCGTTAAAATTCGTTTGTCTTTATCTGTCACGTTAATATTTGTGTTCGTCAGAAAGGGACAGAGCACATTTTATTTAGCGGAGGCATTTTAAGTTTTATGAATAAGGGGGTTAGTTTAGATATACCTAAAGAAATATTTAAGAAGTATATTTGACACATTGTAGTCTTTGATTTGACACAGGAAGTAAAATGTAAATGCAGCAACAATACCTACGTTTTATAATTTGAATACATTTTTAGTATTATGGTCTTGTGACTTATATTGATCATGTAAAATAAGAATAGTGCGCTATATATAGTTCACCGTTTTTGCCATATCTAGACATTCCCAGTCTTATTAGCCTAATGGAATGTCCCTTGCTAAACAAACACCTCTTCCGTTGATTTTCACGATTTCCGTGTTAGCTCTTCTTCCAATCGATTACTGAGTAAGGCGTCCGAGTCAGGTCAATTTCTTTTACAACCCTATCGAATTAACTGTATACATAGAGCTCATTGAAATGTATATATTAACGCGACCTGGTTGTAGTTATTCAAGTGACAGCTTTCAGTGACTGAACTAACTTTGCTAGTTAGTTTGTAGTCGTAAGTTAAAAGTTGAAACAAAATAAAGTTGTATACCCCTTATGACCTCGGGAATGCGTATCTATTTAAAATCTTTCAGGTATAAAAATACGGTGGTATAACCGTTTTTAGACACTACATGTGACCAAAGAGCCGGCAGCTTCCTCGCACAGCGGATTAGTATTGCTATTCAGCGAGGTAATGCTGCCAGCATCTTTGGTACGTTGCCACGGGGGCCCTTTTTAGAGTTTTTTTAAGTTAGCTTTAGATTCTTATATTTTCGTTATTGTACATAGTTTTATATTCGTTCTCTTTGTATAATATATTGCATTACATCAGTGCGTATTGGTAAAAAAACTTAAAAATACATGAATACAGTTTTTTCTTAGTTTGGCCTTACAATTCCTACTTTATACAAAAAAAACCTTGTGGATCCGTTTTATCCGAAAAATCCGGATATCCGGATCCGTTCGATTTAAATATCCGAAATATCCGGATCCGAAATATTGGCGGATCTTGCAAACCCTAGATTGGAGTATTGGAAACAAAAAATGAGAATGGAAAAAGTGCAGCGTCCAATGTTACGGCACGCAATGAATCTGTGGTAAGGTTTTGTTTTTAAATAATAAAGAGGTTACAATATATTTAACACTAAAAAAACTAGCTAATATCAACATTATCAACATTGCTATGTATTGCACTGTTTATAGGAATCGTCATGTGAGGAAAAGGTCCAGAACGAACATTCCGTGTCAACTATAGAGTTTACAGTAAGTGTAGTTGATTAAAATTTTTAGTTGATTTTTCAATCTGTAGTAGAGTTTGCATTTGCAACTTACAAAAAAAAATCTGTGACATACGGACGGATAGACAGACAGACGGACATGACGAATCCATGGCCAAAATGGCAAAAATGGAAACTTACGATTAAAATGCTCTACTTAAATTTATATGTAGCACTTGATTCGCAAATTCATACTTTTTAATGTTATTACAGGAATCTTTTGAAACGAACTCAATGGCCGAAATCGACAATATTTTCAGTCATTGATATTTTTGGTTTTTTGAAGAAACAAGAGCTAGCTTTTAGTGGACTTGGCTAGATTGGCTATTTTTTTTGTCTACCCTGTCTAAAACTCTGTGCACGCCACTGCTGATTGCTAGTTCAATTCCAACACTAGTCCACTGGTAACACTGCGTTATTATTACTTTGCTTATTTTTTTCTTTTCCTTAGTTAACGGACAAATTTCAATAAAAATAATAATTGCGTTTTGTATTTTATTCCTTATACCATCCACGGTTTTATAGAGATTTATTATTAGAGAATGATGAGCTACTAACTTTTAGCTTGTGACCGACCGTACCGATCGAGCGAGCCGGCGGTAGTGTGCGTGATGACGCACACACAGGTGCACATGCCAAATCGGTGCCCGCGTGAAAAGCTCGGCGCAGTCTTAAGTTCTCAAGATGGCTTTCTTTACTCGGACATTACTTTCCGGGCAGCGATTGTAATAGGCGCGTGTTTTTAGGTTAGGTTAGCACCTAAGCTTCAGTACTTCAGTATCATGATACTGAAGAATTACATGTAATTAACGTGTGTTTGGTGATCAATACAAACAAGTAAAAGCTCATCATATTCATTCCGGTGTTTCCGGTGTAGTAAAATGGCTTTAATACCCCCTGGAATGAAAATAACACCGGAATGATTTAAAATGTAGCTTCACTTCATCAAACAAATAAATTACTTATTTTATTATAACTTATACTTATTTGATCTAAGTGTATATAACTATTATCCGATATTTTTATTTTAAATAGATGTTCCGCTATATTGATTTCGGTCAACTTACTTGATTGTTTACGCTTGAAGAAAATAAAAATAATTTATTTTATTTCTTCAATCAAAGTACAAATACTTCTTCTCAAGGTAAGCTTAATTAGTTTCACCTATAATGATTTTTAAAAATAGAGGCAAAAAAATATAAGAAGACTAAGAAAAATATGACATATTTAATTAAAGTGTGTCTCAACTTGTCCTAGTTATTTTTTTATACAAAAAGTTTTTTCCTCGAAATACTAACCCTAGAAATAGCTTTAATCTGAAGAATATTTCAAATGTGACCTTTGTAATGGAAAAGGGTTTAAATTCAATTTAAAGTTATATGGAATTATACTGATTATAACTTTCGCAATTTACGCTCATTACTGTAATAAACCTGGACTTAATCGCGTATACTGGAAAAAAATATTCAGAAACAATACCAAGATTTAACAATTATAAAATAATTATAAAATGATTTTTTTCGATGTAAACTGTTTTCGTGTTGTTTTAATGTGTCTAAAAAGAAAACAAGTCCATTTTTCTATGATGAGTCATAGGCAATATCCATATGAACATTTTGAATGTTATTGCAACAATGGTACTTAGATCTTATGGTTATGTTTACGTACCTATAAATATAAAAATATGACTACCCAAGGAAGCACTAAAGTTACCATCTCCTAGGGTAAAAACATATTTAAAGACTTTCCTACTGAAAAAGGCATATTATACCGTTGAAGAGTTTTTAAATGATAAAGCTGACTGGCCTCCTATAGGACTACATAAAGACCTTGATAATAATTGAAACAGACATACATTGAATTACTTAGAATTAGGTGACATATTAATTATTTTAATTAGGAAATGTGTAACAGAATAGAAATATTGGTGATAAAACGGATATATAGATACAATGTATAATCTTTGACGATGCAAAAGTGATTATGAAGTCCTACTTGAATAAATGATTTTTATCTTTATCTTTATCTATCTTTATGTATGATACTTAAATACTGAATAACTTAAAAATGTTGAGGATCAATGTCCGCGCATCTATAATGTTCATGGTTGATTTTGAGTTGTCATAAGAAAGATGTGATTTCGGTTAGGTTTATTTAAATGGAGTAAAGTATAATGTAATAGTTTTAGCTGTGATGATATTAAAGAAGTAAAAGAAAAGAAGATGTTTTAATAATTGATTAGAATATCAACAGTGGTAGCAGAGCGTGCACCAAAAAATTTGTACCTATATGCAGCTATGAAAAAAAAGACCATCGATTATGGCGGCAACAATTAAAATAAAGCAATTTGCGGGAGAAGATTTTGCTATTGGGAAATTTCGTTTAAGTAGTATATTGAAAGAAAATGAATGCTTAGGAGCGTTAGAAGACGAGGACTTCGCGGCTATAGCAGCAAACAAAAAATTGGAGGCTCGAGCTTAGAGCCTGATCATAAGTGCCGTAGCTGATAGTCACATTGACTATATACAAGATGAAGACACGGCTTATAAAATGATGTCGAGAATGGAAAACCAGTTCATGAAAAAGGGAACTCGCAGTAAGCTGTTTTTACGACGCCAGCTCAATGACATGAACTATAAAGAGGCAACGTCGCTGGCGGAACATTTTGTGTCACTATCTAAAATATTCGGACAATTAAGGGATGCAAGCAGTGCTTTATCAGAAGAAGAAAAGGTAAACGTACTGTTGTTGTCCATGCCAGATTTCTACGAAATGGGAGTGACAGCAATAGAATCGCTCCCAAACCTGACAGTAGATACAGTCATGGATAGACTGCTCGGTGAAGAAGAGAAGCGCACAAAAAGAGGTTGTACAACAGAGCATCACAGAAATGCGTTTCTATGTTTTGCATGCGGAAAAGAAGGACACAAACGATATGAATGCAGAATGAGATACCAGGAAAGAAGAGGACAAGGTTTTGGCACACCAGCTCGAGGATATGGACGAGGCACACAAGCGCCTCAGAGGGCAGGCTTTAGGAGTCCAGGATTTACTAGAGGACGAGGACACAGTTTTAGAGGAAGATCTTGGAGAGGAAATCAAGACCAGCATTATTCTCAATCGTATTCTGCAAGTAATGAAAATGCTTTTTGGCAGGGATTGAAAAAGGTCAAGGACCTGTGAGCGATGAATGGAACTGCATCACATGGTATATGGACTCGGGATCATCTGATCATCTGATAAATCAGAAAAATGCGTTTACTGAGTACCTTGAGTTGAAGCAGCCCAAGGTAATAGCAGCAGCCAAGAATGGAGTGAGTCTGGTTGCAGTTGGGGTCGGCAATATACATGCAAGATGTATGATTGGTAGCAGGTATGTCGATTGTACTATAAAAATGTATATTATGTGCCAGAACTGAGAAAAAACTTGTTATCTGTCTCTAAAATTGAAAGTCATGGGTATAGAGTTGAATTTTTAAAAGGGAAAGTCAGAGTTTATAAATATGAGCTGCTGAGCTGACAATGATTGGTAATAGTAATGGATCATTGTATACAATCCAAATGGAAATATTATATAACGAATGTAACAAGTACCGATCATAATAATCAAGTGAGGCAGTTGTGGCACAGACGGTTTGGTCACCTTGGAATAAGAAATTTAACTTTGCTTTCACGAGATCAAATGGTAGATGGCATTGACGACCTGACTAAATGCACATCTAAGAATCCTGTATGTGAGCCATGTTTACTAGGAAAAATGACAAGACAACCTTTTAACAAACTTGGACTTAGGGCGACTAGACCATTGGAGTTAGTGCAAACTGACGTTTGTGGTCCAATAAACCCACCAACTGAGGAAGGATATAAATATTTTCTGACGTTCATTGACGACTACACCCATTTCGTATGGGTGTACCTTCTCTCAAATAAAAGTGAGGTTTTTGACAAATTCAAACAGTACTATTTTTATGCGACCAATTATTTTAATGCAAATCTTTTAAAGTTAAAATCTGATAACGGACGCGAGTATGTTTTGTTTCTTTAACAGCGGAATACAAATGCAGTACACAGTACCGTCCAATCCTAAAATGAACGGTGTCCGTTCTGCTACACCGTGAATAAAACTTTAATAGAGAAGGCAAAAACCATTATATTAGACTCAAATCTGGGTAAGGAATTCTGGGGGCATGCAGTGTTGTTTTCAGCATACGTAACAAATAGAAGCCCAACTGTTGGAAAAGATAAGACACCATCAGAGTTATGGGAAGGCCGGAGACCTAATGTGTTAAATATGCGAGTATTTGGCTGCACAGCCTATAACCATGTACCAAAAGAGTTACGACAAAAGCTGGACGATTCAGGTAAGAAAATGATATTCATAGGATATGTAACCTCAGGATATAAATTGTATGACACTGACACAAGGAAAGTTATATCTGCGCGAAACGTAATATTTGACGAAACAAAACCGGAAAAGGACAACACTGTAAACTGGACATGATAGAGAAGAACAAAGATAATATAAGACACGGGGAACCAGAAAGTAATGAAGGAGGTGATGAACATTATGAACTAGCAGATGACAAGGAAGAATCAGTAAGGAAACAGAATCAAGAAGCTAAGAAAAATGGAAGAGAAGAAGAGGCCGAGAAGAAAGAAAGTTCAGAAAGAGGGAGAGGAAAAAGACAAATAAAGAAACCAGTATGGCAAAAATACTATACTATTGACTAAGACCAGAATGATGCAGCATTATATGCCTTATTAGCTAGTCACCAAGATGCTCCAACAGAGTTTGACGACATCAAAGGAAGAAAAGATGAAAAGGAATGGAACTTAGCAGTAAAAGAAGAATTTAAGGTTTTAGAAGAAAATGAGACATGGAAGTATGTACCTATGCCAAAGAATGATAAACTGCTGGATACTAAATGGGTTTTTACAAAGAAAAACGTTGGAGACCAAGAAATATGTAAAGCAAGATTGGTGGTGAGGGGCTATCAACAAAAGGACAAGTTAGAAAATATATACTCGCCTGTATTGAAGTTGCAAACATTGAGAGTACTATTAGCAGTTGCAGCGCAGAAGGACTATGCTATTCATCAAATGGATATTAAAGGCGCTTTCTTGTACGGACGGATTAATGAGGCAGTATACTTAAAACCTCCAAAAGGACTAAGAGTCCCGCAAGGAAACGTTTTAAGATTACAAAAGTCCCTGTATGGCTTAAAGAAGAGTCCAAAGTATTGGTATGAGAAATTCACAGAAGTTATTACTGAATGTGGTTTTATGCGCTCTCAAAATGACTATGTGAACTTCTTAAAAACAAAATTTAATATGAAAGATTTGGGTGACAGGAATTTAATGTATCTTGTCTAGGTATTAGCATTCAGAAAGAACAAGATGGTATTTATATAAATCAATCAAAATATTTACAAAAGGTCATTGAATCTTATAATATGGAGGACTGTAGAGGGACTAACTCCTATGGACTTTAATTTTAAACTGGACTTTGACTCGACCGAAGTTGACATGACCTTGGAACATCAGTGTAGATCTCTCATTGGTTCTCTGATGTATGCAATGGTGAGTACTAGACCGGACTTGGCTACAGCTGTGTCATATTTGAGTAGATTCCAGTCACAGCCAACTTTGAAGTTATGGCAAGCTTCGAAGCGTGTTCTTAGATATGTCAAGCAAACTATTGATTATAATTTGAAATATTGTAAATGTAGAGATGCTAGCTTGATAGGCTTTGCAGATGCTGATTTTGCACGGGATAGTGCCAGAAAGTCCACTAGCGGATTTTTGTTTCAGTTATTTGGTAATATAGTAGCATGGAAGTCGAAAAAACAAAGTACAGTCGCATTGAGTACTACGGAAGCAGAACTGATTGCTTTGTGTGAAGCATCTGTTGAAGCTTGTTGGTTAATGAAAGTATTAGTAGACTTCAATATTGATGTCAAAAATACCATCATTTTTGAGGACAATATTAGCACTATGACAGTAGTACAGAATCCAGACCAAAAACGTTTGAAACATATTGATGTCAAACTTAACTTTGAGAAACAAAAGGTTAAGGAAGGAGTCATTTATGTTAAATATGTTTCCACAAGTGATCAATTAGCAGATATATTAACAAAGCCGTATTAAAAAAGATGTGATTACGGTTAGGTTTATTTAAATGGAGTAAAGTATAATGTAATAGTTTTAGCTGTGATGATATTAAAGAAGTAAAAGAAAAGAAGATATTTTAATAATTGATTAGAATATCAACAAAAAATACATATTCGTTTTTTTTATATGTGACTGATTATTTTAAGACATTTTTTGTTGTTTGATTATAAAGTTTCCTGGTGAATCAGTTTCTGTATCTAATTATGTTGTTTTTGTTTACTAGAAAGATTATGATTATGTTTTTTAAAGTTTATAAACTCATTTTGAACAAACGTTTAAATTATGATATTTGCTGTCATACTTTTAACATTTAAAGCAATAATTGTTGTACTAGGAGTTTATTTATTCCATTAAGAATAAACAAATAAAATATAATTTGAGATTAAAAAGTATTGGTTTATTTTACCCATCAATATTTTTAGTATAAAAAAGTTAATACAGACTAAACTTGTTAAATACTAGGTGAAGCTGTAAAAATAAATAATTAAATCATTTTAAAACACTGTTCTATTGTTCAACATAGCAATATTTAAGACATAAATAGACTAAAAGTAACCTAAAATTAATAAAATAAAAAATCATTTAAAGAAGGTCCCCAAGGTCGGACCCCTGCGGAAGGGTTCCCATAAGACCGGCTGCGTTCCCCCTTTGGATAGCTATGCCGATCCGTTGGGCAAGAAACGAGCCAGCCCTAATATGGTCTCCGGATACTCTGACCAATTTTTTTGAGATTTGGCCGAATAATTGGTGTGCGCCTGGGCTCCAAGGTCCGAGCGTTTCAACAGCAAAAGCCGCAAAAACATGCCGGTCTGTGAGGCCGATGTATTTGCGGCACTTTGCTGCCTCGGCCGCTGCAGCTGCCCCACCTGCTCTCAAAGATGTAGTGCTAAGGTGGGACGGCGACAGGGTGTCTACGTATGTGGCATCCCAAATAAGAGGCCGTCCTAGTTTCCAAGGCACTAGGGTCATACCGTCTGGCCTCTTGCCGTCGTCCCGCGCCAACCCCGGCGGTTCCAGTACGGCCGGCACGTTGGCGCTGACGAAGGCCCGACGGATGATATCATTGAGGCAGGCGTGGCGAGACAGGCGACCAGCACTCTTTGCGCAAGATAGGCCATGGTGCCCCAGGCTTCCCACCAAGGTTCCGCAGGGGCAACGATGTGGAGAAACAATGTCGGCCCCAAGGCGTAGACCGACAGCCAATCTCAAGGTGTTGCAGTCAAGGAGTGTACCGTAGTTTGTAGAGGGAAGAGCATGGAGCCATGAGCCGGCCTCCCTTTCCGACACAGCCAGTAGTCTTGCTTTTTCCTGGCTGGTGGAGCAGGATTCTAACATTTCACCCCTTTAGGGGGCAAATAGATCTGCATATTATAAAAGAAACCTGCTGTCCTGCTTTCATGTTTCTAGCCACAGTTTAATATTAACACATTACTTAGGTATGTGAACTTTCAACCCCTATCTTAACCCCTTCAAGGGATTAGTTAGGAAAATATCCCTTATCAATGTTTTTGGCTGTACATTAGGAGCTTGTGGCCAAAGTTTTAAACGTCTTACTCTAAAAACGACATGATTCCCATACAAATTTTCAACTCTTTTTTAACCCCCTTAGGGGATGATTTTTTATAGCAAAGTTAAATCATTTGTTTGGCTTTTTAGTAAGAAACTTTCATACAAAGATTCAAGTCTATAACTTGCAAAATGAACGATTTCCATACAACGGTTCGACCCCTATTTCACCCCCTTAATGGTTGAATTTCGAAAAATCCTTAGTACACGTCCACGTACTGTAAAGAATATATCTTACAAATTTCATGCTTATATCGTTAGCGGTTTAGGCTGTGCGCTGTCTGTCAATAGATTAGTAACGAAGAGTTATATATATATACTGCTAAAAAAAAATAAGGGCCACTTACATTTTTCTATTTTATTGTTAATTATTGGACATAAACTAATTGATAGCTGGCTAATTAATGACTCCCGTGTCCCTACAAAATCTAACCTTTTTCATGCTGGAGTTTAAGTCTAAAAGCTAGAAAAAAAATATTGCTGTTTAATATAATTTTCACGTAACGATCTCCATACTTGTGGCCCCTATTTTCTTTTGAGTAGTATATATTAAAAATACTTGAAACAATAAATCACACAACGTTTTCCATGAGATAATTCAACTATTTAATGAATCATCATACCTTGAACAAAATAGTTTTCTCTCGGATCGGCAATATGGTTTTCGACAAGGAAGGTCAACCGAGAACGCGGTGACACTTTGACAGATATTGTTGCCTCCCATCTGTATCAGGGGCGATACTGTGTAGGCGTTTTCCTTGATCTATCGAAGGCGTTTGACACGGTTTCGAGTCCAATCCTTCTTAGAAAGCTGGAAATTCTGGGCATATGTGGAACTGCTCTAAACAGGTTTGCAAGCTATCTGTCTGATAGGATGCAGCGGGTAAGAATTAACCAGTTCTTGAGTAATTCGGAACCGGTTTCCTTTGGCGTCCTCCAGGGCAGCATTTTGGGTCCCACTCATTTCATAACTTACATCAATGATATAACATCTCTTGCTCTTAAAAATAGCGAAGTCATCTGCTATGCCGACGATGCTGCCATGATTTTCCACGGGTACTCGTGGCAGAGAGCCCATTGTGCAGCAGTGGAAGGCGTTCGACAGGTATCTGAGTGGCTTGAGCGTAATCTCCTCACCCTTAATACAACCAAAACACACTTTCTCTGTTTTCATAAAACGGCCTCATCACGCCCTCCTGATGATTTACGGGAACTGAAAATTCACGATCAATACTGTATCATCCTTAGAAATCATTTCGTCACCAGTTGCAGCTGTAATTGTATACACAAAGCCCGATCCCTAAAATACTTAGGGATTGTTTTAGATGAAAAACTTAATTTTAAAGAGCATATAACACTGACAACTGCAAGGGTACGTAAAATGATTTACACTATGAAACTGCTAAGGGAATCCTCCCTTAGCATATGTGATTGGAACCTTTTAAGGATAGTGTACCAGGGACTGTGAGTCTATTCTAAACTATTGCATCCTTGCTTGGGGCGGCATTTCTAAGTCTGTCCTGATCGTCCTGGAGCGCGCCCAGAGAGCGGTGCTGAAGGTATTCCTTGGTAAGTCTCGGCGTTTTCCCACTGTGAACCTTTTTGATGAGGCCCGGGTCTTGAGTGTGCGTAGATTATATTTTTTGTTTATGCACAGACAGGTTAGAAACTCTCCAACTTTCCCTGTATTGCTCAAAAAGAGAATTTTCAAGGTGCCCAAGCCTGCGTTCAAGACCAGTTTTGCAAAACGTTTTAAATCCTTCCTTTTCCTCCATATTTATATTATGTTAATTAGGACGTGTGATATTCGGCAGTGCTTTGTTTTTGAGGCCAAAAAGCGTATTCGGAACCTGTTGCTTACATGGGACTACAACAAGTCCGAAAGTATACTTTCTATTTTAAGCTAAATTTTACCAATTCTTGTATCTCTAATTTATGTAGGACGAATATCAAATCTAACGCAACATTTTGCATTTTTCATTTTTTCATTTTAGACACATTAACTCAAGCATACGCACGCACACTCCTCCGTAGATACCTAAGCATATACACAGTTACGCACACACACACACACACACACACATTTTTAAGTTAATGTCTAAAGATTATATAGTTTACAGGAGAATATTTAAAAATTGCTGTCAAAAGTTACTTATATTATATCCTGTTTGTTTTTACTTTGATTTACGGGCCGCACTTTATTCGGTCAATTCTATGTGTTTGGTTTACGTTTGACTTCCGCGATACAGGCCTAGCCCATAGTGTGGGGTCATCGACTTTGCATTTTTTGTACTGAATCTTTCTGGTAATAAAATTTTACTTTACTTTACTTTACTTTACAAACTGAATTGTCGACGAAAAATGAAAATACATGAAACGTTGACTTTGAAGTGAAATTAACAAAGTGAGTATCGACAATTTTATGATAAACCAGAATAGTCTTTCTTCAAATAGTTATTGTTTTTTTATGTGAGCTCATAATACTCTCCTCATTATATTATTTTTCAAAGTGGATTTTGTATTCGAAACACTTCATTTAAGATAAGATATAGTCGCTCAGTATAAAAAAAAAATTGCCAAATATTGAAAAAAATGCAGGGAACCGATTTTTGACTTTCGAGCGCTCGAAAATTAAATAAAAGTAAATGTTATTGTAGTGTCATAATCACAGGCACTTACTTTCTACCGATACAATTGAATACGAGTGGTCGATACCGCACGTTTTTAAATTTTCTATCGTCATTTCAAAATAGCATTTCATAATATATGTCAGTTTTCGAGTGAAAGAGTCGAGCGCTCGAAAGTCAAAAATCGGTCCCCAGGACGTAACGTTGACACTCAAACAAATATTAGGTCGCTCAAATATTATATGGAGCTTCTCATTTTGTATTTTAAGTAACTCAAATTAATGTTTGTAAGTTGTTTTTCTGTTGATTTCTCGTCACTCGCAGTCAGTCGCTCACTTAAGTAATACTATAACCTAAATTAATTATTTTGACACTTAAAACTTTAAATACTATTTTTTTTTAATAAATACAAATACAAAATACGTATTTTATATTTTGTACTAAATACTTTTTTTAAAGTATTTTGTATTTTATTTGTCTCCTTGATTGTAGATAATCTAAAGTTGGAGTTAATTATCTTCCTCGTAGGTAAACGTCGTCATCAACCCGACAATAAAACGCGGTCCTCGGTTTTAAAATGTGTTCCTAGTCGAAATAAGTTTTGCAGATAGAACACAACTCTCCTATCTCCTCCGTTGCGTCCACGCGAACAAATCGATGCAGCAATATAATAACGAAATAATAAAACCAACCGGCCTAAAACTGACTGTCGACGTTGACGTTGGTGAGACTGCATGGACTGCCGATAGTATAGTCCTCACCCGTCACTCGCGCCGAATGTAATATCTATCACACAATTCACACTGCGAGGACAGGACCAAATTTTCATTCTTTTATACAAAATTGGCGGGACCTAACCATAGACTCGATAGAGCGACAACATTTTTTATTAGGAAACTCTAATAAAATTATATCACGATCATTACTTCTAATTGTACATAAGGAGTACACGGGGTGGTGTAAAATAACATTTTAAATAAATCTTTGTGCAGGGAGCGTGGGGTGCGCGGCATAATGGCGACGCACCCTCCGCGGGAAAATCAAAACGACGTGAGCACACGAGGCGAGCGGACATTCACTGGAAATTCAACGTCAATTTGTTCGATCTTTCTAAACATTTAGTAGAGAGTCGTTCTGTACTTCCCCAGCCCCTTTCAATATGAGCCAGCTAACGTTCTGCTGTGGCCTACCTCTCGATGTTTCCTTCACCTCCTCTCTCCTCCTCTTTCCTCACGATGTTTTCCTTCACCGAAAAGCTAACGGTAAATATCAAATGATATTCCGTGTACATAAGTTCCGAAAAACTATGCTTTAATTATAAATTACTAGCTTCCGCCCGCGACTTCGTCCGCGTGGACCCGGGAAAAAAACTATTCTATATTTTAATCCAGGCTATAAACTATCTTCGTCCAAAATTTCATTCAAATCCGTTCAGCCGTTTAAGCGTGATTGAGTAACAAACATCCTAACATCTAAACTTACGCATTTATAATATTAGTAGGATGCTACGGCCTTACAGGGCTACCATGTATGAACTTAAATATCTTGGTTAAATATATGGTTTCTGCATTAAATAAATAAATAAAACTCATTGGTACGAGCCGGGATTTGAACCCACTACCACCGCTTGACAGCCGCATGCCTGAACCACTAGGCTAACGTAGCCTTACTAAATAACTTATTTAATTCGTCAGTGGCATTATGATATACCAGTTAACCTCGTTTAGGAGATATATAAGTACCTACTGGTTTTCAAACAAGCAAATGAGGTCTTGATTCACAATAGTAGGTATAGTAGGTAGATGCGATGCCCACACCTATGCTGCAGCAGGATAATTTGCTTAAATCGTTCTATCGGCTTGACTATCTTTGTTTTGATTGCCACAGAAGTAACGAGTATAGTTAACTAGCGGTCAATTTATTCGGAGGAGTCGAGTGCTCGGTATTAGGGTGTCACCGAGTGATGATTCAACACTCGGTGGGGCACTCGATTATAAGTACTTAGATAATAATTACATCTGTCTAGCGTACTCATCTCATCATCGAGAGTACTGACTCGCCACTGTACTTAGGCACTCGTCATAGGTCCTCTTCGCTCTTGAGCTCGCAGCCAGACGCGAGCGCTCACAAACGAAGTTACACAGTCAAGTAGGTAACGAGTGGCCCTCGGCATTGTGAGCAGCACGTAACGCAGTTAGACGTAACGTAACGCGGTTACCGCGCGCCGCATACTAATGCCGGCCCGAGCCCGTGCCACGGACAAAAAATACAAAAATATGGCTGACCGTCCGGCCGTCAGTAAACTTGATTCCGGTTTTTTGCATTTCTGAACGTGTGCGCGGATTTTGCTGAAAATTGGTTTTCGGAGGTGGTTTTCCGCGTTCGTTCCGGTCAATTAGGCACATTAACTCGGTTATATCAGGTTCTCTTCTTTCATGGGTTTAAAAGTTGAGGAGACCCATTTTAGTAAGATGCCTCAATCGCTTGGTGAACTGCGTAATAGGGTGATAATGATTGTGACTTCAACACAGTCACAACTCACGGTAAAGATCCTGCCATTGATAACGCACATGTGACTCCTCTAGAGGTGCAGAGACGTGTCCACTTACAAATAGAACATACAATGATTACAATGTGCGCTGCTTCTACAATTTTACATCCCTCGATGAGTAATCTCTATCCACAATTCACCCAAATTACTTAGACCCGCGTTCTACAATTCAAATAACAATCGGAATGTCGCTTACCATTATGGGAGTCCATGATTGAACACAAACTGGAGCCGTACGCTCGTCTTCAATAATAAGTATGCAATTATGAAACGTATTCGTTGGACATAAGCTGTAGACTCGTATTTTAAATAGTTGGCCGCGGGTCGTGGCGAGAAATACGAGACGCCATAATCGGATTTGGCCGCGAAGCGACACCCCTATTAAACATCTGATGCGCTAAATCTATTCTACAATACGTCCGCAGTGTGCTGCAAACATAACTTTACAGCCGCGCCATCGATCCGCCGCGGGCGAGCCTCCGCCACGGCCCCCGCGCCCAGGGCAGCGGCGGCAGACGCAACTTGGCCGCGTCGCGTTACCGACGGCTGAAACATGAGCGGCTTACCTGGTTTGATGAATATCTCAATAGCTGCGCATTTGTAGGCGTTTACTTTATTAGAGCTTCACAAAAAACTGAGCAAGGCATTGTGGTTTGCTTTCATAATATAGTCTGACACGTGGTTTCAATCGTCTTCGTAGGAAACATCGCGCCCCTGGGCGCTCCGCTTTCAGACATTTACCAATTCACAATCACAAGCTTTCTAGCTACAAGCGGACCAACTCATATTAGTCTGAGCTTCGGTTATTAAATTAGTAGTTTTTACTGTCCGGTGCTCGACACTGGCTTATAAGTAGTTGACACCTTCAATATTCATAAATAACACTACGGATGACAAGCAGGATGTCTAAATAGTGGAATAAAAGTGTCAAACATTGGGCAGTTTATTTATCTACACGATAGCTACAAATCTAGACATCAAATTAAGATAGAAACGAGCTCACAGTCGAGTAAAAAAGGTTTCGTTAATCTAGAGACAGTCAGATGGATAGTTTTTCTTTAAGACCACCTAGGAACTCTTGGCTTGGCCGTGCCAGCTGCTCTCTCGATGCAATTGTAGGTAGGTACCATTAGGTTCGTTGAAAACGACCTACCTATATTGGCCCTCTCATAAACGCACGATTGATCGAAAATCCCAAGCGTCCACAGTCACTTATGTAGTTACTCGCACAATACCTACAGCGAGTGTTCGTACCTATCAGATGGAACGTGACAACGTCAGCATGTGGCGGCCCCCGGGCCGGGCGTGTTATTAATCATCTGCAGATGCCCCTCCCCGGGATTTACATGACAATTCGTCGGCGGCGACAATGTGCCATTAGCGGGCATGTGCGTTGCGTGCTGGCTGCGTGGCCGCAGCGTCACCGCTGCGTCGTGCGCGGTGGAACTGCCAGCGGAGTATCAGTTCGATTGTTTCGCTCTGATCTTGAAGTCATCCGTGCTTACATACATTACATAAGTTTAAATTCGTTCAGGGTGTTAGGGAGAGAGCCATGCTTGGCATCTCGTAAAAAAAAAACGTTTCGAGCATAAATAAATAGGGCCGAATAGGGTAAAAACTGTTGGAACCCATAACATGCATCTGTATACGTTTGTATGTCTACATGGTTTTATACAATAAAAAAAATCTATTTATATGGACGAAAGACTGACGTAGAGAGAGTCAGATATTATGGCGCAGCGTGAAGAAGGCGTCACTGTTGAACGGCCTCTGAAGGAGGGACTTTTGACTGATGATGATAATGCTTAGCTTTATGTAGGTATATCAGATATCACAAATTTAGTTACCTCTTTATATTTATTCGGAAAAGCAGCCGTATTCTACTGCCAGGGTAGCCGGTCCCCCGCGCACAGTGGGGCGGCGCGCGCGCCGCGGGAGCGCTCGTGCTGCGCCGGGCCCATTTACTCGATGGCAATTCGTATGATTACTTACGAGTACCTTTTGTTCTCTAATTACAGTTTCGTACTTAGATCACATAGCATACGCGACCGTCATGTATATAACCCTAGTGCACCCCCCGCTAGAAATTTAGAAATACAGAACGGCATAGTTCTTTCTAACCGAAGTAGGTAGTGTTACTACACTGTTGTTAGGTAAGTAACGCATACTATGAAAGCGAGTGCTAATCTAGACAATAGGGTAGGTATTTGTTTATTATTTTATTATTACTTCCAAAGAAAGAAGTCAAAAATATGTCTGTGACGTAATTCCCATTCAAATATCTTAATAAAAAACGAAGCTACTACCGTTTTAATATTTACCTATATTTGATTGAGAGAGAAAACGTTGGAGAAGTGGAAACCCGTGACGTTACGGGTCTGGAGCGTCATATTAAATAACAATCGTTTTATGTGAAGGTGCGTTTTGAGGCAAAGGGACAGAATAATAAAACTTTGGACACTTATAACTTTAAGATTATTTATTGCCTTGTGTTGCTTTTTTCTACATGAATCCTATGCATATACCTATTCAATCCTATTTCGACAAAATTCAACGATACTGATTATTTTTTAACCGACTTCAAAAAAAAGGAGGAGGTTCTTAATTCGGTTGTATTTTTTTTTTCAATGTTTGTTACTTCAGAACTCCGTCATTGATGAGCCGATTCGTAAATTTTCTTTTTAATTTGTAAGTATATGCTTCCAGGTAGGTCCCATTTTTTTCAAAAATTCAATTGAATGATGGGATCCATGAGGAATTGAGGGAACTCCTCAATTATATTAGGCACGCGTGTAGTAATTTTGGTATTTTCTATTATAACTCGTGTATTTACACCCGGAAATCATAAATTCGGTGGAGTGGAATTGATGATGAAGACCACAGATGACATATGGAATTCCTCAATTATGTACATAAAAGTACAAAAGTATATCACAGATTCTGATAAGATTCCGTTGAAATAGCAACTAATGAAGTGCCAAAGGTGATCCTTGTGGAATCGACGGAAGTCCTCAAATATTATCGGCCCACATACAGCGATTGGGTTTTTTTCTCTAATAATCAACCCATTTGCTCTCGGAAATCAGTTCATGTGGTAAATTGGAAAAGAAATGAGGAAATGTTCTCGTGGCTTGGCGGAGTACTAAATTGAAGTCGGTTAAAACTTTGTTTTTAAAGTAAATTATATGTACATAATTGAGGAATTCCATAAGTCATCTGTGGTCTTCATCATCAATTCCACTCCACCAAATTTATGATTTCCGGGTGTAAATACACGAGTTATAATAGAAAATACCAAAATCACTACACGCGTGCCTAATATAATGGAGGAGTTCCCTCAATTCCTCATGGATCCCATCATCCAATTGATTTTTTAAAAAAAATGGGACCCACCTGGAAGCATATACTTACAAATAAAATAAAAAATTACGAATCGGCTCATCAATGACGGAGTTCTGAGGTAACAAACATTGAAAAAAAAAAATATATATATACAACCGAATTGAGAACCTCCTCCTTTTTTTACGTCGGTTAAAAAAGGAGGAGGTTCTCAATGCGGTTGCATTTTTTATTATTATTATTATTATTTTTATTATGTTTAATGTTTGTTACCTCAGAACTCCGTCATTGATGAGCCGATTCGTAAATTCTTTTTTTTGTTTGTAAGTAGGTAGTTGCAGGTGGGTCCCATTTTTTTCAAAAATTCAATTGGATGATGGGATCCATGAGGAATTGAGGGAACTCTTCAATTATATTAGGCACGCCTGTAGTGAAGTCGATGTTTTCTATTTTAACTCGTGTATTTACACCCGGAAATCATAAATTTGGTGGAGTGGAATTGATGATGAAGACCATAGATGATGTATGGAATTCCTCAATTATATACTTAAAAGTACAAGTGTACGTCACAGATTCTGATAAGATTTCGTTGAAATAGCAACTAATGAAGTGCCAAAGGTGATCCTTGTGGAATCGACGGAAGTCCTCAAATATTATCGGGCCACATACAGCGATTGGGTTTTTTTTCCCTAATAATCAACGCATTTGCTATCGGAAATCAGTTCATGTGGTAAATTGGAAAATAAATGTGGAAATGTTCTCATGGCTTGGCGGAGTACTAAATTGAAGTCGGTTAAAACTTTGTTTTTAAAGTAAATTATTTGGTATCAACATCCCTATTGCGACGAGCTTAGACTAGCTTGGACGATCTCATTCAGGCACGACACACGACTCGCAGGAAACATTCCTCCCCTGTAACCTGTTAAGTGCGTGAGGGATGAATGCTTTACTTTCTAAACAAACAGCACTTCCTTAGGTTGACTCTAAAACTACTTAAATTTTCTAATCGATTTGGCGTTGAAACATCGAAGCCAACAGCTTATACGTCTCTATAGATCACCGTTTTGAATGCTTACCTATTTCATTTTCTTATTGCCATTGTAAGTGTAGTTACCGTTCTCCTCGATAGACTGTCGCGTCTATTCTTCCTCGTCACGACACACTCATGGTAGGTATCTACTCGCAGTGCCACGAGTTATGACGTTCCGCCGTTTACCCGAGCCTGCATAAATCTCCACCACAATAGCTCACGCCAACGGACAACGCCGCGGAACCACAGCGGAACTGCAGTGTGCCGTCTGCTTCCGCCCGCCATCTTGTCTGCTAACGGCCATATATTTTTATATCACCGTTTAAAGAAATCGTCCTTAAAGGAAGTATCCGACTCATACAAAAAACATAAAATGTCATTAAATATCCGGGTCAATTTATAATGTAAATTTATGTTAAGTTATGAAACAAAGAAAAATAAATAAATGTACAGTATTTAAAACAAAATTCGTCTTTCCTGTGATGAATAGTAGAGTTTACGTGCATAAGTATAAATAATGTTTCTATTGGCATAACTATGATGTAGGTATTCCTAAAAAGAGACGCCGAATCAGGCTTTGTAGCGCTTATTGTTGTCAATGTCCACAGGGAAGATGCGAACCTAAGTCTGTGTGGGTCCCTCGGCGTCGTGCAGCTGAGGCTGACTGGGTTTAATGAATAGTCACAAGGCGGTCTGCATTACCTAGGTGCCTACCTATCACTAAAAAAAATAAGTTGAGCATCGTTTTATTTCATTACTGCTGTGTATTTATTTTGGAACGCGGCAGCTGAGTCAACGTGAGTACAAACGTTATGGATACCAAAACGCGCCGCATTCTCGGAGCAGCGCCGAGTCGACCACTCGACCACTCCACGGCGCGGGCGCCATTGTCCGCGGTCACGTCCGCCATTGTGCGCAGACGAGGATGCTGTGTTATCGCAACTGGACCACGCGTGACTCGCCTCACCAACTCTAATTAGGGTTCTTACTTATTGGGGATTTTATTTTGATATCGCTTTGATGATGTCATAATAGAATGAATGTCATCAACGGGAGCTTGTTTGTTTAGTTGATCTCGTTTGACCGGCTCTATAATAATACCCTTACCTATAGTCACTGCTAAGCTAACCGACACTAAATTAGGGTTATTCTTGAGTATTCTTTGGTTCATACTATACGGTTTTATAAAGTAGGTAATACATACTTAAGTATAATTTCCACCAAACGGCTCGCATCACAACGGATCGGAAAGAATACGAACGGATGCGGCGACAGTCGATCACGTCCGGCAGGATGTCGACTTATCGACGCATACGATCGGCTCAGTACGCGAATTGTGAATGTATCCGTTTCTGCGCCTAGACCCCTACCGAGTTGACAGCTGCACGTCTAGCACACGACGGCCGCGACATACTCTCGATTTTTATCGCACTATACTTCTTCTTCTAAGTGTTCTAATAAGAGAGAGACGGATAGTGCGAGAAAAATCGAGCGAGCTCGCGCGCCGTCGCGAGCTAGCCGTGCTGAAAGGATCCGATCGGATACGAAGACAGGTGAACGGAGCCGATCGCGCGTCGTTCGGCTACGATCGCGTGTCGCGGAAGACGCCCGCGGTCAACCTGCTGAGCGCGGCTTGGTAATATAGACTTTAAGAACTGTGTAGGTACATGGTTTAATATCGTTTAAAGATTTTAAAATCCGTTCCGATCCCATGCGATGCGAGCCGTTTAGTGGAAATTATGCTTTAAGACAAATGTGTTAACTCTTAATTGTACCAAATTATAGGCCCATACCTAGTTTAAGTTAAGCCTCGCTGCCACTGATTCGGTAGTCGAACGACTTTGGCCAGGCAGGATAGAACTTCAAAAAGACGGTCAAAGAGTAAGTAGGTATAATGTGCAACCAGGTGGACATTGTTTTTAATTAGGTATATCTATACCTATTACCTATTCCATTTTGAAACTTATTAATGGTACCTATGTTAACTTGTGCCCACATAAAATTGAGGCTAAGTAGCTTTACTTTCGTCCACCAACGAAGAACTTTAATATTCGCAGTGGTAGCAAAATGCTGCAGTGAGTTAGGTATTACAAGCCATGTGACCGGACCGTTGGCTGCTCGGCGCTCGGCACTCGGCGGTAATAGTCGGTGCGGTGAGTATATTGTCGTGTCGCACTAATGGCGGAGGGGGGGGTAGCGACCGCGGTCCGCGATGCTATCGCTCGCCTAATGTAAGAGACCCCCAACCCGACCACGTTACACTACACTAAACAATGGGGGGTGCCAGAGCCAAGAAGAATTGTATCGTCGAAGTATTATGGGTAGGTTAGGTTAGGTTAGGACTAAATATGAAATAGACTTCAAGCGTAAGATTTTCAAAATAATTCTATACCTAATACAAGTTTTTTCATTGACCTCAACAAATTGTTCTGACACCAACTTGTACAGTAGGCACGGTCACAGTTGCCTATTTACTGCAACCGAATTAACACCTGAGAAATAAAATCTGATCTCCAGTGTTCAGTTGATCGTGGCGACCGTATCATCCTACTAATATTATAAATGCGAAAGTTTAGATGTTACGATGTTTGTTACTCAATCACGCTTAAACGGCTGAACCGATTTGAATGAAATTTTGCACTAAGATAGTTTATAGCCTGGATTAAAATATAGGAGTTTTTATCCCGGGTCCACGCGGACGAAGTCGCGAGCGGAAGCTAGTAAAGTATATAGGTAGGTAGGTAGGTACGTTCTGAATTTGTTATAGCGATAAGGTCTTTAAATCATTGACTTCTTGAATTAGGTATAATGAAATGAAACGTAAAGTAGCTATAGCTACCTAAATAGCCGCGTATACCTATTAATAAAGGGATGTAGAGTGTAGCAATCTGTAGAACAGGTAGGTACCTAACCAACTTGAACAAAATCAATTTTGTATTAAGCAGTAGGCAGATAACGCTGCTAACGAAATTTATAAAACTAAATTAAAGGAAAAAAATAGTGATCCGAGCTGGATTCAAACCTGCCAGAAGCATTTGAAATGTATCAATTTCGTTAGCAGCGTTACTCTGCCGTCCTAAGCAAAAAGGACGCATCTGACTACGAGTCTCATAGTTAGATGCGTCCTTTTTTCTTAGGATGGCAGTACTGCTTAATACAAAATTAATTTAGTATTGGGTGGCACATCGTTACTGACGTGACGAGTTTTCAATATAATTTGACAGTTGGTGCCGTTAAGAAGCTAAGTGTTCTGGTAGATGCCGCTACACGCCTCCCCTATAAGTATAAGTGAGATGTAGTGACCAAGACAGATTGTGCCCGTAGCTCAGTTCAGTTCGTTAGTAGGTAGCTAACGCTGCACGAACTGCAATGTGCATACCAGCCAGGGAAGTCAACGGAAACCGCACTTCACCTGGTAACAACCAAGGCTGAACAGGCTATAGAGAATAAAGAACTATGTCTGGCAGCTTTCTTAGACGTGGAGGGAGCGTTCGATCGCACCACGTATTAAGCTATCAGCGAAGCGGCTGCAAAACATGGTGTAGAGACGACCATTTGTAAATGGATAGGCAACATGCTAAATGGCAGACTAATAAAGTCATCTCTCTTGGGGGATGAGATAATGGCCACGGCCACAAAGGGATGTCCGCAAGGAGGGGTACTCTCACCAACTCCCTGGAGTTTGGTGGTGAACTCACTCCTGGTGGAACTCAATAAAGGTCCCACCCACACGGTAGGATATGCTGATGATTAAGTGATACTGGTGAGTGGGAAGTTCCCAGGCACGGTATCAGAAATCATGAACAAGGCACTGCAGACAGAGGAGAGATGGTGCGACCGGCACCAATTATCCATTAATCCAGGCAAAACTGTAGTGATATCCTTTACTAGGAAAAGGACCCTTCGCGGCGTACAGCAGTTAAAACTGTACGGGAGGGTACTAGAACTGTCCAATGATGTGAAATATCTAGGTGTCACTCTGGATAAGGAATTGAATTGGAAGAAGCATACAGATCTCACCATTACAAAGGCACTCAGGGTATTTGGAATGTGTAGATCAGCATATGGCAAAACATGGGGACTGAACCCAAAGGTACTGAAGTGGATCTACACCATGATGGTGAGGCCTATACTATTGTACGGTAGCCTGGTATGGTGGCCAAGGACTTTAATGAGCACATGCAGAGATGTCCTGACGAAGGTACAGAGATCGGCAGGCATGGCTATAACAGGGGCGTTTCGTACCACGCCTACAGCGGCGCTAGAAGTCCTTCTGGACCTACCGCCACTTCACATGGTGATTAAGTCAGAGGCGCGCAAATCGCTCTACAGACTAAGAACTCTTGGACTGCGGAGCGACAGCAAGCCAAAGACTAAGTACACAAACATGGAGACTGACGGTTTCTTAGACAGAATAACAAACATGGGATGTGACAAAATGCTACCCAAGTATGTATTCCACAGGAACTACACAACAAAAGTTCCATCCAGGGCCGAATGGGCCGAAGGTCTAGAACCACGGAGGTCTGGTGTCGAAGACAGTATATGGTACACGGACGGATCTAAAATGGGATCCGGTACGGGAGCAGGCATTTATGCGATTGACTTCAGTAGTAGTGTAAGCATGGGTAGTTTGGCAACCGTCTTCCAGGCGGAGACATACGCCATAATTGCCTGTGCACAGGAGAATATAGACAGGCAAACCAGAGGGCAGACCATCTATATCCTCAGCGACAGTCAAGCGGCCCTTAAAGCGCTTACGGCGCCGAAAGTGGATTCCAGACTAGTCTATAATGGCGTCCAGGCACTGAATAAGCTTGGAAGGCACAATAAGGTGCAACTAGTTTGGATACCGGGGCACGAGGGCTACGTCGGCAACGAAAGAGCGGATGAGCTTGCAAGAGGGGGGTCTACAAATCACTTTGTAGGTCCAGAACCATTTGTGGGACTCTCACAGAGAACCATAACTTCGGCTTTTAAAGCATACGCCAAAACCAAACACCAAACGAGTGGAGGAATGAGGCGGGCTTAAGGCACTCTAAGCTCTTCATAGAAGGAGTGGACTCGGGCTGGACTAACAAGCTCTGGAAATCCAGCACGAAGCAACTCAGAATCATATCTGGGGTGTTCACAGGTCAATTCAGGGTCAAGGATCTCTTGGCCAAGATGGGACTGTCGGACAGGTTATACTGTAGAATGTGTGGCGAGGAGGATGAGACCATGGAACACTTACTGTGTGAATGTCATGCCCTTGCCAGACAAAGAATGAGTTACTTTGGTAGCGACTATCCGCAACCAAAGGAATTCAAGGTGCTTCCGCTGAGCTGCATCATCCGCTTTGTGGGAATGATGGAGCGAGCTTGGGAGTAGGCATAAAGGAGAGGGCAAATGCACAAAAGATCCCGACGGGTCGAAGTGCATCCGAAAGGGCCCTCATCTAGATAAGATAAGATAAGATAAGGTAGCTAATAGGGCCATGTATGCCTTTGATTGCCGTCTCAAATTTGGCTCAGAGTATTAATATTTTCCTTTAAGAGTCCGCAGTAAGCTCGGCCGAATTTCACCTTCCCATACAAACGTAGTTACGCTCTCATTTTAAAAGTTACGTGTTGGATTGTGATGAAACTTTACTATACATTGACATGAGGTATATCTATGTCTGTAATTAGTTTATATGGTAACAGTTTATAAAACAAACGAAATACCTACAGCAAAAACAAGTTTTGTATGAAAAACTTAAATTCGCTGTATTTTTTTATTATGGTATCTGAAGAAATAGAAATAGAAATAGAAACAGAAATAGAAATAGCTTTATTGCTTTCATGTTGGTATACAGGTAGTTAAATAAAATATTGACATTACCTACACATGAGACCCTGTGAGGGTATTGCAAGTTTTATTTTGAATGTAAAACCTAAAACTGAAGCTAAATAAACTAATTACAGACATAGATATACCTCATGTCATTCTATATGCAGAGTTTCGTTACAATCCCACACATAGTTTTAAAATGAGAGCGTAACTATTACGTTTGTATGGAGAATCGAGCTTACTGCGGACTCTTAATTTGAGATTTATCATTTATCAACTTGAGTGACTTGATGACACATTCGTGTATTTTGAAATGTCAGACATTAAATCTCTTTAAGGTTTGACAGCGCTGCGTCAGCCGGCGTCAGGTAGGAGTCAGGACGCGGCTCCCAGCTAGGCATGTGCGGATGTTGGAATAGAGGTTATGTGCTGGCAGGAGTGGGTTGGGTATAGCGGGTGCGCGCGGCGGGCGGGGCCAGCGCGGCCAATCCTGTAACCGATACCTTGCTTCTTCAACACTCCCGCACAAGCTAAAACGCACCCTGTGCAAACATCATACGGTGTAGTATCGCAGGAGCGCGGCTGCCGATTGTGTAAGCGATACCCTAGTTCTTCTCGAATCCGTCAATTATTTCAGACCTTATTTCGGTATTGTTAAGGCTGCTTTTGGTTTGGGGTTGTTTGTTATGGATAGGTTTAGTTTCGGAGTCGTACTACTTTATGCCGTTATGCCTTGATCACACGTAAGTACCGAGACCGAGCAAACGGGCGAGACAGTACTCGGCCTAGGCCCTAGCTGCCTAGCTAGTAGATAGAAAGGAAGCCGAGCTACTGTCTCTCTCTACTACCTACGTGTGATCAAGGCATTACGCTAGTCGTTTATTGGGCTCGGGCTGACGTGGTGCCCCACGGGAGGAGATACTGCCGACGAACATTTATTTAGTTGACACTGTTGACAGGTATTAGGACATTTCGAGGACGTGTTATTGATTTTAGGCAGGTATCTAAACCGTACCCACTCGTGTATTACCTACTAGTCGTTATACGGGAAATATCTATTTCTCAAAAATGCTCGGAAATGTATGCGTTAATATTACGAAATGAAGACATGAAGTTTCTTGTTTAAGGCTCCCTACATTTCTTCTTGGCCTTACGCCAAGAATGTATGAAAACCCTAAGTAAAACCATTATTGTCCGATACTCTAACTTTTTAAATTCGCTTACTAATATTAAACTGAAAAAAAATAACATACTGCCAACCACCACTAGACTCTGTAAGCATACTTGCGACATAAAAAAAAACAAAATCTATGGTACTATACTTAAGTGCGGTTAAACATGGTGCTCGAACGGCTTGTTCAAATGGCATGTTTAAAAAATAAAAAAGGCGGCAAATTACCTATTATTTAATTGATTACCTTGTATTTATTTTAATTTATTATATCTTTTTATATTTTTATATTTATTATATTTCATCTCATCGTGTGAGAAAAGCACTATACAATCCTCGGCCGGAACAGGGATTGCGAGACTCGTTGTATCCGGCCTCGTCTACGGCTCGGCCGTCTACTCCAAACTCGTCCAGCAATCCCTTACTTCACGGCCTCTGCAGTAATTAATGTACTATAACTCAGATGGATATTGCCATACGTTACGAATATTAAGGGTATCGACTAAATGCATGTACCTAGGTAGTTTACTAGTCTAGTAGATCGCGGTAGATTAGGTAGTAGGTACCTACTTGATGTACAAGTAAAAGTTAGGTAAGTCTATTATCTAGTAAGTATCTACCAAGTTCAAAACAAGTGTTTACCTAATTGTAAATTACATGGCTAATAACTTAATAAGGTAACCACTTAGGTACCTAATAGCCATAGCTCTGTAGACTTAAGGTGTTAATGGGTAGATAGCTATGTAGTGTATCAGAAGAACTGACATTTACTATTCCACGTTTCCATAATCGAGGAATGTTGGCTCGACGATGTCACGTGTATACCTAATAGGTAGGTGAGTGTAATTTACAGCCGGCACGTCACCCGCCCCGCCCCGCCCGCGCCTCGTCGTCGGCTAGCGAGGCGACTCGACTCAAGACATTTCATCAACGACACAAAAGAGTCCGTTAGCAAACAAATGTAGAAATAAGCACCTGACGCAGGAAGTCATTAGTAAATAGATGGCGATAGCGCCCCACTCCCCGAAATTACCAAAAACCAGACACGCTTTACTGTTAGGAGGCACGTGTGCCACGACCTTAATCTCATGGCAACCGCCGAGGGCTCAAAGTAGCGGTTGCGGTTCTGCTCACCCGCAAACTTAACTTTGCTGTCGAGTAATAACAAAGTTACATCTGCGGTTGACTTCCTTTTTGTAATCAGAACAGTATCCCTAACTCAGGTACATAAGAGAGCTGTTTCAAACAACACTCGGCTCACGGGTGTACGCGTGACGTGGTAGTTTTTTTTACAAAATATGTCTCTGGCAACACCCTATTGACCGCACCGTGGCACCGTAACGGTTATCTGCGCACCTCGCCGGCGCCCCGCTCCCCGCACCCCGCGCCCCGCACCTCCACCCGACCCGCCAGGGGGCGCATTTGTTAAAGTACGCAACATTATTTAAAAGGCTAAATAAAAGGAGTGATAAGACTAGAGATATGTAAAAACATATCTCTTGTCTTATCACTCCTTTTATGACATCAGTATGCAAACTGGCTAACTCCACTTAATACCTAATTGAATTAGGTAGGTATTAGGTCCACAGAGTTCAGAAGACAGTGGATACTGGCCATGCTTTCCCGTGTTTAATAATGACCACCAAATCTCACAGAGACACGTTTATACGTTTCCATTGACGACGCGAAACTGAGTCACTTCGGTGCAATTGACTCAGTTTTAGTGTGCCAGTTTTGGAGCGCTTATAACCTACTAGCTTCCGCCCGCGACTTCGTCTGCGTGGACCCGGGATAAAAACTATCCTATATTTGGATCCAGGTTATAAACTATCTTCGTGCAAAATTTCATCTAAATCGGTTGAGCCGTTTAAGCGTGATTGAGTAACAAACATCCAAACATCTAAACATCCAAACTTTCGCATTTATAATATTAGTAGGATCTACCTCTTTTTTACATTACACCACTGCCAACGGCATTCAATTAATTAAAATTAGTCACGCTTTTGGTATAAGTACGTAGGTATTAGTAGACGCAAGTGCTCAACCGCACCTCCCCCGCCTCCCCCCGCGAGGCCCGCTGTCGCCCTCCATCAGCAGCACGCGCGCCACTACCCGGAGGAGGAGGACACGTTCCTCGACCCCGACGAGGCTGGTATGGGAGACGGCTCTTTGGAATGTCATCTACGTCCTACGAACTTATAAATGAAAGGCCGAAGCGCTCAAATTTGCAGCCATCAGATACGAGGCTCTACAATTGCAGTTTTTGTCGGTTTCAGGGTTAAATAAGTTTCTGTCAAAAATTTAATTTTTGTTACAAGCTTTTATTGCCGAGTGTACCATCATCAACTACCTACTCATTGAGAGGATTCTAACGGCAAGTAGAGCAGCTCGAAAAAGTAATGGCCTAAACGTGGTACTCGACTGATAAAAGCATACATTATATAACGATTGCATAAAATACTATTAAGCATACGCTTAAAGGTGTATCTGCTAAGCGCCCCTTGGGTGGGGGGAGGGATATCATTCCAGCACTTAACGCCGCGAACTTGAAACCACCTCTAAAGTCTAAACGCAGCGGTTCGGTGCATAGCACGAGTATAATGGGCATTGCCTTGAACCTGCGCCGGCGCGCACTTTTGGACCATACCACTTTATGAAAAAGGTAAATAGCTTAACTTCATCGTTAAGAAGATTGTAACTAGCAGAACGGAACTGTACTTATGGAGCCTACAGCAGGTAAAACATGTGCTGTAATCATTCAGATTAAGCCACATTACATGTTTCGTTTAAATTTACTTGGTAACATTTAGTTTGTTAACCTTATATATTTTAATTTTAAATTATTATTGTAAGAGATTATTATTATTATTTTATTGTAAATTACCGTTTGACATGTAAAAGTGCCCTTGTGGTCTATGTGCATAATAAATAATTGATTTTTGCTGCCTACGAAGCTGAAGGTCCTGGGTTCGAATCCCGGTAAGGGCAAATATTTGGGTGCGTGATTATTTGTTTCTGAGTCTTGGATGTTTTCTATGTATTTAAGTATATCGAGGGTTGCGTGGTCAAACCCGATAAGTCGGCATAATGGAGTTTTGAAAAAAGAACTACATGTAAATGCAATAGAACTGAAATTTCTGACAGCGAGTTATTATTATTATTATTTTGATTTTGTTTTGACATGATATTTTAAATCAATAATTGCCTGTCGCCTTAAATCGGCAACATTATTTGACGCGTGAAAAAGTCACCCAAATGAAATATATTAGGAGTATATTAGCACCTAGCACTGTCAGTTATTAGGTACAAAACGGCAGCGACGCCAATCAGGGGCGCGCTAAGTGGCAGAGCCAACACCGAGGGGCGAGAGGGGGACGGGGGGCGCCGCGGGTCCAAAACCAACAATCGTGATTAAATCGCGCGTGCACTAATAAAATAATAAGACTGCGGTTAGCGCGGGGACACATGCCGCTGCCGCTGCCGCTGCCGCTGCTGGGGCCAAGAGGAGACCTTCCGTATCCGTAGGAGGTATCCTACACATGACACTACACAGTATCTACTACGTAGTACGTACAGGGTCTTTTATGTACTTTTTTATACCATCAGGCCCACCATACTGCATGTCAAATGGTAAGCGGACACCGTAGTACAGAGACGCTTGCAAACTACAGAGGAGTGAGAAGAGCTTTGCGGATCTTATCTGGGGGCACGGTAGTGGCCCCGCCAAGACTAGCCAAGCGGAGCGCAAGGGCACTACCTATTACCTTTTCTCGAAGCGGTTCGCCGTTTTTTTAACCCTCATAACTTGGGTTTGGATTAGTTATACCAGATAAACAAAAACCTCGGGATATGATGTCAATAGTGGACTTATTAAACATATAAAGTTTCAGTTACATAGCCCTTTGATGACGCCGATTTCATCAATGACTCCACTCACTCACTCACGTTGATCATAAAAACCTTTAAGGTACTTCTTGAAGTCGTAGAAAGCTGAAATTTGGTATGTCAGCTAGTATTAGTATACGCAATCAACAAAAAAATCCAAAAAAATGGAGCCTCCCCAACCCCTTAAACTAGGGGATGGAATTTCGTATGAGACTTCCACAAATTTTATTGCCTAGCATTAAAATTTGTGGAAGTCTTATGTGGAAGTCTGGAAAATGATATAGGGACTCCTTGTTATAATTAATAAAATACATATTTCAGGATTTTTTATTATATCACCCCCTACCCTTTAAATTAGGGGATGGAAGTTTGTATGGGTTTTCCCATACAAACTTAATGTTATCCTAGAGATCTGAAAATTATACAAGTACACAGACTTCATATTACAAATAAAAAAAACAAGTTTTTGAAAAAGCATCCCTCAACCCATTGAATTAGGGGATAGAAATGTATGGCTTTCGTCAGGTTTCAGTTCAGAATATTAGGTACTACACATATTATTATACATTATTATACACATTATAGTTATTATATAATACGCATAATATACTTATGTACAGTCGAGTTCGGAAATATATGTACGGACAAAGTGATCAAAAAAATGTGAACACGACTCTATTGTTAAGGACAATATTTGTATGTATTGAAACACCAAATGTTCTTACAAGAAGTAGCTAACAGACTTCAAGATCTCTCTTACTTGTCACTCTTAAACCTTACTTACAATATGAAATAGACGATTTTTTTTTATTAAGGGGCTCCCATACGGCAATGACCTT
This sequence comes from Epinotia bilunana, assembly GCA_947049275.1. Classification (NCBI taxonomy): domain Eukaryota; kingdom Metazoa; phylum Arthropoda; class Insecta; order Lepidoptera; family Tortricidae; genus Epinotia; species Epinotia bilunana. The sequence continues at coordinate 259,272 of OX346263.1, forward strand.
CGATCTGAATCCCTTAGTTTTCTAATGTTTTTTGTAGCTTATATTATTATTTTAACAACAACGGCTTTAAGCAATAATAATATCCCATATTGACTTCAAAGTTAATTTTTTTCGAGATATTTGGCATCAAAGTTGAACAATTTTAGGCCAAAAACTTTTGTGTTAATTAGTTTAAAATGAAAACCCTAGACACGTTTTTAGAGACGTCAAAGACGAACCCAAATATGTAGATTTCGTATATGTTAGATTTTTTACGTTATTAGAGATACGAAATAAGTTATTTTAGGCAATGTTAAAAAAATCATACAAAATTAAATATTCATTTCCTTCAAAATCCGGTAGACAAAAATGGAGATAAAAGATTGAAGAACCGATAGCCGTTTGACTTAAGTATCTATAATTCTATCTGTAGAACACTTGTAAACTTGTCAAAAATCAATGAAAACCTTCAGAAAACCTCGGGTAGCCCCTTTAATAGGTATCTCAAAATCATGAAAGTTTAAGTCAAACGGCAAATCAGTGCCGCAATTAGGAAAAATGTTATGTCCGGTTAGTAGTGCCCCTAAAACCCAAGGACTTGGTAAATTACTTAGATGAATCTTGTTATGCTATTCGGCTGGCCAGGTAGGTAGTGGCCGCTACTGAACAGTTGGAGCTCGAGGAGGCAGGCGCGCCACAACAGCTGGCGTGCCTCGGCGCCGGCGTACACCAAGAAGCACAACGAACCCTGAAATCAAGTATCCCATAAAAAACATTCCATGTAAAAAGAGGCCAAGTCTCGAAACTTGCAGCGTAATAATAGCTTTTTCACTGCCTCGGAAAGCCGTCTTTTATCCTTTAAAACCAGTGAGCAAAAACGCATTTTATCCACTAGTGTGGAAAGCACTTGACCAAAATTCTACTTGATATTACTTAACGTTAATTATTACTTATTGTAAAATATATATATATATATCTAAATTAAATAAAGTTGTTTTGCATGTTGCACTTTCCTCGCTACAATGAGGAGAAAAGTTTTGTGTTACACATGGGTGCAAATGTATTTTACTTCTCGTGTGTTGTCGCTACGCTCAGGATTCTATTTTAGAACCACTCGCTTCGCTCGTGGTTCAACTATAGCATCCTTTCGCTTGCTCGTGTTTCAATTCCACAGTCGCGGGTAAATACAACTTTGCACCCTTGTATAACAAATAACTGTTTCCCAATTACGTAATTAAGTGGAGTTACACCAGGAACGTGCAAAAGTTCAGTGCAATATGTCAGCGTAGTTTTTCTGTTGCCTAGTTACTAACATAAACAATGCATGCGATATGTCGAAGTAGGGCAGTGCTCTAGCTCTTGTGGCGACAGTTTGCTACGAGTATACGACACTGGACCTTAGGTGGGTTACAAATTAAATTCCTTGACTGTAGGTAATGTAATGTAAATATCTTTGTCGCCGACTGTACCTGCTACACCCGCAGTGTGCAGCGGCCGCTCCCGCTCCCGCTCCCGCTCCCGCTCCCGGGCGCCGCGGCCGCGGCAGTCGGCATACAAGCCCGCTCTTACCACAAATTCGATTACAATTAGCAGCATGAATAATGCAGCACAAACAGAGAAGGGTTGATTGCGCGCTGCGACGACTCATTTGGCTGACGAGCGAGGCGCTGGTGGGGTTGCCTGTTTGCTAGGAACTGTGGACCGCAATCTGGGACACTTACAGGGTGCCTGCCGCGCGAGTGCGTGGCATTACTCCTAGCAGAGAACTTGCAGTCTAGCTGCATTTTTCAATATCGATTTCATAATTCATTTATTTTTCGTATTGGTTTCGATACCGGTGAAGGACACCGCACACCTAGTGTGGAAATCTCGATAAAATCTACTTTGCGTATTTAAGTGTAAGTAAATATTTAATATAATGAAGGAGTATCTTTGTATACTTTTAGTCTTTGTGAAAAATAATAATTTGTGAATATTGATACAAAATTGAGCCTATAAGTAGGGGAAAAAATAAAAATGGACCGATTCGAATGAAAAAAATATCGTATATCGATTTTATAGCAATATTTTTTAAATAACCTACCAAATTTATTTGCTTTCTAAAATACACCACTAAAATCTTGTATTTTACAAGATTTTCTTTCAGGAAAATAGGTTATACGGCACTCCTGCAATATTTTTGTTCCATCTGGTAATTGACATGAAAAAACCAATACTTAGTTTAGCCACTGTGTTGTCACGGGCAAGTTGAACATCGGAGCAGTGGTTTATTTTAAAATTATAACACAAACGCACTTTTATAGCAAATTAAAGCGATTAATGGTATTTTTTATATGTTGTTATTCATTTCATCATAATCATAATCATCTATTTTGCTAAAACATATACACAAAGGTGGTACAATTGACATGTTGGTGGTAGTAAAATTACTTGTATGTGTATTCCGCCACTATATGACATGCACAAACTTAGGTACACTAAATTATAAATTTATAATATTTGATTACATTGAAATACTACTCTGATGCTAATTATTATAATACACAATCTGATAAAATAGAAAATAGAAATTTAAATTTCCTATAGACTGACAAAAACATTTTTTTTATTATTATTCATGAATTCATTAACAATATTACAATTATTGTGTCTGAATATCTAAATCTAATACCGTAAGTAAACACACTTATTTAACATACATAATCAGATGAATAATCAAAAAAAAAAACAATACAATACAATTTAAAAAACTAATTCATTATATTATTCAATTTTCAAGTCAGATAAATATTTTGGAAACTCGTCCATTGAGTAGAAGCACTCGCAACAACAAAGCTCGCAATTTATGTTTGTAAATGTTTAGGCTAAGTAGCTAGTAATACTCCTCCACTCGACAGAAAGCTTGTTGTTGAGTTCTACACCCTGAAATCGTGCGCAATTACTAACTATTATGGCCAAAAACAATTTAATAGCAATATATTTTCTCAACTTCAACGAAGTCACGGCCAACAGCTAGTTACTTATAAAAATGGATGCATTGATCCGAAAAAGACTTGTATACTTTACGAGAACGAATCAAATCAATCAAATCAAATCAAAATATTTATTTTGTAAATAGGCTTAAGCTAGCTCCTTTACACGAAACTTTTTAGTTACCTACTATTTAATTTTTATTTCGTGTATTAAAATTATGGATAGGTATCAGAATTTATAAGAATAATTGCTAATTTCATTAGAGTTCTCTCACGGATTGTCTTGGTCACGAGTCTATAGGAGTAGGACGAATGGCTCTTTTTGTGATACAACTAGTAGGTGTGTTCCGGTAGACGATTAACTAATAAGTTTACAAATTGCATCTAGAATTTAAATGGTGACAGACTATAAGACAAATAATTCCAAACAGGAGTCGTGTTCTGAGATGGTGGTGAGATGTTAATTTAAATATAGCCGTGACGTGTCGACACTGTATTTAGCAGTTCATTACTGGCGATCTCCGACCCGGGTCGGGTTACCGCGCCGCGGCACTGGCGCCGGCGGGCGCGGGAGCGTAAGCGGGTCTCCGGGCGGACCACTTGCTAAGGTCATTTTTCAACCAGAGCAGACGGTCAAGCTAAGCGAAAAAGCTAAAACGAAGCTACGTGCCACTTGTATAGAAAAGTACCTAGCTTACTCTAGTCGTGGCTAATACCTAAAACTTTATAATAAGTGAGAATTGCAAACTCACATATTATGTATTTGTGGTGGTATGTATATGTACTACCTACCAGGTTGGGTGCTTTCGTAAGTAGAGCCATTTGTTTGTCTTATGATGCCTATTGTGTAACAATGTTTAAGTGACATAGGTACAGAAGAGAACTTGTTACTTGGTTATACTTATATACGTATTGGAATAAAAGCTTAATGTCACAAAGCATTCTCTACCACTCAAGGGCAAAGCAGATATTCCATCCGAATTTGTATATCAGTGCGTAACTCTCTCACATATTTGGCTACGCGTTATCTCACGCGAGAGTACACCAACCAATACGATCCCAATCTAATCTCGATATATCAGTTGCGCGTTCTTGTTGAAACGAAGTGGGTTTCTTTTCATTTATTTTATTGTCAAAATCATGTACATATCAATTAAGGTCTTACATTGCAATAGTCAGTCCATAACGCCCTGTTAGGGCACACAACATTAACTAACGATACTTTCTAGAAACTAAACAGTAAAACCACCCCAACGGTAATCGCTCTCCGCTTGTGCCGTGCGCCATGGAGAGAGTCGCAATTCACCACCCTAATCACACGGCTGTGGTGTATGCAGTCCAGTTTAACTCTGATCTCCGATTGTGCATAGTTGCTACAAACGTCGGGATCAACTTGTACTAGAGTTCAGCTACCAGACGAGTAGAACCTAATTTAGGAGCAGAGAAGGCTGAGCCCGGCCGGCTGGCGCGGCGCCGGCGCCCGCGCTTCCGTTGCTCTGAGGTTGCACCAACACAACACCCAACACGCTTTTTGTCTACGACTACCTGACAGATCACATTCTGACAGCGTAAACTTCTCTCCTTGTATGTCACTTGATAATTAAGTGCTCTGTAGACCCGTTTTTGGTACATAAGTCGCGGAGGCCATCTAAGACCGGAATTATCCAAAACGAGACTAGAGTCAGATGGCTAACTAGCATATATATATAAAACTAAATAATAAAACGTTCATTTGTTTGCTACAATCACACAGAAAACAGAAACAACATGAATAGACATAATAGTAAAATAACAAAAAAATCAACACAATTGCTGTGTGCGTTGCAGCAAAACAAAAGGGCTCATGGCTCAGTTATACGCTTCGCTCTTTCGAGAGAAGTATGATGTTCTGCCTGAGCCCGAGACACGCAAGCTTAGTATCACAATATTAAAAAAAAACTAAATTAAAGTTGAACGAATAAATATATATGTAGGTATAGCAATGTCTTCTATTCATGCCAGGCGAAATTCAATCTTATGACGGTACGTCGCGTCGTGCCATCTTGTGTGAAGAGTGTATGTAGGTGAGTGATCAAAATCACAAAATAGAAAGTGTAAACAATATAAATAATAATTATATACATGTGCTCTGTATGGTGTTTCCCGCAAGTAACTAACAACCTATTAGCACAAAACTAAACTCTAAAATCAGCAACCAAATAACCGTAAGGTATCCCTGCGCTCTGGTCAAACGTATTTTTTTAAATGATATATTTGAAAGCATTTTTATTATTACTTTGACTATCAACAGCAAAAGTAGATGTTAATTTTAGTACCTTGTCATTTTAACTACTTTGACGCATCCCAACTGTCCCAGTATTGTTATGTTAAGTGCGACAGAGTATTAAAATGATCATCTACTTTTGCTGTTGACTGTATACCAAATGTATAGATACTACCTAGACGTAATCGTAAAGCGGTGCGGGGAAGCAGTAGGTCTAATGGTCAAATCAAATCAAATCAAATCGCATTTATTTAAACAAATTGTGTTACAATTGTTACCAGGGGTCCCTACACTGGTTACACCTGTATCGTGGGGAACCAGTTAAAATTATACAATTATACATTAGAAGTCAGTTAGTTACCTTAAAATAATCAAGTGTTGGTAAAATAATCAACACACAACATAACTATTAACATCAACTATTTCCTATCAACATCTTAGTGTTACATAGCGTTATCTTTGTTACACGATGTTACATGACATTTATAACAGCTAGTGTAGGAGCACCATGAGTCGTCGACGATGCGTTTCATTGTACATACTTCGTCTACATTCTAGACTAAGTACAAATTATACACACTGACATTATTTCCATATATGTATGCATACTTTTGGTGGTCTTGACATATATATAGGTAGGTAATATTGAATTCGCGACCGCAACTTCAATGAACCAGCCGAGCCCACCGATAAAAGAGCCGCCGCTGCTCTCAGTTGGATCAACACTGTACAGCCTAATGTTTTCAATATTTACACTGATAACAATCGAGCGTGTAGTGTATGCTGTTGGCCACATACGCGCGTCTCTCGGCCGCCGCCTAAACAAACACGCAGTATCCGCCGAGACATTAGACGTTTTGCAAAAAGTCAACACAAGTATTAAATTGCAGAGTTGATCCCAATATCGGTATTCCCACGAGGTGGCGTCAGTTTTTTTCCCAAATTGGCTCTCTGCGGTGAGTAAATAGTAGTTTCAAACCTTTCTCCATCTTCAAGTAGCAAAATGGATAAGCGGAAACAGGTAAAATTGGTCGTTAGTTTATATTATTAATCCAGAGGAAGCTTTTAAAGCTTTAATTTTAATAGGGGTTTTATACATTTTTCTCAAATATATTTCACCAGCCATCACCATTTATTTTACATAACAACGAATAGCATAATTTCGGCTTGTATAAGTGGGCAAATAGGGATGATGACTAAGATTTTTTTCGATGTCATTCGAACGAGGAGAGGAACAAATGTTTGTATGGGAGCAACTACAATTAAAGAACACAAATTTGAGACAAAGATTGAGAGCGCAAAACGCTTCATACTGATAGACAGACAGGTATGACGTCACAACTGACATTTGTGCTAATCGTTGTATGGAAAATTAGGTAAATTGTGGTTTCGGTCGCGAAATACTGCGTTTACGTACATAGTTGTCATACAATTTGGTTTCTATAAAAGCGTATGGATTCTATTGGTAGTTTTAAATTTACTCTTGGACATTAAAAATAAATGCATATTTTTTCTAAACTTTCAAGGTTCATATCTTTTTATGATTTTAATTATATTTTATAATTTATACTTTATTACGATAATTTCATGGTTTACTAATCCATTTAGCATCACTACGTTATCAATTTGAACATGGGACGTCATGCCTATTGCATAAACACAAAATGAATAAAAACGATTTGCATAATTTCATCGATTATTGACGTGAATTTGTTGAATATATTATTTATTTATTTATTGTATATTTGCGATATATATTACATATGATAGTGTGTATTATATTTATTATTGTATATATTTATATATGTAAGTATTACCATTTTATTAGGTTTTGTTTTTATTTTGTGTGTTTTTGTACACGGTATAAGTTTGTTTAGATAGACAAACTTATGAGAGCTGAAACTTATGATGAGAGAAAGGTAGGTAGAACGAGATCGTTCTACCTACCTTTCTCTCTTTTTCTTTTCTTATTTATTTCATGATAAAAAATTACATTACAGTTTTGCATACATGTCAAAAAATAAGATTTGTTTATCGCAATCGTCAAAAACAGAAAAAATTAATATATAATATTAAGACAATGTCAAAAAATGTAAGAGCACAATAATAACAAGGGAATAGAAAAAACAAACCAAAAACCAACCTCTAAGTATCGTCATTGTTTACAATATTTAATGTCAAATCATAATCATACAAATTTACATAGGTAGGTACCTAACAATAATAATTTAACATGTCAAGTCAAGGCTCATATACTCTTTAACTGAGTATAATGGATTTTCCAATAAAATGTATTTAAGGCGGCGTCTAAATGCTTCGTCAGATGGTTCCTGTCTAAGATCAGCGGGCAGTCGCTCGTAGTAGGTAGGCCCAATGACACGCGGGTTCTTGCCTGCAAGTGCCATGCGACGGGGAACTGTTCTCAAATGCCCAGTGCGGCGGAGTGTTTTGCCAATCACATTTACGGTATCGAAAGAAGAAAGATTGTTCCTTACGAACATTATATTTTCGAATACATAGAGTGAGTAGTGCGTCATAATACCGTGCATTGGGAAGTAGCCTCTACACGAAGTCCTCGATTTTGCCCCAACCATCGCACGTACGGCATGTTTCTGCATAAGTAGCACTCTGTTGGCATCCATTGAGTTCCCCCAAATGAGCGAACCGTAGGACATCAGCGAATGGAAATGAGCGAAATAAACTTGCTTCATGGCATCGTCGGATATTAATAGCCCACGAGCTAGCAACAGATTTTTGTGACCAATAAACCCCCGTGCGATAACTTGTGAGAAGATTAAGATTGTTGTATCATGAAGCCCCGTGGAAGTCAGCTACGGCTCCGTTGGTGGGTTGACCAGCAGCAGCCACCCAGTTGTCGACCGGGGGGAAGTGACTAACAAGAAAAAGCTCCTAGCTCGCGGTCTATAAGGGGATTAACTTACGCAAAGCAAACACTGCACTACTCAATCTATCGCACAGTTTGTCTACATGGCACTTCCAATTGTCAATCAATTGCTCAAAGGTTAGCTGGAAGAGATCCCTTATAGGAATAAGTTCGCCTTTGTGCTTTGATCTAGTGTGACATATTGTTTAACCTGTTATTGTGTACACTAAAGGGCTTACATTATAATTATCAATTTGAATAATTTCCAATTGTATAATGAACAATCGCTATAATGGGCACTGTATAATATTTCATGCTCCTAACATCTAAAGTCCGACTGTATATAATAATCCACAATACCTATAGTAAATTCAAATTCCCATTACTAACTAAAATAACGATTTTAAAAATTCCTAATATCATTACACCGACCAATAATAAAAAAGTCCGAAACATCACGCTTTGCAAGTTGTACATACTTATATAATATGTAAGTATTAGTTAGTAAAAAAGTGTTAGGTTCTGGCGCTTCTCTCGCTCGGCTCGCGCGCTGTATAGGGTCGCAGTTCAACCTAACATTCCTCCTCGCTTCGCTCGTCGTCGTACCTAAATCGACCTGCCTTAGAGTCTCTCTGAAGCTACTTGAAAATAATCAAAAGTTAAAATTTCATAATTCCTAAAAAAAAAATCTGACTATTAAAACACACACGAAAACAACACGAAAAAATCCGAGTTTCATAATTCCTAAATAATACAATTCCGATTATTAAAAACATGAAGTTTATTTCAAGTCAGGACCTCTTTCGCGAGCTTTTGGCTCCGCGGGCTCTATCTAATATTATGCAGTCTAGGGGTAGGGCAGGCAAGACCACGTGAGAGTGGGGTGCTCTCATTCGGTTGTTGGCTATTATTTTTCTATTTATATATAGGTACCTACTTACTTTTCCTAGGATGTGATAGCAATCACGTAGTAAAACTAGAAGTATACCACCTACTTTTATCATTAAATATTTCAAATTTTGTTATCAGTTTTAATCATTATAGTAAATGTACTATCGAACCAACTGAATCATGACCCACCATAGAACCTTGTTACAATTAACGAATATACGTACGATCATATGACGTTAATATGTCAGTTAATTGTAACAAGGTTCCATGGTGGGTCAGGATTCAATTTTGTCGTTAGTATATTATGCCAAAAGAAATTAGTACACATAAACGTTATAGCAAATGTGGTGGTGATAAATGAGAGTGACCAATTAAAATATGCATTATATTATTTGATAATAGTTTGTTATGATTTCCGTACGTATGCTATTTGAAATTATGCATTTTTGTTTTTATGGCCACCGATCGGCACCCGTCAGCACGTGTCCAGTCTCCAGCATCAATATCTGCCACAACAAAGCACGCATAAATATCTGACACGACTCTATTTCTAAGGCCGTAAGAACGTTTCAGATATTTATGCGCACTTTGTTACGGTACATATTAATGCTGGTGACTGTACCTAGAATGTTTTAATTTATTCTTATTTCTTTTCTTTCATCTTTATCGCTATAGCTATTCATAAATAAAACTTAATTGATAGAGCTGAAATCAGGAGGTGCAAGTCCTTTCCTAGTGTTCCTATCTCAATGGGTCCTCGCATTATAAGTAATAGCCGAGCTTCCCCACCGCCGAGCCTCGCGGAGTCAGCGTGACACGCAGCTCCGGCTCCGACGCAAAAACAAGTAATAGGAGTTTTTTTAATTAAAAGGAAGCGTTGTAATGAAGTTGTCGTAATAATTATGCTAGGCGGCGGCGGCGGCGGCGGCGGCCCCGCTGCTGCTGGGGTGCCTGTGTCAATCTTTTATTACAATTTGATTTTAGTAATCAATTCTAAATTTTATCCTTTAACTTTAGAAACCTAGTAAACTCATCATTTTGACGACCGGTTTAGCTTATTTGATACCGGCCTATACCCGGATACCCGGCTTCGAATCCCGGTAAGGGTTCTGGACATCGGTCATAATCTCAACGAGCTTCTGGTATCTATATCATATTTTGTAGATCTCGAGAAATAAGCAGTAGGTATTTACAGTATGTACAGTAGGAGACAATGTCCCACAATATGGAAATATGTTTTGGTGAGATTGTGCTACCCTCTATTTCTCATGGTGATGATGATTACTGTTCATCCCGTAAGTTCCCTATCGCAATCGATTTGTGTGCCAATTAGTATATTTTATTATTTACCGCCGTACCTAGGAGAGCGCCGGCGCGCGGAGCAAATAGGAACATGAGCATGCCACAGCTATTTATTTCGCCGTAAATCTGCTAAAATGAGCCCAACAGGAGTTCGCGTTCTTTGATCACTGCACTCCGTCACAAAAGATTTTTTCCTTTGTCAGTATCGGCGATGATTGACGGCCTATTCGCGGCGCGAACACAACCGTCGCTTCCTTGCGCCCCTACAACAAGAAAACAGATAAAACTCACTCATATCCCTTCAAAAATAAAAGCGAGGGGCAGTGTTACGACGAGTTGTTATAAAGTTGCCAATGTGCAAAGAAACAAATGAGAGTTTACGATATTCTAAAGCCAAGCAGTTTCATTCTGAACCCAAAGCGTTAAGATTTAAGGTGTATAGCTCGCTCGTGGCACGCCGTTGTAAGTGTGCGCTAGTCTACCTAATAAGTGTAAGCTTCGTCTTTGGAAAATGAGTTTCCTTGCGGAGGTGGTGGTGGGGGGTAATTGTCGCGGATCAAAGCGGCGCTTGTCGCAGAAGGTCGTAAGCGCAGTCGGCGGGCGCTGGGCGGCGGGCTTTTTGAGTGCGCGGCGGCGGCGCGTCTGATCCGGAGCGGGCGGTTCTGCGTGCGGAATGGAAGCGATTCGACTGTCTGATGCGAAGGCTCTTCTAGTTCAGTCATTATAGATTTTGACCCGTCAATAATTAGTTCTTGGATTTTTTTCCGTAGGTCCCTCTGGGGTCACTGGAAGTGTAAATTCAAAAAGTAGACTGAATCAGGCTCGTGTATATTCGAAAAACGGTTTTTCTTGAATAACTCGGCCATTTTTGATTTTACAGTAAAACCGTAAGAACAAAAATTGTAGGAAATTTGATTCTCTACAAGTTTGGTCCTCACATTTTTTCTTCTAGGATCGATATTTTGGAAATTAAGGGACTTCTTTCATTTGCCACATGAAACTTAGTTCCGCACGATCGTATAATAGGCGAATTGTGATTACAATACTCCGATTGGCTGAAATTCGGCAGTAGCGCAAGCGTGATTGGCCACAATACGAGTATCTGCGGCCAATCACGCACAGCGCTGCCGCTGACCGACGAGGTCCGGCGGCCGGATTTGAAAGCATGTGTGGGTGTGATTTGCGTAAACGTGTGTGCACTGAGCAAATCCGTACATAGTTCACGGACGATATTTACACAAGCGCACTGTGAGAATGTGTGCCGTGAGTTAGGCTCCGTTCGCGGTGCCTAATCTGCGGTGAGCGAGTCTGGTTCGCGCGCAAATTTAAATTGCAGCACGTCCCGTAATGTAAGTAAAGAAGTAGATTGTTTTAATAGTACATTACTGCAGAGGCCGTGAAGTAAGGGATTGCTGGACGAGATTGGGGTAGACGGCCGAGTCGTAGACGAGGCCGGATACAACGAGTCCAGCAATCCCGGTTCCGGCCGAGGATTGTATAGTGCTTTTCTCAAACGATGTGAGGAAATATTAAAATAAAAATAATTACAATCGGAACAAAATATCAGAAAACAATATTGAGTAATTTGCCGCCTTTTTTTATTTTTTAAACGTGCCATTTGAAGAAGCCGTTCGAGCACCATATTTAACCGCACATAAGTACCTACCATAGATTTTGTTTTTTTTTTTAGTCGCAAGTATGCTTACAGAGTCTAGTGGTGGTTGGCAGTATGTAATTTTTCCTTTGTTTGTTTAATATTAGTAAGCAAATTTAAAAAGTTAGAGTAGCGGACAATAATGATTTTACTTAGGGTCTTCATACATTACTTCTTGGCGTGAGGCCAAGAAGAAATGAAGGGAGCCTTAAACAAGAAACTTCATGTCTTCATTTCGTGATATTAACGCATACATTTCCGAGCATGTTTGAGAAAAAACTATTATAGTATCATCATAGATTAATTTTTTTGCAAGGTAGGCACTGCCTATTTGCCTATATGGTACGCACGCCACTGCTTGCAATGTGGGGCGTTCTAATTTATCCGGGTTGTTTGTTTACGAAAATTTATTTAGATTGTCCTATTTCGGAGTTGTGTTGTGAAAAAATATTCGTGTAGTTGCAGTTGCATTACATAGTTCGGTTCGGAGCGATTTTCTTACGTTTTCTATTGAATTTCCGTGTGTTTTTGTTTATTGGCGTAAGGTAACGGGCCATAAGTTCGTGCTAGTACGTCATTTCGTTAGTTTAGTTTCTGACGCTTATAATAAGCAACTCAAACATTTTTTATTAAAATTGTACATTTGTAAAAAATCTCTATCATTTAATCTTTCCAAAAAAACAAATACTCAAATTTTAACGACTAAACTAATAGCAACACAACGCTCGAAACTGTCAGTCGGCCGAAAACAGCTGTGTGGTGTGCGCGTACTGTGTGTTGACGTAAGGTGCTCGCTCCGACTTCTTAAGGAAATTGAAAGGAAAAGGTAAGTCCATTTGAATAAAACTTTTAACAATGCTTTTGTTAAGTTCCTTAGCAATGGATTTAATACGGAAAAAGTGTATATTTATGTATAGGAGCCCCTGAAATTGCAATAAATCGACTCACGAACTAGCGGTCAATAAATTAATCGTGTGACCCCTATTTCGTGTTACTAACGAATCAAGGGTTTTCTAGATACATCCTAGTATCTTCTGTATTTAAATAACACTTAAGATATTGTGAATGCAAATGTAAATAACAGATAATGTATTTTATGACGTGTTCTATGAGCTAAATTCGGTATATGTTTTGTTCACTAGAATTTTCATAAAACGAGTTTGAAAGTGATCTAAATGTACAATTTTAAGGTGAATTCGCATATTTATTTGCAGCACAATTTTGTTTATTGCTCGATTTCTGTAATGTATTTTTATGTTTATTTACTACATATTGGATAGGTAATGGTTATTTAACATAATTTAAAAGTGATCTACGTCATTAATTGCGCGAATATCCAAGAAATAGTAACACGAAGAAAGGGACTACTACTTTTCATACTTTTTCCCCAAGTTCGTGACAGAGAAATCTGTAGTGGTAGGTAAATACACATATCACTCCTAGTACGAGGTAAGGTATGGGGAATGTGTAACCTCATTTGTTATTTGATATTCTTCTTGCAGAAGTAACATGTATATTGATAAATTGCAATAGTGGTGCCTGGGTAAATCCCAGGAATACGGGACTTGTTATCCCGGGACCCTTATATTTTTTTCGGGATTCGTTTTCTCCTAGTAGGAGATAAGGTATGGGGAATGTGTAACCTCATTTGTTATTTGATATTCTTCTGGAAGAAGTAACATGTATTACATTGATAAAATGCAATAGTGTTGCCTGGATAAATCCCGGGACCACAAGAGTTGAATCCCGACCGATGTTATTTTTGCGGGATTTTTAAATTAAATTAAAGGTTACTTTGTACAGTCAAGGTCACCTTTACGTATACACCACAAACTTACAGAAATATGTATACAAACCTTTATACTACGGAAATAAGGTTGTTGTATACATATTTTTGCAACTTAGGGTATATACATATTGGTGACCTTGACTGTACCCTATTAATCAGTAAATGATTTTAAGGTGGTTCGCTTTCCATACAAAACGTTATACACTTTCCATATAAACTTGTATAAATTGGCTTTCCATTTGCGCGAAGCAAAAACTTGTATACACTAGAATAGTTTGAGAAATCAGTTTGGGATGTCATATTTTGGGAAAATTATTTATCTCAAATTATTCAAGTTTATACAAGTTTATTCTAGGAAAGGGGGAGTTTCGATTTATGAAAGTTGGCTACATAAGTTTTTTAAAATATCTCGCCGTTTGCCTGCGAATGTCAAAAAACATTTTGTATGGAAAGCGAACCACGTAAATAAACGTGTTTAACTGCTGCTGGGCTTATTGTACAGACAGTCCTCTCAGTAATCATCGCTAGGATAGTCTTGGGTTAAACAATAGTAGATAATCAATAAATATTTTTGTTCTCTGTTATCAACACAGAAGAAACAACAAGTAGGTGGTACGTTTATTGTGTCACTCTTTGGGGGAAACCTATGTCCAGCAGCGGTTTGGGTTCATATGATGCTGGTGATAATAATTAAATCGGTATTTTAACTTGTTAAGTGTTTACTTAGAATTTTTTTTTTTTCTGTTTCAGAGGCATGCATGGTACAAAATGCCATATAAAAAGTATAATTCCGAAAATTTGGACAATGCTTTGGCATCAGTTCGGAATGGAGAAAATGCGGCTTACAAAGCGTCCAAGTTGTATAAAGTGCCTTATCAAACTTTACTGGATAAGTTAAAAAATAAACACACCAATCCTTCTGGGCACGCGACAGTTCTCACTAAGGATGAAGAGAAACTAATTGTCGAATGGATTCACTATATGTCGGCGATTGGGTTTCCTGTGACTAAAGAGCAGTTACTGCATTCAGTTGGTAACTTAGTTACAGAACTGAATAGGCCTAATCCATTTAAAGATGGAGTTCCAGGGAGACACTGGTACGAAGGATTTTTGAAAAGAAACCCAGGTGTAAGTTCAAGGGTATGTCAAGCATTAACCACAGCACGAATCAGTGCAACAGAAGAGAAAATACGACACTGGTTCGACCGTGTTCACAAATACTTGGAAGAGAATGACCATCTGGAGATTCTGCAAGATCCGTCTCGAATTTTCAATTGTGACGAGTCAGCTTTTTTCTTGTGCCCTAAAGGCCAAGCTGTGTTAGCAAGGAGAGGCCAAAAAGTATTTATTGTCGATCCGGTAATAATGAAAAGGAAAATTTAACACTTTGTCTTGGTGCATCAGCTGATGGAAAACTAATGCCAATATTAGCTCTTTTTCCTTATAAACGGATCCCAATGAATATTCTTGAAAAATATCCTACAACGTGGGTAATTGGCAAGTCTGATAACGGGTGGATGACGTGCGAGACCTTTTATGAATATATCGCAAATTCATTTAATGGATTCTTATCGAAAGAGAATATTAAAAAGCCCGTGTTACTCTTTCTTGATGGACACGTTTCACACCTCTCTTTGCCGTTAACAACGTTTTGCAAAGAAAACGGCATCATTCTGGTGGCACTTCTCCCCAA
Source organism: Epinotia bilunana (assembly GCA_947049275.1). Classification (NCBI taxonomy): domain Eukaryota; kingdom Metazoa; phylum Arthropoda; class Insecta; order Lepidoptera; family Tortricidae; genus Epinotia; species Epinotia bilunana. The sequence goes on from OX346263.1 coordinate 274,699, forward strand.
CTCTACTCACGCACTACAACCCATGGATGTAGCAGTGTTTCATGCTTTGAAGAGTTCGTGGAAAAAAAGTGTCCACGACTGGCGAATGGCTAACAACGCAAAAAAATGCAAAGAGAAGATTTCGGTCCAATTTTAAATGTGTGCATTCAAAAGTCTCTCAAGCCTGACACATTGATAAATGGATTCCGACATGCGGGTTTGTTCCCCTTTGATCAAAATGCCGTTAATTATGATAAACTCCTCAAATCCAGTGATGCAGGATCTAGTAGTGATGCAAGCTCTACAAGTGATCCTTGCTCAGCGGCGAGCACGCCTTTCGATATTGAACTTGACCATGGACGATCTCCACAGCAACTGGAAAAAACTTTATCGCCGGCAAATTCGGAACTGTTTGTTGCTGAATTTGAAAAGTTGTTAGGCGTAGAAAAACTCGGGCTTTTTAAAAACAGCGATGCAGTTTGGCAAGGAGACATTGAAGATACGAATCTGTATTATTTTTGGAAGATGGTATGCAATAATGACGATATTCCCATTGGAGACTCTACTCTTACAGCAAACGACTGCACATTAAACAACATGGAAGACGCTGGTCTGAATCTAGCTGACTGCCATATAATAGAAGGTATAGTTGGAGATGATGGACATGTGACTCTAACATCCCAAAAATCTTTGAGTCCAGTCACTGAACATGCAAACTGCTTTACTTCCACACCAACTACAAAAGTAACAGAGACACCAGTGCCTTTTCAACCTTTTCGGCATGAAAATGTGACTCCACCACAGAAAACTTTGCACGCAAAATCCCCGCTCAAATCAGTTCTGCCCAATTGTGTCACTCCTCCAACGGAACAATCCCGTGACACAATAGTTACAGATTCGACCGCGGAAGACATTAATTTGACAGAAATTCATAATGACCCCGCAGATAGTAACCCTAAAAAAGCGCAGTTCCCAACTCCTTTCAAAAACTCTTTACTATGGCCTGCAACAGAGATTAGTAAAAACACAAAACAAAGAGCCAAAAAGTCCTTGATCCCAACGATTGCTACTTCTACAGAGTATATTAATTCCCAGCGCCGCCAAGAAATAGAAAAAAAAGAAAAAATTGAGCAAGTTCAACTGCGAAAAAAAGAACGCGAGGAGAAAGCTAAATTAAAGGCTGATTTAAATAAAAACAAAAGAAATTCTGGAACCAAACAAAAGGCGAAGGCTACACCAAAACCTAAGAACACGCGCCAGTCTCGAGAAGAGCGACCATTGGCACCAGAAAGTCCAGAAAATAATACAGAAGAAAAAAATGATAGTAAGACTCCTGATAACGACATGTCATTTAAAACGGGCGAATACGTAGTAGTGGCATACGAGGGTGAAAATTTTCCAGGTCTCATTCTTAAAGTAGTGTCTGAAGGCTCCGCGAAAACCTATGATGTTAAAACAATGACGATGAGTGGCTTGGACACTAATACTGGTCGTGTAAATTGGCGTTGGCCAGTTAAAGACGACATTCTGACGTACGAATGTGACGATATAATAAAGAAAATAAAAGCCCCGATAGCACTTAATAAAAGAGGCGTCTATTCAGTGATAGATATGTAAGGTGCAATTTATCATGGATAAAGTTCCTAAGATTTATATTTTATTTAATTATTGAATAGGGAAGATGCAATATATTCATTTTTGCTCTCATTTGAAAGAATCTCATGTACCACCATGAAAGTATTAAAAAATTAAAATACAATTGTTTCAAACTAACAATTTAAACTTTCGCGCCTAAACGGATCTACAGTTCCTGTGACGTCACTCATGTGTGTCTTTCGCCATATTTGTTTGTCCGTGGTTCGTCCCTAGATGTCAGAGTTGCCTAAGTTTTGACTTTTGACAGGAGTGACGTCACCAGACGCTGATTGTTGGTTTAAAACACGTTCCTTTTCACATTACTTCAAATCGTAATTATTGTTTGAAATTAGTTTAAATTAAACTAAAGTAAAAACGTTTCAGTAGCTATTATTTTATGTTTTATCAACATTTTGGTCAAAAAATAATGGTAAATATTATAGCTGCATCTTCCCTATTGATTGTCTAAGAAAAGAAGGATTTATTTAAAATTTGTTAAATTTTCAAGTTGATTTGATTATTTTTTTTATTACGGAAGTTCGTAATATAATATTTAATCTCTTAAATAGATAGGTACTATTAGCAGTGTTAATTATAGTTTAGATTATTTGAACTGAGCTCATGAATGGCCATAGTACTGAGCTCATGAATAGCCTTTGTTTGCGGTCAGCGCGTTCCAATTTTGCAAAAAAATGTTACCGCCACGTAAAACGTTCATTGAATAATGAACTCTATCGTCTTCGCCAAAGATTCGAAATAAAGTAACAAATAATGAAGTAACATTTATTTTATATGGTTTATACCGGGCACGCCGTGAAGGGTATTTTATCTCGTAGCTAATTTGGAATCTATTGTAAAAGAAGATAGAGTTTATTATTAAATGAACATTTTACGTGGCGGTAACATTTTTTTGCAAAATTGGCACTCGCTGACCGCAAACAAAAGCTATTCATGAGCTCACTACAATAGCCATTCATGAGCTCAGTTCAAATAATCTAAACTATACAAGTTATATTTGATTATAAGTCAAAGTTTAAACAAATACGACATTTTTTGTCATAATTATGGCTATTATTGTTATTTGTAAGTAATAAAAACTGGATCTCACCATATTTTTAAGTAATAAAAACTGGATCTCACCATATTTGTAAGTAATAAAAACTGGATCTCACCGTCAGCTTTTTGTTTCAATAATATCCTTATGATCTTCTTACTTAAATAGACCCGCTATATATTTATGATTTTCATAAAAAAAACTAAGTAGACAGGTACGTTATAAGGAATACCTATTGATGAAAATTATTGAAGAATGTCTATGAAGTGAAAGGTAAGTTTATACCCTATTAAACAGAACAGCGTTTACAGATGCGTGCCACATCCAAAAGGTAGATATTTATCTTAAACGGTTTTAGTTAATATACTTAGATAATAGGTAACCTATGTGGGACACACTTTCAAAAAGGTGAGCCTGTAGGTACTATTGGATAAGTTATTTAATCTTACATTTCATAAAAAAATCCCGGAAAAGGAACAAAAGTCCCGCGATTTTAAATACCGAGTTTTACCAGGCCCTGTATTGGATTTTGTGAATATTCAAGTTACTGCCTCATCAATAATCCTGTTCAATATAAAAGAACAAATGAGGGTGTATATTCCTTAAACGGTATCTCGTACTATAAGTTGCTTAAAAAGTGTATGCCGAAACAGGGGTCACGAACTCACAAACTTAGGAGCAGAGCCAAATTTTATCACGAAATGGGGTTCAAATACGAGGTCTACAAATAAATTAATAAAAATTGGATATTGTAACAAAAACTATATTATTATTGCATTAAATAATAGGCAAGATATCAAAATTCATCACACAAAAAATTTCAAAGCGATATCATGCTCAGTGATGTCTGAAAAAAAATACAAAGTCATAAGAGGCTTAACCTGCCGAAACAGTGGACGTTTACCTTATTCTATATTTGTGTATTAAACCTTAAATATGTGTTTTAGCTGTGAGCGGTGTATTGACCTAGTATGTTTGCGGAAGTTAACTTTCGGTGAATTTAGCAAGTTCATCATTAAAGGACTTTAATGAGCACATGCAGAGATGCCCTGACGAAGGCACAGAGATCGGCATGCATGGCTATAACAGGGGCGTTTCGTACCACGCCTACAGCGGCGCTAGAAGTCCTTCTCGACCTACCGCCACTTCACATGGTGATTAAGTCAGAGGCGCGCAAATCGCTCTACAGACTAAGAACTCTTGGACTGTGGAGCGACAGCAAGCCAAAGACTAAGCACACAAACATGGAGACTGACGGTTTCTTAGACAGAATAACAAACATGGGATGTGACAAAATGCTACCCAAGTATGTATTCCACAGGAACTACACAACAAAAGTTCCATCCAGGGCCGAATGGGCCGAAGGTCTAGAACCACCGAGGTCTGGTGTCGAAGACAGTATATGGTACACGGACGGATCTAAAATGGGATCCGGTACGGGAGCAGGCATTTATGCGATTGACTACAGTAGTAGTGTAAGCATGGGTAGTTTGGCAACCGTCTTCCAGGCGGAGACATACGCCATAATTGCCTGTGCACAGGAGAATATAGACAGGCAAACCAGAGGGCAGACCATCTATATCCACAGCGACAGTCAAGCGGCCCTTAAAGCGCTTACGGCGCCGAAAGTGGATTCCAGACTAGTCTATAATGGCGTCCAGGCACTGAATAAGCTTGGAAGGCACAATAAGGTGCAACTAGTTTGGATACCGGGGCACGAGGGCTACGTCGGCAACGAAAGAGCGGATGAGCTTGCAAGAGGGGGGTCTACAAATCACTTTGTAGGTCCAGAACCATTTGTGGGACTCTCACAGAGAACCATAACTTCGGCTTTTAAAGCATACGCCAAAACCAAACACCAACACGAGTGGAGGAATGAGGCGGGCTTAAGGCACTCTAAGCTCTCTAGAATAGTATCACTAACACAACGCACGCTGACGGAGACTCACTTTGTCCAAAGTCGAAATAGCCTAAGGCTTAGTAAGTAAGTGCTAACATTACTTTACTTAATAACAGTTTTATTATGCATTGTTTCTCTTTTCTACAATTTGGTGACGTGCACTGCTAAATACAACTTGTTCGTCCCAAAAAAAACAGCCTACCCTACATAAAAAGTAAAAACCCTATGCACGCCACTGACTGAGGTACTTGCATACAACGAGCTCCGAGCGAAACTCCCGCTTCCGTCTTCTAACCTATCCGCGATCCGAGTCGGTTTTCCCACTGTCTCTGTTTGGCTCACAGAAATAGCATACCTTACGCTTGTTTACTATAATTAGTGCATAATCGCATCACATACGATGGTATGGTTTTACTTTCGAGCAACAAATCTGGCAGCTGAGACACGTTTACACGTTGCCATTGACGACGCGAAACTGAGGCAAGTTCGTGCAATTGACTTAGTTTTAGTTATATAACATCTACCTCTTTTTTATATTAGGTACATCATTGAGTGTAGACCTCAAAATGGTGTCTCGCTTGCTCTCCTATAGGTCAGGTTATTGTTCCCACAACATGCTGTGGTGTTCGCCCGATTACGGACCATACTTGAATATAAATTCGTATCGCTGGTTCGCTAAAACCTAGCCTAGCTGAGAAGAGTCCAGCAAGAAACTCAGCTAGGCCCGACTTGGGACGGACTGACTCTACCCGGTATGCGGCGGTACCGGGACGAATAAGGACTGTTGATGCGATTTATTTTTTACGTTTGTATGGAGCAGGTCGCCCCAGTCGGCCAACGGTCCACAAAAGGCAAAAAGAAAGCTCGTCAAAAAAAATTGCTATTGTTCTTCACAATCTAGGTACTCTCGATTCTGAACGAAGAGTTTTATTTTATGAACACGTTGTATTAAGTAGTGAGCAGTGACTAATACTTATTTAAATGTTCTGCAATAAATTAAAACGATCAGATTATTAATGAAGTATCAAAGGATAACATAACTATCTACGTATATCTTACCCTGGTGCTCCCACACTGAAGTTATAAAATATTACACTACACTATGTTATATAACATTTATAACAGCCAGTGTAGGAGCACCATGAGATATGCGAAGATTAATTATCATATAATTGACAACTCGTGTGAAATGTAGGTAAAATAAAAACACATTTCCGGTGGATAGTCATCCATAAACTGGAATGGATTAGGGACCTTCAGATTATTCTTGTAAGCAGATAAAAAATAAATGAAGCTAAGACTTTGTTTGGGATGTTTATGTACCTATATTTCTAGCGCAGTGTAAAGGGCACGTCGCGAATCGGGCGCGCGAACCGTGACTACACTCGCGGCGCCTTTTGATTGTTTCCCAGTTTTTGCCACCTGTCGTGTCGCGCGGGTTATTTACGCGGGCTCGTTACCGGTGTCGCCGACTCGCCGCGACAACCACACCACCGACTACTCGCCGTTAATGATAATGATTGCGCAAGCACAGACAAACTAGCTGGATAGTGGATGGTTACCTTTGAGATTTCCTTCTTTTTTGACGACAGTTAAGTGCATCGCAGACGTCGACAGATCTAGCTTAATGCACCTAAAATGTTTGCTCACGTGTACAGTGTTCTTCGCAAGCGAAAGGTATAATATAATGATCATCGCAGAGATGTGAAGTGATGGCCGGGAAAACCGTTTTCTCTGGGTTTGGTATATACGTACTCACTTTGTAAGCGTGTCCCAATAGTCCAATGATAGATAATCTATTGGAAATGATACCCAACAGCTAAAACACTCCCAGAGCATGTCAGTGGAGTAAGAGAGTTGGCCATCAGGAACCAGGTATGCCTTTGAGACCTTTTTACCTTTGCTGTCAAACTCATATATTTCTTCCTCCACAGTCCTTCAGTGTTTGAGCAAAACTGTCTTGCAAAGTTCCCATGGCGCCGACAAAATGATCGGAGCATGCTTCATGTCCATGTCCATGTCGCGCACCCGCAGAGCATCTTTCGCCTACTATTGATGACGATGACGCTAGTACACATCTGACCAGCGGCTATACCTGTATTAGTCACGTCACGGATCTGCGAGCACGGGCGATATACGGGACGAGGGGAGCTGGAGAGCCGCAGGCGAGCGCTGGCAGAATGCGAATGGCACAGCACTGGGCCGTTATTCGCTAAGCGTTAACGCGGCTCACCCCGCCGGTCGCCCGTCACGAAACTAGACCTTTACCTACACTTGGTTACTACGCATCGCGGTATCAAGATATATTTGTGGGTGAGCGTTGAGGTGAGCATAAAACAAGTTACAGAATAGGGGGGCTGGAGCGTGTTTGCCGTAGCGGAGACGCAGCGCAGTATTGTTTTAAAGACGATTCGAAACCCGAGCGCGCTGCTGTTTGCTCAGTTTAAAAGACACGTCAACAAGAATGGATCGTGGAATTTATAGGGCTACAGACTGAAGATTTTGAAAACATTATGTGAAGAATACCATTCATTCTAAAACATAACTTCTTTCAGCACACTTGGTTACCTAAAAATTCTCCGCTCCGCCACTTTCACCATGTTTACATATTGAAAGTAGTAGATATCGTCAGATGTATCTACTTATTTTAATATTGATTAATGGCGTCGACCATTTTATTTTTCGCTAAGTAGGTATATATGTATATAGACCTACTAGTGGCATAGTGTCGAATATTCAACAAAGTTATCTCAATTTCCAATTACATAATAATGTGTAAGCTGTATTTAATATAAATTATACTCATATTGCACGAGTGGGCAAGTATTATTTGTATTGAAATAAAAGAAAAATATACAATAAGTTGATTTTTGACAAAAAATTAAACATATTTTAGGAGAAGTGGCAGCCCTGCCCAGCCGAGGGTATAGAAAACCGACCCTGGCTGAGTAGTGGTTGTTTTAAAACACCTCGCGACAAGGACGAGCAAACAGACGAGCGCGGCGCCGGCGCCCGGCGGCCGGCGGCCGCTCCCGCAGACTCCAGGCTCGGGCCGGCGGATAAAATGAATCAACCAATTCAATATGGGCACAGTAAATAGTATCTTAATTGGATTGTCAAAAGTAAAGACCACTTGCACGGTTTCGGTGCAACAATCATCATCACCGTCACCTAGCCCGCCATCGGGACCGGCTGATCTGACTGCCAAGTTACTAGAGTCAAGGAACCTACTTACTCGAGCTAGTGTATATGATTGCCGTACAACCTTCCAACCTAAAGAAGAGGGTTGAATATCATGTTTCATGTTATATATTCATGTTTTGCACCACCCGTGTTAACTTCGTAGATATTTATTATTCGAGGGTTAAGTTTTTATTTGGGAGGAGATCATTCTAAGAAACTACATATTTTTAAACAAATTGTCAATGTCGAAAAATCTAAGCTTTTTGGCGCGTCGACGACTGTGTTTCCATTTTGAAAAGGTTAAAATTGTTATATTTAATTCAAAATGGACCCTCCAGATAGTTTTTCCCGTTTGTATAAATGTTGAATTATGCGCTGGTTAATTCCGTATTTTCTTGAACCGTCTAATCAAAAGTTATCATAAAATTATTTTTTTCCAAACAAATAACTGCACCTACTTAGTTAGTTTGGCCAACTTGATCAGCCTGTCATATCGTAACGCTATCTTACCATTCTTACTATATATATTAGGTGCCTAATTACTTCGGTATTGAGTTAATGTTAAAAAAAAGGTATTTTTTCAAACTTTTTAACGTATGTCTACTACGATGCTTATATTTATATGTATTTGACTAGCTTCCGCCTGCGACTGCGTCTGCGTGGACCCGGGATAGAAACTATCCTATATTTGAATAAATCAATCAATCAATCAAATCGTTTATTTGCTGGAATGAAAATAGGCCTTATAAATTAAAATACCGTTTCATGTATTCAGCCTAATGCAGGCATGCAAACATTTCCGAGTATATACTAGGTACGTTATTAATCCAGGCTTTAAACTATTTTCGCACAAAATTTCATTCAAATCGGTTGAGTCTTTTAAGCGTGATTGAGTAACAAACATACCAACATCTAAACATCTATCTTTCGCATTTATAATATTAAGAGTCCGCAGTAGGTAAGCTCGATTCTCCATACAAACGTAGTTACGGTCTCATTTTAAAACTATGTGTGGGATTGTAACGAAACTTTTCATATAGAATGACATGAGGTATATCTATGTCTGTAATTAAGTAATTGTATGCCATTATCGATGAAGAACGGTCGGCATGATTCCCTTCGACCAATTCCAAAAATTGCTCTTTTACATCGTTTCTGTGCTAATAGTACTTGGTCTTTATCAGAACAATTACCCCATAAGACTATTCCATATCGAAAAATGGAATTCACATAGCCATGATATGCTACTAGAGCGGCTTGTATTGAAACCGTTTTTCAATTCTTCTTAGTGCATATATAAAACTACTCTCTCTGCTAGAGACACTTTCCACATGGTCTTTCCAATTGCAGTGAGAATCAATGATTATACCTAGGAACTTTGTATGATCTACCTCTTCAATGGGAACATTATCAACGCAAATATTTAAATTTTGTGGGTCACTTCGGTCAGTATGGAATTGAATAAAATTAGTCTTATCTTTGGAGAAAAGCACTATATCTGCCTCGGCGGGAATGGCAATTCGTGTATTCTTATCTATTGTCGGATTCAGCTTCGCTTCATCCGACAAAATCAACTCATCCACGAATTTCTATTTCCCGGCCTTTGCAGTAATGTACTCATGTATCTAATTTCTCTGGTGTATATTTTCTAATTTCTTGACCGAGAGACTAGAGATAACCTTAATGGAATCAGGCTTTGACACGAGTCGGCAACTTGACCGTGAGATTAGCTTTAGGAACAGTCAGCGTCATATAGTTAGTAGCGGCGGACTGTACAATAACAAATGCCGAAACAAACGTTTGGATTCAGTTTGTAACTCAGCTGTAGGTAGCAGATAATAAGCATGAATACCTGATGTTCTGGGTTAATATGCGTGTATATCACTTATTTACACCAAAGCACTTGGACGTCAATGTACCTAACCAATACCACTTTGTTCACCAACTAAGTCTCACGTCAGTGCGCCCCGAAATATGAAATGGCCGCGCATCGATCAGTGTCGCGCGCACAGATTGACAACTGACAACGCTGACAGCTAGGGACAGTACGCAGCTGCCTCGTCGTGGCCTCGTCAATACCAGAGCTGTAAAAAGGTGGCTTGGATATAAATACGAGGAAAAGATTCCTTTTTATTATTTCATATTTCCTTTAGTTTATTTTTATGAGTCAAGAGTAAGTGCGACATTATTTTTTAAGTTTCGTAGTTATCGTTTAGTAATGTAGACTATTTACTGAAATGTTATAATAATAATTAAGTTTTAACCGACTTCAATTCAGTACTCCGTCAAGCCACATGAACATTATCACATTGCCTTTCCACTTTACCACATGAACATTGAATATTACAGAAAAAAACCAACTCGCTATATGTGGGCCGATAATATTTGAGAAGTTGCGTCGATTCATCAAGAAAGGTGATCTGAGACCTTCATTAGTTGCTATTTTAACGGAATCATATCAGAATCTGTGATGTAGGTACTTTTATAGTTTGAAGTAAGTAGGTATGTACATCATCGGGAACTTCCAGAAGACATCTGTGGTCTTCATTCAGTTCCACTTCATCGCATTTGTGATTCCCAGGTAAAGTTAAGGTAAGGTTTAATACACGAGTTATAATAGAAAATACCGCCATTTCTACATGCGTGCCCGAACTCCTCAAGAACTCCTCAAATATATTAATATTTGAGGAGTTCTCTCAATTCCTCATGGATGCCATCATCCAACTGGATTTTTGAAAATAATAATAAATAAATAAACAAAAAATATTGTACAAATCGGCGCATAAATAAAGGAGTTCTGAGGTAACAAACATAAATAAAATATGAAAAAAAATAAACAACCGAATTGAGAACCTCCTCCTTTTTTTTGAAGTCGGTGAAAAAGTAATGAAATACCCGGTAATTGATAGTGCTTCTTAGTTTTTTTATACTTCTCAGCAGACAGTAGTCTTGTGAAGTGAAGATCTCGAGGTCTACTCGCATCATAAATATTTGAATATCTAAATGAATCTGAATCATGCACGACGGATATCAAAAATATTCCATCTGTAACTGCAAAAGAACAGTTTTTTGTGTCGGCTGCACCGAGATTGTCCCTTTTAGAACAGAGTCGCGTCGGGAGCGGCGCTGCACATTGTCTCGGCTAATTGCGCGCCGGAAGCGCCGAGTGTCGCGCCCCCCCCCCCGCCCTCCTCACCCTCGCAACTCCGCCACCGCCACATGCTGGAAACAACCCTACTGCAGCCCCAACAAGGCTCATTCTCTAGAACTCTCACATAATACGAGCTCGCGGGACGCAGCCCTTGAAAGCACAACAGCGATGAATGCGGCATTGAGAGGAAACCGAGCAGCGTCAAAGGCACCGAATTGTATGCGCGTGCGACTGCATGCATGCGAACGGCGAAATTAGTAGCTGTGTTAAGGTTATCACGTTTCGTAATGAGAGCTCCACCTCCACCATGCACCAGCACCAGCGGCCTTTTACCGACACGCCGAGGGAAAGGCGACGTGTTTCAAACGGCATCTCTGGAAAAGTGCTGGTGGAAAAACTCATTCTCGCTGAACTCGCTCGTGAATTTGTTCATATGAGGGGCCAATTTTTGATAATGTGGTCCATATTGGCTCTCATGAAATTCTTTGACCTAATTTTTATTATATTACTTACCGATTTGTATTCATAATCATCACTTGTCATAATTTTTTTCGTCATACCTTTTTTGTTCCTAAATTTCTAATTTCATTACTAAGAACAGGCTTGAACTCGTGAGAGGGACTGGTGGAAAAGCCAGCTGGAAGACTCCCCCTATGGAACTTACACCATAGAGGCGCTCCTCCCGTCTTCTGACGGTTGGCTTGACCGGAAAAGCGAAAGCCTGATATACAGGCTGATGACCGGACATGGCCGCGTCGGTCATTACCTGCATAAAATAGGTAGAGCCATCACCAGCTTTCACCACTGCGGCAGCGACGATGATACGGCTCTACACACTTTCGAAGACTTGCTGGGCCATGGAGCGCCAAGACTTAGGAGGGGCCTTATGGGTGGCAGATCTCTCGCTGCAAAGCGTGGTGTCGCGTATGCTGAGCAGCGAGGGATCGTGGAATGCCATGAGCCATTTCTGCGAGACAGCGATGGCAATAAAAGAGAAAGCGGAGCGAGAGCGCGAAGAAAGAGCAGATGCGCACCCGCTTCGTCGCAGATGGACGGGAAGGCGGCGTTAGTATATAAACCGCCTGATCCCCCAGTAGGGCCGTGGACTGGGGACCCGCACCACTAGGCCCCGAATATATATAATAAAATACCAGCTAATATTTTGAAATTAAAAAGCGATAAAGAATTACTCTTTTAAGACTGCGTTATATAACTTTTTATCATCCAAAGCCTATTACTCCGTCCAAGAATACCTTAATGACATATATTCTTCGTATTAGCAACTTATGCATGCGATACACATAACATTCTTATATATATATTTGCATGTCCTTGTGACCAAACATGTAGTTTTATTGTATTTCTTTTTGAACCACCTAGGTATTTGTACCATGCTTAAGCGAATAAATGACTGAATAACGGAATAAAAGATCGACAAAATGTGAAATGTATAAATGTGATACGCAATAAACTTTTGATACTTGGATAAACGCTTTCGCTAAGTAAATTTATAAAAAAATATCGGTTCTGGCGCTTTGCTAGCCGCTGCCGCGGCTAGGGTCGCTGTAGGATCGTGGTCGTAGTTCTTCTTAACACCCCTCCTCGCTTCGCTCGACGTCATTCCTACACCGACCTGCATCCCAGGCATTCATGGCCCATCGCTACTAATCAACTGAGCTATCGGAACAATCTGCCTCGGCCACTAAATCTTTCAATCAGTTTCTTCTTACAACGCCTTGGGTAGGCGTGTAGCGACATCTACCAGAAGTAGGGAATGCAATAACCGGCCTAACTTCTTAACCCGTTTCGGTTACGGTTATGGCCGAAAAATAACCGATATTCGGTTATAATCGGTTATTATCGGTTATTCAACGTTTTTTAAATTTTTAAAAAACGTTGAATAACCGATAATAACCGATAATAAACGTATAAATCTTGCTCTACGTGACGTAAAATCATAAAATAAGCAGTATTCATGAAACATAAACCTTGCTTTGATTTTCTTTATTAATTATTATCGGCTTTTTTAAATATACATTTTAGTTTTACAATCAACAGTGTAAATATTATCTACCACATCACAAACAACATTAAAGCAATAAAATTACACCAATTAAAACAAGTTAAATAAGTAGGTAAACTACACTTAATTACATAGACAGTAATATTAACAATCAAATTACTTAGCGATTTTTATAAGTAACTTTTAAATATCGTCAGGTGACAACCAAAACTCAACTTAATTATTAGGTACCACAAATTCAGCCAAAGTGAATATTAATATATTATGTACTAAAAGCCACTCATCTCAAGTGTAACTCATTTGTGAAAGTATGAAGGACCTCAAAAACATGTGAGCATCTAATGTGGCGTCACCGAGTCTTGATCTTAATTTGCTGCAGAAATATCCCGCAGTTGAAAATGCACGTTCAGCCTCCACGCTAGTGGGCTTTACAGATAATTACTGCTGGTAAGCTATGGACAAATATTTGTACCATTGACCTCCATTTTCGTGTAAAGCCATTTCAAATAAAATCATTTTGTGGTATACAGTCATCTACAGATGGAGGCCTTGTTGCAGCTGCAGCAGGTGCTGCGGAATCAACTGCCAACTTATGTAGCAACGCTCGTGGTATTCAGTTTAATCAGTTATCTTGTAAATACACAAAACTGGCACTTTTAATACTTTTATTAACTAGAATATTTGTGAAAAGTGGCCCTAGTATTGTACTGAAACTAATTATTACGCCATTTTTCTTCAAATTAATGCAAATAATGCAATGGTTATAATCGGCACCCAGAAACTTAATAATATTGAATCAGTATCGACGTTATAAGTTATTGGCAAAATATCATATGTATATATGTATATATGTATGTGTGTATGTGTATATACCTATATGTATACAAAAAATAACCGAAAATAACCGAAATCGGTTATTACTAATTCCAATAATCGGTTATGCGATTTAGCCAAAATAATCGGTTATAACCGAATATTTCGGTTTCGGTTATAACCGATTTGCATTGAGGCTTTTTAACGGCACCAACGTCTCAAATCATATTGAGAAATCGTCAGTAACGATTGGCTACCCCATACTAAATTACTTTTGTATTAAGCAGTAACGCAGCTAACGAAATTAAATAATAATAATAATAATAATACTTTTAGCCGGATTCCATGCCGCCGGAGCCATGATGCCTGTAGTCGCCGGTTCGAATCCGACTCGGAGAATTAAAATTTTAAATTTTAATTCTGATTCTTTTCTTTAACAGTTATGCTAAAAGCATAACCCATTGATGCTAAAAGTGGCACTGGAACACAAGTTTCATGTGCTCTGCCTACCCCTTTTAGGGATAAAGGTGTGAATGTATGTATGTGTATGTATGTATGTCTTTAACAGTTATTTCTATATTATTTTTATTCTTGTTTGGCCTATCCTTTTGGCTTCTATTTTCCACTCAATTGGCTAAATGTTAACTGCAGAGACCCGGTACAGGTATGAGTGAGTCTTTGTAAATGCTTTGTAATTACCAATTGTATCTGTACAAATAGGTATTTATCAATAAAAAATTGCCTACATTAATCATTTCCTCCACTAATTAAACACTGACATGGCAGGGCAGGGGCGGCTAGTGCTAGTGCCACTAGCTGGGGGCCGCCGGTGCCGATGCTCACCCGATATCGCGGGAATGTCGGAATTGCGTTAAACTCGGTTCAACCGCAATTAATCTGCATAAACATCGTTCTCGCCAATCGGACAAGATCAAAGAATTCTAGAAGATCAGATACTGATAAGCGGCAATACAACTGGTTAAGTGTGAGTGAGTTCCGTTCGTCCACATAGGTACTTATTTATAAACTAGCTTCTGCCCGCGACTTCGTATGTTAATCCATTATATATACACTATATGTATACCAAAATTCATATTAATCCGTTTAGCTGTTTTTGCGTGATAGAGGTCCAAACTTTAGCATTCATAATATTAGTAGGATTTGCAAAAATTCTAGGGGCACGACTCGCTTGACAGACTCTAGCAGGCATTTTAAGTTTAATGAATAAGGTTTATCCAAGATTTTCGCTACGGTGGTAGAATTGTGCTGAAGTTTACCAACAAAGAGAACATGTCAATCCTACTAGGTAGTATTATAAATGCGAAAGTTTGGATGGTTGGATGTTTGGATGTTTGTTACTCAATGACACTTATTTAAATGGCTCAACCGATTGGGATGAAAATTTTCACGAAGATACCTATAGTTTATAGCCTGGATTAAAATATAGGATAGCTTTATCCCGGGCCCACGCAACGATGTTGCGGGCGGAATCTAGTTATTGAAAAAGTGATAAAAACTGGCCAAGATTGAGTCGGACTTACGCAGCGGCGAAACGCGCCAGGTGGGCTGCGGGGTTATACGGCGACCCCATGGCCCTCGCTGAAAGATTTTCGTATTTCTTTCGGGTAAGTAATACGAGATATAAGAACTTGTCATATAACAGTCGTAATAATATACGCTCACTTTGTATTTATAAGCTTGTTTAGAACGTTCACTGCATATAATGAACGAAAGGTATAAATTCAAAATATATATTTTCGTAATAATATAGGTATATACAAGGTGGAACGGAACGATGGACTTTCCCGCAAGAGGGGGATTATTGAGCGCTAGTACGTCACATTTTCCAGATAAACAATTTTTTTTTGACGCGATTTTTTTTTACCTTTGTATGGAGCGTTGGCCGACTGGAGCGACGAGCTCCATACAAATGTAAAAAAAAAACACGTCAAAAAAAATAGTTTATATGGAAAATAGAGAACAGTGAACTTAAAACGAGAATCAAGCAGCTCGAGGAAGAGCTAAAAACCAAGAACGAACAAATGATATTGCTGGAGGACAGGCTAGAGGAAAGTTTTAGAATAAATAATAGAAAAATGATTGAAATAAAAAATCTTCCTTTAGATGACAAGGTGTCCCAGGAAAGTCTAATCGGCATGGTTAACTCTTTAACCAGTAATCTGAACATCCCAGTAGCAAACTCAGATATCTGTGACATCTTCAGTGTAAAAGGAAAAACCGATAAAAAATCTATTATTGTCGAGTTTAACTCGACGATACTTAAGGACAAGATACTCAAGTCGGCTAAATCGTATAACACCGAAAACAGACCCCGTAGGCTGAGTGCTAACTGCCTTGGCCTAAACAGAAACTCGGATACACCGATATATATTGTCGAACGTCTGACGCCAAAAGCCTCAAAGCTTCACTTCCTGGCCAGAGACCTCAAGAGGTCGAAAGATTATAAATTCTGTTGGACTGCCTCTGACACATCACCGGTAATCTGGATCACTAACGAACTCCAAGTGCAGAGACTCTTTAACGAATGACTATACCATACTTTCACTGATCGGCTCCTCAATATTCAACTAAAATGTACTGTTATTAATACTCCTCGTAACATTGCTATTTACCTACACAGTAAGTACATCTATCGTGTAATAAGTGCAAATACTCGCTCTCGATATGTATACATTCAGATTAACAATAAGTCCTTAAAAGTAAATATAATATCACTCACACTTGTGATGAAAACAAACTACCATAAAATTATAATTAGCAACTACCTAACTATTATGCAAGAACAAAGTAAAATAGATATTAGAATTTCACCAGAGACATCGGATATCTCAAACACTATTGTTTTATACAACTTTGACTTTTTACTCTTCATATTATGGCACTAGATGAAATTTTATATGAATTAGACGATTTAAATAATAATCAGACCCTTAACTGTTGCGTCTCAGACTTACCCTCTTATTTGCCGATAACAAAACCCGCTTACTCCATTATTACGCAGAATATTAGAAGCATTTACAAAAACATGGATGACTTAGACGTAAACCTAACCTCTTTAAAACAAGAAATTGATATATTAGTTCTCACGGAGTGTAGATTAAATTACGATAGACCTATTCCAATTAAACATAACTATTCATGTTACAATACTAGCATTCAAATAACACAAAATGACGGTGTCGTCGTTTATATAAGTAATTCTATTCCGCACTCGGTAAAAGAAATTATTTTGGTTGAAGCGTCTTGTCTCCAGATATCTCTGTCATGTCTAACTATTTTATGCATCTATCGTTCACCGTCCAATACAAATACAAGTAGTTTTATTTCATCGTTAGATTTACATTTAAAAAATAATCAGATTGGTAATAACGTAGTCATAACGGGCGACATAAACATAAACATTTTGTTACATAATAGTTCTACAAATAACTACCTTAATATGCTGGCGTCCCATGGGTTACTACAGACTCATAAAGAAAATACTCGCATTAATAGTTGTTTGGATCACATCTTTATTAACCTTAATCCTAAAACATACTTTTCAAAAACAGTAATCCTAAATACTACCATTACTGACCACCTAATGACTCTGTTTAATATTTATTCAAAATCAATCACTACGTTAAAGTCTCATACTAAAGTTATAACGGATTATCCTAAAGCATTTGCATTGTTTAAAAATAATAATCTTGGTGAGTTACTACGTATAAATGACCCTAATATACTAACTAATAAATTACTTCAATATATCCAAAATGCGATTGATTCCTGTACTAAAGTAGTTAAAATTCCTTGTAATAAGCGAATTCTGAAACCATGGATTACCCCCGGTGTACTAAAATGTATCCAAAACCGAAATAAATTACAAAAAAAATTGCGACGTGACATCACGAATGAAGTACTACAGATTACTTATCGGCGCTATAGAAATTATTGTAATAATTTAATAAAGAAATTAAAGCAGAAATATGAAAGAGATCTCCTTAATAAAGCTAAAAACAACAACAAAAACTTATGGCATACGCTTAAAACTATTACTAACCTTAACAAAACAAAACATAAAAATGATAAACTGGTAAATATATCTAATACCCCCGAAGCATCAGCTAACCTAGTTAATAAACACTTTGTAAGTGTTGGCCAACATCTTGCCGAGCAAATGGTAAACAATACTACCGCTGACCTCAGAGCTTATTTGAACACCATAAAGCAACACTCCTCCTCTATTGGTATAATTGCCCCTGACCCTCAAGAAATAGAATCTATAATAGTTAATCTAAAATCCAAATCTGCGTCAGGCTGGGACAATATACCGACCTCGTTTATTAAAATGGTAAAATCCGAATTAATCCCAATTATAGAACATCTGACTTCACTCTGTTTCACAGAAGGGATATTCCCGGCTTCTCTGAAGCGGGCTATAATTCACCCTGTCTTTAAGGATGGGGACAGAGCGGACGTTAACAACTACAGACCTATATCGGTATTACCCTCAATCTCTAAAATACTAGAAAAACTGATCAATAGCCGACTTATCAAGTATCTAAACAAGTTTAATCTTTTATCACCTCGACAATTTGGCTTTCGCGAAGGGAAAAATACCGAAGAGGCTATTCTAGAACTAACAAACTCGATCACTACACATATTGAAAATAAAAAGAAAACTTTATGTATTTTTCTCGACTTAAAAAAAGCGTTCGACACCGTCTCTGTCCCCATCCTTATCAGTAAACTGGATATCTTAGGTATACGTGGGCAATTCTTAAATCTAATTACAAGTTACTTAAATAATAGAACGCAAAAAGTCAAACTTTGTAACGATGTTTATAGCAAAGATGAATTATCTACCCCCTTTGGAGTCCCCCAGGGAAGTGTACTAGGCCCAACACTCTTTTTGACTTATATTAATGATTTAACCAATATTCAGCTTCCAAATGGCTTAGTAATCTCGTATGCTGATGATACTGCACTTCTTTTTCACGGCGACAGCTGGGAGGAGGTATACGCTTATGCTGAATCCGGTCTGTCTAAAGTAATAAAATGGCTTCAAATTAATTTACTTTCATTAAACATTAAAAAAAACCAATTACATAACGTTCTCTATTCAAAACAGCACTCAGCCTGACAGATCTACACATTTATTAAAAGCTCACACTTGCTCAAATCATTTGACAAATAACTGTACTTGCTCTGACCTCAAAAATGTTCCCTCCACTAGGTATTTAGGAGTCCACATAGACCAATTACTTTCTTGGAACCAACAAATCGAAATTACTGCTAATAGAATACGAAAACTCATATGGCTATTTAAATACTTGAGGCATATCTCCGATAAGGAACTATTAATCTATATCTATAAAACCCTAGTTCAATCCATCGTTCTTTACTGTCTGTCTGTATGGGGGGGAACTCACAAAACGAAACTCTTGGTACTTGAGCGTGCTCAAAGGTCCATTCTTAAAGTACTTTTAGGTAAAAACAAAAGATACAGCACTATTGATGTTTACAGAGATTCTAATGTTCTTACAATAAGAAAGTTATATATCCTAAATTGTATTCTGAAAATTCATAAAAATCTAAAACGAGATCACTATATAATACAAAAACGTAATCCCTATGAAGTAATAAAGCAATTATCAAGAGCTAGGACTAATTTTGCTAAACGACAATTTAAAGTAGCATCTGTAAATCTTTATAATAAAATAAATAGGAAAACTAAAATTTACAGCACAACCTACAGAGAATGTAAAAAACTTATTTCTAACTGGCTTAAAAGCCAAAATTACGACGATATCGAATTACTTATGACTAACAGTTAGTCATAAGTGATTCGATATCGTCCCAGTTAGTCGCTAACTCGTAATTATAATTATATTTGCACCTCCATTCAATCATTTCATTCATTTAGATTAAATTAATCTAAGTTCACTTAATTAATGTGTAACCTTAATAACAACGGAAGCCAACCTAAGTATAGTAATAAGATAGAAACTGTTATTTAGTAGTAAGCTGAAAACAAACTATGTTTAGTCTTATTTTTAACAAGCAGTTACCACCTGTATGAAAGAGCGTTTCCTCCTAATACAAGTGTTTAACTTAAAAGGGGGAAACGAACACTTAATGTAAAACCTTTGTTGAAAATAAATAATTTTGAATTTTTTTTTGAATTTGAATTTGAAAATGTGACGTACTAGCGCTCAATAATCCCCCTCTTGCGGGAAAGTCCATCGTTCCGTTCCACGCAGTATAATATAAATTTATATATCGATTAAAGCGTATAATATACATAACACCTAAGGTTTAAAACATATATTATTCAATTAATCTAATATCAAAAAGTATATCGTTTTGGCCTTGTATTTTTATGCACGCCAAATATTGATAAAGTACTTCTCAGTTCGCTAATTATTCATGTTTTTAATATTATTTATGTTCTTAACTTTGAATTTTTTGACATTCCTATTTTTTATATTCCATTTGTTGTTTTATAAACCTATTATTGCTTCGAAATTGCGCCTAACGATCATTATTCAAGAAGTAGTACAGTGTTATTGTTTTATGAGAATTGTGTAATGAGATAAATAAAACTAAACTAAACTAAACTATAATGCTCGTATAGTATAATCGCCTACAATTATTTTAATAGCAGTAAACGTTTCTAATATACTTTTTTGTTTTAACAAATCGCTATTTATTTAAACCTAACCTAAACCTAACCTAACCGCCAGCATGTCGACGTCACCCCGCTTTGCGGGGTGCCTATTTCCGCTCTAAGGAACGCAAGCTAACCCTAACCTAATCTACAAATAGTACCATTGTTACGATTGTTTGTTGTTTTTTTACTGCGGGGAGCGTTGCCCCCCGAGCCCCTTTGTTCTGGCTACCCTAACCCAATCTTCTATATTATAAACCTTTGAGGAAATATAATATGTGTTACCATCGTTATACGTTATGTATGTTATACGAACTGTAAATAGTCAATTTGAGTGTTATAGGAAAAACCTTATATAATATGAATATTATGTAAATTTTGTTGTTATAGCTAACGTTCATTATATCTTGTAAACGTTATTCATATGAAATTTTATATAATGTTGTTATATTTCGTGAGACGCACCCATTTCTTTCCATTGGGGCCTCGGAGGCACAATTGTAACCCAGACTTTTTAAATAGTTCGAAGTTTTTTTTCTCATTTAGTAGGCTGCCGGGCCGCGTGCCTTTGAACGTGTTAATACTTACGCAATTTCAGATCTTTTTTACAACGGATATTAACAATAATATCATATTGATGATTATGAGTCACAAATTCTATGAAAAAGTAAAATGATTAATGCTTGAATTATATAATGATAGCACCATCTAGCATGCATAATTTTGGTACAAATTTCAGTTAGATAGATATTTAGACCAATCAAAAAGTATTCAATGGGTTTTATTTGATTCTGAAATTATGAAAGAAACACATCTAAATGTTTGTATGATGTCCCTAAATGAGTACACTAAATGTAGTAATAGTAATATAGTACAGTAAATGTAGTAGTAGTTATATAGTACAGTAAATGTGGTAGTAGTTATATAGTACAGTAAATGTAGTAGTAGTTATATAGTACAGTAAATGTGGTAGTAGTTATATAGTACAGTAAATGTAGTAGTAGTAATATAGTACAGTAAATGTAGTAGTAGTTATATAGTACAGTAAATGTAGTAGTAGTTATATAGTACAGTAAATGTAGTAGTAGTAATATAGAACAGTAAATGTAGTAGTAGTTATATAGTACAGTAAATGTGGTAGTAGTTATATAGTACAGTAAATGTAGTAGTAGTAATATAGTACAGTAAATGTGGTAGTAGTTATATAGTACAGTAAATGTGGTAGTAGTTATATAGTACAGTAAATGTGGTAGTAGTTATATAGTACAGTAAATGTAGTAGTAGTAATATAGTACAGTAAATGTGGTAGTAGTTATATAGTACAGTAAATGTAGTAGTAGTTATATAGTACAGTAAATGTAGTAGTAGTTATATAGTACAGTAAATGTGGTAGTAGTTATATAGTACACTAAATGTAGTAGTAGTTATATAGTACAGTAAATGTAGTAGTAGTTATATAGTACAGTAAATGTAGTAGTAGTAATATAGTACAGTAAATGTAGTAGTAGTAATATAGTACAGTAAATGTAGTAGTAGTTATATAGTACAGTAAATGTGGTAGTAGTTATATAGTTCACTAAATGTAGTAGTAGTTATATAGTACAGTAAATGTAGTAGTAGTTATATAGTACAGTAAATGTAGTAGTAGTTATATAGTACAGTAAATGTGGTAGTAGTTATATAGTACAGTAAATGTGGTAGTAGTTATATAGTACACTAAATGTAGTAGTAGTTATATAGTACAGTAAATGTAGTAGTAGTTATATAGTACAGTAAATGTAGTAGTAGTAATATAGTACAGTAAATGTAGTAGTAGTAATATAGTACAGTAAATGTGGTAGTAGTTATATAGTTCACTAAATGTAGTAGTAGTTATATAGTACAGTAAATGTAGTAGTAGTTATATAGTACAGTAAATGTAGTAGTAGTTATATAGCACAGTAAATGTGGTAGTAGTTATATAGTACACTAAATGTAGTAGTAGTTATATAGTACAGTAAATGTAGTAGTAGTTATATAGTACAGTAAATGTAGTAGTAGTTATATAGTACAGTAAATGTGGTAGTAGTTATATAGTACACTAAATGTAGTAGTAGTTATATAGTACAGTAAATGTAGTAGTAGTTATATAGTACAGTAAATATAGTAGTAGTTATATAGTACAGTAAATGTAGTAGTAGTTATATAGTACAGTAAATGTAGTAGTAGTTATATAGTACAGTAAATGTAGTAGTAGTAATATAGTACACTAAATGTAGTAGTAGTTATATAGTACACTAAATGTAGTAGTAGTTATATAGTACACTAAATGTAGTAGTAGTTATATAGTACACTAAATGTAGTAATAGTTATATAATACACTAAATGTAGTAGTAGTTATATAGTACAGTAAATGTAGTAGTAGTAATATAGTACAGTAAATGTAGTAGTAGTTATATAGTACAGTAAATGTAGTAGTAGTTATATAGTACAGTAAATGTAGTAGTAGTTATATAGTACACTAAATGTACTAGTAGTTATATAGTACACTAAATGTAGTAGTAGTTATATAGTACACTAAATGTAGTAGTAGTTATATAGTACACTAAATGTAGTAGTAGTTATATAGTACAGTAAATGTGGTAGTAGTTATATAGTACACTAAATGTAGTAGTAGTTATATAGTACACTATATGTAGTAGTAGTTATATAGTACAGTAAATGTAGTAGTAGTTATATAGTACACTAAATGTAGTAGTAGTTATATAGTACAGTAAATGTAGTAGTAGTTATATAGTACAGTAAATGTAGTAGTCGTTATATAGTACAGTAAATGTAGTAGTAGTTATATAGTACAGTAAATGTAGTAGTAGTTATATAGTACAGTAAATGTAGTAGTAGTAATATAGTACAGTAAATGTAGTAGTAGTTATATAGTACAGTAAATGTGGTAGTAGTTATATAGTACAGTAAATGTAGTAGTAGTAATATAGTACAGTAAATGTGGTAGTAGTAATATAGTACAGTAAATGTGGTAGTAGTTATATAGTACAGTAAATGTAGTAGTAGTTATATAGTACAGTAAATGTGGTAGTAGTTATATAGTACAGTAAATGTGGTAGTAGTTATATAGTACAGTAAATGTGGTAGTAGTTATATAGTACAGTAAATGTGGTAGTAGTTATATAGTACAGTAAATATGGTAGTAGTTATATAGTACAGTAAATGTAGTAGTAGTTATATAGTACAGTAAATGTGGTAGTAGTTATATAGTACAGTAAATGTGGTAGTAGTTATATAGTACAGTAAATGTGGTAGTAGTTATATAGTACAGTAAATGTGGTAGTAGTTATATAGTACAGTAAATGTAGAAGTAGTTATATAGTACAGTAAATGTGGTAGTAGTTATATAGTACAGTAAATGTGGTAGTAGTTATATAGTACAGTAAATGTGGTAGTAGTTATATAGTACAGTAAATGTGGTAGTAGTTATATAGTACAGTAAATGTAGTAGTAGTTATATAGTACAGTAAATGTGGTAGTAGTTATATAGTACAGTAAATGTAGTAGTAGTTATATAGTACAGTAAATGTGGTAGTAGTAATATAGTACAGTAAATGTAGTAGTAGTTATATAGTACAGTAAATGTGGTAGTAGTTATATAGTACAGTAAATGTAGTAGTAGTAATATAGTACAGTAAATGTGGTAGTAGTTATATAGTACAGTAAATGTAGTAGTAGTTATATAGTACAGTAAATGTGGTAGTAGTTATATAGTACAGTAAATGTAGTAGTAGTTAAATAGTACAGTAAATGTGGTAGTAGTAATATAGTACAGTAAATGTAGTAGTAGTTATATAGTACAGTAAATGTGGTAGTAGTTATATAGTACAGTAAATGTAGTAGTAGTAATATAGTACAGTAAATGTAGTAGTAGTTATATAGTACAGTAAATGTAGTAGTAGTTATATAGTACAGTAAATGTGGTAGTAAATATATAGTACACTAAATGTAGTAGTAGTTATATAGTACAGTAGTTGTAGTAGTAGTTATATAGTACAGTAAATGTGGTAGTAGTTATATAGTACAGTAAATGTGGTAGTAGTTATATAGTACAGTAAATGTAGTAGTAGTTATATAGTACAGTAAATGTGGTAGTAGTTATATAGTACAGTAAATGTGGTAGTAGTTATATAGTACAGTAAATGTGGTAGTAGTTATATAGTACAGTAAATGTAGTAGTAGTTATATAGTACAGTAAATGTGGTAGTAGTTATATAGTACAGTAAATGTAGTAGTAGTTATATAGTACAGTAAATGTGGTAGTAGTAATATAGTACAGTAAATGTAGTAGTAGTTATATAGTACAGTAAATGTGGTAGTAGTTATATAGTACAGTAAATGTAGTAGTAGTAATATAGTACAGTAAATGTAGTAGTAGTTATATAGTACAGTAAATGTGGTAGTAGTTATATAGTACAGTAAATGTAGTAGTAGTAATATAGTACAGTAAATGTAGTAGTAGTTATATAGTACAGTAAATGTAGTAGTAGTTATATAGTACAGTAAATGTAGTAGTAGTTATATAGTACAGTAAATGTAGTAGTAGTAATATAGTACACTAAATGTAGTAGTAGTTATATAGTACAGTAGTTGTAGTAGTAGTTATATAGTACAGTAAATGTGGTAGTAGTAATATAGTACAGTAAATGTAGTAGTCGTTATATAGTACAGTAAATGTAGTAGTAGTAATATAGTACAGTAAATGTAGTAGTAGTTATATAGTACAGTAAATGTAGTAGTAGTTATATAGTACAGTAAATGTAGTAGTAGTTATATAGTACAGTAAATGTAGTAGTAGTTATATAGTACAGTAAATGTAGTAGTAGTTATATAGTACAGTAAATGTAGTAGTAGTAATATAGTACACTAAATGTAGTAGTAGTTATATAGTACAGTAGTTGTAGTAGTAGTTATATAGTACAGTAAATGTGGTAGTAGTAATATAGTACAGTAAATGTAGTAGTAGTTATATAGTACAGTAAATGTGGTAGTAGTTATATAGTACAGTAAATGTAGTAGTAGTAATATAGTACAGTAAATGTAGTAGTAGTTATATAGTACAGTAAATGTAGTAGTAGTTATATAGTACAGTAAATGTAGTAGTAGTTATATAGTACAGTAAATGTAGTAGTAGTAATATAGTAAACTAAATGTAGTAGTAGTTATATAGTACAGTAGTTGTAGTAGTAGTTATATAGTACAGTAAATGTGGTAGTAGTTATATAGTACAGTAAATGTGGTAGTATATATAGTACAGTAAATGTAGTAGTAGTTATATAGTACAGTAAATGTGGTAGTAGTTATATAGTACAGTAAATGTGGTAGTAGTTATATAGTACAGTAAATGTGGTAGTAGTTATATAGTACAGTAAATGTAGTAGTAGTTATATAGTACAGTAAATGTGGTAGTAGTTATATAGTACAGTAAATGTAGTAGTAGTTATATAGTACAGTAAATGTGGTAGTAGTAATATAGTACAGTAAATGTAGAAGTAGTTATATAGTACAGTAAATGTGGTAGTAGTTATATAGTACAGTAAATGTAGTAGTAGTAATATAGTACAGTAAATGTGGTAGTAGTTATATAGTACAGTAAATGTAGTAGTAGTTATATAGTACAGTAAATGTGGTAGTAGTTATATAGTACAGTAAATGTAGTAGTAGTTATATAGTACAGTAAATGTGGTAGTAGTAATATAGTACAGTAAATGTAGTAGTAGTTATATAGTACAGTAAATGTGGTAGTAGTTATATAGTACAGTAAATGTAGTAGTAGTAATATAGTACAGTAAATGTAGTAGTAGTTATATAGTACAGTAAATGTAGTAGTAGTTATATAGTACAGTAAATGTAGTAGTAGTTATATAGTACAGTAAATGTGGTAGTAGTTATATAGTACACTAAATGTAGTAGTAGTTATATAGTACAGTAGTTGTAGTAGTAGTTATATAGTACAGTAAATGTGGTAGTAGTTATATAGTACACTAAATGTAGTAGTAGTTATATAGTACACTAAATGTAGTAGTAGTTATATAGTACAGTAAATGTGGTAGTAGTTATATAGTACAGTAAATGTAGTAGTAGTAATATAGTACAGTAAATGTAGTAGTAGTAATATAGTACAGTAAATGTAGTAGTAGTTATATAGTACAGTAAATGTGGTAGTAGTTATATAGTACAGTAAATGTAGTAGTAGTAATATAGTACAGTAAATGTAGTAGTAGTTATATAGTACAGTAAATGTAGTAGTAGTTATATAGTACAGTAAATGTAGTAGTAGTTATATAGTACACTAAATGTAGTAGTAGTTATATAGTACACTATATGTAGTAGTAGTTATATAGTACACTAAATGTAGTAGTAGTTATATAGTACACTAAATGTAGTAGTAGTTATATAGTACAGTAAATGTAGTAGTAGTTATATAGTACAGCAAATGTAGTAGTAGTTATATAGTACAGTAAATGTAGTAGTAGTTATATAGTACACTAAATGTAGTAGTAGTTATATAGTACACTAAATGTAGTAGTAGTTATATAGTACAGTAAATGTAGTAGTAGTTATATAGTACAGTAAATGTAGTAGTAGTTATATAGTACAGTAAATGTAGTAGTAGTTATATAGTACACTAAATGTAGTAGTAGTTATATAGTACACTAAATGTAGTAGTAGTTATATAGTACACTAAATGTAGTAGTAGTTATATAGTACAGTAAATGTGGTAGTAGTTATATAGTACACTAAATGTAGTAGTAGTTATATAGTACACTAAATGTAGTAGTAGTTATATAGTACAGTAAATGTAGTAGTAGTTATATAGTACAGTAAATGTAGTAGTAGTTATATAGTACAGTAAATGTAGTAGTAGTTATATAGTACAGTAAATGTAGTAGTAGTTATATAGTACAGTAAATGTGGTAGTAGTTATATAGTACAGTAAATGTAGTAGTAGTTATATAGTACAGTAAATGTAGTAGTAGTTATATAGTACAGTAAATGTGGTAGTAGTTATATAGTACAGTAAATGTAGTAGTAGTTATATAGTACAGTAAATGTAGTAGTAGTTATATAGTACAGTAAATGTGGTAGTAGTTATATAGTACACTAAATGTAGTAGTAGTTATATAGAACAGTAAATGTAGAAGTAGTTATATAGTACAGTAAATGTAGTAGTAGTTATATAGTACAGTAAATGTGGTAGTAGTTATATATTACACTAAATGTAGTAGTAGTTATATAGTACAGTAAATGTAGTAGTAGTTATATAGTACAGTAAATGTAGTAGTAGTTATATAGTACAGTAAATGTAGTAGTAGTTATATAGTACAGTAAATGTAGTAGTAGTTATATAGTACAGTATATGTAGTAGTAGTTATATAGTACAGTAAATGTAGTAGTAGTTATATAGTACAGTTAATGTGGTAGTAGTTATATAGTACACTAAATGTAGTAGTAGTTATATAGTACAGTAAATGTAGTAGTAGTTATATAGTACAGTAAATGTAGTAGTAGTTATATAGTACAGTAAATGTGGTAGTAGTTATATAGTACACTAAATGTGGTAGTAGTTATATAGTACAGTAAATGTGGTAGTAGTTATATAGTACAGTAAATGTGGTAGTAGTTATATAGTACAGTAAATGTGGTAGTAGTTATATAGTACAGTAAATGTGGTAGTAGTTATATAGTACAGTAAATGTAGTAGTAGTTATATAGTACAGTAAATGTGGTAGTAGTTTAATAGTACAGTAAATGTGGTAGTAGTTATATAGTACAGTAAATGTGGTAGTAGTTATATAGTACAGTAAATGTGGTAGTAGTTATATAGTACAGTAAATGTGGTAGTAGTTATATAGTACAGTAAATGTAGTAGTAGTTATATAGTACAGTAAATGTGGTAGTAGTTATATAGTACAGTAAATGTAGTAGTAGTTATATAGTACAGTAAATGTGGTAGTAGTAATATAGTACAGTAAATGTAGTAGTAGTTATATAGTACAGTAAATGTGGTAGTAGTTATATAGTACAGTAAATGTAGTAGTAGTAATATAGTACAGTAAATGTGGTAGTAGTTATATAGTACAGTAAATGTAGTAGTAGTTATATAGAACAGTAAATGTGGTAGTAGTTATATAGTACAGTAAATGTAGTAGTAGTTATATAGTACAGTAAATGTGGTAGTAGTAATATAGTACAGTAAATGTAGTAGTAGTTATATAGTACAGTAAATGTGGTAGTAGTTATATAGTACAGTAAATGTAGTAGTAGTAATATAGTACAGTAAATGTAGTAGTAGTTATATAGTACAGTAAATGTAGTAGTAGTTATATAGTACAGTAAATGTAGTAGTAGTTATATAGTACAGTAAATGTGGTAGTAGTTATATAGTACACTAAATGTAGTAGTAGTTATATAGTACAGTAGTTGTAGTAGTAGTTATATAGTACAGTAAATGTGGTAGTAGTTATATAGTACAGTAAATGTAGTAGTAGTTATATAGTACAGTAAATGTGGTAGTAGTTATATAGTACACTAAATGTAGTAGTAGTTATATAGTACAGTAGTTGTAGTAGTAGTTATATAGTACAGTAAATGTAGTAGTAGTTATATAGTACAGTAAATGTGGTAGTAGTTATATAGTACACTATATGTAGTAGTAGTTATATAGTACACTAAATGTAGTAGTAGTTATATAGTACAGTAAATGTAGTAGTAGTTATATAGTACAGTAAATGTAGTAGTAGTTATATAGTACAGTAAATGTAGTAGTAGTTATATAGTACAGTAAATGTAGTAGTAGTTATATAGTACAGTAAATGTGGTAGTAGTTATATAGTACAGTAAATGTAGTAGTAGTTATATAGTACAGTAAATGTAGTAGTAGTTATATAGTACAGTAAATGTGGTAGTAGTTATATAGAACAGTAAATGTAGTAGTAGTTATATAGTACAGTAAATGTGGTAGTAGTTATATAGTACACTAAATGTAGTAGTAGTTATATAGTACAGTAAATGTAGTAGTAGTTATATAGTACAGTAAATGTAGTAGTAGTTATATAGTACAGTAAATGTGGTAGTAGTTATATATTACACTAAATGTGGTAGTAGTTATATATTACACTAAATGTAGTAGTAGTTATATAGTACAGTAAATGTAGTAGTAGTTATATAGTACAGTAAATGTAGTAGTAGTAATATAGTACAGTAAATGTAGTAGTAGTTATATAGTTCACTAAATGTAGTAGTAGTTATATAGTACAGTAAATGTAGTAGTAGTTATATAGTTCACTAAATGTAGTAGTAGTTATATAGTACAGTAAATGTAGTATTAGTAATATAGTACAGTAAATGTAGTAGTAGTTATATAGTTCACTAAATGTAGTAGTAGTTATATAGTACAGTAAATGTAGTAGTAGTTATATAGTACAGTAAATGTGGTAGTAGTTATATAGTACACTAAATGTAGTAGTAGATATATAGTACAGTAAATGTAGTAGTAGTTATATAGTACAGTAAATGTAGTAGTAGTTATATAGTACAGTAAATGTAGTAGTAGTTATATAGTACAGTAAATGTGGTAGTAGTTATATAGTACAATAAATGTGGTAGTAGTTATATAGTACACTAAATGTAGTAGTAGTTATATAGTACAGTAAATGTAGTAGTAGTTATATAGTACAGTAAATGTAGTAGTAGTAATATAGTACAGTAAATGTAGTAGTAGTAATATAGTACAGTAAATGTAGTAGTAGTTATATAGTACAGTAAATGTAGTAGTAGTTATATAGTACAGTAAATGTAGTAGTAGTTATATAGTACACTAAATGTAGTAGTAGTTATATAGTACACTATATGTAGTAGTAGTTATATAGTACACTAAATGTAGTAGTAGTTATATAGTACACTAAATGTAGTAGTAGTTATATAGTACAGTAAATGTAGTAGTAGTTATATAGTACAGCAAATGTAGTAGTAGTTATATAGTACACTAAATGTAGTAGTAGTTATATAGTACACTAAATGTAGTAGTAGTTATATAGTACAGTAAATGTAGTAGTAGTTATATAGTACAGTAAATGTAGTAGTAGTTATATAGTACAGTAAATGTAGTAGTAGTTATATAGTACACTAAATGTAGTAGTAGTTATATAGTACACTAAATGTAGTAGTAGTTATATAGTACACTAAATGTAGTAGTAGTTATATAGTACAGTAAATGTGGTAGTAGTTATATGGTACACTAAATGTAGTAGTAGTTATATAGTACACTAAATGTAGTAGTAGTTATATAGTACAGTAAATGTAGTAGTAGTTATATAGTACAGTAAATGTAGTAGTAGTTATATAGTACTGTAAATGTAGTAGTAGTTATATAGTACAGTAAATGTGGTAGTAGTTATATAGTACACTAAATGTAGTAGTAGTTATATAGTACACTATATGTAGTAGTAGTTATATAGTACACTAAATGTAGTAGTAGTTATATAGTACACTAAATGTAGTAGTAGTTATATAGTACAGTAAATGTAGTAGTAGTTATATAGTACAGTAAATGTGGTAGTAGTTATATAGTACACTAAATGTAGTAGTAGTTATATAGTACACTAAATGTAGTAGTAGTTATATAGTACAGTAAATGTAGTAGTAGTTATATAGTACAGTAAATGTAGTAGTAGTTATATAGTACAGTAAATGTAGTAGTAGTTATATAGTACAGTAAATGTAGTAGTAGTTATATAGTACACTAAATGTAGTAGTAGTTATATAGTACAGTAAATGTAGTAGTAGTTATATAGTACAGTAAATGTAGTAGTAGTTATATAGTACAGTAAATGTAGTAGTAGTTATATAGTACAGTAAATGTAGTAGTAGTTATATAGTACAGTAAATGTAGTAGTAGTTATATAGTACAGTAAATGTAGTAGTAGTTATATAGTACACTAAATGTAGTAGTAGTTATATAGTACAGTAAATGTAGTAGTTGTTATATAGTACAGTAAATGTAGTAGTAGTTATATAGTACAGTAAATGTAGTAGTAGTTATATAGTACAGTAAATGTAGTAGTAGTTATATAGTACAGTAAATGTAGTAGTAGTTATATAGTACAGTAAATGTAGTAGTAGTTATATAGTACAGTAAATGTAGTAGTAGTTATATAGTACAGTAAATGTAGTAGTAGTTATATAGTACAGTAAATGTAGTAGTAGTAATATAGTACAGTAAATGTAGTAGTAGTTATATAGTACAGTAAATGTAGTAGTAGTTATATAGTACACTAAATATAGTAGTAGTTATATAGTACACTAAATGTAGTAGTAGTTATATAGTACAGTAAATGTAGTAGTAGTTATATAGTACACTAAATGTAGTAGTAGTTATATAGTACACTAAATGTAGTAGTAGTTATATAGTACAGTAAATGTAGTAGTAGTTATATAGTACACTAAATGTAGTAGTAGTTATATAGTACACTAAATGTAGTAGTAGTTATATAGTACACTAAATGTAGTAGTAGTTATATAGTACACTAAATGTAGTTTTAGTTATATAGTACAGTAAATGTGGTAGTAGTTATATAGTACACTAAATGTGGACTGAAATAGTGCCATTACTTAAACGCTATTTTGGGGATCCTTGAGCAAATCAATAAAACCCATTTCAGATTTTTTGTACAATTGGAATCCGTTTGCCAAGAGTTGATAAAACAGCTTTCTGATTCTGAACGCATTATCTACCTTCTATTTCCTGCACGTCTTATTAAAATAAGTATGCTGTCAACAAAAAAATGAAAGTAGTTAGTTTCATTCGAGTTCAAGAATATCACTTGCCGACAAATGGTTTTACGAGTACTGTAAAATAAATGTATAGACAGCTTTACGCATTACGTGTATTTGATTAAAGAGCTGTTAGCTGTACAACAGAACTCAGTTGACCTTTAAAAATGCAAGCATTACATTGATTCACGTTTATGCTGTTCAGTAGTAATAGGCTTTTACTTACAACTTAAAAATGCTTTTATACAACAAATGGCACTAAAAACAGCTCAAAGCTGTATAGCGGATTTACGGTGCATTATAATGGTAAAAGTTTATGCTGTTAAGCAGCATTAGGCATTATCTTACTACTTAAAAATGCTATTGTAGATCCCAATGCACTAAAAACAGCTGAAAGCTGTACAACTGCGTTGTAGTTTGCTGCAATAAAACTAAAGGCTTTACAAAAGCATTCTTGTATGCCATTATCTAACCGTTATACAGTGTAAAACATCATAATGGTTTTCAAATGCCAATATAAAGCGTCAAGATGCTCGGTGAACTTATATAAGAGTTTATACGGACCTTAAGTTCTACATAAGTTTACGTTTCGTTTGATAAAATGCTTTCTGTGTTACTTGGGTACTTATTATAGACGCGAAAGTTTGAATGTTTAGATGTTTGTTACTCAATCACGCTTAAACGGCTCAACCGATTTGGATGAAATTTTGCACGAAGATAGTTTATAGCCTAGATTAAAATCTAGGATAGCTTTTATGCAGGGTCTACGAACCATAAATAGAATGTTGTTACTTAGCGCCGGTTTACGCGACAAGTTGCGGAGGTGCTCTGGGTTCGGCTGCAGCTTGCAGTATCTGCCGTGTGTAATTGGAGTAAACGGGTGGCAGCGTGTAATTTGGCGTATCATCACGCATTAAGGTTTGAGCGGGGCGAGCAGGGCGGGCGGCGCGCGGCGCGTGGCCGTGATCAGCGCCTTTGTCCGCGGGGGCTGGCGGCGGCGGCCGCGATTGTCGACGCGCTGTCGATACTCGATACTGTGTCGTGGCGAAAAGTGTTGCTAAATTATAATTGAAACTTGTAGGTTTGCAAAAGTGATATGCGGTTTTAAAAGTTGTTTAGCATCAGATAGTTAGTCGTGGTATGAATTATGTTAGGCTTTACACAAATCAATTGTTAAGAATTGCGTTTGTGCACAGGTTAAATAAGAAGAAACACCTAATTGAACGCTACTGAATGTTGAAATAAATAAAAAAACCTACCACTACCCACTACACTGCCTAAGAAACCCTATTAGTTGACCGGCAGAAAAAGGCTCGCGACACTTGAAACATTGAACCCGATTTTTGCATTTATTTTATTGTCTATGTTTGGACTAAGTTAATACTACCAAGCCAAATACAATAACCAAACTTTATTGTAAATGTTATACTTACGTGACGCGACGCGTCCAACTTCACCTCAGCGCCCTGTCGCATCGCAGCGCGGGCGCCGGGTGGGCCCGGGTGTAATTGTCAAATTAGCGCGCAGATCAAAGGATTCGGCGATTTGACGCTTTTTGATAATGTGATAAGTTTCGCGCGCGATTACATCCGGGCGGGGGCGCGGTGCCGGCGGGTCAGGGCCACTTGGGGCAAGTCACTTTTGTTAAATCGCTCCATCAAAACGATTCTAAATAGTCATCTGGTCAAATCAATGTGCGATTTGAGACGCGATCGAGACCCGGTTCCTAATAAAAAGTGTAAAAGTTACAAGCCGGCCTTCAAAATGTTATGTTGCGGGACTTGCGGCACTTGCGGGACCAGAGAGAAGTGAATTGGCGGGATTGTACAGAAAAGTTGCTACTTACCACTGAAGTTGGATCTTCAAAAAAGTCCTAACTGTTCGACTGGATAGCTCACTGATTTCTTGAATGTAATTATATAATTGCGTTTTAAAAAGTACTCGTAATTCAATAGTAAAACGAAATATAATTGAAGACACAAGACACAAGACACGACAGACACAGCCAAACTCTTCATTATTCTGTAGCTGTATCTAGGTACGAGTACCTATATGAGAAATGGTTTTCATGGGTAAAAATTTGAAGAAATAAATTATCGAGAGTGATCCTCAGCAGTTTTGCCCTTTTTATGTAGATCTTCATAAAATCTGTCGAATTTAAGGTATTTACTGGTACACGGCGTATGTGGATCTCCCTACTGAGGGTCGAGTACCTACTGAGTTCATGGTTCACTTCAAAACATAATACGTGTAGGTTAAAATGTACTAGAATTAGAAAGTATTTATACCTATACATATATTAGTGAAAATCGCTGTTAGTGCGGGCACGCCGCCACGCCACCCTCGCGAATACTTTCTCGACGGCAATTTCGTGGGAGCGGCGGGAGAGCCGGGTAGGGTTACAGTAAATTCTTCCCATTTACGGCACAGCAAAGGGCATGACTGTGGAGGCATGCCATGCGCGCCGGCTCGTGGGAGCCGGCACGCAGCACTTATACTGATAATTAAAGCAATTCGCAAGTTTTCACTTCTGCCGGCACTCCCAGTGCAACCCGGTCTTTTTTTTAAACTAGAACTCAATCTGCCAGATGGTAGGCAGGCACCGTAGCATATTGCATCCAGCAGCTTTTGAATCCAGCGGAATCGTAAACGCGTTGCCGACCCTTTATTTATTTGTGGACTATATATGATTTGACGATTCCTCACTCGCAACACAGCGCATCTTCTGGAGCTCTGGCGATGAGTAAGGAACACAAAACCACCTCCCTACAGAGCAGGTAGCGGTCATGGCTGTAAGGTGGAGGTACTTCTCTAGTTTGACTGCTACAAATTCAAGCGTAGCGACACCCCACTGTACCAATTTTTTAATTTTGGTTCAAATGGCCGGTCGACGCTTTTTAGTGTTCTGTACCTCAAAGGAAAAAACGGAACCCTTATAGGATCACTCGTGCGTCTGTCTGTCCGTCCTTCACAGCCTATTTTCTCCAAAACTACTAAACCAATCACGTTGAAATTTGGTACACATATGTAAGTTTGTGACCCAAAGAGGAACATATAACGCAAACAAATGAATTTTAAACATGAGGGCCACTTTTGGGGGGAAAATGAGAAAATTTAAAAATAAAGCTTTGCATATACTATCGTGTTACATATCAAATGAAAGAGCTCATTGTGTGCATCTAAAATATTTTTTTTTGTAATTTTAAAATAATTAGTTTAGAAATTATTTAAGAAAATAGCCAAAAAATGATCATTCCTCCCTTCATCTCTGAAACTACTGAGTCTACAATTTTGAAAAAAATACACAAAATAGTTCTTCACCTTTACAGATGACAGGAAAACATATTAGAAATGTGCAGTCAAGCGTGAGTCGGACTTAATACGGTATTTGACAAAAATCAAATCAGCCTATTATTATGAAACGTCAAAAACGCTCCGGTAGTAAAAAAAAATGTTTAAAATCTTGTGATGTACCCTTGCAACGCGAGTTCGACTCGCACTTGGCCGGTTTTTTGATGCATAATCATGATCAATGGTATCTATCTCTTCAGGACGGGAATAACCTTTTTTCGTCGAGTTTCTCGACGGAATGCACGTCGTAGATGTGTCGCAGCGATTGTCGTGTGGGTGTGGGCCGGCAGGAAGGCCTGCAGCAGCGGCCACATCCGCCACTCAGCCGCGCTCGCGCATCCTCATTGCGCGCAGGAAGACGCCAATCCGCAGCCATTGGCCGAGCGCGAGGAACTGTACTCGTCACACCATATATATATACACCTTAACGACGTCTACATAAACGTATACAGAAGTTTCCACTGAAGTAGCTAAGTATAGGAAAAAATTAGATTTTTTGTTTTTTTTTGGTAATGTCACCGTCCTCCCAGCTTTAACCTGGGTTGTACCATAAAGGAGGGATCAGCTCTGGCACCTAATTTATTTATTTCTATTGAAAATGCATGAGCCTTAAAGATTTGCTTGAGAAATGCAGTGTGAACTCACTATGCACTAGAAGGAGCTCGCTATAAAGAGGGAAAATGACTTGAAGACAGCAGGCTGTTTTTAGAAGCCCTCACTATTGCGTCTAGTCATTGGGCAGATTGGTCTGGGACAGTGACGATTGCACAATTATTTCAATCTCCTGGCGATATTTTTTTGTATTCACGTGTTATTCTCTCCGACGCTTAAGTATTCGCTTCGCCCTTTCAATACTGACAGTGGAGATTTATGTAAAGAATACTTCATCACCTCAAATTGCCAAATCAAAAGTAGTTTTAGGTACTGTGGTTAACTACTACATACATACATACATACATACATACTTTCACGCCTTTATTCCCAAAAGGGGTAGGCAGAGCACATGAAACTTATGTTCCAGCGCCACTTTTAAGTACTATACTCTACAAACCAGTTATTTTTGTTTAAAAATTGAACTTCGTAATACTTAATAATAAATCATGCCAGAACAACCCTTATTTTGAAACAGGCACTGAGTGCCCTCGGTGGCATGTTTACAAGCCAAACACGGCAAGCGTCGACCGCGGCGACGCGGCGGGGCCGCCAGCCCGCCGCGGGCAATAGGTACGTCAGCGCGGACACTTGATCAATATTTATAATGCTCGACGGGCCGGGCCTTATTACCCGACCCGACGGTTGGAGACCAATACTGCAACAATAGGCTTGTATGAATGTCACACTTAATCCATTTGACCTTTGCAGAACAGATGTAATTAAGGGTGTCCTATCGCTTGACAAAAAGACATTTCGCAAATGTACACTTAACAACAACCAACAGTCTCCTTGCCACCGTCGCGGACAGAGTAGATGGCGCTTTCTGGCAATACTGGAATAGCCTACATGCTTGTAATAGATCACGTCATATAACAGGTAATTAATTAATTAATAGTTAAACTAACATAGTAATAAGCTACTAATACAATATGGAAACTTAAATTCCGAAATAAATGATTATTTAATTTAATTTAATTTAACACCCAACGATTAGCAAAATTGTGTTTTGACAATTAATTGTTTTACAACTCAACTTTCTACAAATGACTGATTTAACCAAATAATCAACAGGCAAATTTACATTTTATAAATGATCGTTATAAACGATCTGCGACCTCTAAGAAAACGAACTGTAGCCAGAAGTGGGTTAGGTTGGGTTAGATCTGCGTCTCCCAAGAAAACGAACTGTTGCCAAAAGTGGGTTAGGTTAGGTTAGAATTGCGACCCACAAGAAAACGAACTGTTGCTAGAAGTGGGTTAGGTTAGGTTAGAACTGCGACCCCCAAGAAAACGAACTGTGGCCAGAAAAGCGCTCCACACATTAGTCCAACAAACTGTCCTGCAGTTTGGCAGAAGAAAATACTGTAAAACAAGGGTTGTTTAAGTGAATAAATTTTTCTTATTCTTATTCTTATTCTTATTCTTATTCTTATTCTTATTCTTATTCTTATTCTTATTCTTATTCTTATTCTTAGTATTAGTAAGTAATTTATATATTATTATAGTAAATGATTTCAAAAACCCGAAATGAAAAGCCATGACATGAATATTATTGAAATAAGTCAACTACCAATTAAAAGACCTCGATCGATGAAATGAAAATACTTGAAACGTTGTCATTGAAATAATATTCGATTAAATGTTTGTCGGCAATTCAATGGTAAACCAGGTATTTATGACAATTAACATTTTGTTTAATGATATTTTGGTAAGTGTATGAAATTGCCAGACATATTATTTGGTGTAATGAAAAATGTACAATTGAAACTTTATTATTGAATACATTTGACGTTATGTACTTATTGCTAATTGAGTGTTTGTCAAGTAAACTTTTGTCAAATGAAACTTTTGCGCAATAACACGTTTGCCAAGTAATTATTTGATGAAGCGTTTTTTGACAAACGATAATTTGCTAATAATTTTTGGGTTATACATTAGTGAACCGGCCCTAAGACTTTGTAGATTTATTAAGTGTATGAGTACTACCTATGTTTGCCCACCTGTTAATGCGTTCGATGCAGTTGTACGAGAAAATGTAAAATAAATTGAGTTTTTTGTGACGTTTGCTCACGATTTCACACATTACGAAATAGAAGTTTAGAGTGACAGCTGTAAATGTGAGGCTTATAAAAAAAATGGATAGGGAAGATGCAGCTATAATATTTACCATTATTTAGTGACCAAAATGTTGAAAAAACATAAAATAATAGTTACTGAAACGTTTTTACTTTAGCTTATTACAAACAATAATTACGATTTGAAGTAATGTGAAACGGAACGTGTTTTAATTCAACAATCAGGGACCAGTCGTCACTCCTGTCAAAAGTCAAAACTTAGGCAAATCTATGGCGAGTGACACACATAAGTGACGTCATTGAAACTGTAGATCCGTTTAGGCGCGAAAGTTTAAATTAACAGTTTGTAAGAGGAATTTTTGACTATAAATTACAGAATTTTAATGTTTAAATACTTTCGTGGTCTATTCTACATGCGATTCTTTCAAATGGAAGCAAAATTGAAAATATTGCATCTTCCCTGATGTTTCTTGGATTACCCAATACACTGTGATGTGTGATGTTTATTTGTAAACAAGTCCCGCCAGGCAGCGAGCCGGTCACATCGCTACGCTACCGTAGGTGGCCGCGTGTACGATAATCGTGCCTCAAGAGGAGCCCCGGTAGTGCAGCGGCCGCGGTCTGCCTGTCACACGAGTTGTTCAGCTCTAATGAATGCTCGTTAAATGTTTGCAGCGTGGAGCACCCTCGTGCGGGTGTCAGTCACGTTCAACTTTTGGTCTCTTTCCAATTTTGCATCAGCGCGAGATCTGTCCCGTCCCGACACACTTGTGCTGGGGTAGTAGTAGTACCCACGAGGTCTCATTTAGCCGTTACCAATTTATATATATACTAGCTGTTGCCCGTGACTTCGTCTGCGTAGAACTTGTTATCGTCATAGAAAAAATATGTTTAATTATCGCTGTCCCAAACACACTTCTACCAGGGATGATTTCCGAGATAAAAACTATCCTTTATCCTTCCAAGGGTCTCAAATTATCTGTACGGTAAATTTCATCTAAATCCGTTCAGGGATTAAGCCTAAATGTTAACAGTGCTATGAGAACTTTAAATTCCCTTAAGGGATGAATTAAAAAAAAACTTAATTCGTTTTCTAGTTTTTAAGCAAACAGTCTAAATCCGAAGTAACAAATCACTTACTATAAAAAAGGTCTTGCTCTCTATACAACCTTCAAACCCCCTTTTAACGCTCTTAGGGGATGAATAAAAATAAACGCTGAAATCGTTTTCTAATCTTAAAGATTAGACAAACAGTCCAAAACCTAAGTAAAAAATCTCTTACTTAAAAATATCTTGCTCTCCGTATAAACTTTGAACCCCCTCTTAACCCCCTTGGGGGATGGATTTCAAAAATCGTTGCAATTAGTTTTTAAGTTTTAAACACACCATCTAAAATCGAAGTTTCAAAGTTTTACTTAAAAAATTGTCTTGATCTATACGAACTTCGAACCACCTTTTAACACTCTAAGGGGATGAATGAAAAACTAACGCTGACATCTGTTTTGTAGTCTTTTAATAAACAGTCTAAGACCAAAGTTAAAAAGTCTCTTACATAAAAAAATACTTTTCCCTCCATACAAACATTGAACGCCCTTTAACCCCAATAGGGCATGAATTAAAAAAAATACTCTGAAATCAGTATTTTAGTCTTTTAACATACAGGCTAAGACGGACATTACAAATCTCTTACTATATTTTCTTGCTCTCCATATAAACCTTGAATCCCGTTTTAACACACAGAGAACGATACGGAGTGTAAAAATACATTATGACGTGTACTGGTCGGACCATCATCCGTTAGAATTAGTTTGTAATTTAAATGTAATCAGAAATAGTAATGTAACAAACAATATAGTATGTAATAGGATTATTTGGGGAGAGCGTGAAGCAGCGCAATTGACATTATATGAGAATTATTGCAATGAAAATTTAAAAAATATTGACTTTCCGATTGAATTTACCGAATGTAGTGACACAAAATGTAATAATATTGAACATAGGTTATGTATTGACAAGTTGCACGCAAATATCATTAAGGGTGTATCTCAGGGGTGCCGCTAGTTATAGTTATAATGACAAGAGATCGAATAAGAAACGTCATGTGGTAGGATGGAATAAACATGTGCGTCAAGCTCATGCGGAGGTTCGGCTTGGGTTTCAATCGTGGGTCATGTGTGGAAAACCAAGGGCTGGTGTGGCTTATATGAACATGGTTGAAACTCGGAAGGCTTTCAAGGACAAATTAAAATGGTGTCAGAACAATACTGATCAAATAAAATGGACATTTTAGCTACACACCATTCTAATAAAAAAATTAAAAATTTCTGGAAGCAATCCAATAAATTGAGACCGAGGGCGGGCCTTCTTGTGAGTGTAGAGGGTGTTAGCGAGCCTAACGAGATAGCTGATTTGTTTCAGAAATATTTCAAGGTCGAGTCTCCCATTGGGCCCTGCGGGGACCCATCTCCGACGAAGTGTGTGCCTGCGGGACCTCTGGTCAGGATTACAGCTAAGGAGGTGGCATCGGTGGTGAAGAACATGACGCGAGGAAAGTCGCCAGGTCACGACTCCCTTATCATTGAGCACCTGCAACATGCAGGGGTACACCTACCTAGATTACTCGCCATGTTCTTCAGCTTCTGTGTCAGCCATACTTATATACCGAGCGATATGATGAGAACTGTGGTAGTACCAATTATAAAAAACCATACAGGAGACACCGCGGACATTAAAAATTATAGGCCCATTTCGTTGGCTACGATTGTAGCAAAGGTGTTGGAATTGTTCAGGTTTTGGTACGGCCACCAAACTAATGTTGTAAAGTGGGCGGGGTCGCTATCCGATGAGTATAGGTTGGAGTGCGGGGTCAGGCAGGGGGGGCTTACGTCGCCCAGACTCTTCAGCTTATACGTCAATCGGCTGATCGAGGAGCTCAGCAATACCATGGTCGGGTGTTCAATAGATGGAACTTTCGTAAATAACATCAGTTACGCTGACGACATGGTGTTGCTGAGCCCATCAATCGACGCCCTTAGGACGTTGGTAAGTGTCTGTGAACGGTATGCGGAGGCCCATGGTCTCAAGTACAACGTCTCTAAAAGTGAGCTGCTGGTGTTTAGAGGAAGAACTGTCAAATTAGATGACCAAATGCTACCACCAGTGATATTGAATGAATCTTAAAGTAGTAACAGAATTTAAGTACTTGGGGCATTGGGTAACCTCATCGCTAAAAGATGACGTAGATGTGGAAAAGGAGCGTAGGGCGCTGGCAGTAAGAAGTAATATGTTCATTCGTAGGTTCGCAAGGTGTACTAGCAACGTTAAAATCACCCTTTTTAAGGCGTACTGTCAATCATTTTACACTTGCAGCCTATGGATTAACTTTACTCAAAAAACTTACAGCGCCCTACGCGTGCAATATAATAACGCATTTAGGATG
Organism: Epinotia bilunana; assembly: GCA_947049275.1. Taxonomy (NCBI): domain Eukaryota; kingdom Metazoa; phylum Arthropoda; class Insecta; order Lepidoptera; family Tortricidae; genus Epinotia; species Epinotia bilunana. The sequence continues at coordinate 316,446 of OX346263.1, forward strand.
CTGTTGGGGCTGCCGCGCTATTGCAGCGCTAGCGGTATGTTCGCGGAGGCACGCACCGATGGCTTCCACGCTATCATACGCAAGCGGGTGGCGTCGCTGGAGCGGCGCGTGCGTGGCAGCGCCAACAGTCTCCTTGCCACAGTCGCGGACAGAGTAGATGGCGCTTTCTGACAATACTGGAATAGCCTACATGCTTGTAATAGATCATGTCATATAACATAGGTAATGAATTAATTAATAGTTAAACTAACATAGTAATAAGCTACTAATACAATATGGAAATTTTATTCCAAAATAAATTATTATTTAATTTAATTTAATTTAATTTAACCCCCTTATGGATGGAATTTTCTAAAACGCTGAAAGTACTTACTGTTTTTGTATTCTAATAAGTAATCTTTCTACAAAGTTTCAAGTCTTCAGCTCAAGAAATTAAGTTTCCCCCATACTAACTTTGCACCCCTATTTAACCCCCTTTGGGGTAGACATTTCCAAAACGCTTAAAGTTTTTTTTGTATTCAATTAAGCAATCTGTCTACAAAGTTTCAAATCTCTACCTCAAAAAAAGTGTTTCCCACACAAACCTTGCATCTCTTTTTTCTTTGCACCTCCATGTCACCCCCTTAGGGGTGGATTTTTCCAAAACGCTTAGTTATTTTTGTATTCAAATAAGTAATCTGTCTACAACGTTTCAAGTTTCTAGCTCAAAAGGAAGTGTTTCCCTGATACAAATTTTGCACCCCTATTTAACCCCCTTAGGGGTATAGTTTTGTAATCCGTTGACAGTTATTTTTTTGTATTCTAATTAGTAATCTTTCTACAAAATTTAGTTTCAAGCTCAAAAAATAAAGTTCCCTCCATACAAACTTTGCACCCCTATTTAACCCCCTATTTAAGGGTTGATTTTCCTAAAACGCAGATAGCATTTTTTTGTATTGTAATAAGTAATCTTTGTACACAGTTTCAAGTTTCAAGTTCAAAAAATAATGTTTCCCCCATACAAACATTGCACCCTATTTAACCCCTTTAGGGGTAGAATTTTCTAAAACGCTGAAAGTACTTTTTTGTATCTTAATAAGTAATCTTTCTACAAAGTTTTAAGTCTCTAGTTCAAAAAATAATGTTTCCCCCATACAAACATTGCACCCCTATTTAACACCCTTAGGGGTGGAATTTCCAGAAATCCCGTCTTATCTCTTGCCTACGTCATAAAAGGAAGTCCTGGTGTAAATTTCAAGTTTCTAGTCCCAGTAGTTTCGGCTGAGCGATGATGAATCAGTCAGGAAGTCTTCTTTTATATATATAGATAGATATATATATATTTGTATATACTACGACGGTGGCAAACCGGCATATGGTCGGTGGGAAGCAGACAGCGTAGCCTGTGGACGCTTGAGCTTCCAGAAGAATCACAAGCGCGTTGCCGGCCCTTTATTGATTCGAGCATTGATTGTGTTGACAGCTAGAGAGACGATCGCGGGTCTCTGACTCTCGCAACACTTCTCCAAACACCATCCTTGTGAGTTATGGCGACCTTCGTATGACTTTACTATTTATTTATTTTTCATTACACTTGCTCGAAACGGGCTTCATAATGCGCAGACTTACAGAGCTGTAATAGCCTATGTTACGCCCACGGGCGTAATGGTTTTTTTCTTAAATTGTATCTGTCACTCATGCGGCAGTTACAAAGCAAAGAGGTTTTATATCTAATACGATTTCTGAAAACGTATTTATAAATAAATTTAAACTTAAAAACACTACTAAAACATGTTTAACAGAATTATTTACAGATTTACTTAATATTTAGTGTCTATGTAAAATGTTTTTAAGTGTTTTCAAATCGTGGCTGTATACCGAAGGGTCTTTGCCATACGCGCCTCACGTCAAATTCAACAAAATGGTCAACTGACATGTCGCAGTTTTTCTTACGATTTGTGGTAATTTCATCTAAAATGTATTTGTTTCCTCGCAAATGTGATGAAAAACATTGTGTAGGTATATAACACGGGCGTAAGAATATTGCAAACTCGTCATCAAAAGGCCTCCGCCTTCGGCGTCGGGCTTCTGATGATACTCTTGTTCGCAATATTCCACTTACGCCCCTCGTTATACAATGTACCTACTATAATAGTATGGCAAACATTATTTAGCCTTTAAAGACTTTACTGTTTATTTAATTGTATGGCATACATTATTTAGGCCTTTTAATGTTTGTCACTCTAGTACCACTCACTTTACTATTGCATAATAACGATGCGTTTACGATCAGGTTATCCTGAGGTACACCATAATGCGGCGCTTCTCGGACCTGTCGACACTGTCAACAGGTTTAAAAAAAGTGGCAACGTGAATGTGACGCACCTGTAGTGGCCAGTGGTCATAAGGATTCGGTGACCACTTCAGACAACGCAATTGCCTCAACAGTTACCGTCGCATTGCTGCCGAATCATCGGATACGCTTATTTTACACATCTCGAAGCAGTTCCCAAAAAGGCATGCAAACCAGCCGAAATTAGCCGAGTCAATAAATAGTGCACGATTGAGTCAACAATGCTAACGGGTTTAAAAAACGGGATAAGTCGCGAAGTGTACAGTCGGTCGCGCCGCGAGCCGCGAGCCGCGAGCCGTGGGGGCGCAGGTCGTTGGTGTGACCTGCGAGGGTGCGAGGGTGCTATGCAATTGAAATGGACCGCATTATGCCCGCGTTACTAATCTTTTTAATAAAACCATTATTTTATTTATAATACCAAACGTAGAAACAAAAAACTGCCGGGCTAAAATGAGACTGGGCTGATCACGTCTGTAGCAAAACAACTGGAAGAAATCTCATTGCTTGTATAGGCGGTCTCTTTCCTACAAACGAAGTAAAGTGCCAAATAAATACTTTTGTTTACGTACTTCTTCCTCAATAAGCAATTTAATATAATGAGACAACCGCCATTTGAACTGTAATTACTTAGTTTAATTCCATTTCTGTATGCGGACAATGAGTTTTGAGTTAAATAAGAAATAAAACTTTACTATACTACGCGTACCAGTCACTATTTCATTAGGTGTAGTTTCTATTATAAGAAATAATTCGTATTTCTCTTTTAACTTAAAACCCGTTGTCCTCGACCTGATCGTCGCGGTATTTTAATGAAAGCTCGAGAATACAACTTCACATTATATCTGTGAGATAAACAATTTAGCACGAGTTCGCTTACTTAATGTAGCCTCAAAAAAATACTAATCTGTTAAACGTTGGTTGTACTATGGCCTTGCAAGGCATCATTTATTTATTTAATAAATCATACAAAATTTGTTCAGTTTGACAGTAAGGCACCAAAGCACTGTGTAATTTATAATTCTGAACATGTAAAAAGCGGCCAAGTGCGTGTCGCGCCACGCGCAGGGTTCCGTAGTTGCCCGTCTGTTACAGAATGCGGACTTAAAACGGGCTTTTGGGGTTTTTATTATAGCTTAACCTCGTAAATAATCGTAAATATGATTATTTTTATAACACCAATGCATAGGGTCATTTCGCTGGTTAGCGACCACCTAATTTCATGTGCCGGTTAGCGACCACTCAGTTGTTAGGGACCCCAACTTCTCAATTGAAATAACGAGGTTATTTAGTAGGTACATTAAGTTTTTTCAAACGAAATGTAGGTAATTAGGTACACAACTTTAAAACTAATCGAACCGCAGATCGCAAACTTTTAGCAGCAACAGGTTATTTACGTAATATAGTTACGAAAATCTCCGAACAGCATCAAGCCGCACATCACAACTAGCCGCGCGCGCAAGAAGCACCGTGCCGTAAATCCGCCTAAGTTTTAGCATTGCCACGGGTGGGGGGCATATCGCAGGGCAGGTCTTTTGCGCGCTCGCCGCGGGCAAGAAGCATCGTGCTGTGAAAAAGCAACTCTACCGTCCACGGTAAAAGGTTCAAATTCCAATGACAATGTATTTGCACCCGAAATTAAGTGCATTTCTTACCAGTTAACTAGTTATGTCTACTACTCGTCAACTAGTTATGTCTACTTAACTGTGATAGTTTTCCTTTTAAATTCGTTATATGTACTACTGCGACGAATTTTTTCACGTCCCCAGTAGTAGCCTTGTAGCCGGCGGGGGGGGGGGGACGACGACGACAACGACGACGACACATGACTCGAACAAAAATTAGGGCTTTAAATCCCATTATCTGGCAAACGCATAACTAAGTTGAAAAATAGTTCTCGAAAACCCATAATATTTTTGAACAAGCTATCCAACGATACGAAACTATAAGGGTTCCTTGTTGACTACGGAACCCTAAAAACCGAAAAAGAAAAACATAATATCCAAACAAACATCGTCTCGCAGTACCTCAGACAAACATACAAAATGAATTAGTCGCCCATCGACTAGCAAATATATCGCATTCAGGTACATGTGACCCAAGCGAGTTCAACAGTTTATCAATCAATCAATCAATATCATTTATTTTCCAGAATATAGTAGGTATATAATACAGATGTCAATAAGATTTCACAGCACAGTATATTCAGCCCACATGCAGGCATGCAAATTTATTTATTTCTTACACATTACATTTATAGGGTTACGGTAAAGTACCAAGGCGCCTACAATGTTAGGACTTAATTTAAAACTGTGTTTAATAAGTTAAATGTCTTGAGTTTCATTACATAGGTGCATAAATAATCAATTACAGAAGTCAAAATTTCACAACACAACAAGTATAAAAGAATGTCATAATAATAATAATCATCATATCCTATTGCTATCAAAGAACTCCTTTACACTTAATAACAATTGTCCAATAACCAGTCCGTCAATGCAATCCAATTATGCTTAAAAATATGTCCTTGTCTTAATCTTATGTCATTTGGTATACGGTTGTATATTTCAATACACATGTTATAAATATTTATCCTATAGTTGTACTTACTTGTATCTACTGTTTAGTGCCGGAACAGCAGGAGAGTTTCTGTGTGCTAAGAGTACGAGTTAATGGCACTGCCAGGAGATTGTGACGTCTCGGTCTCAGGACGGTTTTGGGCCCAAAAGATATAGTGAGCTTTATTGCTCGTGCTACTAGACCCGCCTGCCCGGTCGGATCATAACCTACCTCTTATATTTCCACCTGCTGTGTGTGCTGTGATATCCTGGAATAAACGTTTGAATGTTACGAATGATCTTGGTTCTTCTCGGCACAGTACCAGCCGCCTTGTTGACTCCGCGATGTTTCGGCGTCGACTAACTCGCGCGCGGCGGAAATCTTTTTTCCAACACCCAAAGGCACGTATGACACGAATACAAATCTCGAGTCAATATTGGGGCTCTAGTTTGAATCAAATTGAATGTGAATTTCGTGATTGATTATTTGTGCAGCGTCGCCGACGGCGCGGGGCGGGGTGCTGAGCCTGCGTGCACCTATACGCAGTAGTACCTATTATAGAAATAAATAACCCATGTCTCTACGGAGGTTGCCAGAAAACCGTAAAGTTAATAATAAATAGCCTATACTTACTTTATATACTTACTTTCTAACTTTTACTACTACTTGCCAGTCTGCATATGAGATTTATATTTATTCAGCTTGCTTCTAATGTTTCTACCTATACCTAGTAATCCGGGTTAGTTCATAATTTTAGAATTCATTTGTGACTTTATGAACTTAGTAAACTCATCATTTTGACGACCGCTTTAGTCTAGTTGGTAGTGACCCTGCCTACGAAGCAAGAGGTCCGGGGTTCCAATCCCGGTAAGGGAATTTATTTGTGTGATGAGTACGAATATTTTTTCCTCAGTCATGGATGTTTTCTATGTATGGTGGACTCTCTGGGGAGGCCTATGTCCAGCAGTGGACGTCTTTCGGCTGAAATGATGATGATGTCATAATTATAAGTATGTTTATCGTCAACTAATACCCATACCTACTACATGCTTTGCTTAGTTTGGGACTAGTCAAAGAATGTGTAAGATTGACCGTTAATTATTTAATTCTTCCCAGGCGCTACTACCAAGCTAGGCTCTCCGTATGTATTTTCCTAACAGTGCAGATTGAGTAATTATAACTTCGCAGATGTAGGCTTCCTTACGACGTGTTCGACAATAACAAGATGTCTACTGAAAGTTGTTCTGAATGAGCTTTACGCAATCCACTAAATGATTGATTTGAATGATGACACCGGCGGCGGCGCGTGCGGCGGCGCGGCGATGAAACATGACGCGGAGAGTCTTTCCCGATCCACGTTCAACTCAATAGTACAAAACAAATATTCCTAGCAGTCACAAACCATCAAAGAACCACATTAACTTTCCAAACGGGAATGTATCAAAGAAAATCGGTGACAGCCATTACACAAATTAGAAAAAGAAAAAAATGTAAATGCATTTTCCGGCGTTCCGTGTTGCCATTCAAAATAAGAACGTACCTATTACGAGCCGGTGAAAAGAACTGTCTCGAATTACTTTACACAATCTGTCCCTTTCCGGCCTGAGGTTAGTTATGTGTGCGTCCCTCTCGTAACGGCTATACAAACTCAGATAAACAAATACAAAGGGCCTAATTGAGTAACTAGTAAAACGAACGGCTGTCCCGTCCCTTCATATAAAATGACCAAGTTTAATTTTCGTTTACCAAAACGCTTTCTATTCTAAATTCAGTCCTTCTACCCTCCGATAAGAGTGTATCGGTGGGTTTGGAGTGTAGATTAACTTTGGTCAAGTTGTACAATTTTGGAGAGCGACTTGTCAAGTGGTAAGGGAGTTGGAGTCTCGCAGGGAACTTAATTTGTCAACAATTTCGATATTTGAATACGTTTCGCTGCTCAATGAGCTTCTGTCAGCTTAAATTGTTTTTCTTTTTTAAAATAATTCAACTTTGTTTGCTTGTAGGAAATAAGACTTTGTAAAAATACCTATACGGGACGTTAAGAGTTGGAGTGAATAGTTATTTATATCTAAAAAAGATGTTCCTCTTTATATCTAACAGCAAAGCAAATATGCTATCTATGCCTACCAACACGTCATGAGCAAAAATAAACAAATATCCTTATTTTTCAAAGCGTTAGTGAAGTGCAGTTAATCTTGTAAAGGCTAAACAGGTCTTATTTGTATAACATAAGTATATTATAGTGTGTGAGTGATCACGTACTTTGGTTTTCCTAGCCTGTGCATAGTGTGCATATTAGGTTGCTAGGTTTATGTTATTATCATTAATCCTGTACTATTATGTGTGCTTTATAGAATAAATGGTTTTTTCTTTCTTTCTATATTATGAGCTAATACTTAATGCTCTCAAAAATATCTCCACCTACACCTTCTTTATTTCTACCTACTTGCACTAAAGTCACATATGAAATAATGTAAACCGGCCCTAAGGCCTATTATGCACACCCCGTTTTTTAAACGCGCGGCCGATACGCGTTTGTATAGAATCACGTGTAAATTGACATAAACGAGCGTCATTAATTTGGTGATTCAATAAATACTATATACCCAATATATTTTGCAGCTGAGTGTGGAGGTAAAAATTGTATAGAAATGTGTGTTTGAGTATGCTCCTGCAATACTCATCAGGATTAGTACATTTTGATGCTACTTAGTGCGGAAAGTATTGTCATTACGTACACGACACACGACTCGGGACGACTGAAGAATGACATTTCCGCACGTGTATCGAACGACTTTTTTTAATACAGTTGCGAAAAAATAAGAAAAACAACAAGTAAGGAATTTAAAACTTTTATATTATTAATTCTGTAACATCATTACAATGGTGACAGTTGAGAAATACTGAAGTTGTTTAAAAACCATTTTTTTTAAATACAGTTCTATATTATTTAATTTTTTATTGAGATACCTAATAATTAATTAATGGTACAATTTCTACAATTATTGAGTGTGAAAAGTGAAAAGCACTAGTTTGCGAAAACCAACTTTCCGCACGCTAAACAGCTACGTAAAGTAGCACTTATTGAGCAACTGTTTAAAAAATATTTATTATTATTCAGTAAAAATCGACAGATGTACGTCGCCATGTCCTAACAACATATTAATGAAGGAGTCGCTTCCTTACACATAGTAGATGTATTTCGCAACCCATTGCAGTCGGTGTCAATGCGATATTAATTCCTATCTATAATCAATATTGCTGATGGTGTCCTGCAGAGACTGCAATAATAGTCTTTTCATTCGTTCAGTGCAATTAACATATGTACCTACCTAATTGGCGCATTTGTTTTTGTACTGTGGCTATGTCTTGTTTAATATAATAAATGTGTCATTGTTTCAGCTATAAAAGTAGAATAACGGAATAAATAAACACGTCCTAGGAACGCAACAACAAAGGCAAAACAGGCGGTAAGTGGATGTTATCCGAACCCGTGGAGTTACATATTTATCTGGGGGCACGGCAGTGCCCCCGCCAAGTCGAGCAAAACAGCGGCACGGCCGAACCGTACCATAATTTTCTCGAAGCAGTTCAGGACACTTTCGACCCCCTGTAACTTTACTTCGTTGAGGATAAAATTAGAAGCCTGAATTTTCAGTAACCAATCATTCAATTTGAACCAGTAGCTTAAGAATTATAACTAGTCAAAGTTTCTATTGTCACTCACTCACTGACTGACTGACCGATCATCAAAACTCTTAGGCACTTCTAGCAGAGATAGAAGCTTCAATTTTAGAATACAATTACTGTTTAGTGTATAAATCACGGAAAAACTAAAATATTTTGCAATTTCGGTCTAATTTTCTCGATCCAGTTTTCTAGATACACCAACTGCATAAATAACGTGACATGGCAATCACACAATACTACTTACATAGTTGTAAGTATGCAAAAATCCATAAATGCAGTAAAGTTGAGTGATTGCCAGTTTGCAGAATTTAATTTAGCAAGCAAATAAAGATTAATAAGAACGCCTGAGACTTGACTCTACGACATAGGTAGCTCAACTTTTTACGGTGTAAGATTTTCGAGACATAGCCTCTTTTTTACATGGAATGCTTTGTATGGGATATTATTTATTAGTTCCTACTTACACACCCATTTCATACTAATCTAAAGCAGTGCTTAGATCACGAGAAAATAGTAGGTAGGTAATCTACCTGTGGTTCTAATAAGGTAATGTGGTCGCAGTGCTCGGCACTATCCCAATAGTTGGCACCTTAAAACTTAATTTATAGCAGTAAAGGTTACCAGTAGGTAGGTGTCAATTATTGAAATTAATGTGTCAAACATTGGTTGAATCGCGCATCGCTATAGCGAACGAGTGTAATTTCAAATTGAATGAAATCATGTCACGAGTAAGATTAATCGGCAATAAGTACTTAGGTATTTTAAATATACTTACACAGAATTGAATGAAGAATTAAAAGTTTAAAATTTTATACAAAAAAGACCAGATTGCACTCCGGGAGTGCCGGCAGGAGTGAAAACTCATTGACATTAAAACAGTTTTTCGATCAGGTCACGTGTCCGCCCTATGGCGAGTTTAACAATTTTTCCCCATCACCAAAGTGCACAGCGCCGCTAAAGAAGTTTTCACTTCAAAAATATGGTCTTCAATTCGAACCATCATCTACTTCATTAAATGCATTGCATTTTATTCATTCTGTTCGTATGTATGTAAATATGTAGATAAGTAAAGTAACTACCTATGTCAGTTGTCCGTCAAAATTTGCAATCCATTTTTCAGTCATTTGCCGTTATCCGATTGAGCTAAAACTTTAGATAAAGGTTGGATGACCATTCAATATTATGGTACCAACAAGCCGATCATGATGATGGAGACCGAAGGTAGCCGTGGGAATTCAGTACTTGACCGACGTAACCCCTTTGAGTTTGGGCTCGTTAGAATCGTCTCGATGAGTAGTTGATGACGGTATACAGAAAAGTACAGTTGGTAATAAAAGCTTGTACCAAAAATGACAGAATCTTATTATTTTTGATATCATATTTCATAGTACCATTTAGGACTACTTACCTGTGACCTGCTCTATCGCTATCGAAATAATGCAATTTTTTTCTTGAATACCACGGCTTCTATTTTCAGTGTTCCCGTTGTCGCCGGGCGCTCTGTCGCCGGCCGCCGAGCCCGCGCCCCCGTCGCCGGACTCCACCACGCGGCCCTCATTCCGTTACTCCAAACACAACAAAACTCACCTGTTCCATTTTAAACGAATTCATCAGTTACTTCCTTCACACGTCAACGCACAAGCAACAACACACTAATCGCCTCAGACGCTCCAAATTAATGTTTATTTGATTAACGTTAAAAAAATAGTTCGACAATTAGGCTGCCGTTTCACTCCGAGAGGGCGTAAGTGTGGTTGTATCTCACGGGTCATTCGTTCTTTTATGTTTGGTGGTGGAACAGCGATCCGCTTACGCACAATAGGATAAACAAACGCGGTAAACGGAAGCGCGGGCGCAGCTCGTTAGGCGCGACGCGCGCACAAAGCCTGCCAGCTCGGCTACCGATTATTATTTCTTTTTAATTTTCTTTTGTGCTGTGACAGACGGTGAAGGAAGACATGGAAGAAATGCTGTGGATCTAGTCGAGATTCGAAATGTGACGTCCCTCGCTCGCTCTTTTCCTATAATAAGTAAGTGTTTCGACGGAATCCTGTCTCTTGACCAAACAACTTTTAGCCAAATGTATCATTTGACAAATGTTTCATTTGACCTAATGCATTTTTCGTCAAAACAGTGGTATTTTTGAATATCATCAAATAGAAGTCATTAGGTTAGGTTAGGTTTGTTTTATAATAATCCTATAAAGCTTTCTATTTAAGAAAAAAATGCATTAGGTCAAATGAAACATTTGGCCAAAAGTTTTTTGGTCTAACATTAGTGAACTGAGGTACAGCTGATACTCGTAGACAATGAACACCTATTTTCCATATGTAATTAATTAATTAATCGTGACAATGTAAAGCACGCATTGGTGTAACATATGTGAGTCACAGCCCTGTACCTACCTTGCACGCGTGCATTTCCCTCTGTTTCCAACCCATCTGTTATCTGTTGGAACAAAGGAACCTGTTTAGGTACTATAAAAGACCACGTATTTTAGTACAAAACTTTAAATTTACCTATCTGTATATGTTGAATAATACAATCCTTTTTGGTTGTTATGGTGGTACCACAGAACGGTGGTACTTAATTAAAGTTGATATGACACGAAAGTGCAGGTTTTGCTGATAGAGAGTTGTGTATACGAAGCATAGACATGCACACTGTTCTACGGGGTAATTGCTTAACGAATTTTTGCCTACAAAAATGCAATTTACGCAATTACCCCGCGGGTGTCTGCGCACACAGGCTACTCGTGACAGGGAGCGCTCAATATTGCTCATAGACTATGTACATAAACGCTAATAGTCCATCATAAGTTGCTGGTCTAAATAGACAGACATTCAGATGTACTCTGAGTAATTGATTCCATGGATTAAAACATACATACTCCATCATAAGTTCGTCAGTTTGAGCAACGTGCTTCATGACATAAACAGATACATACCAAATTGATAGTGTTGTCAAATCAGAATTAACACAGGTCAGGAAAAATAAATATTCAGATGCGAAATGAAACGAAACACGGAAAATTCTTGAACTGAATAAGCAAATGACCGCGTAACCAAATGAGGAAGAAAATTTCGAATATTGGTAAGTTGATTTTCAATTAAAGCAGGTATTAGTATCGTGGTTGGACCAGTGCTACTGTGCCTCGTGTGAACCGCGTCCGCGCAGTGGCTCGCTACTGTTAGGTTGGGAACGGACGCTTTTGATAAAAAAAAATGTAGGGAACACAATATTCTAAACTAATAGCTAGCTAGGTGTATCTCCTGCTTGGGTCCTACAGAGTTATACTCCTAATGCCCAGTGATTTGTAATTTTGACCAAACATTACACCTAGTTAACAATAGCAACCCAGACCCAGAACTTTTGATGGTTGCAAATTTGTCTTAATATGTCTTACTTTGGCTATTTATACAAGAAAGACGCGATCCTCAGATTCGGTTTTAAAGGTAAGTACCTACTTAAGTCTAATTTCGGCATTTATTTATTATACTTACATCAATTCAGTAGTAGACAATCAATGTAGATTGATTGTCCACTGATTGGCAACAGGCATCTTTAACTTTTCACTAATACAAAATAAAATATTAGCTCGTTAAGCCATATGACACAACAAGGTTTTAATAGGTACGGAAGTAAATGGACGTAAAGGCGTGCTCATACTCCAGCCACCGCCGCGCCGCAGCGAGTTGGAGAGTGACCAAAAGTCCGGCGCGACGGAGCACCCTCGAGGCGCTGGGCTCGGACGAACATTTAACGAGCGTCGAGCGTTCATTAGCGAACCAGCGAAAAACAAGACGACGAGTTTCCGCTCTAATTGACTGCCAGTTGACCCGCCGATTGGAAAATTTACCAGTCCGTCTCATCTCATCGTATCAAAATGTTACCTATAAATATTCACGTTTCCTCTAATCGATAATTACGAAATTGATAATCCATGACGTTATTGATTTACGTTTCACTGTCTCTCCCCATGTTGTTATATTAGTCTGCGAGTGTTCCATGGTAATAATATATTATAGATTGTAAGTAAATTCGTACCTACCGAACCGGATTTAAAGACGTTTCGTCGTCAAAAATATTTTTTATTTAAACTTGTTTTGTTTTCTAAAATGCACATTTTTATGATTTTTTTCTGTGCACCCCACACCTTGTGAGAACTTACATACTTCAATTACAAAAGCGGCTGCAAATTTCATTTGTTTCCGAAGTTGCAGAAATGGCGCTCTTAACTCTTTAAAGTCAAAAAGTCACAAATGTTCCCACCGATACGAAACAATTTAAAACTGAAGCAGAATGCCAGCCCTACAGGGCCCTCGACTAATCGAGAGCGCCCTCAAGACAAAAGGCGCGGCCGCCACTCCATTTAACTCTATTTTGCAAACAGTAGGTACTCCACTCCACTTCACTCTCACAGAGTAATTCCTACATTTAATTCTGTTTCAATTTCCACGTGGGAATTTTAGTTTGATTTGTTAATTGTACTGGTACAAAGTTTAGTTATCAAACGCGAAATGAGGAGGCTTGTAAGTCTACTTGACTCTAAGAAACTTTACATTTGTAATAGTCGGTACAAAGCATGTAGAACAAATGCCTAAAATTATTGTGATTATTATACAACTTTTGTTTTGTTCTAGAGGTAGGTTGGTTCGCGCAGAGAGCGACCCCTCTCAGCTATTTTCGTATTGTGTCTCCAAAACGATTTTATTAAGTTTGTACCATTAGAGTACCAAAGTAACTCCATATCATAAACTACCTAAGTATTAAACAGGCAATATGTTTTTCGATTGAGTTACGAAATGACGGTTCATGAGATTGAGAAACCAATTTATCTCGGTTTCATCCTCTGCAACATAATCAATGCTCATCGGTCCCGAACTTTACCCAGAATATTGTTAGCAATAACGTTTTATTTTTGTACACGTTTTGAAACAAATAACAAATTCAGTTCCATTCATCCACCATTTAGTAGGTACCCAATTGCACATTTCCCAGTACCCATAAATTGGTCCCTGAGCCTGGGGGCTCGAGCGTTTTCCCATTTATGTCGAGTCGAGCGGCTGCAGACGTTATATTAGACTGCGGAGTGATTTGCGAACACACAGATATCCAATTTTCCGTCGTTTGTGACGAATTTTCTCGCGGTATGAGCGCGCGCCGCGGGCGCCGCCGCCGCCCGCTCGGCTTGTTATATCACTCCGCAGTGTCATCACAGACTCATTATCCTTTAATAATATACTAATTAAAATTTCTAGGCTTGATCTCATTTTATGGAGGTTTCTAGGCCGCTGTTCTGAATTAAGTGAACTAGAAGGAAGGAAGAAGATAATATAGAGTTGCTATTTTTTTTCTTTTTTATTTGCACTCATGATCATACAGTAGCATAATACATGAACCCTTAGGGGTATTTGCAATGATTGTAAAATTACACATTATTATACAAAGAAAATAAATTAGTGAAATTTTAATTTAAAGCAAAGAAAACAAATACATATCTGTTTATGGTGGTCTCAAATTTATAAGTGATTTTCTCTCAACTGGTTTTGAAACAATAAAAGACGCAAAACTAGTGCCTACGCTAAATCTTGGCATAAGATGCCAAAGCGAACCCCGGGGTCCTTTAGGATACAACCGGGAAAATGCTCGTGATGAAAAGAAGTAAATGAGTTTTAGAACTTTCAATGTGTAAATAATATTTACGTCACACCTGGCCATAATGCGAGTTTTACTGCACGCTGCGCGTACGGTAAAACTCGCATTGTGCCCAGATGAAGACGTAAAATTGTGTACTCACCACGGGCGGTAATTCGTAAAGCCCCAGATCGCATATTTATGGCCCTCACCTTAGGTTCGGGCCACAACACAAACACCTGCGGTCTGGGCCATTTACGAATTCACCGCCCTAGGTGTGTAATGTACTATTATTGTTTATGATGGATTTTAACTGAAGCGGGCGTGGATCTGGATATAATAATATATGTTCGTTATATTTGTTTAGCTGATGTGACACAGGATCTCTACAACGCATTAAAAGATCATATAACATTCGTTTCTAATATATGAACAAGGAGAAAGTAAAAATTGAAAATTATTTATCCCGCCTAGGTATCTATGCCCTACGGTGCTCTGTCCTGGAGCACTCAACGTTAGAATCCGTAATATCAGCAACATTAACCGGAACTTGTCTGCTAAGACACAGCTAACCACGTCGGCCCTATTCTAAAATCACATCGCCCTACTTACCGCCGTTATCTACCTTCAGAACTTTTCAAATTGAGAACGGTTAAATTGTGGTCGGTGTAAGCACAGTCGGACACAGCTTGGTGAACCTCTGTTCGGCGGAAGCGCGCCCCGGGGCTGGCGCGTCAAAGGAGCTCGTTTACCGAGCCCGGCTAATTCTCCGGGTAATGAGTGTTGGGTGGCGCGCCGCCGGCTCGCGAAGGACTCGGTACCTATATCCGATAACAAACATTACAACGTTGACATAATAACACGATTACTAAAATTAGATCCTTGAAGAGTCGGATGAACGCAACGACGAAGCATTGTAGCGTCGTACTTATATATTCATATTTGCTTCATGGGTTCCCTCTATTTGGCATAACTTTGATTGTCTGAAACGTTTTTCGCATAACAGACTTGGCATATTTAGTTTTCGCCGAATGTTAATGTGGCAGAAACCTTACTTAGGTAATAGAATTTCTAAAATTCCGAAAAAAAAGCTATTATTGGTCGCTTTTGATTTCGAGCGCTCGAAAGTCAAAAATCGGTCCCCACTCCCCAGGGCAGCTAGAAAAAACCGTAACAATGGTAAGTATTATTACATTATTAGTAGGTTAGGTTAGGGTTAGCTTGTGTCCCTTAGAGTGGAAATAGGCACCCCGCCAAGCGGGGTGACGTCGACACGCTGGCGGTTAGGTTAGGTTAAAATAATTGTCGTGTTTGTTTTTATTTATGTTTTTATATAAATTCAGTTAAATAATGTTATGCCATCATATATTATATTTTTGCGAGAATAGTGTTCATCACAGAGTCGTGAATGTGTCAATTACAGAGGTCCCGAAATTTCAATTGCAGAGGTCTTTTGTTGCCAAGGGACCGGGACCGGCCATTTGGTTGCAATTATAGAGGTTTCTCAATTATCCAGGTCTCAATCCCAACTAGTCAGGTTTCACTATATTAGAAAATAGTCGAGCGGGACATAGGAGCAATTACATTCAGAGAAAGTGGCCTGATATATGAAACAAAAAGTTTATCGATGATTGACTCAAATCAATATAACAGTGAACCAATTTTTGACATTATTATCTTTTCTTTCCCATTACAAATATTCAATCACAAACAAAATGAGTCTTGATTCAATTCAGCCAATATGCTAACGCGATCGGCACGGTCGCCGGCCGACCCCCGAAACCCGATACCCTAATCCGGCACTATTATGCTCTCTGGTATCTGCTTAATGAGAAAATAACCCGATGTTTCATGCTGGCTGGCGCGGGGGATGCTCAAACTTTAACTAGGGCAGATAAAGAGCATTACCTCGTTCCATGTGCCAAATAAATATACATCAATTCAAATTTCAAATTCAAAAACATTTATAGCAATTCACATTACAGTTAAACAGATGGAATTAAGGATAGGTTTACATGTGACGCCCTGCGAGGGCACAGCAACATAGTTAAGGACTAGTTTATAACATAACTAGCTTCCGCCCGCGATTTCGTCTGCGTGGACTCGGGATAAATCTATCCTATATTTTAATCCAGGCTATAAACTATCTTCGTGCAAAATTTCATCAAATCGGTTCAGCCGTTTAAGCGTGATTGAGTAACAAACATCCTAACATCTAAACTTTCGCATTTATAATATTATAGTAGGATACATTAACTACATTTGTTACACATAACGAGTACAGAAGCGAGACGGCACTTGGTCCTGAAAAAAGCTTAGAGACCGAGTACTCGGCCGAGCATTAGGCAATTGAGTTCACACATATATATATAAAAAATCGTTTATTTAAAAGAAACAGAACACAACATAAGTTAGCCATGGCCCCACACTAGGCTTAGCCTGTATCGTGATAACCGTTTCAAAAACGTTAACAGTACAAGTTTTTTCCGGTAGGTATTCTCTAATATCATTATAAAACAAATGTGAATGTGTGAGTGTGTGTGTGTGTATGTCTGTGTGTGTAAGTGTGTGTGCGCGCGACCAAAACTATTATATAAAATCGAAAAAAGGGATAAAACACGAAGGAACGAGCGAGATAGCACCTTACAAAAACACGATCTCCGGCGACACGTTTCTCAAAAACAACGCAAGTAAATGTTAGAATTATTTTTCTGGATATTACCTTTATACAAGAATAAGAGCATAAAGGCTCCCGATTCTGTTGCGTATTTTTTCTACAATCACGTCATGAAATCTCGATAACATTGACAATTTGAATGAAACGTAGGCCATTGTTCGGAAATCTTCGGAAATGTTCGGCTAACGTACGAATCACATCAGGCAAATTCAATTTTACGTAATTTGATTATATCTGAGACTACATTTCCATGTTAGTTTAATCGTTATACAATTGATTCGGCTAAAAAAAACATACTGTTTATAAATAGCAATGATTAAAACTGCTTTGAAATTGCGGTTAGAGAATTTTACATGAAATGGAACGTACGCGGTTCTGTTCAACCTTCCGTCACTGTCACTGTTTGTTACTTTGAAAATTTGCCTTTAATTATTATTTATCGTTTGTTATCGTGTGCAACAAGTGCTCTGATGTTCGATCGGTCGGATATACTACCGAATACTAACTGTAGTCCACCGTCAAGATTAAATACTGGCCGTGTCTTATCCATACTTGACATTGGCGGAATCATCAAGGCCTGTGCAATGCCACAGAATGGCAGAAATAATGATTTCTTGTTGAAGTTGTTATGAGTTTATTTTAGTTTCTTTTTAATTTTTTATAACGTTACCATGTGATTGTGTGTGATTTTTGAATTTCTTGTTAAAATTTTGTAGCGAAACTTGGTATACCACATAAGTGATTTGGTGTTAAACTTTATGTGTGAATGAATAAAAATAAATAAATAAATAAATAAAGGCTTTGATGGATCCATAAAGCCCCAAAAATTGATTGATTGAAGTGCTCTGATCGGCTGGACCTATTGTTTTCTCATCTGGACCTTGATTCGGTTATTTACGACATGCTCGGTAGTAAACTACAAGACCGAGTGAGGAACGTCGCACTAAGGTGCTCGATGTTGGAGATACCATTAGTTGGGCAGGACACCTTGCCAGGCAGAATGATGGTAGGTGGACCAAAAAGGTGTCAGATTGGTGGCCACTTCTAGTTAAAAGGAGTGTCGGCCGTCCACCAGCTCGATGGGTGGACGATATTAGGAAGATTGTGGGTCACTTCTGGATAAGATTATTAGCTCCGGATAGGGACGGGTGGCGTGCTCGAAGAGAGGCCTATGCTCAGCAGTGGGCGATTACGGGCTGAAAATGATGATGATGGATGGGTCATACACAGATTTAGGTACGCGTCTTTCCTGTGGACATTCAAAGTTAAGAGCTACGAAGCCTCATTTTTAGTTGGACTCTTAATCCGCATAAACGGTGTCTCCTCTTCTATATTAATAAATAAAATAAAAAAGCCTTTTATTTCTTACTCGATTTGGTTTACAAAGTTTAAGTTGCGTTGAGTAACTGATTATTTTTAATGTTAGTAACTAAGTTAGGTTTTTATAAAGAGTAGGTAGGTATTTTAAAATATTTTATTATAGTTGTTTTTATTGCACTAATTTTTCTGCAAGAACCCCTCTGCAGGTAAAGGCCTCCTCCAAAGTGAGCCAGTCTTCTCTGGACTTTGCTGCTTGCAACCAGTTTGGACCCGCTGTGTGTATAATTTCGTCTTCCCACCTGTTGCAAGGTCTCCCTTTCTTTCTTTTGCCTGCTGGCCCCCTCCATACTGTCACATTTTTTGTCCACCTCTGATCTTGAAGGCGTGCTACGTGCCCGGCCCACTTCCATTTTAGTGCAAGAGCTTGTGCCAGACCGTCTGTTGCTTTTGTGATGTTTCGTATTTTTGTGTCTTATTTTCTTTTTTTAATATATTTAGCATGCTGCGCTCCATTCCGCGTTGGCACGTAGTAATTTTATTTCTTATATTGTTATTAAACTTCCACGTCTGACAAGCGTGTTGAATTGGAATTTTGTGTTCAGTAAGCGCAATCAAAGTGCGAAGATTCCAAATTTCCAGTTTAAATCATTGTGCTATGCAGATAAAAAAAGTAAATAAATATGTATGCATGTATGTAAGGCACCCTGCCGCGGCCTGTAGTGGCGGATAATAGTAAATTTGACAGCTAATGACAAGTTTACTATGGTCCGCCGCGGCCAGGCTGCGCCACTGTGATGTGGGCTTAAAGCGTATACGGCTATAGCTCGCGCTTGGGCTGTTGACGTTGACGAGTACTCTTTGGTGGCCGCAGAGTACAAGAGGTTTTTTCAATAGGGGTGTAGACACTTAATAAAATAATCAATAATGTCATATTTGCTCTAAAAAGAATTAAAAATGTAGTCAAATGGAGAAAAAATCAACGCAAGAGGTTAAATAACCACGAATTTAAGTGTCATTTTTTTTTAAGAAGGGTTATATTCTGTCCCTTTTTCGCAAAACGCAACTTCATATGAAACAATTAACGCTCGCAGTTTGTGACGTCACTAGAAGACGGCAACGAGCTGTGTCCCATCGGGTTCGGCGCCGGTATCGACGCGGCCTGCCGCGCGCGCGACGCGCTCTGCGGCAGCCTCGCAGTTTGTGATGACAAATTGTTTGCGTTTTCTCTCTCTAACAAGCAATATTGAAACGGTTGTAGCTTCGTAATTCTTTGAGATATCTGAATGAGATTTTCGTCACCAGGCATATTTTTTTGCCTTCTTTCTTTTGTCTACGCCCGTATTACTGAGTCATGTTGACATTTTAATAAATGTACTCGTATGAAAATATATACTCTTTTTTATCTCCATATCGTCATGATGCTTAGCAACGGCTAAGCAGGGCTCATGAACATAATGCAATTGTGACAAATACATTCATATAATTCATTCACGCGGGTGGAGCCGCGGGCACGTCTAGTTAATAAATAAATGCTAAACAACATTTCTGATAAGTTTTTCAGTCTCGAAATAATTAAGGCTGTTTAACCAAACGAACAATTTACGCTTACCTTCTGGAAGGGATGCATTCTTTATATCACATAGTTTGCTAACTTTATTATATAGGTATGGATGAAAATGAAAATGAACTAGGGAAGCGTTTACAGAAAGATGTATACCGTGCGGTATTGGAATTTTGTACACCCTTTTCCGCAGTAGCTGGGGATATATTTCCAAAGAAATGGTCTTACGATGAACTAAAAGGACGACTCTCAGAAACATTAGCTGCCTAACAGTGAGAACAGCCCAATCTTTATATAGTGTGACAGTGGAAAATAACCGAGGCTTCCTGAAGATGAGTCGTTGTGTTCTTTCTAAACCTAAGGTGCGAGCTGGCGGCACCACCCCAAACCGTAATGCAGTATGAGAGTATTGGCTATATATTTACATATTTACCTACTTAATTGCCTATTCGAACGATCGATAGCGAGAGCCAACTCCCTACTGTCACATCACTGTAAAGTGTCACCAAACATTTAGTTTTCTGTACATTTATATTGGAACTAGGAATTTCACATGCGATGCCAATTGTTTAAAGGTTTAAGGACAGGTGTAGGCCTCTTGAAAATGCAGTGTTTTGAAGAATACAATGCATTTATAGCCAATGATCGAGCTCCCTTGAAAGTTATACAGCATTAGGTCTGAGTGTGGACTTATATTTGATTATTCTGTTTGTATTGTTATTTATTATACAATCTGTGTCAAGGATCATGGGTAAATTGATCGCGTACGGTAAAACTCGCACTGTGGCCAGGTGTGACGTAAAATAAATAAAATGTACCTATTCCTATCTACAGTCCAATCATGCGATGGTCAATAATAAGCGTCTATATAAATGGTATAGGTAGTTATTATAAAAATAGAAAGAGCCGTTACTGCCCCGCTATTAAGTATCATCTTTTAACCTCAACTCACTGTTCACGGAAGAGCTCTGCAATTTTAGTCACCACTACGGAGACAGCACTACACAGTCACAGACTGTAGCGTGCCGGACTTTTAGGTACTGTCTCCGTAAGTGACGAGTGTCCATTCTGCGGTGTCCGCTTACCATCGAGCCGTACACGTATTTTACGCGGTATAAACCCCGCAAGCAACTGGCTTGCTTTGTTACCTACGTACAGCCACAGTTTGAGCAGCGCTGCGCGAAGTCGGCGCATATAATAGTATTCCGGATCAGGGAAGCTTTGTATTAGGTTTTAATAAATTTATGAGGGCGATGCGGTCCCGCGTCCCGAGTCGAACGACGCATCGCCCCGGGGCCCGGGCGCCGGAGTTCGCGCCGGTATGCTGCGAGCTGCGACCACAGCTAATGAGCTTAGGACTCTTGCCGGCGCGGCGGTAGCGAGCTGGGCTGCGCTATAACTACTTACAACGTCAGTGTAGAGATACAGTTGTTGGTACGTTGTACGAGTACTGTGTACAGTCGCCATGACCCAATTGCAGAACAATTGATCGAATAAAGTACCTACAAATGTGCGTTAAGTTATATGGCAGTGCACTACGCACAGCACGAATTCGAATGTACTTACAAGTCTTTATTATAGAGAGTTTTACGAAAAGAATCCATTATCTTCATAATATTGCCGAAGTGGCTCGAGGATGTATCGCGGCCGCCGCAGCCAGCAGACGGTCTGTGGCGCGACAAATCGAATCAGCGGCGATCCTCGCGCGACGTATTGTTCTGGGTCTGGGTAAAGCAATCTTGGTCCGCCTCATCCGCAGTCGTATTCTGAGCTTGCTACAAATTAAGTACATATTTAGGCATAATATACGTTGTCTTTATTTACTAGATGGTATTTTATAACAGGGGCAACGTGATGCACTTAAGCAAAATAATCTTAGTATTGTAAAAAAAATACCGTCATCATATAAAACATCATTATCCTCGTAGCGTTTTTCACGTTTGTGCCCGGGATCTACTTTGACACACCCAAGATTCGGCGTAGGCACTAGTTTAACGAAAGCTACAGAGATCTTATAACTCATATACGGCGCACAAGTCGTATAAGCTAACGTTTTACGTAGTTAGTATATTCGCGGGAATAGGGCGGGCGGTCCCGCGGGACGCGTGCTACAATCTGCAACGTAATTTTCTCTGTGACCGGAACGCAACGCTGCACGCTCTTGTCAGACTGCGAGACTAGTACCTACGTACACGCACACGGACACTGGAGTTGGACTGCTCGCTGCACCATTCCAATTCGTCAACAGTATAGGTAATGAAAAACTAACAGGAAACCATGCCCGTTAGAATGTTTAAATGATTCACATAAGTAGTTTTTATAAATTTCATAATCATCCGTAGACCAGGTAGCTACTCTTGATTTCAACGTCTGATTATTTCATTTTCTTGGACATCCAAGTGAAAACGGGGCCATTTCTTAAACAAATACTACCGGTAGTCACCGGTGCGGCAAACATCGTTACGGATTCGAAAATGGAACTAATTTTAATTGCGTAGCATTATCACATCATTCCACGTGCGCGCCCGCGCAATTATTGCGCCTTTGTTTCGCTGCTTCCCGAATAGTACCCCGAACGCACCGCAGCGTTGTGGGGCAGTGGCGTGGGACTCCGGATTGGTGTTGCTATTTTGAATATAGCAATAAGAGGTGCTTCATATACAGGGTGTCCGGTGGCAGAATTCGAATTTTCTTTGCCAATATTTAAAAAAGTAATGAACTTTGTCATAATTTCATTTATCTCTTGTGCGGATTTGTTTGCCAAAACGCCTCAGTGAACGGGTGAGCAACGTGCGTTTTCGATCGAGGTTTATTTCAAAGCCAACGGTTCCGCTACTTTAGCTTGTCGAAGGTTTTGTTCGCGGTAGGTACGATATTCGACGCTTACAGGACGCGCCCAGTGAAAGTTTGATACGATCATGGGTGCGAAAGTTCCGGACAACAAGATCAGCCGCAAACCACCTACGACCAGGACCCAGTCGAGCGACGAGGACCGAGGATAATATTGAACTTGTTGCAAACAGTACGCGATAATCCACGGTAGTACATACGCAAGAGGGCATCTGTTCTGGGGTTTCCAAAAACCATTGTGCAATGTGCATGAAATTTTGAAGAAAGATCTAAAAATTCACCCTTTCAATATTCAAATAGTCGAAGCGCTCGAAGATTGAAGAATAGTTTATGCCAGCATTGAGAGCATGTCCGTCCTTACTTCACTTCGCACACGTGGTTTCAGCTCGTCACGCCGCCTCTTGCTCGCCACGCCGCACACTGCTAAAGACACCACGGCCTTAGTGCGAGATTTTTTTCCGCAATAAATTGATTAGTCATTACGGGGACCATTAACGACATTCGACCATCTCTTCTGCAGCGCGTAGCGTGGAGTACTGTCCAGATTTCACGTATGTGTACGGCGCGAGGGACAACATTCAGACGGCATTATTTTCAAAAAATAAAATCCACATTATCATTCTTGATTTTACTGTTTTAATTATATTAAGAAATACTGCAGTTTTTTTCTATTGTATTTATTTTATCCTCGTAAGTCCCCAGATAGTCTTATTGCGATTTTGAATTTGGAACCTTCGTTAATTCTATTATAGTTCCAAACCCGACTTGAATTTGTGTTGTTTACGCGGGGACTTACGAGGTTAAAATTCAAAATCTGCCACCGGACACCCTGTACCTACTTACTTGTATTTTCGAAATACACTTAAACCGTTATTACCGTACAGCACTGATCGTTCCGATTTTTGCTTTATGATTTTGACTTATCCGCGGGATATTCGATATCGTGAAATGGTTAGGCACTCTGAATTATGATGAGACTGAAGTACTCGTTATTATGCTACAATAACTAACTACACAGTAGATTAATTGCATCATAAACAGAAAATTAAAAATACCACCCTCTATGACATTTAGGTCATATCTATTACAGACACATCTATATACACGCGCGCTCACATTCACTCACTCACACACACACACACACACACACACACACACACACACACACACACACACACACACACACACACACACACACACACACACACACACTTAGGTTTTAGTTTTTTAGCACAACTATAATAATAAATATAATCGTTGTTACCTTAACGTAACAGCTTAACATACTTAAATTATCTACCTACATGTTAACTTTGTATACTGTTGGTTACCTATACCTCTAAACTTGATGCTGGAAGAGCGGGATCTTCTATCACAAGTATTGCAATATACTTACTAGAAGGTCCCAACCCTTTCTTAATTTGTGTAAACACCGTTTGTTACCAATTTTTTTTTTTCATTTTTTCATTTTATTCATTCAAATTCCTCCAATACTGAATGAATGTGTTATAATGTACCTATACGAGTGGTTAAAACTCATTAAAGGCGCAGACAATCAAATACAATAAAGACATTAATTGCAATAAGGTGACAAAAATGGATACAACAATCTTTTGTATATATAATAGACAAATACAATCCTAATAATCTTTATTTTACTCCTCACACAGATCAGTTACATAACAAAACACAGATATACAGGGAGACAGTAGAGGTCAGACAACAGGCGGTCTTATCGCTAAAGAGCGATCTCTTCCAGACAACCTTCCGGCGATATACCTAAACCTTGATGACACGCGTTGAAATAATTAAGTATGACGCTGATAACCTTCAACACATATTAAAAAAAGAGCCGGGTCTTTGTGATAACTGATAAAATATTATCTTAAAGTCCCCAACAATTATTTTCCTCCCTAATTATAACGAAGTCGACGGACGAAATAAAGAGAGTCAGTGAGTAGCTGGGATTCAATTACTTTGTTATTCCATTTTTAAATTGGCTGCTTGATAATCTCGGATTGAGTTAGCATCGCAAACAATACGAGATCTCGTTAAGACGACAGGTTTGTACGAAATTATATTACACGATCATATTTAACTCTGTGTTGCCTGAAATGATGATGAAAGTTGTACCCAATGTTTGTGTGGTAAGTATGGTGCCGCTGGTGCAGTGCAGACGACCAAAACAATACCAAGTAGTTCTAAATGAAATCGAGCACATCATCGTCCTGTAATCGGCCACTGCCTGCAGCAGCAGCTGCTGAGCAAGCCTCACACGTATCTCCCTCCCTCGCTAGTCTCATCCGGGGTTGACCCAAGCTCATCCTACGATAAGTCCTTTGCTAAGGTCTTAACGAAGGACCGCTACCGTCGGTGGTACGAGTAGACCCACGAGCAACTATTGTAAGCTAGCCGAGTCGTCGGATGCTAATGTTCATTTTTATTTTATTTTTTATTTATTTCTTTAAATCAGTCAACAAAGGCCCATATTACAAATACCTTAAAGACTTAGGTACATACCTACATATCAATCCTACTAATATTATTAATGCGAAAGTTTAGATGTTTGGATGTTTGTTACTCAATCACGCTTAAACGGCTGAACCCATTTGAATGAAATTTTGCACGAAGATAGTTTATAGTCTGGATTAAAATATAGTTTAGTATTTATCCCGGGTCCACGCGGACGAAGTCGCGGGCGGAAGCTAGTATAAACATATTAAAAACTACTTAAACACACTATTACTGCACTGCAATGTGTTGCGCAATTTCGTGGTGTCGTGATAACGCCCGAACTTGGACTCCCTTCGGCCACAATTCTTTCTTAGTTAAGGTCGATAGATGGTCTGTTGGAACTCTCACCACAAAGGAATTCACGTTATGGCTTCGAATGTTAGGTACAATGGAGTGTAAAAGGAAAGCGGAGCGGGCGGGAAGCAGAAAGGTCGCGGCGGGCGCGTGGGAAACCGCAACACATGCAAATGGCGGACCACCATTATTGAATTAATAGTAATGTGCAAGGGAAAGCTGATAACTGCATTAAGGTAAATGTTTTACGCAAAGCGCAGCCTCTAGCGAAACCTTCCATACAAAATAAAAAATTCAGATACCTAGATGTCTTTTCTGTGTTTGACGTCTATTTAATAATGGATGCAATTAATATGGACATGTTTATTGCATCCAATCCAAATATAGCACGTCAGTATTAAGAATGTTCGCATACGTATCTAAGAATGGTTTAAGGACCTATCGTCCGTCCGTCCGCGCGTG
The DNA here is from genome assembly GCA_947049275.1 of Epinotia bilunana. NCBI lineage: Eukaryota > Metazoa > Arthropoda > Insecta > Lepidoptera > Tortricidae > Epinotia > Epinotia bilunana. The sequence continues at coordinate 342,339 of OX346263.1, forward strand.
TCGATGTAACTAAGAAAGACAGGCAACTACGGAACTCTACACTGCGTGTATCCCTGCAATGTATCCGTGTGTTCTATGATAATTGCGTGATTAAAAGTATAAATTGTTTGGTGGCGCTAAAACGCCAAAGCGCCATAACTTCCTCCGGTTTGAAAGATTTTGTTCGGTTTGTTAATAATTGAAGTTTAGTGTACATTGCTGCCCGTAAGGCTACTGTCCTACCCGCCCAGGGACAGTCAGTGTCATTCAACTGCATTATGACTCACTCGCAATCTTTAGGGAATGTGTCTAAATCAAACCTGCACACATACACACAAACAACAACAACAAGCGTATCCCGAATGCAACAACAGAATCGTGTACAACACATTTCATTAGGCACAACATACTGACATTACCATGTCTATATATATGCATATATATATAAATATATAATAAAAATAAAATAAAATAAAATGCATTTATTTCAGACTAATTTTGTCCATATTTTGTTAGTAGGTGCCTTAAAATCAAAACTAATACTAAGGTTAACTTAAATAAGATTCTTATATGCTAGGCTTAAATGTAGAGAGGACCAATGCCGTGTCAGGCCACTGTCCCATCTGTCGGCTACAACGGTCAGGAGATTGTGGCGGCTGTCGCGCACTGTCGCGGCGCAGCGCTTGCGCAGCGTCGCGTGGAAACCGTCCACGTGCGCGTCCGCGAACATGCCCGAGCCCGACGCACTGTAGTAGCGAGGCAGCCGCAACAGTACCCTGAACGCGTCATTGTACTGCCCGCGCAGGCGCGTGGCGTTAATAGCCCGCTGCGTGTACCTAGTCCGCAAGCAGGAGGGTAGTGCGAGATGGCAACTGAACGGACGCGTTATTGAGCGCTCTGCGTCGTTAAATCCCGAATCAATACTCAGTTATATTGTGCGTGCATAACTATATTTAAATCATAGATAGTGATACAAACTTGTGTTTTTGTAGTAACACGGACATAAAACCGGCCTAAATCAGTGTTTTGTGACGATAACTAATATTAATCAGTTGCCGGCTTACCCTCATCGGACAGAAAAACAGTTTGTTTACGTATACTTCGCTTTTACGATGCCGCCTTCAAATCCGAACACTACTTCAAAAATCTGTGCAGCATGCAAAAGTGCTATTAAAACAAGATATTTTCTTAGCTGCTCGAAATGCAAGCTACATTATGACGGAGACTGCGTAGGAGCAATCGATATGAAACAAATGGATGTCACCAAGCGAGCTGAATGGAAGTGCCCAGAATGTCAGAATAAGCAACCTAAACTTGATAACACAAATACACCCGTGAGAAATGTCCAGCCATCGCTTCCAGCCAGTGACGGCCAGCAGCGGATCCCCGGGGCCTCCCAGGATATACTAAGTAGCAATGGAACATTTGCCAATGACTTCAATAAACTGAAGGTTGAGTTATCCGAAGTGCTGAAAACAATGATGGATACGTGTATGGCGCAACTGTCAGCTAAAATCGACTCACTGTCACTTGTTTTTTCAACTGTAAATGCGCGCATGGAAGCCGTGGAGGAGCGGGTCTCCGGAATAGAATTAAACCTCGAACAGAAGTCCATCAGTGAATCGAGTGCGTTAGCAGATACTGTAGATCGACTTAAAGAACAACTGAACCATCGCGACCAACAACTTCTACTCAACGACGTGGAAATATCAGGATTGCCGGAGACGAGCGGGGAAAATCCCACCAACCTTGTGACACTAGTGGGTAGCAAGGTGTACCCTTGTTTTGTCGACAACCTTTTCATCGAATATTATTTCATCGACAACGATTCATCGAAACTTTAGTACGAGTAATATTGTTTGGCGTTATTTTATTTCAACTACTATTTATTTAAATTTATCTTACTACGTAGAAATACTATTCAATGAATATTACTTAATCGCTGATTTGTTTAAAATTTTCTTAATTGGCACAACTACAAAACATTGCAATTCATTTCTTCGACGTATTACTTTAATACAATTTTATATGTCCTACTGCACATACATTATTCAAATTATGTAGTTAATTGTGTGACATACAAATATGTATAATATGTATGTATCATAAAACTAAGAATCATTGGTGTAAATCGTTTATTACAAAAAGATATCAGGGCGGACAAAAATGACCTGTCATAAGCGAAGTCTGTTTTAGGTCGGTTAGGTTAGGGTTCACTTGTGTCCATCAAACCAGAAATAGACACCCCGCGCAGCGGGGTGGCGTCGATTCGCTGCACGGCTATCACAAGACGGCATGCGAGCTCTGATCTTCATGACAAATTCATACGACCAACCATTCGTCCAGATAAATTATTTCATATCTGAAACTACCCACATATCAATAATCTCGCAGAGTGAGCCGACTGACGTGATTGCGTTTAGTTTCGATAACGAATTATTACCAATTGAAATAATTTTATGCGGAATAAATATTGTGTAATGTGTAAAAAAATGTATTAAAAAAACCCGAAATGAAAAGCCATGACATGAATTTTATTGAAATAAGTCAACTACCAATTAAAAGACCTCGGTTTAAATTACCTAGTATCGAGTCTTCGACGTAATGACTTGTCGATGAAATGAAAATACTTGAAACGTTGTCTTTGAAATAATATTCGATTAAATGTTTGTCGGCAATTCAATGGTAAACCGGGTAGCAAACTGGGGGTAAATATTGTGGAGCTGGATATTGTGAGTGCTATGAGAGTGGGCACACGGCGTGAACACAACGGCAATGAGCGCCCGCGACTGCTGGTGCTGCGTGTGGTGCGGCGCGAGTTGCGGGAAGGGCTGCTGAGCGCGGCGCGCGAGCGCCCAACACCAAGGGACTCCAGCTGCCAGGTGCGGCAGGAGGCGTACCGTGTCAGTTATATATCAACGAAAGACTCACAAAAACAAACCGACAGCTTCTCTTCCTAGCCCGTCAAGAATCTAAACGCCTGCAATGGCGTCATCCGTGGACGCGCGACGCCGCGCCGGCTTATATGTACGACGTACCCAAAAAGACTCACCGCAATGTATCCGCTCGGAGTTAGACATACAGCAGGTTTTTGGTGCAAAGGCAACTGGTTGTGTTTAATATATTTTTGTATACAAGATTTAAGTCACTCAAAAATTAATTATATATTATACTACTTGCACATATATATTAGCATGTATAGATTAAGTTTTAAAGAAAATTCTTACCTAATTTGTAAAATGATAGCTTTACTTAAAGCTGTGACACTTAAAGTCTATATTATTATGTTGATAGCCTGCTGCGCGACCCGATGTTATTGGTGTTATCTTTCTCACGTATACTGTAATAATAGCATGCTCATCGAATCGTGTACCGTATTTATTAAAATTATTTTGGTATTGTATATATATGTTATTTTATTTGTTTACCCACTTACAGCTCTAAAACTGATAAAACATAATCTTATATGGTTGGCGGCAAATATATTATTCCTCAATTCTCTTTAAGCATAATTCGGACGCTCATAGCGTTTTCGCCACTTAATGTGTTAAACAATAGGTATACACTTTCGTTTGTACTCGTAAACCCATACTACTCGATTACCTCTGGCTGGCGTCACATTTCATACTTGACACTATATCGTCTCAATTGTAAATATTGCGAAATTGTAATTTCTTTTGTCATTCAGTTTATTAAAGATAAAAATCTGACTATCGGGTTATTGAACCCCGGATCGCTAGGCACCCGTCATAATGAGTTCCTCGTGGCCATGTCACGTCATAATGTGGATATTTTGGCTGTGAATGAAACTTGGCTTCGAGCCGGGGAAGAATCAAGGGCGTCGGTGCCGCCGGGGTACCGGCTGCGGCACCAGCCCCGTGACGCGGCGAGCGGGCGCGCGCGCGGCGGTGGGGTCGGCATGTTCCTCAAGCGTGGCATTAACGCGCGCCGTCTCCAGCACCCCGTTGCACGATTAGTTGAACAAATGTGGCTTAGCCTAAATGTCAATAGTCTAAAGCTAGCCATAGGAATTGCGTATCGGCCTCCTTGGTTCGATATTGATACATTCTTGGACGCTCTCAGTGACTCCTTAACTTCATTTGCAATGTTTGACTACATTATACTAGTAGGAGATTTTAATATCAATATCTTAAATAAGCAGGAATCTAACGCAAAGAAGCTTATTAACTTTTTTAAACAATACTTCCAAATTACTATTAAACCTCATAACAATACTTCCGAAATACTACCAAATCAACCCCCACATGGCTCTTTTTATTATTCGGTTCTGTCTTTTTACCCCGAAATTCATGTATTTACTTCGCAGCGGTCCAATCTGGAAATTTCCATCCATCTTATCTGCCATCGACAACTCCCTGCAAACCACTCTGTCTAAAGTTTTAAACATAAGTTTCGATTTTAGTTCTTGGTCCCAAGTGGTTCTCCCAATAAGATTCGGTGGTCTGGGCGTCCGTTCCACATACAGCGTGGCATTACCGGCTTTCCTGTCCTCCGCCTACGGCTCGCTGTCTCTTGTCAGTATTATCTTAAATCATCCACAGATACTTGACACGGAGATAGCGAGCTTGGCGGAGGCCAGGAGAGCCTGGTGTGACTCGTGCCCAGGAGCAGACGTCCCCGACTCAATGCATATTCAGAGAGCTTGGGATACCTACTCCAAGTCTCAAGCTAACCCATGCTTTACTTCTCGCCAATAGTCCGGACGACGCAGATCGTGCTCGTATTTTGGCTGTTTCGGCGAGCGAGTCAGGCCACTGGCTGCATGCCCTCCCGTCGCGGAACGTAGTCACAGTTCTGGATCCAAGCTGCCTGAGAATATCGGTATGCCTCAGACTTGGAGCCAGAATTTGTGTCGCACATACGTGTAACTGTGGGAGGGCCGTGGACCAGCTGGGTAGACATGGTCTTTCTTGCCATAGAAGCGCCGGCCGCCTGTACCGCCATGGCACTTTAAACGATTTGATCCGTCGGTCGCTTGCCACCGCCTCCGTACCAGCAATTCTCGAACCTGATGGTTTGGCGCGTGACGATGGCAAGCGTCCAGACGGGGCTACATTGGTGCCATGGAAACTAGGCAGAGCCCTGGTGTGGGATGTAACTTGCATTGACACCTTCGCCCAGTCCCACATCCAGGGCACCCGTTCTCAGGCCGGCGCTGCTGCAGGCCAGGCCCAAGTGAACAAGCGCCGCAAATACTCCTCCTTCTTAAAGGATTACGATTTTGCGGCGCTTGCTGTGGAAACCTTGGGTCCCTGGTCGTCAGATATGAGTATCTTCTTCAAGGCCTTGTCTTCGCGGCTGGTCCATGCAACTGGAGATCCCAAAGCTGGCGCTTACCTCTCGCTACGAATTTCCATTGCGATTCAGAGAGGTAATGCTGCCAGCGTAATAGGGTCCATGCCGCAGTCTGACCTCCTAGAGGCGGTGTTCTTTTTATAACTTCCCTTTTCATACTTTCATTTTTAGTTATAGCCTATTTCGTTTTTTTTATTGTATGATTAATTGATTATCTTGTATTTATCATTAAGCTAGCTTTAATCGTAGATTATTTTTTTATTTGTTTATTCTTTATGGAATAATTAACAAAATAATCCGCAAATTAAAATAAACATTACCTTCTTCACGGTTCGAGGAGCATCGCAGTTCTAATTCTAACCTAACCTAACCTACATTTCTGGTAGCTGTTCAGTTCTGTAAGGGTCGTGGTTCTAACTGAACCAAACTTACTTTTCTGCTAGCAGTCGGATTATGTATTTTGACTAATAAATGGCTTACCATATATTATGTTTCACAGCTTCATTCTTTGCGATTTAATAGTGTTTACATATTGTAGTAGTATTACCAAGCACTAGCCTTGCACGGTTTGTTAGACCTTTTTTTTAACTGCGAGTGATTTCCTTTTGACCTGGCAACACTCGTTTTCCCCACCACCAATCCAACATGGCACTGGTGCAGTCCGCCATTCTGTATTTCCGTGCTCAAGCCTTTGCACGTATTCCAAGTCCGCCGCAGCAACAATTTTTTAACATGGGCAAGAGCTCCGAGACAACGAGATACGAAGAAAAATACAGAAATTAGAAGATAAATTAGCGAAAAGCCCACTAGACGTCGAATTATATACTCATCATCCGATTCTTAGGTAAGCTATGAACTTCTGCGGATGCGTATTGCTAAAAGGCAACTATCATCACGCTACATATTCAATTGGATCAGTGATGCGAGCAACCAAACCGGGTTGTCTTCCTCACATCTTGTGTGATACGTTACTGCTAGTAGGGCAGGTACGGTCACAAAAATATTGAAACCTTTTCATCCCAGACGGCGCAAGTCAAGTTGCCGCACGCAAAGAAACTACAGTGGCCATGGTCCACTGCGAGGGCCACCATTACCACATTTGGGCCACCTATACACAAGGATATCGCCAACCGATGGCAAGAGATACTTTCAAAGGGTTTAGACAAAGAGATGAAAGAAAAACTGTTAAAGGGGTATATGATCCCTAAAATCTGTGACATGCTTCTTGCCCCCAAACTAAACCCCGAAGCGAAAGCTGATTTGTCAGACGGTTCAGTAAAACGTGACTACTGTATAATGGAAAAGCAAAATCTAGTGGGCGGGGCCCTTGCTGCCCTGGCGTCTGTTACAGAATTAATCATTTCAGGAGAAAATAATAAGCAAAAACTTCTTAAACTCCTGAGTGACGCATGTCGAATTCTTTGCGATAGCCATCACAGCGAAACAGGAACAAGACGCCACTGTCTTAACCGCAACAGATGCTGCTCTTAAAGAAACGTTGGTTGAAGCAGGGAGAGATAAATTCTCGTTTGGCGAAAACGTGAGCAAAAAATTAAAAGTAGCCAAAAGCATCCAAAAGACCGGGGAGTCATAAAAACAAGAACAAAAGTCGGTTTAAAAAAAAAATTGCAAAAAGAGGTAATTTAAACTTCAAGCGACATCGCACGACGGACAACAAGCCAGGCGCCAGCACGGCGCGCACAGCTCGGAAATAGACTACGAGGTACAGTACGCTGGTAGACTTCGGTGTTATTATAATGAATGGACTAAAATAACTGATGATCCAGTCATTTTATCTTGGCTTAAGGGTTATTTCACTTTCACGCCTCATCGCCCCGATACCCCTCGTGTCTACCATAAAACTGACCAATCATTTTAAAATGGAGGATTACCGTACCGCCGCTATATTGATTACCAATTACTGCTACATGGCGTGTATAGATTTAAAAGATGCATACTTTTTACTACCCGTTCATGAATCTCATCGAAAGTATTTGCGTTTTATGTATGATAATACTTTATATGATTTTAATTCTTTAGCATTCGGTTTAAGCTCCAGCCCGTATGTGTTCACTAAATTAATGAAACCAGTAATGGAATATTTAAGATCACAAGGTTTACTATCAGTCAAGAATGTAAAAATAATGTTAACATAACCAAAGACATATTAGAAAGGCTTGGTTTCTTACTAAACTTCGATAAAAGTTGTTACCCCAAAAAAGGAATGCAAATTCTTGGGTTTTGTCTGAGTCCCAAAACATTGCGACGGTTCAACCTCGCAACACGGGCCGCAGCGCGCGCCGCATGACGTACGCCTGCACCAAGACGCCGTCCGGCTACACCGCCACCTGCATACACCGGGGCCGACCGCAGCGCGTCAAGGCACGGTCCGGCTACGACGCGCTACACGAACACATGGAGCCGGCCGCATCGCGTCACACGCACACACCGGCGCCAGTCGACCACATAAAAGGGAGCGCGTGCAGCGACGCGAGATCGCGTCTCCCCGTAACTTCACCCATTTTACCGGTGTCGGTTGAGGAAGTCAGTGCCCATGTCAGGCGTCTCCGTATTAGGAAGGCTCCGGGTGCGGATGGTGTATCCAATCGCATCCTGAGACTTCTCCCCGAAACCCTCCTCCTCCTTTTGGTTGGCATCTTCAATGCCGCGCTGACCAATGCTCACTTTCCAGCCGCGTGGAAATGTGCAACGGTCATAGGGATAGCGAAGCCCGGTAAACCCCGGACCTCGCCTGCCTCTTATAGGCCGATCAGCTTACTTAGCTCCCTTGGAAAGGTATATGAGCGGATCCTACTCACGAGAATTCTCAGATTTACGGCCGAGAATAACCTCCTCATCGACGAGCAGTTCGGCTTTAGATCCGGACACTCATGCGTCCAACAGGTGCACCGCGTCACGGAGCACGTGTTGGACGGTTTCTCTCGATTCCAGGGGCTCAAGACCGGTGCTATCTTTCTCGACGTGGCGAAAGCCTTCGATAAGGTCTGGCATAACGGGCTGGTATACAAGTTATACCAGCTCGGTATACCGGACAGACTCGTACTCACCATACGAGATTTTCTCAGTGATCGAAGCTTTCGATACCGACTGGAGGGAACGTACTCGGACCCACACCCCATCCGGGCCGGAGTCCCGCAAGGCTCCGTGCTCTCTCCCACTCTCTACTCGTTGTTCACGAACGACATTCCCAGGCACCCTAAGGTGCAACTGGGGTTGTTTGCGGACGACACCGCGCTCTTTACGACCCATTGTAAATACGCTACTATCCGGCGATACCTCCAAGAGGCAATCACCGACCTAGGTCGTTGGTTTAATCTTTGGCGTATCGAAGTCAACCCGGAAAAAAGCACTGCAATAGTCTTCCACCCGTCTGACTGCGTTAGTACAGAAAGACGGGTGGCTCCGATCCAGTTGTTTGACCGACCCATCCCCTGGGTCAACGAGGCCAAATATCTTGGAGTGACCCTCGACAGGAGACTGACTTTCCGTAGCCACATCCGTAGGGTTCGCAACCGCGCGTTGTTCGTACTAGGAAGGCTTGGGCCGATGATCAACAAGTTTAGTAAAATGTCACTTAGAAATAAGCTGACACTCTACAAGACTTGTGTTCGTCCAATCATGACATATGCAAGTGTAGCATTTGCTCACGTGCCTATGTCATCACTCAAGCCGCTTCAGGTCATTCAGAATCGTTTTCTCCGTAGGGCGACTGGTGCCCCGTGGTACCAATCGAACCTCAGCCTGCACCACGACATGGAGATTAGCACCATGTATGGTTTCTTTAAGCAGGCTGCCAGACGTTATTTTGACAACGCTCCCCACCATAGGAATCCGTTAGTTAGCAAGGCTGCTGATTACATTCCCATCCCTCCCCCCTCTCTCGTTACTCGGCGCTCACTGATTAGGAGCCGCACGGTCCGGCGTCCTAGGCACACACTCACGGACCCGGACGACGAAATCACAGCGTCCATCGAAAGATGGAACGCTGCGCTTTCGGCGTCCAACACATCGCGTACACTTCGGCATTCCCGCCGGCGGGGACGTCCACCGCGAGATCGCGACAACACAGACACATACAGTCCCTATTCGTCCCGGTACCGCCGCATACCGGGTAGAGTCAGTCCGACCCAAGTCGGGCCTAGCTGAGTTTCTTGCTGGACTCTTCTCAGCTAGGCTAGGTTTTAGCGAACCAGCGATAAAACTCCCAGTAGTTCGACACCACTCACCCCCCAGATTCGGTTGATACCGTTCAACAAATCTCACTGGAGCGCAAACTCGTAGAGTATTCCAGTGTACAAACTTTCCCGTGTGGTCGTGCCGGAGGCTCCCCCTGGATTTTCCCCAGGCTACCCTCCAACCACGCAATTCGACCGCTATATTGGGTTCGTCCTATTATAGCAACAGTCAGGTTAAAAAAAAAAAAAAAACGACGCGGTCAGTCGGTCTTTGCCATTGTCCCGAGACGGTCGCAGGGGTCGACTGCACCTCTAGGTGATAAGGCGCTCTAGCGCGGCCTGGGCTTACCGAGTGCGTGCGGCTGAGACTCCACCGTAGGGCTCCTGACGGGCGCGGCCTGGGCTTACCGAGTGCGTGCCTGCCAGGATTAGATTAGGGAGCTCAGCAGGCGCGGCCTGGGCGTACCGAGTACGTGCGGCTGAGTCTCCACCGGGAAATACCTGAAGGGCGCGGCCGAGGCTTGCCGAGAGCGTACCCATCAGGGATTAGATTAAGGAGTTCAGCAGGCGCGGCCTGGGCATACCGAGTGCGTGCGGCTGAGACTCCACCGTAGCATCCTTGCCGAGCTATCCGCGACCGCGTTCCCGACACGTCCTACGGGACCCGTATCTTGCTGGTGTATGAGGCACCTATCCAGCCATTACTTAAGTTAAGAGTTTATTCCAATAAAGGGCATAAAAGACCCATATTTGTTACCGAGTCCATCAGTGTTTTCTATTTACCCTAGTTGACGTCCCTTCTACCCCTGAGTTAGCCTGGAAACCTTCACTACGCCTTTCAGGTGGAAGGATATGTGTGGCTCGCCCTAAGCAACAACCATCACAACATGATTCTGAAACTTCCCGATACTAAAGAAAAGTTACAGGCAGTATTAAATACCCGTAGGTGGAACTGCACACTACGTGATTCTGCAAGATTTCAGGATCTTTTAGAGTCGGCATGTCCAGCAATTCAATATTCGTGGCTTTACACCAAAGAATTTGAGCGTTTCAAGTATTCGTGTTTATTAAATAATCCTAGTTACGAGCAAAGTATACGAATACCCACAACACTAAAACAGGACGTATTATGGTGGCTCAATAATATAGATCAGGGTTATACTCCTCTATGCGTAGAAGAATATAAATTGGTTTTTTTTTTCAGATGCGTCTACGACTGGCTGGGGTGCCTATTGTGATCATAATAAAACCTATGGTCATTGGAAAGACGATGAAATTAATTTACACATTAACGAGCTTGAAATCAAGGCTGCTTTCTTTGCACTTAAAAGTTTTGCAAGGAACTTAAATGACTGTCGATGTCTTACGCATAGATATCGTAACTACAATTTCCTGCATTAATAGAATGGGCAGCATACAGTTTAGACATTTAAGTAAGGCTGTCTACGAGGCTGTAGATAGGGAACCCCTCATACTTAGAGGCAATAACCGACATCATTCCCAAACAGTTCGTCTTCGACAATAAGTATAATATCGAACTATACGAAACCCTCCAGGAAGGACTTAACCCCAGGGAGTTAAGAATATTCACGGATGAGTCCTAGACAAGGTCAGGCACTGGATTGTTCTCGGAGGACCTAAACATTCGAATCTCGACACCATTACGAATCCATAACTCAGTCTTCCAGGCAGAGTGTATGGGCAGGGTATTATAATGGCCGCTCATGCAATCGCCTCCAGGGAGGTAAGGGGATATCCCATACTTTCCGACAGTCGGTCAGTACTGCAAGCCCTGCAAGGTCACACAACAACGTCTGGGCTGATACACGAGTGCCACAAAATTCTATCAGAGGTCTGACCAAATGCGACATAACCCTGCAATGGATCAAAGGGCACAGCAATTCACGTGGTAACGACGCAGCGGATGCACTGGCTAGAGAAGGCTCAGAATCAGAAGCCATAGGACCGGAACCTACGATCCCTCTACCCCCTGCATGGTTGTGGAAGCACACTGCGACTAAAGGTAGTTGTACATTTACTAGAAAAAGTGAACTTTATTTACATTTTTCTGTCATGCTAATCAGTTCTGTTTCATTGAAGGATCATAATACGGTATGAAAATCACTGTGTACTCGTACACTGTCACACAAACAAATGTATGAAAACAGTTTTCTTTAATTTCTGGCTTTTTTGTACATTACCGAAAGTTGACTCCAAGGAAACTGGATAGAAATGGAATCGATTGACATAAAAAATAAATGTAAAAAAAAAACTTTCATTTTCATACAAATTGTATGGGGAAAGTTTTTCTCGATTAATGGCTTTTCTAGCCGGAAATGTCTGTTTGGTCCCATAAAAGCTTTTGATCCTGGACAGCAATGGGATCGATTTGCATCAAAAAAAAAGTTTGTCAAAAATGACAATTTTCACGCACCCTGTATGTGTTTTCCAAAATCTGTAAACGCCAATCTTCATTAATTATCGAAAGAATACCATTTTCGCCTAGCAACACGGTATCTGGTAGCTGCCCTCAGTGACCCAAAATCTATTTCCACCCTGTATATACACGTTACCAAAGTATATCAAAGTAGACTACTAATATATATTTTCATATATGCTTGCACTATGGGCATTGTTCTGAGGCTCTGCCCGAAACAGCAATCGTAGTGGCCCCATCTCCGAACGATGTCATGTGGCCTGGCCCGCGGCGGCGCGCGGCGACGACAAAACAAAATGATTAGCTTAACTTAGCGAAAGGATTATTGCGCATTTGGACTTATTTCGGCCGTAATGGAGTCCCGCTTGTTGTATGTCGGCATGTGTGTGCATGTGGGTATGTGTGGACATATGTGTGGGGGACGGTAATGAAGTTTTAGTGCTATTGTGGCTCGGGTAATCGCAGGTAGGTGGACCTTTATTGTTCCATGTTTCCCTGTCCGCAAATATTTCAAGAATCATTTTATAGACTCGACTGATACTATTAATAACTACTTCCATTTAAGTGCTGGTTTTTTAAGTTATTTTATACAGTCTGACCTGATAATCAACACAACTTATTTCCGTTGATGCAATCTCTACGAGTATCGCTCTAAGTACCTACATTATTTTTCGTCGCTTCAATTCTTGCGCCTTGCTTCATACTAGGCAACCTTCGATTTGTAAGTAAGAAAATTGCGTAGATCTTTTTAAAACTATAATGGTGGTAACCAAGCTTAAAAGCGTGCCTGATGCTACACTAACACCGAAGCCTATGGACGTATGCAACTTCGGAGTCAGTTCAGTCATGGCCATCACTCTCAGAAAGTGAAGGTGCCAACTTCCGCAGCGTGAGTTACCTTTCTTAACCTTTCGAATGCTTTGCCACTGACAGTACTGTCTGAAGGATTATATAAAATCGCTTCTGTCAGTTATTGTTAGCACTAGCACTGGTCATCATCATCATCATCAGTGCTAACTCATACGAAGGGTCAAATCTCTCGATCACACGATCGGGGAATAACTCTTGCCAGGTGCATCATTTCTGGCGTCAATCGATTACTCACTAATTGGCCAACCATCTTCACACATCAAGTACGTCTATTTGCCGCTTTGACCAATTAAATGTAATTAGTCAGTGTCGTGACGATAAATATGCCCGGAAGCTTCAATAATACAATCCACTGAGACGATGGGCACTTGTGGCAGTTGTCGGCGAGTGCTGGTGGCGCGGGCGCAGGTCAAGTGCGGCGCCGGCGCGGCAACAATTGGTCCTTTGAACCGGATATCATTTCATTCTGTTAAGTCTACTTCAGGATAATATACCAATTTTTTGTACCGACACTAGTTTGACACTATTTTATATGATCTGCCGAACGCGTGCTATTCAGAGAAATGTAGTAGGTAAGGATAGTCGTCTCTAGGTTTAATGTAGGTATTCATGTCTGCTACAGATGGTGGCGATCTGTCAGCCTAATATAATAATAATAATAATAAATAATAGAAACGTTTATTTCCAAAAATGGTACAGCTAATATTTGTGAAGTCTCTGAGTTCTGAACCAGGCTGGAGCCTGTGCACCAGAGGTCAGTGGCCGCTCCCAGTTTGTGAGTATCGTTAATAACATTTTTGTTTTCTTAGATATTTATGTATTTGACTATATTTATATAACTACGGAAGTTTGTATGTGTGTGTGTGTGTGTTTGTGTGTGAGTGTGTATAATTGCATAATATTATTTATTTACTATGAATGAATGAATGGTTTATTCATAATGAATATATGGTACATAAGGTCTTAAATATCTATACATGTTTCTTCCCATAATATATTCAGCCAGGTCAGGCATATGAAAACTTAGGTCAGTGATTTGATCACTTAGTCAGTAGACCAGGATAAAATTACATTTAAATTAAGTACATCACATAATTATAGCATACTAGTGATCTAATAGTAAATATTAAACATTATTTTATCGCATGCTTCATTATTAGCTACACTAAATTAGATTGATTTATATAAATAACATTGATAAAATTTTAATTAAATTAAATAATAATGACAGTCCAATATTATTATATGTCGTATGCTTCGTCAAATTTATAATTAAAGAAATCCTTAATACTATAGAAACACTTTTCAGCTAACATGTTTTGATTTAAATTCATGAATAGGGAGTATTCTAAGTGCGCAAGGTAGTTTATTAAATTTATTTATGCCCATATTATGAGCACTTTTTTTTCTAAGTACGAGCTTATGACTTGTTGGTAATGCTAGCCTGTGCCGTCTATGTGACCTAGTTGTTTTCTTTTCTTCGATAAAGGTAAATAATTCCGAATGGAGCTTTACAAATATAGCTATTTCGTATATGTATAGACAAGGCAAGGATGGCAAATTATGTGTTATGAATAAAGGCTTACAGGACTACTAACAATTACTTCAGCCTGCTCATAGTCCAGTGACAGCAGCCAAGTTTTGAGCCTTTTCTTACATTCATGAATGGAAAGGGGATATGGATATATAGTTCTATTAATTTTATTAGTAACTAAGCGTAGTTAGAGGACTAGTTTCGTGACGGGTGACCGGCGGGGTGAGCCGCATTAGCGCGTAGCGAATAACAGCCCTGAGCCGTAGCCCACGTTGGCCCTTTCAGTTCCTTCGCAGATATATTGCATATTTTTTGACGATGTTTTTTGTTTCACCGAAATGCTAAGTATGTCCAATTGTTAACTCTGTTCCCATGCCCTCCTATGCCCTCCTCATTAACAACTAGACAGTATTTTGAATTTTTGACCTAACGACAAGCGTTGACAATTTCCCGTCCTATGATCAGTTTCAGTTACCGCTACCCGCGGACTAGCAACGAACGCCACCTACACAGCTAGCGTCGGCCGAGCCGTGTAGGGGTGTGTCTGTGTATCGATTTCGTAACGAAGGAGGTAACAAAAGGTGTGGGTGCCCGCCGCGGGCGCCCAGTATTTATCGCACTTCAGATAACATACGTCTCTATTAGCGAATCATTTGGGGCAGGAACGCAACCGCTTATTAGCCGGGAAAGTTTCAAGACATGCAACGAAGTTAGAGCTGGCTACATTTGAATTCTTAATTCTTAATAACGTTATTGGAATTCTGAATGAATTCTGATAACATAGGGATACTGTTCGACATTCGACATTGGAGGCAAATGACAAAAAAGGTTGGTCAGCTTTGGTTGGTAACATTATCAAAGGACCTACAAATGCGAGGAGTCCTTGAGACAAGCATGAAGCGAGTTTGTTATGATTTTGATTTAATCCGAGATTTTGATCCGTACTACCGGGACACCGGGTTCTCTTGTTCCGAGTCTAGCCTCGAGCCAGGAATAGGCTCCCGATTAAAGCAACACGAATAGGGCATCTGTTTGAGCTACGCTTCAGTCACAGTCACACATGCTTAGTATTACTTAGTCGACATTTGTTAACTATTCGAGCGAGCGGCCGAAGCGACGGAAGTGTTATGCTTCAGCTGAGCCCGAAAATTGTCGAGTCTCTTTTACGAAATAATAAAAATATCTTTTTTTATCGCGGGCTCGCACGTTTTGTGTCTCACAGAGCCACTAGTTAATAGTAGGTACCAATAAAATGTTCAAAAATATGTAAAAGAAATAAGGCAATGACTGCTTTTACTAACGAGTTTTCGAGTGTCAGTGAAATTTGCATGTCCACGCTAAGGTCAGCTCGGCCGTGTCGAGGTTCACGCAGTGACCCCATCCATCAGGGGTCCGTATGCGGCCGGGGGCGGGCCGGGGTGCTGTAGCGCGTAATTAATGGACCCCTAATTGCCGATTGAGACTCGGTTTGACGGTCACCACTATTGATTAACAGTTATTACGGGACTGTTGTTCTGCATTTGATTTGTGACGTGTAATTAGGAGGTTTAGTGAAGCCCACAGGTTTTACCCGACTGTGGCAGCTATGCCACAAGGCGAGTAATATTATTGTTTCTTTGAGTTGTACCTACAGATGTGAACTATATCTACCTATTTATTTATGTACAGCTTGTAAATCAGTCAAATGGCCATGGTATGGCATCTCACACCGATGCTTTAAAAAAACCGGCGAAGTGCGAGTCGGACTCGCGTTGCAAGGGTTCCGTACATCACAAGATTTTAAACATTTTTTTTTACTAACGGAGCTTTTTTGACGTTTCATAATAATACGCTGATTAGATTTTTGTCAAATACCGGATTAAAGTCCGACTCACGCTTGACTGCACATTTCTAATAGGTTTTCCTGTCATCTGCAGGTAAAGAACTATTTTGAGTATTTTAAAAAAATATTTAGACTCAGTAGTTTCGGAGATGAAGGGGGGGAATGGTAATTTTTTGGCTATTTTCCTAAATAATTTCTAAACTAATTATTTTAAAATTACAAAAAAAAAATTAGATGCACACAATGAGCTCTTTCATTTGATATGTAACACGATAGTATATGCAAAACTTTATTTTTTAATTTTCTCATTTCCCCCCCAAAAGTGGCCCCCATGTTTAAAATTCATTTGTTTGCGTTACATGTGCCTCTTTGGGTCACAAACTTACATATGTGTACCAAATTTCAACGTGATTGGTTCAGTAGTTTCGGAGAAAATAGGCTGTGAAAGACGGACAGACAGACGCACGAGTGATCCTATAAGGGTTCCGTTTTTTCCTTTTGACGGAACCCTTAAAAAACACTTTACAACACACATCTACACAATTATAATTCCATAACGCGTAACAATCTGCAAAAGATTTGGTATCCAGACAGTAGCACGACATTGGTATTCCGCGCGCGACGCGAGTTTTTCAGCGCGGCGGCCGGCGCGGCGGCGCAACCCACTCGCAGCCCGACATCTGCATGCAGCGCGCGAACAGCACCCTGACCTGAAATCAAATGGCGGTTTATGTACTTCCAATTGCCATGTCTTTTGTGCTGAACATAAAGTACAGTAAGTACTCAGGTAGGATTTGGTAACATGTTGAACCAATCGAAGAAAAACAGTTTTATCTTTTATGTGAAAAATGGGGTAATAAACACAATCGCCGTGACGGACCTTTAACACCCCACCCAGGAGCAAATTTACCAACTCAGATACCTGTAGGTATATTAATATACAATAATATACCTATATTACCGACGTCACTGCAGATCCACAAATGAAATTCTAGCTGGGCCCTGGACTTTGAAAATGGTCTTCCAGGCGAACAAGGGATGCATACAATACAAACTTACATTGTTCTTGTTTCACTTGCACCGCTAAACTACAAATCCCTTGCCTACATCGGTATCTTTACAAATACCAAGTACCTGTATACATGTTAAAAACACTAATTGAATATGTAGAATAGTTAAATTGTTGTGGTTGTATCTAATATTATAATATATACTTACATAATATTAGAATGTAAGAAAATTGCAGTGCCCTAGCAGGGTATTATAATGTACCTACTTATTATATTTTATGACATCCATTGTATAATGAACATGATTATTGCAATAAATGAATTGCATTGAAAATCCTTAAAGTTAGCTGAACTTGCATCGTTCACTTGGTGTAGTCGTATAGGCAGGGCGCGGGCGGGGCGCGGGCGGGGCGGGGCATTGTGCGGCAGCGCCAGTAACCGCGGGCGACCACTCTCGGCCATAACACCTTTATTTGCGTACTTAAATTAAACACCGATATTCAAATGTTATGGGATCTCTGTTCTCTTTAATTGCCGTTGGGCACAGGCCGTCTTATTCTGCTCTCAATATATATTTCAAGGGATCTCTGAATGAAAAACTGGTGGTCTCTTACAAAGTCAAAATAAAGCTTTTATAACTCCTGTTACTACTTATTAGGGTTCCGTAGTCAACAAGGAACCCTTATAGTTTCGCCATGTCCGTCCGTCTGTCTGTCTGTCTGTCTGTCCGTCTTCGGCTTAGCTCAGTAACCCTAACAACTAGAAAACTGCAATTCGGCGTGGGTATATAAACCAATCACGCCGACAAAACAGTAGAATTAAATTCTGAACAAAAATTTACACATAAAAGGAAAACTATCAAAGTTAAGTAGACATAACTAGTTAACTGGTTAGAAATGCACTTAATTTTGGGTGCAAATACATCGTCATTGGAATTTGAAACTTTTACCGTGGACGGTAGAGTTGCTTTTGCTTTTTCAAAAGACCTGCCCTGCGACATGCCCCCCACCCGTGGCAATGCTAAAACTTAGGCGGATTTACGGCACGGTGCTTCTTGCGTGCGCGGCTAATTGTGATGTGCGGCTTGATGCTGTTCGGAGATTTTCGTAATTATTTTACGTAAATAACCTGTTGCTGCTAAAACTTTGCGATCTGCGGTTCGATTAGTTTTAAAGGTGTGTAAGTACCTAATTACCTACATATCGTTTGAAAAAACTTAATGTAAGTACCTACTGACCTCGTTATTTCAATTGAGAAGTTGTGTTCCCTAACAACTGAGTGGTCGCTAACCGGCACATGAAATTAGGTGGTCGCTAACCAGCAGAAATGACCCTATACATTGGTGTGTTATAAAAATAATCATATTTACGATTATTTACGAGGGTAAAGCTATAATAAAAACCCCAAAAGCCCCTTTGAAGTCCGCATTCTGTGACAGACGGGCAACTACGGAACCCTACCCTGCGCGTGACCCGACACGCACTTGGCCGCTTTAACTCCTTTAAATTGCTGCTACAACGCTCTTAAGTAGCTATGTGAACTTGAGGCTGCCATAATTTGTGCCCATTTAAGAGTAATAGGAGCTGAATAGCTGGCTATACAGCCCTTATGCAGCTCTTATATTCAGCCTCAAGCGTATTCGTACTCCGTTATTCAGCTCATATACAGCTATCGATTAATAAAGGGTAACTGGTGGTCACTTACCCAGTCAAAATACAGCTTTTATAACTCCTGTTACCACTTGTATCTCCGTTAAATTGCTGCTACAACGCGCTTAAATAGCTATGTGAACTTGGGGCTGCCAAAATTTGTGCCCATTTAAGAGTAATAAGAGCCGGGCTATACAGCCCTTATGCAGCTCTTATATTCAGCCTCAAGCGTATTCGTACTCCGTTATTCAGCTCATATACAGCTATCGATTAATAAAGGGTAACTGGTGGTCACTTACTCAGTCAAAATACAGCTTTTATAACTCCTGTTACCACTTGTATCTCCGTTAAATTGCTGCTACAACGCGCTTAAATAGCTATGTGAACTTGGGGCTGCCAAAATATGTGCCCATTTAAGAGTAATAAGAGCCGGGCTATACAGCCCTTATGCAGCTCTTATATTCAGCCTCAAGCGTATTCGTAGTCCATTATTCGGCTGCTATACAGCTATATGTGCTACTTGGGTAGGCCTTTACAAAATGTGGGAAGGTAATAGGTAATTAGTGCTTCTATTTTCTGAACTAGCAGAAACAGGAGAAATTAAGGGGGTCCTGTCTCTTGACCAAACAACTTTTAGCCAAATGTATCATTTGACAAACATTTGACAAATGTTTAATTTGACCTAATGCATTTTTCGTCAAAACAGTGGTATTTTCGGGTATTCTTTGAATATCATCAAATAGAAGTCATTAGGTTAGGTTAGGTTTGTTTTATAATAATCCTATAAAGCTTTCTATTTAAGAAAAAAATGCATTAAGTAGGTCTAATGAAACTTTTGTCAAATGAAACATTTGGCCAAAAGTTGTTTGGTCTAACATTAGTGAACCGAAATTAAGATAAAAATAATCTGCAAGTTTAGGCGGATGTTTATAATATGTAGTAGGTAAGTACGATGGATTTGTTCTACCGATTGTTTACTCTGTAAAATCCTGTTTCATTATAACTGATCGTTGTTAATAAAAATATATATAGTGTAGCTGCTGTTAATTTAGAAATTTTGCTCATCGTATTCTATTTAACGAGAAATACTTATACCTATATAAACATATATTTGCAATCACGTTCTCGGAAACGGCTGTAACGATTTCGATGAAATTTGGAATACAGTGGTTTACGGGGGCGAGAAGTCGATCTAGCTAGGTTTCGTGTCTGGAGAAGTTAATTTTCTCCGTATTTTCTCTGTTTTCACCCGAGCAGAACTCGGTTGCCCAGGGACTGGTCTTAAAATTCGAACAAGGCTTTGCCAAAACTTGGTCTAAGGTTCAGATCATTGAGTTGAGCATGTCCTGCCCAAACGTAAGATATCTCACATACCTACTTAACGGTGGATTGCGAATTTAAAGCAAACGAACCAATGAGCTATCTTGCACTAACTGCTGTGGCGCCACACAAAGTGGATCTTGGTCTGCGACACTCAAGACCGCGGGGCCTATGTCCGATGCCGGTTCTGTCAAGGTCGAAGCCCGGTGTTGCCGAGCTAATACCTATACCTACGCTGTCCGGACTGCACGACCGTATATAATGGGTATACCAATTAGAAAAAACAAAAAATGTGCCCGAGCCCGGACACTTCAACCTTTTGGTTCTTATGTAGTCTCCAGGTACTCTTAGGTACGGTACCTTTAAAACGAAAAGTTGACAGACGATTGCAGAATGCTTGATTCACACCGACCATAACATGAACGTTCGAAGCTCGACGATTGTATGAATGTGAATAACAAACAAAGACAGTCGGGACAAACCATCAGCGTTTTTATTGCACTTTCTTTCAGCGAAACAAAAGGCAATCACCGAATACGGACACAGCTCTACACAGCCGCTCCAGAAACTGGTCGTTAACCCGTCCACATAAGGATCAGTTTGGTGTGTTTCGGCGTTTTCAAAGTCGGTATCAAGATGCCCCGATAGAGGTGGTTAGCAGTGACGCATGGGGGGCGGACGCGACGCGAGGTGTGGAATAAATCTAAGAGATTGAAATCAAACCGCTGTTTTTGTTCAAATCGATTGATACTGATACACAATGAGGAGATTAGCTGGAAATTATACCGAAATAAACTACGGGAAAAGAAGACATGCTCGCTTGCTTACTTTATGCAGGCAGGTCTGTGATTACAGACGCAGTGTTGGTTAAGTCCATTTATTATATATTTTAGCAGAGCGTATTTTCTAATCATGGAATTCCTTTCTTTAGGATGAGCTCGGCATCAGCAGTGCACGGTGGGAGTCAGATATCCGACAACGTTGCACGTGTGCCGTCACAATACTGTTTACTCAGGTAGGTATACCATTATTACCTAATACAAAAAACCGAGCACAAAGAAAAAATATTGAAAAATCGTCTTATGGTATCTTTAATTTCAAGAAACAACAATTTCATAAACTTTTCTGTTTGTTATTTATTTTTAATTTTTATTTTATTTATTTATTAGGTAACTACAGACATCATACAGTCATTACGAGGTACAATGGTTCTTTATGAATAGCTTTTATAGACTAGCATGACATCCAAGGCCAAGATAGAACAGGGTTGCATCCAAGAACAGTTATTTCGATTACGACATCATATGATTAATTTAACCTCCTCTATTTCGGCCAAGTCAGACCAGCGACGATACTGCATTGAGTATTAATATCATACGTTTAGTCAGTGTGTAAGTATATAAATCACTAAAAATAGTCTTCAAGTCTAAAATGTTAAAAGCGGCTAAAACGAACTTAAGCAGATCAGTTGAAAGATGATTGATTCGCATCAGAACACGGAAAGAACATAACTGGTAACTTTTTTTAATGAGGTTTTTATCTCGTCGCCATTAACCATCAAGACCATCACGTAGCATTAAAACCTCGTTTTCATAAAAGTGACTAGACAGTTATCTCCGTGAATACCCATCAAATAGGTTGCGTTTGACTATGTTGGTACTGAACTGGGCTGTTTCCGTTTCCTAAAAAGGAGTAAGTAATTCAGTTTAGATATTTGTCGGTGGAGGGACAAAAAATTGCATAAAGTAATATCTTTATCTACGCACATATCATTAGTGCTCTAAAATGCGTTCAGAAACCGTAGGAAATGACAACCGATTTTACTATGAGAACTTTCTTGTCTGTGGTATAAGGTAAAATCCGTACTTTAATCTTATAACAGTTTAACAGTACAGATTTTTGTTACGTTATGAGTTTAAATTTGGAACAGCTGTCAAAACTCAAGTGGGTCCCTATTCTGGTATCCATAGATATTAAAACAGCTATCGATACGAAACGTCAATTCAGTATGTTTTTTAATATTGACGCACGACATTTATTGATCTCGAGTGACATGCGTATAGGGCCTTTATTCGTTTGTCTATGATTGAAAAAAAAGCCATTCGTCTTGACGGAGGACGAGGACGGATCGAATTGCCGCCATTGCTGTTGTCATTTTTTTGTTGGTGTTTTGCTGTTACGAAAGTAGAATTGTGAACCCATCTTAGAGTACTTATGTGTTTAGATAAAGTAGTGTATGCAACTGTACATAATTAGGCCTTAAAACACTCGTGTGATCCTATTATGAAACTCGCTGACGCTCTTTTCATAAAACCACACTCGTGTTTTGGGCCCTCTCATTATGGATCAGTTGCATACACTACTATTGTAACACAGCGGTGCCGCCATTGAATATTTGAAAATTGTTGCTATAATTAGCCACATCCTTCGCAGCGCTCTGACGCGTGTAATATTTCAATTTTCTATTTTCCGTCTGCCGTTTTAGTACCTAATAAGAATAAGAATAAGATTTTTTTTATTTGCCATAAAGATAAAAAAACAAAACGCATGCAATACAATAAAAGTTACCTACAAGAAATAGAAACAAAATTCACTTGACATTTAACAAGATTAACCTACTTAGTACCTATGGCAAATGGGATCCAGTATCAGCATGTGCTAGCCTTAGCATTAGCAGCCTGGCGCTGGTTTTCAAACTGGTCCCGGAGAGAGTGGTCGCGATCGCGACTCTATAAATAATAATAATAAAATAATAAAAATAAATAAATAAATAAACAATATGGTTCACTAATGTTAGACCAAACAACTTTTGGCCAAATGTTTCATTTGACAAAAGTTTCATTTGACCTGTTTTGAACTCTTTGTGTGATGTTTGGTTTTAGACAAGGGTCTTGGACCATACACTATTATCCGCATAGTTATATAATAGTCTGATAGCACCCTTTTTATTTACTTGACGATTTTTTTTTTCTACAGAATTGGTTAAAAATTCACAGATCTCGTGCCTTTCACGACCTTCTGGTACATTGAAAATGAATTTAATGAATTCAACAAAACAAAATTTACTCATTATCGATTGCGTTATGAAGAAAATATTAGCCTCTGTGCCACCCTTTTCATAGAGCATTATTTGTAATATTGTTCGTAAGCGACCCTATGAACAATGAAGTCCCATCTTTTTCATGGTTTCAACTTATTTTAACAATATACTTACTAGTGATTCATGACTAATATCCTTTTGAGACGTTAACAATTATCATGCAATTTATGAGTCTCTACCGCTCGCTCGCTTCTCAATGGAGGACATATCCAGACCCACAAGTGTATCCGTCGCCATAAACAACCACTTGACACAAACTATTTGTCCGAAACACCACACTTATGATGGTCTCTAACATTCCTTTAGTTTTTTGCCAAAGTATAATACCAATGTAACTATAGATAACACATATTACAGTATATTACGTATTTCAGTATTTGTACCAATGAGTTTTTCGGAACTTATGTACGGAATATTTACCGTTAGCTTTTCGGTGAAGGAAAACATCGCGAGGAAACCGGTCTAATCCCAATAATGGCGATGTCTCACTTTCGCTGGAATTGGGGGCTATACTGAAGCGATTTAAATAACATTTTCAATGTTAATAAAATAGGTAGGTTGGAAGAAGTCGTGATTTTGCGCAATACAAATACAAATATCTTAATATCCCTAAAATGTTGCATCACTACAAATTCCACTATGTTACGAGTAGCTCGTAAGTTTCGTCACTTAGGTAATCAAATAAAATAGTAGGGCACTGTAGAGTACGAAGAAAGTATCGGCGGGCATGTGACGAGGCAGCACGGGGACGTGGTGAATACAGTTCCAGTTTTTGCTGCCGCCGACAAACGCCGCCCGAGTCGCCCGACCCGCGGCCCGCGGCCGACGCTCCGCTCTTATGACGGACTTTACGATTGAGATATATCCCTTTTATGGACATAATTCACGATGTTCGCTTCACACATTTATCACGTATGTGACGAGGCGGTGATTTGTAAAAATCTTCGGTGAGAGTTATCTGGTTGGTCTTATTTAAGTACTTAATAAGATTCTGAGTGGGAGAGAATAAAATATTTAATTCTACAGTTGGAATTACTAAACTTTCGCTCTCAATATTTTTTGTATTATGCAGTAAAATAGCACATTAAACCACCTGATATTGAGATTTGTTTAGGTGCGACCTTGCTTGGTGACCCACTTGCGATTTTGCAAATCCGTCAGCCGATATGGTTCTCTGCTGAGCATTAGGTATTTGGCTGTATCTATTCACAAAGCATATTATACTTTGACTTAGAGCTCGTTGTGACCCTCCTTACCCGAGAATAACTAAAGAGAGTTCTAGTAGGTATAACTAAATATTTAATTCGAAACGCTAAAGGTAAGAACTGACTTAGGCGTATTGTTAACGTGCGTTGCGCGGTGCCGAGGCGCCAAGTGTGTGTCGTGCGTCACGACGCGTGAGCTGTCAGTCGACTTGACAGTTCGTGTATCGTTTCATTTCAGATTACGCCTGTTCGTAAATTAAACGCAACCTAAGCGTTGCGAATACCATCGTGCGCCTGCGTCGTCGCTCGGGTCGCCCGCGTACCCATTACACGCAATCACACTTCGTTAGCCGTGAGCCCGTGAATCTGGACCGATTAACACTTTCTTGGCTTTTTACCACCGCCCCCATCGCCATCTCGCGCAATTACCACTAAACAAAATGGCGGCCCAATATGGCAGCCGTTCGCGGCTTTTTGTGGCGATAATTGTATGAGAACAGTATGAAATAACGAAGATGTAGAATTTATTAAATAGTAGTTTAATTGGTGCAGAAGTCGTTCCCGTTCCCAGCCGTGGTGGTATTAAGTGATTAGCACTAAGTACATATTTTAATTGGAAGCTGGATATTTATAAAGCAAACACATGAAGTGGATCGTACTGTAGTATATATACCTACCTACTCTTATAGAAGGTCTTTTTTCTTGGGTCCTATGGTTAAACAACCTAGTTAGAAACTATACTTTGTGATGAAAAGTAATGTTTGTATAACTTAAATAAAACAATTATTACCTTTTTTAAACTAAGTGTAGGGTACTCTTTTCTTCTCTATCTATAGGTCTCTTTAGGGTAGGCCTAGGTATGTCCAGCAGGGGATGTCTTTCGGCTGATGTGATGATAATGACGAGGCGTGAGCCTCCTACAAGACCTACAAGAGTATTCATATTGTATTACAAAAAAAAATGTAAGCCCTGTTGTATTGTAGGTCACACATATGAATGCCTACACAAATTGAAACAGGACTGTAACTGTAGTAAAATACAATTTGTTGACTCTTTTAAGTACCTAGGCGTGACTATAGACAGAACATTTAACTGGAAATTGCATATACAGGCCTTGTGTAGTAAATTGAGATATATCTACGTAACCTTTTTACAACTTAAAAAATATGTCAACCGCAAAACTTTACGTACTCTGTACTGCGCCCTAGTAGAATCGCATATAGAATATGGTTTAATAGCATACGGGCGTACATTTAAAACACAATTGGATATGATCAAAATGTTACAAATAAGATACCTAAAGCTATTAGTGAGACATAAACAGAAACAGTCGTGTAATAAGAATTATGAAAAATTGTTTAATATTTGTAATGTATTACCAGTTAATGAAAAATTTAAGTTGCTGATAGCCTTTCACAAATACAATACCGACCCCTTTGTATATGAAATAGACAAAAACACAACCACTAGGAGAAAACCAAAATTATTTGCCGAAATGTTTAGCCCTGTTAATTATTACGGAGAACGTACATTTGAATATCTAATCCCTAAAATATGTAACTCATTGCCCGAAAAGTTGTTTGTGGAAAAAGTTAAAGCGAAGATGTTTAAGAAAAGTGTCAGTAAGATAATATTAGATAATTATAGTTAGGATCAATGAAAATGTACTTACCCATCCTTATGGGCCCTGGTTGAATAACATTAACTTAATATTTATAATGTAAAACTTGCAGGTTAGTAAGTATTGGTAGGTTTTTAAATATATTAGCATGAATATAACTTAGCCATATGTTTTTGACACAACTATGTAATCAAGAGTAATTAATGCACTGCCAACAAACTGTCATGCAGTTTGGCAGTATACTATAGTTTGTAAACATAAATGTGTCCTTCATGAATAAATGATTAATAATAATAATAATGTTAATTAATTGAGTCTGTTACCCTGTGTACCTACTGTGTATGTATCTACATTATGTGACATAGACATTGTCACACAGCCCAACCGCCGACTTTTGCGGCAACTTGGACGATTAGACCCCAAAGTAATAAGTAGGTACGTCCTAAAGACACACATTACTGAACGAGCAAGGGTTGGTAATTTGATTGGAATGCTTTGATACCGGGCTCTGTCGCGAGTCAGTTTGCCAGCGACAGAGCCGGGGGTTATACGTTCTGATTAAGGTTAAAACAATATATGACGGAAATGCCGTTTAAAGGAAACATGATGCAGTAATAGATTAAGCACACGATTTGGAATGTTAGCATTATTTAATACCTATTCCGTGTTTTATGGACACTGTTATTGTACTTTTAACTCAAGAGATTTTATAAACTGTACCCTAAGAGAGTTTGAAGAGTGGAAAAAAAAGTATTACTCGTACACAACTATATCATTGAGAAAAATAGGTCTTTAATAAAAAGTGCTTACATAAAGCAAATTTTATCAAAGAAACAGTCAACTCTACAATTTCACTGTAAATAAATAAATATATCTATCCTACCTTACATTACAAAAACCAAACTGGGCCCATTGTTATAATAATAAGGCTGGTTGTGGGTGATGGCGATATATTTAATAGATATAAATATATATTAGGTTAGGTAGGGCACAGCGAAATGTCATCCCGCTCGAATGTGGAGCAGCCCAACTGGGGAAGTACCTCCGCCTTGCAGGACACCACAGCCATAGTAAAACGACTACTTGCTCTGCAGTAGTGTTGTGTTCCGAGGTGAGCAAGGCCGCCAGAGCTCCCGAGGATGCGTTGTGTTGAGAGCGAGGGAATTTGTTCCTTCCGCTGTCAACACGGCCAATCCTCAAACATGCAAAGGTCGGCAACGCCCATGTTACTCTATGCTCTTAATGTTACTGCATGCGTCTATGGGCTGCGGTGTGCGCTTATACCATCAGGCGGGCCGTACGCTTGTTTGCCACCGTCGTTGTATTAAAAAAATATATAATCAGCATCTATAATTTGGAATCCGCATAAAGCTTCTTACACCTTGCTACTGGAAAAAATCCAAAAAGCCTTTTTACGGTTTCTTTATAAGAAAAAATATGGATATTATCCATTTTTATATCCCACAAAAATTGTATTGGGCGTATTAGGTTTTAATTCACTTGAGGTGAGGCGTAACTGTGTGTTACTAACGAGCGCTTGCAAAATCTTGCGAGGTGGATCAGATTGCCCTGAGCTGGTGGGTCAGGCGGTGCGTCTGCTAGTCCCCTCACTGTCGAGGATCAATGTTCGTCCGCGTAACCGGCTACTGCTAGCTCCTCCAGAGGCGCGCACCGTAGCGCGCAAAAACTCTCCTTTCGTTAGAGCTCTACACAGCCTTAATGCGCTTCTTGCATCAGCACCGGATGTGGACGTCTTTGGAAGTAGTTGGGGAACTGTGTATCGTGAATGCTTAAGGTACTGTGAGATGATGGATAGACGTAATTCTTCTGTCATATATTAATATGCAGTGTATATATTAATTTGTAATTACTATATTTGTAATTCACAGTGACTTAGTTTCTAACTGTAATGCTGTGTAATTATTTTAAATAAATAAATAAATAAAATATCCAAGATTCAAATATTCATGTTCCACGCCAAATGTTTGTTTCTAGAATAGAATAGAATATGTTTATTTGCAAAAATACTTATTTCTAGTTCCAGGGTATTCTTGTGAATAGTGGTACAGTACTCTGTCGTAATTAAACGACATGCAATTATTATAATAAATAGTAGCATGAAATTACTCAATTAAAATTTGATCTAAATATCCTCCACAATTTTTCTTTCTTTTTAATGTCCATGCTGTTTATTTTTTTCGGTAATTCCTTAACCTTTTATTCTTCTATCGGGTCACTAGTCACTACTCACTAGGCTAGAACGGTCGTCAAAGTAATTGGTGGCTCATTTAGTCACATAGCAGGAAAACAATCAAGCGTACAGTTACAGTATTAGCAGCGGTAGTAAACAGTAGACTGAAGTGACGAACGTCTCTTGAGAACATGAAAGGGTCCCGCCGCCGCCGGCGCAGTAAAGCGCGGGAACATGCGGATAGCGGGGCCCGCCGGCGCGCGGCGGCGGCGGGCCGGCTGTGTGTATCACTCTTTATTGCCAGCTTCACCTGACTCCAGTGTGTGTTGTCGATGGACTAGAAACCTATCACTGCAATATCATATTTTCTTAATCAGAAAACTTACAATTATTGGAAGTGGCCCTGAAAATTAGTTTCACGTGCTCTGCCCACCCCTCTTGGGAAAAGGCGTAAGTTAATGTATGTGTGAAGTATGTAGGTACGTATGTAGTAAACTGCCTTTAAATACGTACCTTCGAGGGTTGAATATACACAGTGATTTTTAATCCGTGATCAGCTGGTCGATTACCTAACGCACTGTAGGTACTGTACGCGCGTAAGGTAGAACAATTTATGTAAATTTTTGTATGGGAAAAGGACAGTTTACTTGTCCTAGCTCGTTCTTAACATTTTCCTATATAAAAAGTGCCACTTCTACCAGAAGCCGCCGCGCCGCACAATGCGTTACGTAATCGACCAGTTTATCACGGATTCAAAATCACCGTGTATATTTTCTGCCTGCAGGCATGCGCTTATCGTTTGATTGACTGCACTTCACGAAGTCACTTTTACAAATCATGCGTGGCGTGTTCGACTCATTTGGAGCCAGCTACCAAGTAAGAAATATTTATGAATGAGTTCCTTTCCTTAGGTAGGGTAGGGTAGGGCTATAACAGGTGACCTAATAAAATAAAATAAAATCAATTATATGTACTTATTTCGAATCTAGATTGCAAATATTATATCCTTTTGTGTAACTGCATGGTTACGAGCGGGACTCAGCTGCCTGATGGTATAAAGAATAGTGACACCAGTTACAAATTCTCGTGGACTGCAGTATTAATTAAAAAATCTATGAACAATGACAATGATTTGCATTTCTCGTTTAATTGTATATCATTATGTACTATATTCGGCCATACTAACAAATAATAACTCTTAATCGATGCCCTATTAATTTAATGTCTTAATTAACAACATATATAGGTCTTTCCGCAGTTATGGTATTTGCAGATGGTCTCGCAAAAACCGTGGTCGCATCCGCGCTCAGCTCGATTATGTCATTAAAAGTCGCCGTAAAAAATGAAAGGGCATTTTAGTATGCGATGATACCGCGCAATTAACTTTGGGTTTCGGTGCGATCGCATTGCGCGCGCGGCGCGGCCGCCGGAAAAACGCGGCGGCGACTAAAAGGAGCGCCGCAAGAAATGCTCTCTCCGAAACGCGCCACAGCCGGGGCCTACTTGGTACATTCTTATCAAATCACAACCGTAGTTTATAATGTTCCGTAGGCTCGACTTAAAACGTCAGCTCATCGCACGTCGAAGCGAGCGCGCGAAACTGATTGGAGTGACTGAGATGTGAAGCGATGGTCATAAATAGACCTCGAACAGGCGTAGCTCTTGGTATTTGAAATCGAACTCTACTCCACGCCGATGTTGGTGAGTTCGTATTTTACCGGCGAGAAAACAGTTGCATTGTTGTATCTATCTCCTTCCTTCAACTGTATACTTACTTAGGTACCTACTACTACATACTAAATGCTAATTAGTCATAGTAGGTAACTCTATACTTACTCGTAGTTCATCTATGATAGAAGGAATGAACGACACGAAGTGGTTACATACGAGTAACTAGCTAAAGTATACATGTACCTACGTCTGTAAAATTAACTTGTTTCACTATGCATGTGACATAACTACATTCATAATTCATAATTCATTTATTATTAAACACGTATTTAACGGAATGATGGCTTAATATGCACGTGACAAAACTAGCTCATCGATATTATCCATATTTTATATTCGCAGTTTTGGAACCGCCGGCGACTGTGCCGTGTCGTACATGCCTACTTTATTACCTGCCTACTTTCAATTCAAGTTAAGGGCCATACTAGTATGGACGATATTACACGCATACGTTGAGCTAAGGTCACCGGAATTACGAAGGAATTCAGGTCTTTCTTTGACACGATGGAAGCCAAGAAATATGCGCAAGTTAGTCAAGGCAAAACCATCGATAAAAGAGGCACTTAGGGCATATATTATCAACATAATGTCTGTAGATGTCTGATGATATTTATATTATGGAGTTAAATGAACAAGGGCAGTTCTCTATGTAAAAAAAAGCGTCGAAGGACCTTATCGGTCGTTTTTTAGGAATAATTGACCGCTCATTACATCTGTCACAGTTAAAATGACGGATGATAGGCAGAAATCGAATTACTAGCAACACATTTATTGTTTATGAAATGGTCCTTCATTAAATTCATAAAAAGCTTAGCTGAGGGAAGACAAGAACGTTGATGTATGAATTGTTTTGAATGTTGCATTGTTTCTTCCAAGGTATCGTATAAAAAGCACGCTTAATCGTAGCGTGACAATTGAAGAGCCTATTACCATGAATCGATAAAATTTTGTCGAGACAATAATCGATTAAATATTTATATTCGTGAATAATAAAAACTCCAATCCATCACGCGTGTCATCGTAACACATTCACACGAGCTGTAAGATCTTATGGCGTATTTTCCTTGTTGTTGTAAAAGCGATCTTCCTCCTTCTGCCTAAAGTGCTATCTCATAAATACCAGCGACACTTGATAAGAGTTTATAGGAGTAATTAGTGGCATACATTGTTAGCATGAAATAGGTGTTCGTCTCCATTAGATTTGACTTGCAGATTCGTCGACAGATGAAGTCATTGCGCATTGTTGGTCACGCGAGTCGCGCCGCGCCACGCAGGGTGCTCCAGCAGGTATGCAGATAGCAGTGTAGGAACAGTTGGCACTTGAAGAGGAGTATCACCTCTTATTACTAAAATCAGTAAGTATATTAGGATGCAAGTCGTACAACCGTTTTGCACATCGGAGAAACTGAAAATATGATATTTAAACAATGCATCGACAAAGTACTAACTAGAAAG
This sequence comes from Epinotia bilunana, assembly GCA_947049275.1. Lineage (NCBI taxonomy): Eukaryota > Metazoa > Arthropoda > Insecta > Lepidoptera > Tortricidae > Epinotia > Epinotia bilunana. Next base: position 373,775 of record OX346263.1, read on the forward strand.
ACTGCTCGCGCCGGCCGCAGCCGTTGAAGCTGTCGGTCCTGCTTGGGGCCAATTTCACGGACTGGAAAAGGTTACCGCTTCATATTAAATACCTAAATTCAATAAAACTAAGCAAACCACGGACACATTGCATTTGCATTGGCAACTAATCAGTTTTTTTATTTTTTATTTACCTAATACAAATTCTTTGCAATGCTTATTACTTTTAGGACGTATTGTGTTGCACATAAAGCCACTATTTAAAACCTATACCACCTAAGTTATCTAGATCGGTATATTAATCAAGAGATCCTACATTCCCCGTAACACCCTGTACAATAGATAATAAACCATCACATTAACACCTAAACCCTCGCTCCGCCCCGCGCGCCGCAGCACAACTCCAATAGCATTAAGCGCTTAAGCTATTAGCGCCTCAAAAGGAGTGCTTGCGAGAAAAATGCGCCAACGCGCATGCGCACTGCTCAATGGATCATTAACATTCCACCCGCGAGCCCGAGAGCCCGTAAATCAAGCTGGAGAAATGCTCCGGCCTGTCATGATGCTTTCCTCACAACACTGCAGTATCTACATTTCAGACGCTATGCTCCAGTTCTTTATTGTATTACGGTCCGAAATTCGTAACATGGAACGGGAAGGGAGGACAAAGTGGGAAACTGTATCTTACTTCAATATTATCTCATTAGTGACTCAACTAAGACGGCGTAATGACCGCCTAAGTGTGGAAAGGTAGGCTACCGCAGGCTCCTTCCGAGAACAACACGAGCGTTAACTAAAATAGACAACTCGAAGTGTAAGAAAGGATGTTCACTCCCCGTAGCACAGGGCTACTGTGATGTTGTTCAGCGGTATTACATATCCGTAGCGCAAGTAGCGCAATTGAGGGTATTTCCCTGAGAACATTGAGGTTCTGGGGAAAATGCGCCATAGGACATATTTCATAAATCTACAGATCCCCTCAACAAAAAGACGAAGTTTGTATTAGCTTTCTTAAAACATCGTGTAATGATTCAAGGCTGACTCCTAACTGCAAACAGTATATATATTTATAGGTTGACACCTGTTGGGTAGAATTAGGTATTGTGCGGTGCATTCGTTTTATAAATGTGGCTGCAGTCAACTTTTCCGAGGCAACATCAATATGTTGTAGTAGGACTAGCAGGCCTTGGCCTGCGATCACGAATGGCTGTTTTTAAGAGCCTGGGGATCGAAACAACGAGAACAGCCACTACTAAGACTATAAAATAGCTGACCGATTAATTGGTGTAATGTAATTAGGGACTAGAAGATTACCCTTCGCCTGCCAAAGGAGCGTGAGCGTAACGTAAGCTGCGCGCGTCACGGCAACCCACAATCAGTTCACTTGCGCGATTACCCCACGGGGGAGACCTGGGAGAGGCGGCCTGCACAGCATAACGGAAAACGCATTATGCGCATTTGCCATGCGTCACACAAGTGATAAAGTATGCAATGTTGCTGTCTGATATAATATATTGAAAACATATTCAAATGATTACTCTACACGGGTCTAAAGCGATATTTATTTACCTGTATTTCTGACGTTTTGAGTTTTGACACGCGTTGCACTGGTCATGGTTCCCGATGACTGACTTCCCAGCAAGCTGTCAACGGAGATATGGGTAAGATATATTGGTAAAATGTGAAGAGTAGACCCGAAAAAGGTCCACTACTAGTTCATTATGTTACTAATTGTCTAGATCACGACGCACAAGACTTAGAGTATCATCATCATCATCATCATATCACCCAAAAGACGTTCACTGGACATATGCCTCCCCCAAAGAGTGCCACAATGACCGGTCGTGTGGAGTATAATAATAAATAAATAAATAAAAAGCCTTTTATTTATAGATATTAACATTGTTTCAAATTAGCAGCTGCTATATTTCCACTACTTCACACTATTTAAATTTTGTGTCTGTCTGCCCTTCGGCAAAGGCCGTGTCCAGCCTTCTCCACTCACTACGGTTTTGTGCAATCCTGCTCCACTTGCATTATACTATCGTCTTTCCATCTCTTCTGGGGCCTCCCCTTCTTTTTGTTCTCTCTCTTTGGGGTGCTATTGGTGACCCGTGTGATCCACTTGTCTGCGTCTCGGATAATGTGTCTGGACTACTTCCATTTGAGCCTTTTTACAATGTCTTGCAATGTTTCGTCTTACGCCTATCTCAGCCGTTCTCAACCGGTCGGCTTTTGGGACGCCGAGCATGCAAGAATTCCATGGCTCGTTGAGTACACGCTAGTTTGGAAATTGTGGCTTGTTTCAGGGCCTAGGTTTGGTTTCCATACATTAGCCTGGGCAGGATGCATGTGTTGAAGAATTTACCTTTTGTCTTTATTAGAACTTTATCTTTAAAGACTTCTTTTCAGGACCAGTAGCTTTTCCACCAATTTGCTGTCCTTTTTTTTTAGTTGCTTGGTCATTGTTTCTTTCGGCGATATTATCTGCCTGAAGTAAATATATTCGTCCACATATTCTACTAACTTTCTTCTATGATGATGTTGTTCTTCTTGCCATTTGTCATCATTTTGTTTTATCCAGATTGAGTGATAAAACCACTGTCTTGCTATTTATATTATTATTATATCATTTATTTTAGCAGACAACAGATTGGTCCAACATTATAATTTTAGTGAGAGAAACTTAACCTAACCTAAGTGTTAGTACCTAATTATAATTATATTTACTTTTAGTTACTATTAAATATTTTATTTCACAATATTCCTCATCATAACATTGGCAAATTGGCGCATGATAGCGGTGTTGGTGTTATACCTAACCGCCACTGTGTTCAGAATGGGGTTGGAACTGATCCATACACTGCTGAGCAGCGCTGCGAGTCTTTTTCGCACAATGGCATAAAAGTCATCAGTACGTGACTGCGCAAACATTCCCGAGGCACTGCAGAATCGGGGCAGCCCAAACAGCATCCTGAAGCCATTGTGCTGAATCCTGAAACCTCTCGAACCTTTCAAGAACCACCTACTCCATGGATCACGGATGTAATTAAAATTATGATGGCTGAGCGTAACAAAGCGGAACTTAAAGCCAAAAAATCTAAATGCCCTGAGAGAGAGAGAGAGTAAGCATAGGTATCAGTCGCTTCGTAATATGGTGACATCAGCAAGGCGGAGGGAAAAACAGCATACATAAACGCATTATCAATTCCATTAGTTCCAAGGCTAGGCTGCGACGGTATCTCAATAACCATGGTCAAGCTGACTTTGCCGCACTCACTCTCGGCCATCACTGCTATAATAATCAATGATTAAAGCAAAATTCCCAACCGCTTGGATAACATCAATTGTTAAGTAAATTCCCAAAATAGAACATCGAAAACTTACAGTAATCTTCGCCCGATTAGCATCTTATCGGTTAATATCTAAAATCCAAGAAAAAGTAGTGAACGAGCCAGTACGCAAGCACCTGGAGACAAATGGGATACTACCAGAGGCGCAATCGGAATTTCGGAAGTTTCACAGTACTACAACGGCCATTGCGCACCTTGTAGATGAAACCTTAAAAACATCTGACGATGGGCTTGCGAAGATCCTCGTGTTGTTGGATGTTAGCCGCGCATTTGACAGCATTCTGATTCCCATCTTATTAAATAAAATGAAGAGCTATGGATTCTCTGATTCTCTATGTAAGTGGTTCTCAAGTTATTTTAACGACAGATGTCAAATTGTGGAGTGCCCAGATACGGAAGGTAAAACAATGCGCTCTTTACCGCGGAAGCTCGAAAGGGGTGTAATCCAGGGATCAATATTGAGCCCGGCGCTGTACAGTTTGTAGTGCTAACCTCCCTAACGTTATAACAAAGTGCTTATATCACATGTACGCTGATGACACCCAAATCATTAAGCACGTGTATCCCTTAAAAGATGACGTGGACGTTGCAGTGGCAGCAATTAATAGCGATCTAGAGGCGATAGCACGGTGGTCTAACAACAATACTCTCATAATGAATCCCTCGAAGTCAGTTTACATTATTCTGGGCACTAAAACACAGGCTGCCAATGTACGTGCTCTTAAAATTAATTTGCGCTTATCGGGTTTACCTATTTCAGAAGAGCATCAGGTTAAAAATCTTGGAATTGTTATGGAGGGCTCACTCAAGTTCGAAGCCCGTATAAACCTGAAAATTTCGAAATATTACGGGGCCCTAAAATCACTACAAGCTAAGACCTTACTTGACCCCTAGTGTTCGTGGGCGCTTGGCGGATGCACTTGTTCTGTCTCAGTTAGACTATGGGGATATAGTTTACGGGCCATGTCTACTTAAAGGAACAGAACGTGCAATACAACGAGTGCAGAAGTCGAGCATTCGTTTCTGTCAAAATATCCTTCGTCGCTCTCACATTAGCCCTTACCTAAATAAGTCTGGTATACTGAATATGTTAAACAGACGAACTTTGCAACTAGCGTCGATGGTATTCTCGTTAAAACGGATGGGTATTCCCTCATATCTCGCGCGCAAAATACGGTGGAAGCGTAGAGATGAAAAAGGTTTGCGTGCGCGAACCGAGATCTCTTCCCTGCCCCTTTTTCGACTTCAAGCGTTTAGAGGCAGTTTTCGCTATGCTGCTTGCTAAATGCTAGAATAATCTGCCTCCCCCAATAACTAAAAGTAAGTCCCTGGCAGGATTTAAAAAACAATATAAGGCTAGTTTACGATATACTCAAAAAGCAATAACATTCACTTTTAAGTAATTGGTCTGTACCTGACAGCATATTTATTGTGTAGATCAAGAGTCCGCAGTAAGCTCGGCCGAATTTCAACTTCCCATACAAACGTAGAATTGCGCTCTCATTTTAAAACGTGTTGGATTGTGACGAAACTTTGCATATATATTGACATGAGGTATATCTATGTCTGAAATTAGTTTATATAGTTTCAGTTCATAAAACAAACAAAATACAGCAAAAACAAGTTTTGTATGAAAAACTTAAATTCGCTGTATTTTTGTACTATGGTATCTGAAGCTACATAAACTAATAACAGACATAGATATTCCTCGTGTCATTGTACATGCAAAGTTTCGTTACAATCCAACACGTAGTTTTATAATTTACTTTAAAAACAAAGTTTTAACCGACTTCAATTTAGTACTCCGCCAAGCCACGAGAACATTTCTTTTCCAATTTGCCGCCCAAAAAAACCCAATCGCTGTATGTGACCCGATAATATTTGAGGACTTCCGTCAATTCCACAAGGATCACCCTTGGCACTTCATTAGTTGCTATTTCAACGGAATCTTATCAGAATCTGTGATATACTTTTGTACTTTTAAGTACATAATTGAGGAATTCCATAAGTCATCTGTGGTCTTCATCATCAATTCCACTCCACCAATTTATGATTTCCGGATGTAAATACACGAGTTATAATAGAAAATACCAAAATCACTACACGCGTGCCTAATATAATTGAGGAGTTCCCTCAATTCCTCATGGATCCCATCATCCAATTGAATTAAAAAAAAAATGGGACCCACCTGGAAGCATATACTTACAAACAAAAAAAATTTTTTATGAATCGGCTCATCAATGACGGAGTTCTGAGGTAACAAACATTGAAAAAAAAAAAAATACAACCGAATTGAGAACCTCCTCCTTTTTTTTGAAGTCGGTTAAAAATGAGAGCGTAACTACGTTTGTATGGAGAATCGAGCTTACTGCGGACTCTTAACTATTGAAAATACCCTGTGCATACTATTGTTATAGGGCTGAGGGCTACTTGGCGCAGGCATTAGCTGAGCCATCTTCCTTTTCGACTGTTTGTAAGTTTTTACTGTTAGGTTATAGGTTATAGGTGTACGCGGGCTGGGTTTCTGCAACTCGACGTCATATCTGCGCCTATTTTGCGTGTGGGTATTGGCACTACTATTATTCGTGCCAGCCCAGTTCCACCAGGAAGCCTAGCAGACCCTTTGTGTTGCCTCAGGTATTGACCCCGGTGTTCAGAGGTGCTTTGCCCGGTATATTGCCACTTCAGGGCACGTCAGGATGACGTGGGCGGCTGTCTCTTCCTCTTCCATGCAGGCGCTGCAGAGAGGACGGTCTGTAATACCTAGGGTGAAAAGGTGTTTGTTTAATAGTGCATGACCAGTTATGGCGCCTGTCAAGAGACGAAGTGCCAGCCTCATTAGCTGTTTTAGCTGCCTTGACAATCCGGGGTTGATTGTCGGGAGGGCCTCTCTGGTTTGCCTGCAGGTGCCTAGAGTATTCCAAATTTTTTGGTGTTGTACCTTGGTGTTTAGTCGCAGTGTGCTCCGCAACTATGCAGGGGGTAGAGGGATCGTAGGTTCCGGTCCTATGGCTTCTGATTCTGAGCCTTCTCTAGCCAGTGCATCCGCTGCGTCGTTACCACGTGATTGCTGTGCCCTTGTGCCCATTGCAGGGTTATGTCGCATTTGGTACATACCTCTGATATAATTTTGTGGCACTCGTGTATCAGCCCAGACGTTGTTGTGTGACCTTGCAGGGCTTGCAGTACTGATCGAATGTCGGAAAGTATGCGGATGGGATATCACCTTACCTCCCTGGAGGCGATTGCATGAGCGGCCATTATAATGCCCTGCCCATACACTCTGCCTGGAAGACTGAGTTATGGATTTCTAATGGTGTCGAGATTCGTATGTTTAGGTCCTCCGAGAACACCCCTGATCCGGTGCCTGACCTTGTCTTGGACCCAGCCGTGAATATTCTTAACTCCCTGGGGTTAAGTCCTTCCTGGAGGGTTTCGTATAGTCCGATTTTATACTTCTTAACGAAGACGAACTGTTTGGGAATGATGTCGGTTGTTGCCTCTATGAGGGGTACCTTACCTACAGCCTCGTAGAGTATCTCGGTGTGTGGAACCCCGGGCGGTCTCCAGAGATGCTGTTTTTGGAGCCGTATGGCTGACGCCAGGGCTTCTTGCCTGATGAAGAGGTGTAGCGGCGGAATGTCCATGATTGCTTCCAGGGCTGCAGTCGGTGTGGTCCTCATGCAGCCACTAGCCGCCATGCAGGCCAGTCTCTGGAGGCGTTGCAGTTTAGCTTCGACCGTGGTTAGTGTGGTGCGAGGACACCACACTAAGGCACCATAGCTTACTATTGGTCAAATTATCGCCTGGTAAAGCCATAGTGATCTTGGGGTTTAGCCCTACCATTCCTACCTACCATTCTACGGCATTGCCAGAAAGCGATTGTAGCTTTTTGGATTGTGTTATCTAGGTGGCTGCTCCAATTAAGTTTGGCATTTAGTATAACACCCAAATACTTTATACCTTTGCTGACAATTGGAGCTCTGTATTGAACAGTCTGGGTAGGCGGTAGGTCTCCAGCTTCCGTTTGTAGGTGAACATTACCAGTTCGGTCTTCCTTGGGTTGACTGTTAGTTTATTTTCGTTGCACCAGCGTTCCACCATGGCGAGTGCGGAACGGGTGACGTCGCACACTGTACCTGCGTGAATGCCACTTGTGAGTATCGCTATGTCGTCAGCATACCCGATGGTGTAGTGATGACTGTTGTTTAGCTTGGTGATTAAGTCGTTGACCACCATGTTCCAGAGTAGTGGCAAGAGGACGCCTTCCTGGGGGCACCCCTTTGCTACCCTTGCCTGCTTTGTCTTGTCTTCCCTGAGCCTGATGACTCTTTGACTTAACATGTTGATTATACATTTTGTCATAACCTTATTCACTCCGGGTCTTACCAGTGCTGCGGTTATGCTGGTGAATTTAGTTTTGTCAAAGGCTCCCTCGATGTCAATGAAGGTGCCTAGATACATTGACTTGTTTTTGATCGCGGCTTCAGCCTTGGTAACCACCGCATGAAGCGCAGATTCTGTTGATTTACCTGAACTGTAGGCATGTTGGTTCTGATGCAGAGGCACCCGCACTAGCGCCCTCTCCCTCAGATGTCTGTCACACAGTCTTTCCAATGTGGTTACTGTTTAAGTTTAATCTAAATTGTTCTGTTAAACGATCATAATGTATGCAAACATGTTGAATAAATGTCTATTAATATTATTATCTTTTTGTTCAATTTTCATCTTAGGCTAGGTTTTTACAATAAGTTTATAAAAAGTAAAATATGAAACTACTAGCTGATGCCCGCGGCTTCGCCCGCGTGGTTATAGGAACATGTAACATATTGAATTTTCCCGTGGGAATTAGATGTCTTCCCGCTGGAAAAAGTAGCCTATGTCACTCTCCAGCTTCTAAACTATCGCCATACAAAAAATCATATCAATACGACGCTCCCTTGCGACGTGAAAGAAGAACAAACAAACACACACACTTACGCATTTATAATATTAGTAAGGATAATTACAAAACATAAAATCATTATAAAAATCTAACCTAGGGTAGCGCCGGCAGCGAGGCGGGGCCTAAGCTGCCGGTGGTCAGGGCGTCAGAGACAGGAACCTCCTGACTATCCGCGTAGTATCCAGGAGTACCGCCTTCTGTATTATTATTATCTCTTTATTCATATTTAATCTTAAGTTAGGTTTGTACAATAATTTCATAAAAAGTAAAATATAAAACTATACATACAAAACATAAAATCATTATAAAAACCTAACCTAGGGTGCAGCCGGCAGCGAGGCGGGGCGGGGACGACTATCGGGACGATGATCGTCGAATCAACATCCTACATAGCGGTTACCTCGTGAGCCAGGTCTAGGTACTTGCTGGCTTTGTCCTTCTCGGCCTTCACGAGGTTCTCGTCATGGGGGATGGTGATGTCGACGAGCACTGCTTGGCGTTTCGATCGATCTGTCAGCACGATATCAGGCCTATTGGCAAGAATAGTCCTGTCCGTGATGACAGATCGATCCCAATAGAGCGTGGCACGACCATTTTCGAGAACTGGCGCAGGTGTGTACTTATAGTAAGGCACTTCGGAAACCACAAGACCGTATAGCAGAGCAAGTTGCTGGTGAATAATTCTAGCTACAAGGTTATGTCTGTGCAAGTACTCGCCGTTAGCAAGATGACCACAACCGGAGATGATATGCCTGAGTGACTCCCCGGGACGGCGGCATGCCCGACAAATGTCGACCGTACCGTCCTTCAGGATATACCTCCGGTAATTGTTCGTCATGATAACTTCGTCCGCAATTGCACAGGCAAAACCTTCGGTTTCCCCGAAGAGATCCCCGAAACGTAACCAGTTCACCGACGCGAGCAGATCTACATCGGGTCCTGTGAGGGCCTTGTAGAACCGCCCGTGTAGCTCCTTGCTCCTCCATACGGCCCTGCGGTCCTCGGCGCTCATTACTTTAAGTCTGCGCCAGTTCTCGTTTGCCAAGGAGAGCGGGGTGAAGTTTATTATTATTATTGTTATATTGGACGCGCACTGATGGTCTGCGTGAAGCTAGCTGATCCAAAGGCTGCACGTGTAGAATATCTGTCAGTAGGCTTTAAAAAGAGATATTTTTTACCCATTCACTACAGCGTGCAAACCTTCGGACAAGCATATTGCTACATACCGCCAGTGCCCTACGCTCCCTTTCTATATCTATATGGTCCTTAAGGTCGTCGGAGATATAATGGCCGAGGTATTTAAACTTGTACACGCGTTTGAGCTCCTGGTTGTTCAGTTTAATGACGGGCACACGCTCGGGTGATTGTCCTTCGACGGTCTTAAAAACCATGTATTCGCTCTTTTTAACCGACTTCAAAACAAAGGAGGAGGTTCTCAATTCGGCTGTATTTTTATTTTTTTTCAATGTTTGTTACCTCAGAACTCCTCATTGATGAGCCGATTCATAAATTTTTTTTTTGGTTTGTAAGTATATACTTCCAGGTGGGTCCCATTTTTTTGAAAATTCTATTGGATGATGGGATCCATGAGGAATTGAACATGATTTTGGTATTTTCTATTATATAACTCGTGTATTTACATCCGGAAATCATAAATTGGTGGAGTGGAATTGATGATGAAGACCACAGATGACTTATGGAATTCCTCAATTATGTACTTAAAAGTGCAAAAGTATAGTTGAAATAGCAACTAATGAAGTGCCAAGGGTGATCCTTGTGGAAGTCCTCAAATATTATCGGGTCACATACAGCGATTGGGTTTTTTTCTATAATAATCAACGCATTTGCTCTCGGAAATCAGTTCATTAGGTAAATTGAAAAAAGAAATGGAGTACTAAATTGAAGTCGGTTAAAACTTTGTTTTTAAAGTAAATTATTCGCGTTATATATGAGGCCGTGTCTTTGTACGTACTCTTCACATATGCGCAAGACCTATCTCAACGCTTTGAACGTCGGACTGAGCAGCACCATGTCGTCCGCGTAGTTTATATAATTAATACTAACATCAATCCTGCACCCGACATACGCGCTACTCAGCCCCACGAGAAAAAAGTTTGGGAGAGGTTATACCACCCTGCCTCACCCCACACTGCAACCTGTACGTATGGGAGAGCGCCCCTGCCCATCTCACGCTATTTTCCTGGTTAAGGCACCAATACTGAAAAATACGAAGTAGCTCTTCGGGTACTTTTCGAGCTCTCAATTTGTTCCATAAGACATTATGTGACATGAGGTCAAATGCCTTGGATAAAGCCAGGAAGCAAGCGTAAATGGGTTTCTTGTTTTTTAAATAGATTATTATGCTTAACATTTTTTTTATTAAATATTTACTTTATTAATCAATTATTTATTATTAATTTAAATAATATAATTAAAATATCTTTAACAATACCACAGCGCATGCGCGCCGATAATATCGCCGGCCCAACTGACAGGACGTGGCAGTGACACTGGCAGCGTGACAGCCGTGCAATTCTGCCAACTGGGCGGTGTTACCAGTGTTGCTACAATAAAGGTGCGCAAATATAATTAGAGCGTGTAAAATCTGGGTCTCATCGGCTTGGCATTTTTACCTACGAGGAACGTGCCAGCACTGCGAAGAACTTTCTTTAACTCAGGCAAACATTCCCACGAAATTCAAGTGCAAAACGCAATGATGGCTGATGGCGTTAAATGCGAAGGATGTCCAAACGTTATTCCGGACAGTGCATATCTCAGGTGCAGCATATGCGCAGGGCCGTATTGTCTAGAATGTGCGAGCCTGCTAGACAGGCGTAGCTGTGGCGAAACAGCTTGGATCTGCATGCTATGCAAGAGTAAGCAACCAAAAGGCGACAACAGCAATACCCCAGTCAGGCTGTTAAAACAGGACGAGAACGTAGGCACATTACCGGCGATAGTCACCAAGAGCCGGAACGAGGGTGCACTCTTCACACCCGCCACACCTCGTCTGGCACATGACTCCACCATCGATTATGTCACGACACGACGACCCCAGCGGCACTTCGACCTTTCCGCGATACACCCGACGGGTGCTTCACTCACTGAGGACACCTTGTTTATGGAACCTGTTAGAGTTGTTGTACGCGATGAAATTGAACGTGTTTTCAATGATCGCATGGCCACCAACATTGGGGAAGTGGTCTCGAAGCAATTGGCCTCAGCTGTGCAAAAAATTGTGTCGAACATAACCGTTAATATGACGGCGATCGAAAAGCGACTGGAGTGGATTGAGCGCCGTCTCTCCGTGGCGCCAGAATCGCCTCCGACGCCCACAGGGCAGCAGGTGGTGTCAGAGCAGGGCAAGCGGAAGAAAAAGCGAGTTAAAGCGGCCAATAAGAGTCCAGTACATGACCTTGGGGAAGGGAACCGCAACTTAAACTCTGCGGAACCAGAAGCTCGAGTGGCCCAAACTAACCGTAACTTTTCCGAGATTCTTACGAATACCACGGCTAGGTCCACGGAACAGAAAGTGGAGGAGCTACCGGGAATTATTGAGGAAGGCGCAATACAAACGTTAAAGCGCAGCGACTGCGCGAAGCGTAGTGAGAATGTTGCTGGAGCTAGCTCCTTAGATAGCGCTCGCGGCGATGGCAACGCAAATTCCCACAAGGTGCAGGACAAGAAAGCGCCGAGATTCAAAGAATTGACCAACGGGACTCGCAGTTGTGAAGGTGGCGGTGATGGGCCAGCGGGTAGGAGCAGCGGCGGCGGCGGCAACTCCGGCAGCGTTGACAGCGGGCAGGGCAATGGCCGTGGGCACCCAGTACGCAGAAGTGAAAACGGAGGCGTACGCCACGGTACAGCTGCGCCGGGTACTACCTCACTGTGCGCTGCAGAGCGCATGCGCCAGCTGCATCTCTACTACGTACTGAAGGGGACTACAGCAGAACAAGTACGTTCTCACCTTACCACAATCTGCAGTTCTGACGTATGCACGGTTGAAGTGCTCAAAGCCCGTGGGAACTATTCGTCGTTTAAGCTTGGAGTGCCGAGTAAGTGCAGTGAGTTAATACTGTCTCCCAGTAACTGGGCTGAAGACATTTGTATAAAACCCTGGCGGCAGAACTTTCGTGGAGGCCATGGGGAGGGGCGCGTCAGCGGCTCTTCCCCGGTCTAAAACTTTAAATTTCTACTACCAAAATGTGCGTGGGTTGCGGTCTAAGACAAATATGTTTCACAATAATATAGCCCAATGCTATTTTGACTTTATTGCGCTAACTGAAACTTTTTTGACAAGCTCCGTGTACGACGGCGAGCTCTTCCCCAGTGGGTGGACTGTGGCGCGCCGGGACCGCGCGGGGGACGCCGGCTGGGGAGGGGTGCTGCTGGCCGCACGCGAGTGCTACTCAATACGTGTTCTTCATGACATTGACGACCTTACGCCGGATAAGGAATTGTTATTTGCCATAGTTACTTATAAGAATTTTAAATTTCTATGTTGTGTTGTGTATTTACCTCCATGCTATAATGAGGAGCAGTATATGAGTGTATTGTCTTGTATTGAGAATGCTGTGTGTAAATATTCTGACCTAAATTTTTTACTGCTCGGTGATTTCAACCTTAACTCATGCAATTCCGATGTTAAAGTCAAATTTGACATTTTCTGTAATTTTTGTGGGTTAAAACAATATAATAGTATTCAAAATAGCCATGGGGGTATGTTAGACCTCGTGCTGAGTGATCTTGACGGTAGCAAGCTAACCGTATTTAGTAGTGCTGAACTGCTAGTGCCAATGGATGCATACCACCCGCCTCTTGCGGTGTCGGCGTCGTGGCCGTGCGGCCCGCCGCCGCCGCCGCCGCCACCGACGGCTCCGCGCCCGCGTGATTCGGGTTGTCCGGACTGGGACTGGCGTAAGGCTGACTATGAGGAACTCTATCCGGCCCTGGCTGCCATTGATTGGGCTGATCTCCTGGTTGCCACTGAAGTTGACAGTGCTGCTGAGGTCCTTTATGAGAAGCTTTACTCCTGTATCAGCCAATTTGTCCCCTTAAAAAACCGTCTTAGAGTTGATTCCAAATACGTTTATCCGAAATGGTATACAGCAGAAATAATACGTAATATCAAGTTAAAATATTTTAATTTGAAAAGGTTTAGACAAGAGGGAAAGGAATACAATAGACACATGTTTAAGTATTACAGAACACATGTAAAGAACCTAATTAGTAAAGCCTATAAACTACACATACAGGCTGTGCAAAATCATATTATTAGTTGCCCGGTAAAATTTTGGGAATATGTTAAAGATAAAAAAAGTGAAAGACAGCACCGAGATAAACCTTTTACTTTCGAGGGCCGTAACGTGAGCGGGCAAGACGCGGCGGACGCCTTCGCTAAATACTTCAGCTCGGTGTTCCAGCAGAACAGGCCGCGCTTGGATGCGGAAGCTGCTGCGCGCGTAGCTCACTCCTCGGGTGACTCTCGGTCGGTCTCGATCCCCTCCATTACGGAGGTTGATTTTAGAGCGGCAATACGAAGGCTCAAACCGCGATCTTCTGGAGGGCCTGATGGTATCCCGGTGTTTTTGGCCAAGGATTGTGCTTCCGCCTTGGTGACTCCCTTGTTGTACGTCTTTAACCTCTCGCTCAAACAATCCATCTATCCTAGTCGCTGGAAAAAGTCTAGAGTAACGCCGGTTCCCAAAGGAGGATCCGATTCGGATGTCACCTCTTTTAGACCCATAGCAGTTTTATCCGTGTTCGGTAAAGTATTTGAGATGACCCTTAACCGACACATAAGTCAACAGGTGTCTAATCGTTTGCACCCCAGTCAGCACGGTTTTGTACAGTGCCTATGTCCGTAGTAGGTTGGAGTATGGGGCTGTTATTTGGGATCCCTACGAGGATAAATACTCTTTGTTGGCGGAAAGAGTACAGCGTAAATTCGCCCGCTGGTTGTACTGCAAATCCTACGGGTATTACCCATACCTGTACCCTTCATTGTTCGTCTCCGGGATGGTTGGGCTAGACACGCTTCGGATGAGGAGGAAGTTGCTGTTGTTAGTCCACTACCTGTCTGTGGTCCATCACAGAGTGGACAGCCCGGCTGTGCTCGGGAGGATCGGGTTGGTGGTTCCGACGAGGGTCCCCCAGGATTTGGATTGCGTGGCGGTGGCGCCTCGCCGCCGGCCGGGCCTGCTGCAGCGTGTGTCCGCTCGCACGCGCCACGCTCGACACGCTCCTACTGCGCGCGCAATATCTTTGTTACACCAAATGCTCACTCAGCACGAGGAGGTTGACATGTTTGCTGATCGCCTTACTAAATTATGCCGTATTGCTAAGCAGTTCCTTGACAATTTTAATTAAAATTATTTATTATTTTGACATATTTTATAATTCATAATTGCGAATGTTACCAAATTGATGATCTTTTATTTTTTGACATGTATTGTGTTCTGTTATATAGGTATGTGTAATAATTTATCGTGTAAGTGTTTTGGTGTTACGTATGCTGTAAACTTACATTGACTTATGAATGAATAAATGAAATAAATAATAATTAATTTTTTCTCATTAGGTGGATTACCATTCTTTCGTCCTGCGTAATACCGTGTGCTTGAAGCTCAAAATGGCACTTTCCGTGGAAAGCCCCGACCGAAGACCGAATTGCGTATAGTGCAAGTCCAAGTAACCCTCCAACTAAATATCTAGTAAACTGTCTAACCAGCCAGCACAGTGGCCAAAGAGATGGGGCGATAGTTGGACCTGCTAGATACGTCTCCAGTTGTATCCTTGACAATAGGCACAATAGTCCAGTCAATGAACTGACAACTTGTATGGAAAAAAATACAATTTGGAAATAATTTATAATAGCTTATTTTTTCTGTGTAACGGATATCTTATCAATTAAATAGTTACTCAGCGACAGAATCCGACAAAATTTCAGACATTGAAAAAATTATAAATTAACTAGCTTCTGAAGTCAGAAAAAATATTAATAAATAATTTTGGCTTTATTTTGGTTCATTTACATTTGCTCTATAATATTCAAGGTAAATCATACAAAAAAAGGACAATGCAGGCTTCATTTAAATCTACATAATTACTTCCGGATGGAAAGTTTGTCGGATTCTCGAATAGAGCATCTTAGAATAACATTTTTAAATGAAATCAACAAAAAAAAACGCTATTATAAATTAATGTTTCTCAAAACCGTATTTTTTCTGGAGTACAACGACAGTTTTCATTAGATCTTGGGGAAGACGGTACGAGTGAGACATGCACAAGGAATAAAACTGCTAGAATATCATTTATTTGTTTGCCAGCAAGCTATGTCATTTATCATTTTGTTGAGTTCTTCGGAGTCTTTAGCAAACAGTACAACGTCATCTGCAAATCTTGGGTGGGTTAGTCGGCAACCATCTATATTAAATATATGTACACAGATCTGGAAATAGAACCCGAGATTTCAGTTTCTAAATCAGTGGGCCCCAAGTTGCCAATAAATTGAAAGTTACGGGGTGTCCCTTGACTTCAATTGCTTCTCGTACCATCCGTGGATTAGTGACGTTCAGTAGTAAGTTTTGTAATGACTTATAACATGCAGTGCGCCCATTCTTCCCGGGCATCCTCTCGTGGTCTTTGCACTCCATCGGCTCGTTTGTTCCGCCTGTCTATAATACTAAACTAGTTAGCCTACTATAGGTCGAAATGTGGGTGTCTATAAATAATTAATACGACAAAGATGTATGCTTAAGTCATTAACTTTATTTTCTAATTAAATGCCGATAAAGAAACCATACTATTACCGCGTGCCGCAAGTTTAAAGATACGGCGGAATCATTTAAAAAAATGCATCGTCATACACTAGTGCAACGTCGTGTACGTCGTGTACGTCGTGTACGTTTAACTTATTCAAAGCACGAAAACGAACACATTTTTGTCATAAATATCCTTTTCCCGTAAGGTTTTAAGCCGATATTTTTTAAGTAACATATAAATCCTATTATATTTTAACTACTTGCATCTTCTAACAAATTGCATGTTTTTCATTTCATGTGGGCTCCCTATTATCAGATTTACATTTGTTAGAATTTCAGCTCGAACACTGGGAACTAAAATCCTTTGTTGACCTTTGAACTGAGTTCCCGAGAACTGAGTTTGTCGATGATGCGGATGTCGAGAGGGAACGCAGGGCTTTGGCGGTTAGACGTAACATGCTGTCACGTAGGTTTGCGCGCTGTGATGGGAATGTCAAAAAAACTCTTTTCAAGGCTTTTTATCAGTCTTTTTACACGTGCAGCCTACGGGTGAACTGTAGTCTGTAGTTCACCCGTAGAACGTGAACTACAGACTACTACTAGAAAGTTGCTCAATCCCCATCAATCATGCGTCGTGGGATGTTCGCAGAGGCACGGGTCGATGGCTTCAGTGCCATTATCAGAAAAAGAACCGCGTCCCTCATGCGTCGTGTACGTGATAGTCCCAACAGCCTTCTTTAGCTGATTTGGGGCAGTCGTGCTTGCGCAGTATGGAGACACTGGAACACCCTACTCATGGTCTCAAGAGGTTCAGTGTATCATTTAAAGTAACTATAACATGGTTTTATAAGTTTTTATTGTTACGAATATGATATGGACATGAGTCTGAAATAAATACTTTGAATTGGAATTGTAAGCGCGGCGGGTAGATCTAAATGTCAATGTTTGTAGGAAAATGACTGTTATTGAGTTGTCCTTACGTGCGTTCGAAACGTTACGAGTTTACCCCCTCTGCGCTCGTGTTCACAAAGCCTAATGTGTGAGAAAGAGAACCCGTAACAAATGTAATACTATTGATATTTATACCAATGCGTCGATCAAATAGACCTCCCCACATCAGCAGGGTAGTTGTGTAATTTATCCATTATGATTACGATGTTCATCTTCAAATGACAGTTGTTATGTATTGTAACACGCGTTCGAAAGCCTGTAGGAGGTAAATACAAGTCATGGGCGGTAGCGGGAGCGGGCGCGGGCAGCGAGCATTGCCCGCGCGCGGCAAAAACTGGACCTGTTGTAACGGCCACGCGGCACCGGACATCACGCAGAGCTGATAACACCACTTCCGGACTGTAGCTGATGTTTAATTTGACTCAAATTGGGTAGCAAATGTAGGTAAGGATTATTTTACTCAATCTAGCTCATGATCTAAATTGACTGTACTTTTTAAGGTAGGGCATTGGTATTGTAATTTATAAGTAATAATAAACATATCTTATGCTATAACTCCACAATTTATGTTTCGTCTAAAAAAAAAAACTTATATAAAAATCATAATTAATGCACACGGCGACACGGCACACCAGCCAAAGTGAATTCAAACTTTTCATGCCGGGTATTAGCCACTCTATGAGTGAGTTGCAATTGAGCCAGACAGAAGTTACATTAATATCATGATGACGTTATGAGTTACCTAATATAGGACGTAAAATGTACCTATGCCAATATGAGACGTTTAAAAATTTAGGTACCTAATACAAAATATTTTCACCTATTGTGTGGATTTGATTAAATAACAGTATTTTCGAACAAGCCGCTCTATATAATGTCCCTATTTACAAAACAGTTGCGAATAGCGATTTTTATGAAAATCAGCCGCAATTAGTAAAATGCTGCGTGGTGGTATTAATTACTGTATAGATGAGTTACGAGGCGTAATTAGCGATTACACCGCGTCGCCCCGCCGCCCGCCACCCGCCCGCCGCCGCGCTGCGTTACGCATAGCCAATGCGCTGGAGTCGATTTGTAATATAGACTTAGAGAACACTAGAGAACGTATAATGTTACAATTTGATTTGAATGCGTTTCGCGAGCTCGTGTCCGCTGGCGCAGAGCGGACGAGGCAGAACGAACGCGCGAAACATATTTAAATCGAATTGGAGTTTGTTATATGTCTAATACAATGTAGACTCTACAAGAACAATGGTATGGAGCGTTGTACGACTGATTGTCACTACATAAGGAATTTAAGCTGCTACGCTACGGGCTACGGCATAGCACACGTAGCATATGTTCAAGTGGCTCCGTTTTTAAGACTTAGAGATAGGCGGTAATATAGATACCTGTAAAGGCCTGGGGCGCAGGGGGTAGGCCGGCCGTGTACTCGTTTGCCATCGTCATAGTATGCAAAATAATAATAATTAGAAATATCCACGTTGGTCACCTAAACCGGGACAACGCCTTTTTCCTTGTATACCTTCGTTCTACCTACCTTCCTCTCCATTGCCCAAAGGTTAGCTGGAAGAGATCCCTTATCCCTATAATCCCTATAGGTTCGCCTTTGTAGTTTGATCTATTCTACGTCATATATATTCTTTAACCTGTTATTGTGTACAATTAAGTGCTTACATACATACAAATTAATTGACTTTTATTGGATTTTCCATAATTGTTAACTCACGATTATCTGCTTTGTAAAGCTGTTCAGGCGAGTCAGATATTTAAGAATCACAGGACGCTGTGAAATATTAACAGTAGTGGCTGTCCAAGAACATGTTGCTGACTGCCATAACATAATGTTAATAAATGTATCTAATCAAAGTAAAATAAAGTAAGTAAACACAATGTTCTAGATTGTAATTACCCATTTACAGCATATTCATATTATTAATTAAAACATGCCAATCCTAGTCATGTGAAACAAAATTATGATCCGATCCGACACGATTGGAAATCCTGCTCGCTGCTGCCTTGACGTAATTCACTTAGGTAAATTACTGAAGGCAAGTTAGAGTTAAAATGTAACTCTTATTCATTAAGTTAAACGTTAAACAACAAAGTCAATACGCGGCGCCGGGCGGGTCCGCACTAAACCTGTGAATTTCATGTTCAGCTGTATTCTTAAACCGGCCGTGACGCGTCTACGTCTGAGAGATCGCGCCTGTAGTCATCCGACCCCTGCATCCATAGCAACACTCATCTGTCGCAGGCCAGCGATAAACTGGCTCCACAGTCGGTGTTAACTGCGAATACCAGCCAGTATTGATTGCAAACAAACTCGGAAGCTTACCATGCTTTATGAGTAGTAAACGTTTAATTTATGATTTGTTTTGTCGTGGTTCCTTTGTGGCGCCGCGACACTCGCGTTGATGGCCGACTTTATCCTCAACTTTGATTAATTGCAAAGAGACGATTGTCTTTGAAGGGCCCTCGATTACTTACTTTCATTTAGCAGTAGGATCGGTAACGTGCCGTCTTCCGGCAGTAGATGAACTAGGTACCTAGTCTTTCTGAAAGCGTTTCGTAAGAACCCCTGAGCGATAAAAATGAGGCCATAATCAAGGTCGAAATATGACTCTATATCTCGCTCTTGCAATACATAATAAATAAATAATTTAAAATAAAAACCCTATTTATTTCTCACGCATTAAAAATAAATACATTACTTTTTTTCTTATTCTATCTTATTATTTCTAAATAATTATTTTACATGCAATGATAGTTTGATTTACATAAAATACATTACTCAATATCATATTATTTCTTATAATAAGTAACATTCAATGCAATAATAATTAAATCTATGTATGTACATATGACCTAAGTTCAGTAAATACATACAGTATACACGCCTTTATTCCCAAAAGGGGTAGGCAGAGCACATGAAACGTATGTTGCAGCGCCACTTTTAGCATAAATGTGGGTCTAAAAGATCGGCAATATGTGATATTGCAGTGATAGGTTGCTCGCCCAAAAATATTCTTAATTAATTAAATACATTTTTATTGAAATTTATTGTTTTGAATAACTTAATTTTTAATTTTAGTCAGGTTTCTGTGAGAATCCCTTCTGTGAGGGTAAAGGCCTCCTCTAGTGATGACCATTTCTCTCTATCTTTTGCAGTTTTTATCCAGTCTTTTCCTCCTATTTGGGTGATGTCGTCAGCCCATCTTGTTATAGGTCTGCCTCGCTTTCTAGTCCCTGCAGGTCCCGGCCATGAAGTTATCCGTGCTGTCCAGCTTGCAATACATATTCGAACGAAATATATAGGTAAGTATAGGTACACATCTCTGTGGTCTGGTCACCTGTCACACCCTAAGTATGTTCCCAGCCACCCTCATGCTGTTGAGCACTTATTTTCCAAAAGGTATTCAAGCAACGTCGAAATAAATCGTTGTCGATTAATAAATGATTATGATTATGATTATGATTATGAAATCCCTGAGTAATGTAATGAATTAGCCACTATTTTTGAGCGATGCAGCCCTTTTCGCGCCTAGGAAGTGAACAGAAACATCCACATACTTCCGGCAGCAACCGCAGCTATATCAGCAGTACTCAGCTGCGATTGAATACCTCAACTCGCCACACCGCTTCACTCTTGTATCTTGACCTCAGGCCTCAAAGCAACTGCGCGTACTCGAAGGTCGATGTTATGTTGGTTGGTTCTCCTGTGACGAGGTGTCGGCAGGAATGTGAATAGCAGCTGGCGTAGTGGGGCCTGTAATTCTACGTCTAATTGCACCTCGGCCATGCTAATTAATAACAGTTTCGACTCCAATGAAGCGGATAGATTTGGAAAAAAATATTAAATTAATTACATTCTAACGTTTTTCCTTAATTTTCTACTACATTAATTTAAAATATTTTGAATTTTAACAGCCAAGCCTGACTGGAGTTATTTTTTTATCTTGCACTATAATGAATATACTTTCGTTTAAGTTTCACGTATTATTGGACTTCATGAATATCCCATAAGTAGGTCATTCAACTTAGGAGCAATGTTTTTTTTCTATTTTCCCAAATGCAACTAAAAGCTTATTTAATATCCATCACCTCAAAAGACTCTCGCTAGATGGCTGGATCAAGGGTAAGATACAGAAGGCTACTCCTGGATACTGCGTGGATAGTCAGGAGGTTCCTGTCTCTGACGCCCTGACCACCGGCAGCTTAGGCCCCGCCTCGCTGCCGGCGGTACCCTAAGTTACGTTTTTATAATGATTTTATGTTTTGTATGTATAGTTTTTATATTTTACTTTTTATATAATTATTGTAAAAACCTAGCCTAAGATTGAAATTGAATATAGAGATAATAATAATAACTACTACAGCCCGTATGACACAGTACAAAACTAGAGAAACAAAAGCAGTCATCATGACCAAGTTTGAATTGGCACGCAAGAGACGCCGGCGACGACGGTTGCTCGCGATCGTGACGAGGACGTGCCTGTTACGCGTATCACTCGTAAAAACCTCATCGCGAAAAAACTAGTATTACTACTAACTAGTAACTTCGCTATTGTAGGTTTTTTGCGGAGCGAGCGCGGCCCCTATCAATTACGGTTATGGCAGGCTCATTAAAGCGATTGCTTCTAATTACAAAGCTCCGGGACACTCGCAGTGTCAAGATGCCTCGTATATATTTGTTCGGTAAAGGGTAGTTTGATAATTTATTATCACATGTTCTTTTATTTCCAGTTTGTGTAAAGCCGGGTCCGCTGCACCGTGTTTTCGATGTTTTTAAACATGTAACATGTCATCCGTCAGTTTCGGTAAACAAATAGAGTATTGTTTTGATTGGCAAAACATGTTAGATGTTTAAAAACATCGAAAACACGGCGCAGCGGACTCGGCTTAACTGTTTGTTCATTGGTTTCGTTTCCCGGGCAGGTTTTACCGTTCGAACACTGGGGACGCCGGACAGTGCCCCTGTGCGAACTGTTTTCCATCGACCGAGCAAACAAACTTTATTTCGTTCGTTTCCTTGTTTCTATTCATGTTTTCCGGCTGATTGATTTCGTAGCGTATCATGATCGCGATAGCCGCGCAGTAGCGGTGCCTAACTGCTCATGCGTTCCCAACCATCTACATATTCTCAAGTCCGAGATCTATCCCCGGTATAGTCGGACCCCTAGATTGGTCGCACCTACCTGTTTACCGGAGGCCAGAGCTATAGACTGGCCCGGAGCCAGCGCGGGCGTGCGCGGGCGCCGAGCCCAGCTACACGTCACGTGCGCAGATCTACGTGGTCGATGTCACACCTCGGGAGGTGCGCTGCGGTTGGAGCTCCTATGCATAAAAAGCATGCTGCCTAGCCTCATACAACTGAGCTTCATAGTGACAGAAGCCAGTTACAGAAGATTATCTTTCCTGCTGGCAACTGGCATTCCGTGTCTTTCAAATGTGGATGCAAAATTTCAGCTCAAGCAATTGAGGGTAACTAGGTCAAACCAAGATAAAATATTCGCCACTTTCTGACACTAACACCTGTTGACTGTAGACTATTCGATTATCATTTGATAATGCAACTATTGGCATCCTTCTCCTGGTATTGTGACCTTGATAGAGCGCGATGGCCACCCGCGCGCTACGCCATGCTAGGGTTCCAATATGTAGTGTTAATGAGTAGTATAGTATTCATTTGTCGCGGCTGCGGTTTGGCGGCGGCGTGAGACCTTTCCAGAATGGCTCAACTTTGCAACTCACTTCGCATGCACGAGTATGTATTTTAATTATTTGCCGTTGTATTGGTTAATAACGTGCTACACTCACGTATCTGGTAGGTACCTGAAAGGGGTGGGCCGACAAGGTGCATCGTATCCGGGTTCGTAGATGAACTCTATACGATACGACCATTGTATCTAACCTTGTGTTGTTCCGTAGTGAGCAAGGTCGCCATAGCACCAGAACGTAAGCTGTGTTAATGGAGAGGGAATGGGACTTGGTCCTTTTAGCTGCCAACAGCGAACTTTGAGGTTCGCAAACTCGGCGGTATTGCGCCAACCCGAAACCGCTCACTGACGACGGTGAGTGGCTAGCATTGATAATTTACTATGGCGAGACTTTTTCGTTTGGATGTGGGGAGTCAGCAACGATTACCTCTAGTTGCAAGTTCCGACTGGCTACCTTGTGTCAGACAAGCCATGCGCTTGCGTGCCACCATCGTCGTACCTTCACTCTTACTTGCAATTGCATTAAATTTCTAATGTAATTCATAAATCATAAAGCATAGGGCAAGAAAAGTTTCTTCAATGTGAAAAATAGTGCTCGTGGAATTCATACTGCTTACAAAATGCCTCGGAAATATACTTAATTGTGAATCAAGAACGACCATTTTTGTAGTACATTAATAATTATACGCAATTACTTGGATTTATTGGCTACTATATTCGCGGCATAAAAGTGGATAATAGTGTAAATAATGTAGTTTCCGTAATTAAGTTGCAGTGCGGTGCTACATTTGCATCGCATGCCGTCAATGTTAGTCCGCTTATGCCCGAGACCCGGGTCGACTCCACCAACCGGTTCATTGTGTGCTGAAACTTACAGAAAAAGATCACTTGTTGCCAGCGCTAGTCTGTAGTTCATTTTTCTACAAAATATATTATTTTTTGAAATCATTGCTGTGTCCATGCGCCTGCTCTGAACTGGTGATGATGACTATTGCTTCTCAAAGTCGACATTTTGATTCAGGCTAAAACTACACCCATGTACCCAGAGACCTCGAATACGGCTGCAAATGCCAATTATTTGAAACAAAAAATTAAGCTTTTGTTCCCTAAACTTTCTGGACAACATTTTATTCAGTCCAAGTACGATACACAGTGAAGTGTTGTAGTGGTGACGATGATGACGTTGCTGTCACCACCCCAACCAAGCCATGGCTTGGAATTATCATGGGGGTAACAAGTTTGGTTGCGGCTTATGCGAGATTTCTGTACATCTCTCTATTCGTGGCACTGCGTTGCACACTCCATTATTAAAGAACACTTATAACACGCCAACCGACGGCTTCCAGGGTTACCGACCGCGCTTCCCCATGCAGTCGGCGCGGCCCCGGCCACAAAAATTAGCCAACAATACCTGTCAAGTGTTAATAATACATTTGCATATCCTGATTATGACGGTATTAGGAAATGAAACCGAACCGCTCGTATGCAGATTGCTCACGTAACGTCACGGTGCGCGCGCGCTTCGTATGCACTCATCAATGACTGCAATCTATTGTTGCTAGGTTCACTACGGCAAGTGGGAGCCGAGGTTCCATCTGTGCATGTTCTGCTTAAGATATTTTTAAAGCAAACGACAACTGTCTTATTGTTATATTTTGCCGGATATGCAAAATGCCAGCTCCGCTATTCGATGTTTAATTAAATTCAAACTATTTCTATAATCAAATGCATGTCGAATAGCGATATGGTTACCGCGACACAAACCACAAACTGGTATTGGATCAACTAGAATAGGTATATAACTGATCTGATTTTCTAACTAGGTTCATGAGATTTCCTCGTGCTGAAGAGGGAATAATACGTCGTAGGTACTCGTCCATACAAAAAAGAGAAAACGCTTTTCCACTTCTAAATATTTTCTAATCTATGTTTTTTAGTACGTTATTCACACAATGAAAGACTAGGTTAATAGATTTTCCTATTTTCAAAACGTATAGGCTCCTCATTATTATTTTTAAAGCGAAACCTATACCCTTTGGTCAATCTCGAGATGCTAGCTGCTGCAAAGCCTTCCCTCTTAAAATCGCCAAGAAGAAGTTATTGTAAAATTACGATTTCCTAATAGGAAGACGTAGAACGCAAAAAGTAAATACCTAAGTAATATGGTTATGAATTTGACTTTATATGCGAAATGTCTTACTTAATATGCCCGCGCATGTGGCGACTTAATATTCAAATCACAATTCCTTTTTCGTGATAATTAATTGGACATCCGTATATAGCACGAAAGGTAGACTGATACCATTGAAAGAAAAAAACATGCAAAACATTGAAATCTATTAAGTGTAACTAGAACAAGCTCATAACTGTTCTAGAACAAGAAAAACTAAAGTAATAATATATTTTCAATGATTATTATTGTTCACTATTTTCATCAATGAATCACAATCATAATCGTCATCAGACTATGTCGCGACCCCGGCCGCATTCTCTTGTGGATTGGAGGGAATGGCCAGTAGTCTTTTCACCTTCACGTAAATTTACAATTTGAAATCAGGCCTTATAATGTTAGATAAAACTTTATCTTGTCCCGAAAATTGTCGCAGATACGTTTAATTTTTAGGGTTACGTAGTCAACAACGAACCCTTATAGTTTCGTCATGTCCGTCCGTCTGTCTGTTTGTCTGTCTGTCCGTCTTCGGCTTAGCTCACTAACCCTTAAAACTAGAAAACTGCAATTCGGCGTGGGTATATAAACCAATCACGCCGAAAAAAGAGTATTCTTGAATCCTGAAAAAAAAAATCTTTAGGGTACCTCCCCTACATGTAAATTGGCGATATATTTTTTTTCTCGTTAAACCTATAGTGTGGGGTATCGTTAGATAGCTTGTTCAAAAATATTATGGGTTTTTTAAAACTATTTTTCAACTCAGTTATGCGTTTGCGAGATAATGGAATTTAAAGCCCTAATTGTTGTTCGAGTCATGTGTCGTCGTCGCCCCCCCCCCCTCGCCGGCTAAATGGCTGCTATTGGGGACGTGAAAAAATTCGTGACAGTTAGTACATATAATGAATTTTTAGAGTAGTAGACATATAGTCGTCAAATTGCAGTTTATTTATATAGGTACTTACGGCCGTGTTCATAAACGATCTACAAGCCTGTTTTAACTAAAATGGCCTTAAAATTCGTTTGTCCTTATCTGTCACTTTGACATTTGTCTTAGTAAGAAAGGTACAAAGCACATTTTATTTAGCAGAGGCATTTTAAGTTTTATGAATAAGGGAGCGACCACACCGCTGCTCAAAATACGCTAACGCACCGTAAAACGCAGCAAAATGTATGAGGAATACGTGACGCATACGACACGTCAACGCGTATACGCAGCGTTAAGCACCGGTGTGGTCGCTCCCTAAGGGGGTTAGTATCTTAAATGGTAACATTGATTGTCCGGAATTACTAGCTAAGCTCTCCTTCAATACTCCATTTAGGTCTAAAAGATACTTCCCTCCCCTCTCAATTAAAAAAATAGCTTTTTATTGCGAGCTGGTAAAAGCCTAAATGAACCAACGAAGGAGCAGGATATTGACATTTTCAATAGCAACATCACCACTATAAGACGGATTTTAACAGATGAGTTTTTTAAGTGAGCGAGTCGCATGCGCGACAGCATGTTACTGTAACGGTTGACTTATATCACTTAATAAATAATACGTTTTCTTTTTTTTTCTTACATAGTATTCATTGTATGCTTGTGGGTAACACGTTGTAAAATTTAGTGATAACCACCAATTGTATGTTAACCTGTTGCTACTGGTGGGAACCTTTAATTGGCTTTCTGTTACTAAAGTTATATATATAACCAGCTTATATTATTATTTTGAATTTTTAGCTGTTGGTTCTCCGAATAATAAATAAATAAATAAATAAACTAGGTAACTGGTAAGAAATGCACTTAATTTCGGGTGCAAATACATTTTCACTTTTTGTTTTTTCACGGCACGGTGCTTCTTGCCCGCGGCGAGCGCGCAAAAGACCTGACCTGCAACATGCCCCACTGTGGCAATGCTAAAACTTAGGCGAACTTACGGCACGGTGATTCTTGCGCGCGCGGCTAGTTGTGATGTGCGGCTTGATGCTGTGCGGAGATTTTCGTAATTATTTTACGTAAATAACCTGTTGCTACTAAAAGTTTGCGATCTGCGGTTCAATTAGTTTTAAAGTTGTGTACCTAATTACCTACATATCGTTTGAATAAACTTAATGTACCTACTGACCTCGTTATTTCAATTGAGAAGTTGTGGTCCCTAACAACTGAGTGGTCGCTAACCGGCACATGAAATTAGGTGGTCGCTAACCAGCGAAATTACCCCATACATTGGTGTGTTATAAAAATAATCATATTATTTACGATTATTTACGAGGGTAAGCTATAATAAAACCCCAAAAGTCCGCATTCTGTGACAGACGGGCAACTACGGAACCCTACCCTGCGCGTGGCCCGACACGCACTTGGCCGCTTTTTCCAATTTAAAATATCAATTGCTAAATAACGACCTAACGACTGGATGGGATGTTGGGTCGTTCCGCGTCGCAATCCACACATGGGTAGGTACAGTCGACTACAAAGACCACGACCAAAGTTACACAAATATGTAAACACGACTTTATTACTTTAGCATTAAGGTCGTGTATACATATTATTGTAACTTTGGTCGTATAGATCTCTTTGTAGACGACTGTACATAGTTGACCTGCGGCGCTGGTTCGGGTTTTGTGGAGATCGCGGTCAAAGAAATCGGCTTCCACGATCGATGCTCGAAATGTCGAGAGTGCGGGTGCTCGCTGCGCTAATTCCGCTCCTCGTTTTATTTATGTCTTCATACGCGCCGCCGATAGTCCCTAATTACGCGTTGGCAAAAACACTAATCGCGCATCGTACACAAACCCGCCACCAGATAATTCACCTAACAACATTTACTGGCATAATGGAAATACTACTTTAAACTGGGTTAGTAACGTTGAGATTGCAGTGATATTTTAGATACATTAACCGTATTGACATACTCAAATTAAGCTATATCGAAAGAAAGAATGAATTATCAGACCCATTGTTTTTACTAAAATAGAAATCCTGCCCCGATACAACTAGAGATGACTTTACAATGACAGTGTCGCCACAGCAGATGAGCCGGTATGCTTTTAAAATAGGATTTAAAGCATGATTCCAAATTCTACCGTATGTGAAGGAATTGATGATCGATTATCGATCATTGGTTTCTAAGGATTGAAGACGTTTTCAGTGTGAGATTTAGAGATGAGAGGAGAAGCAGTAATGAGGGAAGGTTCCGCCGGATTCCTCCTCAGAAATGTTAGTGTGTCTTTTGTCGGCGAGCTGCGAGTTTTTGCGATGACCAATGATAACAAAGAGCGGTGTTAAGAAAAGTGGGATGCGAAATTCTATAGAGATTACAAGAAACCAGATAATGTGGGGCGTAATTAATTAACGTTCTGGAGTATGGTGAGCATAGTGTAAGAGCTGGGCGATCGATCTTAGGAGAATTTATAGGGGTTTACTTCACATGAAGGTTCGGTGCCAGGAGGGTTCGTATTTTGGGGTACTCTCACGTCTGCGGTGCGTATGCAGTGTGTCAATCGCCACTTTTGGATTTGACCATTGACCTCGCAGCAAGCTCATGCATTAACAGAGAGCGCAAAGGGACGTTTTTCCTTACACCTTGAATTAGTTGACCATTTCCCTCTATAGTTATTATCTTATTATATTAACTGACTTGAAAGAACACATGAACATTTTATTGGGGTTGTAAGAAAATCCTGATCTCCCTTACAATTAATCTTCCGAATATCATCACTTAAAAGTGTTTGAAGAACGATCTGGTGCTATAGCAACAACCGATGATTTCCCGCGCTTCATTGCTATACGTTGATTGCTATACATATACAGAACACCGTGATTTCAATCAACTTTCCTAAAATAGTCGCATTCACAAAACATTCCCATCAACATACCGCATAATCTATTCATCAGCGACTTAAAATAAAGACCTCCGGTAATATATGCAGGCGATACAAGATAGCGTACGGGGAACCGCGGCGATATCTCGCCGTGCCGCTCTTATCGTGTTTGCCAAAAAGGCTATTTTTGCTTGATAAAAGCCACAGATAGGTCGGAAGGTTGCGATGCACTGAGATGTATCGCGAGGCCGCGGATCAATGAATCGCACTGAAGCAAAAACGGCTCAAACGCGTCGAGGATCCGCAGGCCATGCGACATCGTTCCACCGGGGGTGGGAATTGTAGTTCCAATTTACTTATAAATAATTATCGGTGTCCAAACGGCGCGTTTATCGCGTATCGCGCCAAATGGAGTTATTTAACCGGCGCGGCGCGTACGCAGCAGGCCTTAATTATAACGCATAACTCAGCCGGCCGCGGCCGGACCCTACAATTCCTGTTGGTTTATTTCTTTACGCTAATTTGTTTAAATGCTATCTGATGGCGATTCGACGACTTAATTATGAATTTTTGACTTGCCCTACTCTCGGTGCTCGAATGTGAAATTATAATCTGTAAAACAAATTGCGGACTAACGCTTATTTAAAAACAATTCGAGTTTAATGGACTTTAGAGGAGCCTGTGGGATTCAAGGCGGCTGGCCGTGGCTGGGTGCCTCACTACGTAATGAAGACCTGTATGCTACCTACGTATTGGTATCGTATATACAAGGGAGAGATGTACCTACCTATTCAACTAAGCTTTCCCCAAATCACAGGAAACTTGAACTCAGACATAAACGTCGAGGCATACTGTTTTACGCCTCCAAAGACGAGTCGCAGAAGCGGCAAGATTAGATTACATTACTTTATATCATTATTGTTGCTTTGTATCAGTATTGTATGTACTATGTCTTAATACGCAAGCACATTGTTAACATTAGCAATAAGGTTTATGAATAAAAATTATTATTAATAATATTTTACCTTGTGATCGTCAAATAATGAAAATAATAATAATTGAATGAAATGTCACAGACAAGACAACATTATTATGAACATAAATGTATGTATTACAATATGATTAATGATAAAGTGAAAATAAGGAATATAAATATTGATTTTATTATCTCTTAATGATCATCAAAATTAAAAGTAGAAAATAAGAAAATCCTAAAACAAATTAAATTAAATGTGGCGTTCCATGCCTAAACGGTCCTTATGGCCATAAGGACCCTCTACGCATGGAACGCCACAAAGTATTAACCATGTCAAATATATTATAATATGTCCATATACTAGCACACAGAATACAATGGATGTTGTAGACGCTCGTGGTCGCGGCGGGGCCGACTCGACCGCCCCGGGATTATTTGGTGAAAGTGCGATGCGACGCGGTACTGTTCATACTCGTAGTCTTCCAGTGGTATATACTGACAATTCAACAATTACTTTTACATTTTGAAATACCAAGGTACATGAATCTAGAGACAGAAATATGGACTGCAACTGCGTAAAAAACGTAATTTTCCACCTGGATATGCACTTGGAAATCCTGTCCGTGGAGCAGGTCCCACGGGCTCCCACAGACGTGGGTTATCTGTCATTTTATCTCCCACAGTTGAGGGGTTATTTTTTTGGTGAGAACAGGATTTTATTACCGCAAATTGTACTATTTTGCCCTAAAAATAATATTATAGCAAATTATAACTTTATGTTAACCCATAAAAACCTACGTTGCCGTAATTTTTTTTAAAGACGCCGACGCACCGACGCCGCGCGCCTAAATTTTTATTTAAGAAATGATTAAGAGGTTAAGAAATGATTATTTAAGTATGTTATCAGTTTTTTAATAAATACTAATAGTTACGTCGTAATCTTGAATGAAAATACAAGCATTTTGCAAAATACGCTCGTCTGTTCCTACAGACGTCCTTACTCCTGTAAGGACACTGCACCATGTTGTAATACTTGCAATGGTTCTGTGAACAAGAAACTAATAATATGACGGGAGCGTGCGTAGCGAACTTTTCGGGAATAAGCTTTCTTAAAGTGTGAATAACATTGGAAGAATGTGAAAAAGGCGAAGAACGTCATTCAGCAGACACCCCGTCGCCACTTCTCACACACACCCGCGGCGAATAGCTGGGTTTTTGCCCGTCCACCCTGTAGTCGGCGTAATGAGGGGCTCGCCAAAAGGCATAATAGCGCTAATTAATAAGAACAATGAATGTTCCCGGAACGCGAAATAGGGAATTGAACCGGTTCAGGTCGCGACGATATCGATCGACGATCGATATTACTCAAGTGTTATTTATATCTAGTGGATTGACCAATACTATTACCAAAGGCGAACATCATTATTGATACCTATGATTTATTTATTACTTGGAATAGGTCATGAGCCATTAATGAATGACCTGTGCTCGTTTTGTTAGCAGGTTGAGCCATGGGACGGTGAGTAGGTTAGTAGGATTAGGGTTTCAATACCTAGGGCTTTATTTTTTACTAAACATATTAGTATTTGGTTGGATTTACTTTCATCGCTTTAGATTACTTAGCTATTTAATTAAGATTTTATTTTTAATAAAATCGGCATTAGTAGTTCCGGCGTAATTCCATATTTTTTTGGAATAAACTCTCGCACTAACAAGCGATCTGGAGGGGAGGGGTTACCTGAAAGTTTTTTAAACTGGAATTTATTGTGGGCACCTGCGAGTAAGGCACAGTGGTGAACTCCTTTGATTGACCTAAGCATTTTAACCTTATGAGTAGATCAATCAGTGTTTTATATTTTTCTATTACTACATGATAGCAGACTCCAAATAATCAAGTTAAACACTCGTCTCAAGCAGAGGTACCTAAACATATGTTCGACGTCGACTCTACCTACAACAAAATTGACCGTCGCATTCTTCAAATATACCTTTACCTCGCTTTTATTATAACGTAGGTATAATAACGTGAAAATGTTTGCAAATTCATAATACTCAATAATCGATATGGAACACATAACCGTAAAACCTATTACGTAATTAAATAGTTATTTATTGATAATCAAACAGCACTGAGCGCGGTGTTCGGTATCGCGGGATATCATAATTAAGTCTCGGTGCGTGTTCAAATTAAATTATGTCGGAATGAAAGGTAACGGCGTCGTAAATATGGCGGCTGCGCGGGCGCGCGGGCGCGCGCGGACTTACGCGCGCTGATGAATCGCGCGCGGCACACCTATTCAGCGCGGTCCACACGGGCGGCGGCGGACTTACACTTCTGCTGTGCATACACTACATCTCCCTGAGTCTCAACTCACCCCTTGTAAAAGTTGACCCTGAGATTGAAAAGAATACTATACGAACAGGGAGTCAGACTTCCTCTAATTCGTCTGAGCAGAGCAGTTTGTAACCAGCCTGTTACGTCCAAGACGGCTATTGGACAATGCGAAGAGTCTGTCCAAAGTCTTCCAATTTACACGTAAAACGAGATGACCGGAAGCTGGTGACGCATGAAAAGCATATTAGCAATAAATTGAAAACAGTTGGATATTCTTTGCTCTCTTTTTTTCTTTCTTTTTTGTTAGGAAACACGGTCACATACCATGGTCATGTGACAATTAATGGAATTACAGGTTCAGGGTTGTGAATCTTATAAGATATAAAAATAACAAAATTCATAAAACTTAAGTATATCGAAACAGGGAGCATACCACCGCCAGCTTACTATTTCATGTAAGTATGATTAAATTGATTAATAAGTATCTTTCGAAGATGAAGGAAACTTCGTTCTGGTAGTCAGCATACCATTTTCATTTAAGTCATCTGAAAAAATCCTGACATGTAACTTCGTGTTATAAATAAAGTATTTGTATTTGTATTTGTACAAACTGTCATCCCCAAAGGTTGCTGCTTACACCTTCTTGGTTCCAAGTCAGGGTTGTAGCTTTCCTGGTTGTATCGTTATTTTCCTAATTCTGTTCACCTGTCCATCTCCCGTGCCTTGTGCCGCAGACGACATGGAAGTTTCACTCTGTTTACCTGTCCATCTCCCGTGCCTTGTGCCGCAGACGACATGGAAGTTTCACTCTGTTTACCTGTCCATCTCCCGTGCCTTGTGCCGCAGACGAAATGGAAATATATAACTTAATCTGCGTCCAGCTTCCATTTAACTCGCTGTATGTTTTTGTTTCTTCGAATCAATAAAGCGAATGGATACTCGTATTGAACTCGAAACACTCGTTTATGGCGGCGCGCCGTGTCCGAAGTTATTTTTGATGGAAGCACATGCAAGGGCTCGCCGAATTTTAATGTTTTAATTTAATTAAGAACTGGAAGATGGATGGAAATTAGATTTGTAAGAAAGTAAATGGTCTGTGCCGCTTTTTAAAACATCATGAAGGATTGACTTATTGTTGGTAGTTGGGTTGTATGTAATGTACCTGCGTTGTTTATGGCTGTCACAACTGTGCAACTAGCGCAACATAAATACATAGACGAATGAGATGCTCTGTTTGACCTTGATCTATCTTGGTAATTTGACCTTGATCTATCTTGGTTTTGGTAATTTTGTTATTCATGATCATGATTTAGTTCAGTATATGACACTACTTAATTAAATTATCGAATTAAATTTTTCATTGTTATTTATGTAAACATTATTCGATATAATAATCGTCACAGTGACCGTTAAAAGAAAGTTTTAAAAAAATGTTTAAAATGTACTCGCGTACTGCGAGTAGTATAATTATACTCAGTTAATATAATCTTACGGTTTTTATTAACCTTCTTTTAGCGCCAACAGTAATAAGTGGAATATGAATTAGTAATAGAGTTATTAATTATACGGTTAAACTCACTACGAGCGACATGTTTCGAACTCTTCGGGAGTTCTTTTTCAGGTCAGAAGTGTTCTCGATCGTGTGGGCACATCGCATTGCGCACCCATGCAGTGAAAATTCTCGTTGCACATTACAACTTGCTCAATGTATGGTGGGTGGCGGAGCATGGGGCACTCAGGGAACTACGCAGCAATATAACCTCGTTATAACATCGCTTTTACATCTCGTCATACATTGTGCAAGATTAGGTTCACTTACATTTAGAAAGAAAGAAATATCAAGTTGTCCAAAACGTACGAGTAACACTGAGTGTGACCCTAGCGCCCGCCTTCTTTATATAAATGATCGCGTCAGCGATGGCCTCTGCACTGTTTCTCCATCTTTCAGTGAGATTCGTAATGAAGCAGTTCATGCCAGGGTTGGCACACGCCAGTCACGCCAGGGTTGCCACACACGAGTCACGCCAGGGTTGCCACACACGAGTCACGCCAGGGTTGCCACACGCGAGTCACGCCAGGGTTGCCACACACGAGTCGGTGCCCTGGTGACCGCACCACTGGGCGACACAGGGTTGCCACACGCGAGTAAGACAATTGGAAAAAATTACTCGAAATAATTTGTCGAATCTGAATAATGTAAATTTGAAAATCCTCGACATGGAAAAAACTTAAAAAAAAAAATTAAACCGCCAAAAAAATATGAAAAGCAAAAAAGAATAAACCTTTTTATTTAGTTTAATAACTAAGTTCTTAAAGTATTGTAAGTATACCTAAGTATATATTTTTGTAATTATTTTGAGTTTTTAATTAACCTTAATAACTTAGTTCTTAAATTAATCTAAGTGTACCTAAGTAATTTTGAGTCGGCGCCAAACAAGCATCACGTCGTTGCGTGTGGTCGTGCGGAGAGCGCAATTTTTGGAATGTTAATGTTTATCTCTGGAGATTTCACGTTGCATTGTTAATTTGATTTGGTGTAACTTGTACTTGTTTGGAGTAATTTTTGTTCATTGATTGTTCATACATTTCATCAGTAAGTGAACATTCAATCCGCTGTTTTCATACCCTTAGGGTTGAAATTTTTATTTAAAATTTATGTGGGACCAACTTCGAGCCCTTTCTAATATTTTTTTTTTATAAAATTCGGACTACTCTGTAAAAAGTTATGCGTAAAAAAATATATATACGCGTTGACTTGAGAACCTCCTCCGTTTTTTTCGTCGGTTAAAAATAGTCCAGTCTGAATAATACTAAAATTTTAATTAAGTACGTTCTTAAAGTAAAACTGACATACGAGATAGAGGTCGAAAAACTACGTCCATATGGAATTACGAAATAGGACCAATTGGAAATATGTCGTATACGAATTTTGTACAAAATAATCGATTTTTATATTAAACCTAGCAGAAGAATACCTCTAACTGATAGCCATTGTTACGAGTATATTGCTGTTTAAAAGGGCACTTACGCAGCCCTTTGTACCTGTAGTACTTTCTTATACACTACGCTAGCTTCCGCCCATGACTTCGTCTGCGTGGTTCCGGGATAAAAGTTATTATATATTTTCATCCAGGCTATAAACTATGTTTGTGCAAATTTAAAATGATATTTTAAAAACGATGTTTGGGAACTGACCAATTTATTAGTAATGC
Organism: Epinotia bilunana; assembly: GCA_947049275.1. Classification (NCBI taxonomy): domain Eukaryota; kingdom Metazoa; phylum Arthropoda; class Insecta; order Lepidoptera; family Tortricidae; genus Epinotia; species Epinotia bilunana. The sequence continues at coordinate 408,983 of OX346263.1, forward strand.
TATAATTTTTACAGTAAATTGTCACTAAAAACTACCTCATCTTCAGGGTTCTGTAGCCAGAATGCCAAAAACGGAACCCTTATAGTTTGTTTTGTATGCCGCTATGTTTGCACCTATGTAAATTGTAAAAAAAAAATTGATTAGGTGCACTGAATACCTACATGTAACTAAATGTCAAAAAATTATATTTAACCCCCTTAGGGGTGAGTTTTTCCAAAACCCTAAAATTTATGTTCTTGTATTGTAATAATTACTTGTATTGTAATAATTACTTGTATTGTATGTTGTAGTAAATACTCCTTGTCCATGTCCATACACAAAAGTTTCGAGCGAATATGCCTGGCAGAATCACCTGTCAGACGGGGCGATTACTACCTGTATCGCGGCGACTCGCGCTGCTCGACAGGAGCCCGCGCGTAATAGGCCCGTCGATGTACGAGCGCCTACCCGCCACAATTAAAAACGAGACCTCTAACAACATATTTGAACGCCGACTAAAGGAACTTTTACTTTCAAAATCGTTGTATTCTGTAAAGGAATACAACGACCGAACCTTGTAAATTGTATGTGTATTTGACATGTTTTAATTTTAAAATGATATTATTATTTTATTATGAATATTGTTTAAAATTACTCATTATTTTTATATCTAATTTTTTGACCATTGACTATTTATATCTAGGATACCCTAGCTTTTATTAATAATTTGACATTTAAACACATTTTACTCTTTTGACATTTGTACCATTTTAATATTATTTCAATTGTTCCAATTCTTGTTTTTTCATTTTTGCAATGTACATATTTAGATTTTTGACTTTCATTTATATTATTGTTATTCTTATACACTGACGATCTTTTTGTGAATTCATGCTATTTAATTTTCAAAAAATTACATGTCGATTTTCAAAATGAAATAAATTAATCTAATCTAATCTAATCTAATCTTTCAAGTTTCTCACTTAACATGTAACTCCATTCCCATACATACCTTCAACTCCCTGTTTACCCTTTTTAAAAATCCCTTCTTAATGAGTACTTACGTTATATAAACTACCTATTGTGAAAAAATCTGCTTTCTTGGTTCAACGGTTTGGGTTGGGCGTTAATTGCGCACGGATTACCCGTATTCCCGTAGAAATGAATCATTTTCCCGCGGTAAAAAGTAGCCTATGTTCATCAGGGATAATGTCGGCTTCTAATGGTAAAAGAATTTTGCAAATCGGTCAAGTAGAGCCTATTCAATACAAACACACAAACAATCAAATCTTTCCTCTTCATAATATTAGTGTAGATGTAGATATATAGATTTGACACTAATTTAAATTAGGCAACATTCACATTGCACGTAATTAAATATGATCCTATTACTTACTCCACAAAATTCCATTTGGCCAGGATTCATTTAGAACAAGAAAAAAATTGGTCATGAAAAAATTGTCACAATATTTTTTTTACCTAATTAACTTTTTATGGTATTAATTTTGGTCCAATTTCAAAATTGTCATTTCGTGTCACCGATTTTCCATTTGTGCCGAATGACAGTAAATCACCAGTAGGTGCCCTGGCGACGGCTCCACTGGGAGACACAGGGTTGCCACACACGAGTATGCCCGCCAGTTCCACAGCCCTGGTCCGGTTAAATTGTTACCCTTTTCTGTCACCCTGGCAGACATATCTGTGTATGTGTAATTGCGCGCTATGTAAGGTCTCTGTTTGCATGAGTAAGCGCAATTAGTTCGTGACGTCTAAGCGCCCATTCCACTCAGCTTTTTACGTTTGTGTCACTCCTTATTAAGCTGAAGTAATTTAACCGAATGCCACAGTAAGTATTTATTAAATGAGATGAAGTCTATTCTATATTTGTAAATTAATTGTAACAATTATATATGTATGACACTGCGTACCTTGAAGACCGTATGAATATGTCGTGGAGTTCAAGTGTTGTACCTACAGTCGACATCAAAGATATGTATAATTTTTTCGCCTTGTTAAAACCAAAAAAGACGCAAAAGGTACAGTGATGACATAGCAATTACCGTTGACGCGGGTGCGCGTTGCCGTTGCCAGTTGTTGGTATACCAGGAGGACCAGGAGGATCAGGAGGACCAGGTGGACCAGGTGGTCCTGAATCACCTGATGCTCCTGTAGTTCCTATTATTGACTATTTGAAATTTTAAGACTTTTATTTTCTTTTTAGATACAGTCTTAAAAAACGCATCAGTAACTTAGCTGTGGCTATGTGAGTAATACTAATAATATTATAATAATCATAGAGACCTATAGTTTCATAATTTTGTACAAAGTTGCAGGTTAAAGATTCCTTCTTTTTTTAATGTTTAAAATAAAATATGACCAAAAATATCAATGAGTCCTAAAATACGTAGTTATATATATGTATGTATATACTGAGTGAATTTTTAATGAGTGTCCAAATTCAAGTATAAGCTTCTTCAGCAAAAATTATAAAATACGTGTTTTTTTGTTTCATATCATTCAGTACTAAATTTTTTAGTAATTGCTGCTTAAAGTTATCCCAAAAAATCTTACCGCGCGGGCACCTCAGCGGGTAGTAAGGACTAACACGGCACGCCTCCCCCTCCCCCGACCCCGCCCCGCTCCGTGCGGCACTGAATCCCGAGTAACCACGCTGTACGGATAACTCTTTTGGGATAGACAATTTATAATTTAAAAAATACCTACCAGATTTTTACAAAAATGGAGTATTAGTGAAACCAAAGGCCTACAACAGAACACTCATTAAAAATTCACCCTTTATATTAGTTCAGTGCAACCTAGAGGCAACGGGTCTCAACGGTGAAATATAAACAAAGGGCTGCCACAATAGATCACCTGCTGGTCGAAGCGGCATATAAAGGCCCACAATAACACAATAATAATAATAAATAGTTCAGTGCATTTACAACATTTATACTACACAGCAATTATACAACACTAAACAACTATTAATTAGAGTAGTAGTTCCTTCAGGTCTGTAGATTTTAGTTTAACGTGCGTGGAAATTACAGTTGGATTCATGTCGTAGGGGATCATAGCTAGCTTCAGAGGATGGCCTTTTATGTCATCATTGTCGTTAGTGATGGTGAATTCTTCTGTCCTTATGTAGCAGTTGAGTGGAACTGTCGCGAGGTAGCTTCCATGCAGCAGGTTGTAATCCTCTCTTTCACAAGTTAGCTGAGCTCTTGTAGGCTGCGGGAATGATAACACGTAGTGTTGATTGTCCAGTTCTTCCATAGCTGGTTTCGACAGTGATGCTGTTATAAACTGGCAGGAGTCTAGTAGAGCTTGTGTGGTGATAAGTTGATGAATGCAGTCTGGGGTTGTGCGCAGCTGAAGATTGATCTCCTTCTTGCAGAGATAACAGTGACTATACTTCGGGCATTCAGCCTCCATGTACACGAACGCATTCTCGTGTGTTGCTATATAAGGATAGGAAGGGATAAGGACCTGACTGTTTTTGTTGGGTACAACTGAAAGCCTAAATAGATCAAAAATGTCAATTGAAATAATAGGGAACTAAAATACTATAACTATCTGCTTTTCTATAAAGTAAAAACTAGGTTGAATAATATCATAATATTCTCTTAAATCTAGATCTAAAATTCAATTTTTCCCATAAATTGATTTTAGTTTATCTATCATTTTCCTTAACACATTAATATCTATCATAGAATGATGAGTGGTAGAAGTACGAATAAAAGTTAAACAGTTTTCTATTCTAATAAGTTCCTGTCTCAGGTTCTCGACATTTTCGCTAGAAATGGCCAAAAGCTGAGCAAAATTGGTGTACCTAATTAAGCAATTTTCCTGGTTATAAGTATTGTTCAGAATGATTTCTAACGTGGAATTTATTTTCTTTTGGTTCTCCGCCAATGTTTCTAAGACATGCGTATGGTGACTTACCCAATCTTTGCTGAGACTAATATGACTATTAAATTCCGATACGATTTTATCTTGATTCAATTGCAATTTTTTTATCAGTTTACTATAATAGATGGCATCGGATTGGTCAAGGTTGCCCGTGATCCTTTTTATAACGGAGCCGATTCCGTCTACAAGACCTCTTTTATCTCTTGCAGGTTCCAAAGAATTGATCTGATTTAGAATCCTGTCTAAATTGTATAAAAGGTAGTCTATTTGGTTTTCAAATAGTAGGTACGTATCGTTAACTAATTTCATTTTATAGGTACGCAGCTGCTCGGAAATCATGTTAATTTTACTCTCGATATCATCTAATTGAATATATTGTAGGTAAGTGTGGTAGTGAGTCGTAAGTCGCATGGGTCCAAGTTTATAAGGTAGTAGTCCAGGTCCGTCAGCTAGGCTCTCAAGTCTTATCTCCGTCGTGCGGGTCAGATGGACGGTCATCAGCAAAATAATCCTGTAACAATTGAGTTCCTTTAGGGACACGCTTAAGCCGTGATTTGGCTACGGGATTGCGTTTTTTGGACGTATAGATATGTATAGGGAGGTCTGCTTGCACAATGTCTTGCGTATAACGTGGTGCAGTCTTCTGGCGGCTTGCTGCTGGATTTTTTATGAATACCTGTTGTTGTGGGGAGTATTGTACTTCGTCTTCACGATTTTTATTCCTAGTTTTTATAAGAGCTATTCGGTCAACAAGTGAGGAGTCATTTATAATGTCGTATACCTGTTTCATCTGTTCCCTATGGTTCTGTACGTATTGCTGTAACAGTCTTTCTGTCATATCGATGTCAAGAGGGGTTCTGGGGTCAAAATGTCCTGTCAGTAGATCATAAGGTCGGCATTTAGTGAAGCTGTGTATAGAGTTATTGTAAGCTATAAGTGCATAGGGCATAAGGTTAACCACGGGCTCGTCTTTTTGTTTTAACTTTAAGATGCGGAGGTGTTCGAGTAATGTAGAGTGAAAACGCTCTATAGTTCCGTTGTCATTTGGAGAGTGGGGCAATATCTTATGATGATTGACCTTGTGAAGTCGCACAAATTCGGAAAATAATTGATTAGAAAATTCTGTACCATTGTCCGTGACGAGAGTCAGAGGGACTCCGTGATGTGTCGCGTAATGTAGCAACGCCATAAGTACACTAACGGCGGTGCCGTCACGTAAATTATAGGCTTGACCGTATTTCGTGAAGACATCCATAAAAGTTACATATTTTTCGTTTTGTACCGTGAACAAGTCCATATGAACTGTTTCAAAGGGTTTGGTTGAGGGAGGGACAATATTGAACTTGGGTTTGATGGGATTTCTGTCATATTTAGCCTGTCCACATATTATACATTCGTTTATGAATTTTGAAATGTCATTTTTTAATTTAGGCCAGTAGTATTTACGAGAAAGGGCTAGGTAGCACTCGGTTATACCGCGGTGATTAGTTATGCCTTCGTGGTAATGCTGTATTATTTCCTGTTGTCGGAGATATTCCTTAACGTTTTCCAATTCGACTTTTGACAGCAGAAGATTCAAACTGGAGCTTTTGAACTTATCTTGTATAATTGGGATAATATGATACATAGCTAGGGAAGGCTGAATGATGATTCCGGTTTTAAATTTCGGGGTAACGTACTCTTTGAAAGCGTTTATTACGTCACTCTCCAAATTGGAGTAAGAGATTTGGACGGCTACGCGAGTGTGTGTGTCAAATGGTTTTGTTACCGTGGGTTTCCTCTTCACACCATCTACCAGAGTTAGAACTATCTGTTTATGGAATTTGTTAAGGGGCTCGTCAGTAATAGGTACCTCTAATATAGGGTGCTCTTGGCTTGTATGTGCAGTGGCTGTGGAAGAGTTTGATACGGATCGGGGTCCCACCGTGGGGTTCGGCAAGATCGAACAAAGTTCGTCAATTACCACGGATTCGGTTTCCTCGTTGTGGATCTCAATTCTGGATAGGGCATCGGCGTTAGTATTTAATTTACCTTTTTTATATATAACGTCATAGGTGTACTCACTATATTTCAAACGCCATCTAGTCAGTCGTGAATTCGGTTCTTTTAAATTTATCAACCACTGTAGGGGTTTATGGTCAGTCAGTATTTTAAATGGTCGGCCAAAGAGGTAGGGGCGGAAGTATTTGGTTGCGAAAACGATTGCAAGAAGCTCCTTCTCAATGGTGCTATAATTAAGCTCGCTATCATTGAGGGTGCGATATGCATAGCATATGGGTCTATCGGACCTTACGGGACCCTGAGACAATATGGCGCCAATCGCCACATCAGAGGCGTCCGTAGTGACCAGGAATTCCTTAGAGAAGTCCGGGTATTGTAGAATAGGGTCATTTATCAGAAGTGTTTTGCACTTTTCGAAGCAATGAATGTACTCCGCATTATGAATGATTTTTCTGCCCTTCTTTAAACAAAACGTTAGAGTTTGGTTATCCTGGCAAAATCTGGGATAAACTTCCGATAATAACCAAGTAAACCCAAGAATTGTTTAATTTGCTTAGAAGTTTTAGGTATTGGGTATTTTATAATTGCAGCTATCTTATCGGGGTTCGGTTTGATACCATCATTACTTATGACATGTCCAAGATAAGCAGTTTCGAGCTTCAAAAACTCGGACTTGTCCATTTGTATCTTAAAATTTGACTCCCTTAGCCTTTGGAAAACCTTTTCGAGGTTGACCATGTGCTCCTGGAGGGAGGTGCTGAAAACGATTATATCGTCTAGGTAGACGAGACAAATCTCACTCTGAAGACCTCTCAGTACGTTGTCCATGACACGCTGAAAGCTGCTTGGCGAGTTCTTGAGCCCCATGGGCATTCGGAGAAACTCAAAATGTCCTTGTTCCACGTTGAATCCAGTCTTGGGGATGTCCTGTGGGTCCATTTCCACTTGGTAGAACCCGCTTGCTAAATCTAACGTGGTAAAGTATTGACACTTCCCCAATTTATCCAGGACATCGGCGATGTTCGGAATTGGATATCTATCGTCAATAGTCTTATCGTTTAACTTGCGGAAATCTACCACCAATCGCCATTTCTGCCTACCGGAAGCATCGGCTTTCTTGGGTACTACCCATATAGGTGAGCTCCAGGCGGAGTCTGAGGGTCGAATGATTCCCTGGTCCAACATCTTGGCGATCTGGTCTCTGACTTCCTGTCTATGTACAAAAGGATAACGGTAACTTTTTGTATATACTGGCACCTCATCAGTTGTCCTAATTCGCTGCTTAATTTGATTGGTAAATGTTAGGGGTTCGCCTTCAATATAAAATATATCGGCATAACGGGAGCAAATAGTTACCAAGTTAGCCTTTTCCTCCTCGTTTAAATAGTCAGACCGCAATCTTGAAATGACGTCACGCGAGCGCGCCGTAAGCTGATCGGTGCGCATGCACTCGATATTATAGAGTTCAGCTTGCGCAGGGCGGTCGAGCGAAAAGATTACGTCATTAGGAGACGGGTTGTGCACTTCGAGGTATCCGCGGCTATCTCTAACAGTTGTAAAGCACTCATGTATTAGACAATTAGAAATGGCTTGTTCCTTCACTAATACTTCGCCATCAGGGGAGTTAACTGGGACTCTAATTATTTTCGAAGCGCACGTTAACCTGTACGAAGAAGCTGGAATGATTTCTTCGTACAGGTTAACGTTACACGAGTTATACATTTGTATTGGGTTACTAGATGTACGGGTAATTAGGTTGTTTTCCTTAAGATCAATCTTTGCCTCCCATTTTGTGAGCAAATCTAACCTATGAGGCCATCAAAGTAGTCATGGAAGTGGTAAATGAATAATTTCATATCACCGGTATCTCGAAATTCCGAGAAGCAAGGCAACGTTATGGAATGATTACTTCTACTTATCGCATGAACATTTGCTACCTCGAAAGGGTCATAGTTAAGTGGGTGATAGGGAAAGTAAAGTTTCACCGCTTCGGGACTAATAAAAGACTGATTAGCCCCCGTATCAATAAGGAGCTTAAGAGGGGGATTCTTGATCTGAATAAAGTCGAGCTAGTGCTAGGCTGAGGTTCGTTTTCCTCGCCCATTACGTAATTATTAACTGGGTCAACAACATTATAATCTTCCATTGCGTAGTAATAATTAAAATTGTCGCCGTCATCATGGCTCGCGCCGGAGTAGTACTCCGGTTCCGCGTAGTAGCCATTGTAACACGACTCGTAATCGTAGGGTGCACATTCATTTATGTGCATTTCTTGGGACTTATAAAAATTATTACTCGCACTAGGTAATACCCTCGGAGTAAAATGCTGTACTCATGGGCTTAGGGCCCGAGTTAAAAGGAGGATTGTTCCTCGGCTGGAGCCTAAATACATTACTTCGCGGATTATAGTTCGGTGGTAAAGCACGGAACATTTGGTGGGTTCGACTAGGCAACCGATTTTGGGGCTGAGCTTGCACTGGGTTGAATTTAAAGGGTTGCGGGGCTGGTGGTGGTTGACGTTGGCCTATTGGGACTTGCCAATTAGCTGCCTGAGGTTGATAGTTCGGACGTGAAGGAAGAATTCCTACATTCGGAAATTGTGTGGTCATTCTAGGCGATTGTTGAACCTTAGGAGGGTCAACGCGCTGTTGCAAATATATTACATTTAATTCCTCCTGAACATACTCAAGGGCTTTTTCTATGCTCTCAGGCCGCATACACCTAATACGCGACCCTAGAGGTTCATTAAGACCTCGAACAAAAGCCTGCGTTGCTACCTTCTTGTACAGGGATCGTTTGGCTTCTATAGTGCTGGCAATTGTCTCATGTAACGAAACATAAGTCATTACAGTGCTGAGCAGAGTCTGACAATGCTCGTAAAACTCCTGGGGTGTTCTATCCCCCTGCATAGCAATCGAGAGGTCATTGTAGAGGGCGGTTTCATCCCGCTGGTCAGAAAAATTATTATAAAGAGCTGTACGTATACCTAACCAGCTACCCGGAATGCCATTGGAATTAATAGTGCAAGATGCTGTTCCAGTTATTTTATTCAGAATTCCATTTATCAAGCACAGATTGGATAGTTCACTACCCGCTTCATTGCTCATAAAAGTAGCTACAATCTGGTCACAGATGTTAATAAATCGAGTAAGAACATTTGGGTTCCCATCAAATTCCGGGACCATACGCAAGGCTTTATAAATAGCTTCAATATTATCCTGGGCCATTGTTCCTACTTCAAATAGCCTACTTACATCGATAACTGAATCTGAATCGTCTAAATTTCTATTTAAATCTACCAATTCCCGGCGTGCCTGTCGCGATGTAGGTTCCCGGTCACCAGAATTTCTAGGGTGAAAGATTCTAGACATAAAAACTATGGGCAAATAAGGGAATATAGCAACACGAGAGCAATTCAAGTGCACTTACATAAGGTTCATCTCTGGTCTTCTTTCTGGAATCGATTTCTGGATTCACCTCCGGGTCTGCAGTCTTCAGGTTCTTTTTCTGGTTTCTTGATGAAGCTTTGAAAAGCTAGCTGCCGCGATCGCGAAAGCCTCAAGAATCCTACCGACTGCGCCAAATACGAAAGCTGCAGTCGGAGGCTCGAAAAAATACCAAAAATGATTTAAACTAATTTAATTAATAATTAAAATATTACAATAAAATGGATATGACGATAGCTCGAGGTATGAACATAAAGTGATTCATTTTTAACATTGTCCTAATAAAGTAAACGCGGGCTGCGTTCTGCTGATGCGATGCCTCGTGGAGTCGCAGCCGATGTTGGCACGTTTTCCAGGTCAGGTCGATAGGTGCTAGGTTGGCGGTTCTCCAGCGCGTTGCGTAATTCGCGAGGTGTGCAGTCTCAGGGATTATTTCCTAAACAACGAATGTGGGATTCATCGCGACGTAGTAGCAGTAGACGGAAACTTCACCCCGCTCTCCTTGGCAAACGAGAACTGGCGCAGACTTAAAGTAATGAGCGCCGAGGACCGCAGGGCGGTGTGGAGGAGCAAGGAGCAAGGAGCTACACGGGCGGTTCTACAAGGCCCTCACAGGACCCGATGTAGATCTGCTCGCGTCGGTAGAATCATATCTGTAGCAGGCCGCTCAGCAGGCCTAACAGGAAACATACATACATACATATACTCACGCCCGTATCCCATTGGGGTAGGCAGAGACTAAGGAACGCCAAATACTACGGTCCTTACATACTTCTTTCGCTTCGATCACATCCATACATCTTCTCATACAGGCGTGTCGGTTGCGGGAACACAAACTAAAAAATAAAAATTGCTCTAGAATTTAAATAAAAAAGATATTATCTTGGCATCGCTGGCATGAAAAAACGCGGTCGGTGATACAAAAGTAAGACTTGGTTCACATACACTATGCTGAATTAGCCCATTAGCATTCTGCGCCAGCGCTCATAATCATATGCGCGGGAATAATTATTAAACAATAAATAAAATACTGGCGCGATTAGAATATCGTATCGACATCGGATCGCCGACTACACGTAACTACGCGGATGCGGCGCGGCGCGAGTGCTAGCGAGCTCTCTGGAGCATCATTTAGGTAAGTAGTCCAGTTTGTATTCGGCCCCCGACGGCCCTCCACTTCGCAGCAGGAAGTGGAGTAGGACATCGACCCTAAGCAATGGGACGTTCACGATCTTGCAAAGTGGAAGAAAGCGGACCCCGGAAAAAGCCGAGATAAGGCCTAGACAAAAAAGATGATTCAACTATAGCTGAAGGTCGTGGGTTCAAATCCCGGTAAGGGCAAATATTTGTGTGATGAGCATGAATAGGTATTTGTTTCGGAGTCTTGGATGTTGTCTATATGTATTTAAGTATCTATTAAATATATCGTCGTCTAGTAACTCAAGCCTTATTGAGCTTAGTAAGGAACTAAATATTTCGATTTATGCAAGATTGTCTATTGATATTTATTTATTTTATTATCGTAGCCTACATACGGCACCACAGAAGTATAACAAGGTAGAAGGAAAGAGCTCGTCGATTAGTATGGGAACCGAGCGTGTAACATTTTGCGTAGGTACTTTGACGTCACGAGCGTAATTTTGTGACGGGAAACATAAGCCGCGCGACATCGATTCGTCAACATCGATTAGCACGCGGCAGTTGCAATAACTAGTAGGTTTATTTTGTATCGATTCAAAATATCGATAAGAACCGACAGAGGAAATGATAATTAGATTCAACAGAGGAAATGAAAAATAGTAAAAATAAAAAGGGCTTAGTTTTTTTACATTATAGAAGGAAAGAACTTGTCGAGACGTTTAGTATGTTCGGTCCCTAAGCATCCTAAACAAATTTCTGAATGGATTGCTTACGTTCCTGCTCACGGACGCTACACTGCAATCACTGGCCGAGCTATATCATAAGTTCTCTAAATATGCGACCAGATACCCTAGGTAATGGCCAGAAGGAAACCAAAAATGTAGGAAACCATTTTTTACGACCAGTTGCTTCAATCCATTTATTTTTCATTTCAGGATCATTCGGAAAACTGAAATAAAATTACAATATAGAAGTAGCCATAACCTGTTCGTTAATAATATTTGCTTTGCACTACGTACATTATATAGCTGCATAATAATATAAGAACGTAATTATCATTTCCTCTGTTTTCAAAAACGATTCTAATAATCGAGTAAGAAAATCGCAGTGTACAGGCACTATTCTTACTTTCGACAGAAAAAATGAAAAATCTACCTTGAACATGACTCGACAGTTTGAATAGCTTATTTTTACATCGCTGGTTTTGAACGCACACCAAGTCTGGCTCGTCAAATTAAACCCGTAATGGAAAACTGGCGTTGCCACACAATCGCCCGCTACTGTTTATTCCTTCTATCTTGATATATTTCTGTATACGGCACTGCTGGGCACGCCTGCTCCCATAACTAACCACATAAGTATAATTGGAGCATCATGTGAACTAAGACTAAGATAGGCTCTGGTGAAGAAGGTTTTCACAACCAACTTCAGCTGGAGCTCCTAAGGGTACAACAGATCTCCGCGAGGCCAACGCAACGAAAACAACAGCAGACAGATTTCCGACGCTTAATCACTTATAGTCCGTTTTCTTATGGGAAACAGTATGACATTTTGGAGTTAAGCAATGCCATTTGGTGCGAATGTTATACACATCCACCTGAGCCCAAATCGCCCGGTAGCCAGTGATAACTCCGCGACCTGTGGGGGGGAGGGGGGGTCAAAGTACAGAGCTCCCGGCGCTCAGAAAAATAATTCTGGCGGATCAGTTTGGACCTTTGAATCAAGTTTAGTGTCGTAATCGGGTAACTTGGTGATGCTCAATTCATTCCTCATTCCAGTTTTTTAGGGTTCCGTAGCAAAATATGACACAATACTTAAAATAATAAACTTTTTGTAGTAACGAAATTCAAACAAACGCTCATATTTTCATATTTTTGTAATAAACTTGGTTTATAAAAATATTGTCCAAAAGCCCATTTAATGCGGATTCTAAAAACATTAACAGTAATTATACATTTAACTACTTTTTATGTAAAATAAATTATTGAAAGGTAGGGAGGGTCAAAGTACAGAGCTCGCGGCGCTCAGAAAAAAAAAATCTGGCGGATTAGTTTGGACCTTTGAGTCAAGTTTGTTATCGTTATCAGGTAACTAAATGATGCCCAATTCATTCCCCATACCATTTTTTAGGGTTCAGTAGCAAAATATGACACAGTCCTTAAAATAATAAACTTTTTGTAGTAACGAAATTCAAACAAGCGCTCATATTTTCATATTTTTGTATTAAACTTGGTTTATAAAAATACTGTCCAAAAGCCAATTTAATGCAAATTATAAAAACATTAACAATAAAAATACATTTGACTATTTTTAATGTAAAATAAATTATTGAAAGTACAGCAAAGTTCGTCAGCGCAGCAGCGTAGGGAACGGCAAAAAGACCCGAACAACAAGATCAGTTTGGACCTTTGAATCAAGTTTAGTGTCGCAATCGGGTAACTTGGTGATGCCCAATTCATTCCTCATTCCAGTTTTTTAGGGTTCCGTAGCAAAATATGACACAATACTTAAAATAATAAACTTTTTGTAATAACGAAATTCAAACAAACGCTCATATTTTCATATTTTTGTATTGAACTTGGTTTATAAAAATACTGTCCAAAAGCCCATTTAATGCGCATTCTAAAAACATTAACAGTAATTATACATTTAACTACTTTTTATGTAAAATAAATTATTGAAAGGTAGGGAGGATCAAAGTACAGAGCTCCCGGCGCTCAGAAAAAAAAATCTGGCGGATTAGTTTGGACCTTTGAGTCAATTTTGGTATCGTTATCAGGTAACTAAATGATGCCCAATTCATTCCCCATACAATTTTTTAGGGTTCAGTAGCAAAATATGATACAGTCCTTAAAATAATAAACTTTTTGTAGTAACGAAATTCAAACAAGCGCTCATATTTTCATATTTTTGTATTAAACTTGGTTCATAAAAAATACTGTCCAAAAGCCAATTTAATGCAAATTATAAAAACATTAACAATAAAAATACATTTGACTATTTTTAATGTAAAATAAATTATTGAAAGTACAGCAAAGTTCGTCAGCGCAGCAGCGTAGGGAACGGCAAAAAGACCCGAACAACAAGCACTACTAACAAACAAAAAACCAGCTACGTGCGAGTCAGACTCGCGCATTGAGCGTTCCCTACTTACTTATCCCATTAGGGTCCGGTTAAGGTAACACCCACATCACAAACTTTCGCCTTTATAATATTAGTGTGATTTTTAATCATCTTCAATTTATTAACGAAGGAAGTCAGGTAACATTGTTAAAAATATAAATAAATAATAATATAACGTTTGTGTATTAATTTTATTTACAACCACCTCCACAATTACATAACTCAGTACATTTGAGCTGACGTTTGAAACAGTTGCACCTGGAACTGCAAGATTTCACGCTCCAACATCTTATTAATTCAAGGCATGCTTGAGCAGCCATAGGATTTTGGGTCCACAGTGGCACCCAAGTTTCTTCTTCTTTCTGCCAACCGCATTCATCTGAATGCGGTTGGCAGAAAGAAGAAGAAACTTGGCCCATCTGGGCGAGGAATATTTTGAGTTTTCTTTAGGCACTGCCCCCAAATATAAAATAGTTTTATAAATAAGGGGCTTAGGAGTTACCTTTTAGTTTAGGCGAGATCCCCGCAGGGATCAACAATGGGAAAAGTCTTATTTTTAATCCTTGTTAATGACATCTCATCGGCCAGTCCCGATCTTGAGTTCATAATGTATGCCGATGACCCGATGACACATGCATCCTAGTGAGTGCAGATAGCCTGGAAATCCTAAACTCTTAGGTTGAAATTGCTATGCACCAAATATCGCAATGGTTCGCTGCAAACGGAATGCTATCAAATGTGGAAAAAAATATTTTGCATTTCCAGCTTAGGCAGAATATTGAGAACAAGTTAGTCATACAGCTACATACCATTGAGGTACCACAAGTAAATGAAGTAAAATACCTAGGCTTCATCCTTGATTCCGGACTCACATGGTCCCCTCATATCTACCGCATGTGCGACAAACTGTCCTCTGCGTGTTATGCACTTTCCATTGACCATTCAAATTACAAAAACGTGCTATTCGTATAATTAGCGGAAACGGAAAGGCATACGACCATCCTGCTAAAAGTCTATTTAGGGAGCTTAAGATACTTTCCCTTCCCAGTGTTTACATATTAACCGCTTGCAAGTATGTTAGGGCCAGCGTGGACCAATACGCTACCCATTCGTCGGCTCGTAGAAACAACCGCTTAATTATCCCGCCGCAGGCTTGCAAGGGCCCGGAAGTCACTCGGGGTCTTAGGCGCAAAATTGTATAACCTGCTACCAGCAGAGATAAAACTATCTAAAACTGATAAAATGTTCGACAACAAACTTAAAACTATGTTAACTGACATAGCATGCTGTAGCATACGCTGTAGCGTTGATGATTTTGTCGAGACGTGCACTGGCCCTAAGTATCAGGCAGCACCTACATAACCTTAACTTTAAGTATATCACACAAATCACTAACTAATATTTTTTTTGATTGAAATCTCCTGTAATACTATCTACATGTAAAGCTATACGCGACCTTAATGATACCCTGATTTAATTGATGAATAACACTACTTACTATGTAACTATTTAACTGACTTGCAAAACAGTGACTTATGAATAAAATCTTGTATCTAAGTAGATATAATGGTTTCTTGTATTTTGCATTCATAGTACGTCAGTTTCTCCTATTCTTTCGGTTATTACGTGTTGACTGGATTTGGCCAGTACGACGGTCCATTAACAATGACTAATTGCGAAAGGTAATGATAACTCAATTTAACACTCGAACCGACCGCACCGGTTGTGGCCATCCGTTTGGTTTAGCTGACCGGTCAATCCTGCCATCCGTAATAGATCCGTTAGTAATCCGTAGGAAACTGAAGTAAGCTGATCGATACATTACCTATCGCCATTGCGTCGCTGGGAGTGGCGGCGCGTATGCAAATGTATGAAAGCAACACCGCGCCGGTGCCGCCGCAAAAACGCCGTCCCACTTGCTGAGCGCGCGCGGCGAAACCACGTAGGTACGTATTCTACGCAAATCACCTAAGTATTTGTCGGAAGTGAATAGGGATGACTAAGATTTTTTTATAATGTCATTCGAACCAATTTTTGGAGAGGAACAAATGTTTGTATGGGAGTAACTACAATTAAAGAACATAAATACCCAAAAAATTGAGACAAAGATTGACCTCGCTGGCGCAAAAAGCTTCATTCTGATGGACACAGGTATGACGTCAAAATTGTCATTTGTACTAATCGTTGTGTGGAAAATCAGGTAAATTGTTGTTTCTGTCGCGAAATACTGCGTTTAACTACATATAATTGTCAACCAATTCTGTTTCTATAAAAGCGTACAAGGATTCTATTGGTAGATTTAAATTTACTCTTGGACAATAAAAAACATGCATATTTTTTGAGTGAATGAATTATTTATTTGCTAGAATACGTCACAATTGGTGGTCTTAAAATAATTACAGAATCAGTATTCAGTCGACTTAAAGTCAACATGCAAAGTGTAGTTACAAATATTTAATTATGCTCAAAATTATTTTAAATAGAAATAAAAATAGTATTATTATTTTAAAATAGTAACATGTCAAACTTAATTGCAGTGCATTAAAATTTTAATAGTCCTTAACATTATAGAAAAAAATATCTTGTAGCATTTAGTCAATTTTGTCTTAAATACTTTCCCATGCAACGTCCTCAAATCATTAGGGAGTTTGTTGTATAAGACAATACACATATTGTACGCATTTTTCTTGTAGATATCAGATCGACAAGTTGGCTGATACAACAACTTTGTATACTGTGCTCTCAGCTCTCTAGTGAAGATTACCTCACGTTTTTTTAAAATAATCTGGGTGGCTTCTAACAACCACACAGGCTTTAGAAATTATGCAAGTTAAGGGAAGAATTCGAAATTTTGGAAAAGAGGTCTACAACTATCGTCAAATCTAACGCCACCTAATGCTCTTAAGCATTTTTTCTGCATTATAAATGCCCTCTGGACATCAACAGAATTGCCCCACAGCAAAAGTCCGTAATTCAGAGTGGACGACACGTATCCATGGTAAGCCGTGGTTTAATAAACTTTCATGGTTCATCTTTTTAAGTATATTTTTTAATTTATACTATTACGATAATTTGATGGTTTACTATCCATTTAGCATCACTACGTTATCAATTTGAACATAGGCATCATGCCTATTCTGGGCAATGTGTACAAGTTATATAAAAAATATATGCAATTTAACGCTATTGAATAGGCGTGTACACCAGATACTGATCGTATCCTCGTATGACTTGAATTGATTAGATATTCAAACAAGGCTGAACTATGATTCAGCACACGCGTATGACGCTTTAGAATAAAGTGGTTCAATCCGTCTACGGTCTCCAGTTAGATCACTATACACATACACGTCTGCGGAGAGCAGCGTCGGCGACGGCCCTGCGGCCTGCACGCTATACGCGGTGACAAAAACACGCGGTTACCGCTGCGCTGATACTACAATTAGCCGAGTCTACTGCCACCGGCGGCCACACAACTATTATACTTAGAAAACGAACAGAAAAGCAAATTCTCTGAAAGCACCGTTTAAACTGAAAAATCACGGACGAAGTGGGTAGTCGTTTCTCGTTGCTCGTTACGTAATAAAGTACGTAAGTTTTTCCTGTCGTGCCCTAGTCAAGAACTCTATCAACCAAGAAGCTTTCCCCTTCTTCTATTCCTTGCTTTCTGTTTTGTCCACGGCGTAGCTTAAGGTGGCGTTTCTTCGTGGACTGTACGATGCACGAAAAATATACACTGCAGTAAGTACCTACAATGCAGTAAGTTAACATTACCACATTTGTGTGGTGTGCGGCCTCGGGCGCATGCGCGGAAATAAAAACGTCTCCCACGGAGCTGATGGATCGATGAGCAGAGCTAACAGATCGCTTATTGATTCTACTGTTGTTCGTATTTTGTCGACTGTAGTAATTACACCGCTAAAAACGCGCAAGTCAATAAATATAAATCCACGTCAAGAATACGTTAATAAGCGTTTGTGTGTTTGTTCACAGGGTTTTCAGTGAGCCTACTTCTATTTATTAATTATAAGTGTACCTACACAACTATCTCAAGTGAGTTTAATTCTATTTATTAATTATAAGTGCACACAACTATCTCAAGAAGGAAGAATATTACTTACTCGTCCATACAAAAAGAGAAAATGTTTTTCCACTTCTAAATATTTTCCAATCTCAATGATTTTGTAGTACGTTATCGAGACAATGAAAAACTAGGTTTATATGTTTTCCTTTTTTCAAAATTTGCAACAATTTCATTCTTATAGCACCTCAAAAACCTATAAACCTAGAATATATTAGGTATGTTGAAGCAATGTGATTTGCTAAGATTTAGTAAATGGAAACCGTTTTCTCCCGAAATGGAAATTTCATCTAAAAAGTAACTAAGTATCTAGTCTCTTCCCATTTTTCAAACTAGACGGATTACTATTTTACAAGCTTTTATTTACTTTCACCTGTCCCGTTGTCTGCTGTAATCAAATCTTGCAAGTTAAATTTGATCCACTTCCCGGTTTCCGATTGAGTTGAAATTTTGCACGAATATGCAAATCGCGTGACAATGCAATATTATGAAGACGTGGAGCTGATCTGATGATGGAGCTGGAAGGTGGCCACAGGAACTCCGTAATAAAACCACATAAGCCCATCAAGTTTGGGCTCGTTAGAATCGTCTTCATTATTCAATCTCAATGAGTAGTTGATGACGGTATACAGAAAAGTACAGTCGGCAATAAAAGCCATTGAACCAAGAATTACATTTTTGACAGAAGTTTGTTTTTTCTTTTCTCTTCCGTAACTAGTCATTCCTACTTGGTGTGTGCTGTTTGTTTTCGACTGCAAGTGATACTGTTTCTAAGACATTTATGTAGTTACTAGCTTCCGCCCGCGACTTCGTCTGCGTGGACTCGGGATAAAAACTATCCTATATTTTAATCCAGGCTATAAACTATCTTCGTGCAAAATTTCATTCAAATCGGTTCAGCCGTTTAAGCGTGATTGAGTAACAAACATCCAAACATCCAAACATCTAAACTTTCGCATTTATAATATTAAGTAGGATTGTATGTGTATGTGGGTTTATATAGCTTGCCGTTGCCGCCGTATACATATATATATATATATGTATTTATGTAAGTGTGTAATCTTTTTTATAGTGACGTACATAATATTAACGCGTATACGTATATATATTATGTTTTTTCTGATTTCACCTACTCAATCATATATTTTTTTGCATAGTATCCACCACCCAAAGGTTGTCTAGCTGGAAGAGATCGCTTTTTAGCGATAAGAACGCCTGTTATCTACCTAAGTTTATGTTTAATTTATCTTTAACTCTCTCTTCAATTTTTCTTTTTCGACCCATAAATGCTCGTTCCAATAATATCAGGATAAAGGAATCTCAAAAGAAAACTCGAATAATCATTTATCTTTGTTGTTTGTTGGTGAGCAATAATAGTTTACTACGTACCTAGGGCGTCGAATTCATGAATTAAGGTGAGGGCCATAAATATGCGATCTGGGGCTTTACGAATTACCGCCTGTGGTGCGTACCTACACAATTTTACGTCTTCTCCTGGGTGTGAGGTGAGATTTGCCGCTGCGCCCGTGGGCAGTAAATCTCACTTAGGCGATTCTCCTACTGCACCGCGTCCCACCGCGGTGCGCGGAGCGACATATTTTACCATCGTATGCAATAATCTCAATTTATATAGAAAGCACGCCGTACCTACAACACACTGCCGACGCGGCAATGCGCGTGAATACGCGTGTAAAAAATCTGCCGCTCCGCGCACCGCGGCGGGACGCGGTGCAGTCGCCTTACCGCCCAGAGTGACGTAATAGTACATTACTTAACAAGGGCTGTAAAAGAAAGAAAGACCGAAATCGCAGGTATTTGTGACCCGAGCCGCAGGCGAGGGTTGTAAATACGCGATTGAGGGCTTTCTTTTTTAATGCCCGTGGTGAGTACACAATTTTACGTCTTCACCTGGCCACAATGCGAGTTTTAACGTACGCGCAGCGTGCGGTAAAACTCACATTATGGCCAGGTGTGAGGTAAATAATATTTGTATTGTATTGTATTGTACTTATATATACCTATTATCATTCGCGGGCCGCTAGCTGCTGCAAAGCTATTCTTTCCTTTTAAGTGTCGGTGTAAGGTACGATTTCAAATAACTATTGTAGGGCGTACAAGAACCAGCAGATCAGCTATAACAGCATACGATGGAAAAATGATTTTTGCTTGTAATAGCTTCAAAGGTAGGTATAAATTAGCGACATTTAATTTCTATAGATTTACTTTTGATCACGAAGGTCACATACACTTCTAAACAGATTGAGAGATATCTGCTTAAAGTATCTGTTGAGTATATCGAAGCTTTACTGTGAGCTTACCATTCATCCCCCTACGTTTAAGTTCCGCGCTGCGTGCGCGCGCTGGCGGCCGTAGAAGGCGCCGCGTAATTAACAGCCGCCATATTAGTCGCCCTCGGCCATCTCCACCGATCTTCGCGCGGCTTCGGAGATCCGCTAATGTTAATTGTTTGCCTGGGACGTGAGCGAGATAGCCTTTGGGAGCAGGACATACGGACAGACAGTTAAACAAACATAGATATTTACATACTCGTAGTACCTACACGAGAAATACATAGCTCCCCACGTCATCCATGAGTGCGATGGCGATACGACTCGGGCTCAAATCCACCACACGCCCCGGTCAACCCTTATGGTGAAGCCAGTGGGTCGCGTTTCTCTGCCGCTGACAGTAGGTAATACCTACATATACTATAAAAAGACAGCGCTTATAACCACACCTGAGTAGTATCAGACTTGCTTGTAGTTAATGTGGGAGGACATTATACTCACCGCACGCGGCACCGGTGTGTTACGCACGTCGCACGCGGAACAGCCCTATCTGACATCTGCTATAGTCGGCGGCTCAAAGACCAGACAATAAATCGGGAGGCTAGCTGGGTCACCGACCACCGACCCGTGCAAGGCAAGGTGGGGCACTACATCGGGCAACCTCCTCGAGTGTAGAAAAGCGCAGAAAAGGGCAACGGCATGTGGTAGCTTAGTGGATCTTTAGCGATCGCTTGCTGTGTTAGTTGTGTTACCAATAACCCGACACTGCTGTGGGCCGCAAAACTCTCCATGCGGCGTGAGGGGCAGGTAATACCATATCGGACCCATAACCCATAATAACCCTTTAAGTATGCAATGTTAAGGGAACGTTGCAATC
Organism: Epinotia bilunana; assembly: GCA_947049275.1. Classification (NCBI taxonomy): domain Eukaryota; kingdom Metazoa; phylum Arthropoda; class Insecta; order Lepidoptera; family Tortricidae; genus Epinotia; species Epinotia bilunana. The sequence continues at coordinate 429,830 of OX346263.1, forward strand.
ACCATCATGAATGGGCCCTGCGTCGTGTCGGATGACGGCTGCGACGTTTGCGGGCCTGCTGGAGTATGACGGATACTGTTCCACTGGGCCCTGCGTCGTGTCGGATGACGGCTGCGACGTTTGCGGGCCTGCTGGAGTATGACGGATACTGTTCCACTGGGCCCTGTGTCGTGTCGGATGGCGGCTGCGACGTTTGTTCGTTCCACTCACGGCTGTATAATTAAATAGAGGCACGACATTTTTGTTGACATATATGTCCCATGTTATAGGATCGGGAAGTGAAGTATTATCAAAAGAACGAACCCTTCTACTTAAACCTCGGACATTCAAGCCAAACTACATCATGGTTTGTATGATTCCGTACCCAAAGGGTCCTTTGTCCATCAGTCCGTCCGTCCGTCTGTCTATCCGTCCGTCACCAGGATCTCAGGAACCGTGATAATTAGCCATTTGAAATTTTCACATATGTATTTCTGTTGCCGCTACAACAACAAATGCTAAAAAACAGAATAAAATAAATAGTTAAGGCGATCCCATACAACAAACGTGATTTTATTGCCGTTTTTATAGATAATGGTACGGAACCCTTCGTGTGAGAGTCCGACTCGCACTTGACCGGTTTTTTAATCACAGGGCTTAATAGGTGTCTACGTCACTTTCGTCTCATTTTGAGCTCGCTTCTCCCAGGCGCCTGAGTCGATGCCAAAACATGTCATGTCAACTCGCAGGAGTTCTTAAATGTCAGCATTGGACGTTCCACTCCCACGCCACGGGTCTTTTTGCGTGTGCTGTTTGGCCTATCATTATTAGTCCAACAGGGTACTTACATTACCGTGCTACGGTTCGCCTCTGTTTAATTAAATTGAATAATGTTGGTAAAACTCGTTTAGTTAACTGGGCTTTGGATTCATACGGTACGCTGCACATTAATTGCCAACATGATTGCTATCATAATTAAATTAAAAGCTTTGTATAACACATTATTGGCTGTAATAAAGATGATTCCCACCACAGCGTGCCGCGTCCGAACCGAGCTGTTAACCGTATCGTTCCCGTCGCCTCGGAGTTTATTTGCGTGTCGGTGTGCTATTCGTTTCGCCACTACGCTATTCGTATTATCGATATTTTTATTCATGGCTACAGTAGTATTATATTTATGGTGCCAAACATATTGATTGCTGGGTGTTTTTGATTACTGTCTTTTTTATTATGAAAAATACATCGCCTGAGTATTAACGGCCATCGGTCACATCATGGTTGGTGTCGTTTTTATTCAAACTTTCTTGGTGCACTCCTGGGACGACCTGTTGAATGCAGCGCTTACTATAACTGGACACCTTGTACCTTCATTAATCTAGGGTAGGTTGTGGGTCCGGGATCCGAGACAAAAAGAAAGGCATTAAATTGGGACTATGAATTCCCGTAACCGTAACGCTGTAGGAACGTATTTGACAATCGTTGTAGACGCTAGCGGCGCGGCGCGGTGAACCGTGGGGTTTTTTGCAGCCCAGCGCAAATGCGAGTAATGTGCCAGTAACATTGTATCGGTTACTTGCCGGCGCGCTTTTTGTGCCGAGCGGGGCGAGGGGGGTCTTATTGTCGTGTTTTCTAATTGCCTTATTGATGACGCGCAGTGGAGACAGTGCGGGTAGGAGACGTAGGGCCAGCTTAAGTAACATATTTGACGTATTAGGCTTTAGCTATCTTCTAACCACCAAAGCATTTTTTTTTGTCTCCAGCATCTTTTCGGCTGTGTTTTTCTTATTTGGGTAATCGGGGCATGAGAGGACTCCTCTTTGCGGGCAGCGGGCTTTTTAGAGCAGAGAGCTACCAAAGATGACCAACAAACGATTAGCATGTACATATAAGATTAATTCTACTTTAGTTAGTAGGCAAACCTGTTGTAGAAGCAGCTTCTCGAGAAACACATGTTTTCAAGGTCTCTATTTTTTAATTTTTTAGGGGCATTGTGTCATCAAGGGAGCATGAGACGACGCCTTAGAAGGACATATTAAAAAGCTGTTATTAGCAACCGCAGCTATATTTGTTCTCGCCTTAGACCGGCTGTAGGTCCTATCTGCCCTGTGCCGGTGCGCGACACAGTTACCGCATGCTGGCTCGGTTTTTAGACGACAATAATTTACTTAATACGATTCGATCTTATCAGAACCAAGTTCATTGTCTCCCGTGTCACAGACTATTTTTGTGTCTGTGGAAAATTGCCGCCATTATCGACTTACAATACATTTACCATTCGATATTTCAGCTGACGAGACGAGCTCGGCGCACAATGATGTTTCTATTCGTAATTGACGAAAGTAGATGAAAAGAGTAATTGCGTAACTTTTCTTTAGGTACTGTATAAATTAGAAAAGTTGAAAAACCCCCGTCATTTTCATTTCAAAGTCCAATATCTCAAAAACGGCTAAACAGATTTTCATGAAACATGGCTAAGAACACTTGGGCTCACAACAACTTTCGAATAAAGAAACCGCATTCAAATCGGTCCATCCGTTTGGGGGCTACGATACCACAGACAGATACACAGATACACAGACACACAGACACGTTAAACTTATAACACCCCTCTCTTTGCGTCGGGGGTTAAAAAAACAATTAGGTAGAATAATATCATGGAATATAATGATCAGTAGGTACACGATCAGTACGATGCTCGATGACCTCAGTGAAGCTTCCGAGCGAGTTGGTCTAAGAATGAACATGAACAAGACGAAGATCATGTCAAATGCCCATGTAGCACCAACTCCCATTACAATCGGACACTTTACGCTCGAAGTTGTATACCTAGGACAGACCATCCAGTTAGGTAGGTCCAACTTCGAGAAAGAGGTCAATCGTCGAATCCGACTCGGCTGGGCAGCGTTCGGGAAGCTAATACGGCACATCTTTTCGTCCAATATTCCGCATTGTCTCAATACGAGAGTCTTTGACCAGTGGGTGTTGCCAGTGATGACATATGGCACTGAAACGTGGTCGCTTACTATGGGCCTCATAAGAAGGCTTAAAGTCACCCAAAGGGCAATGGAGAGGGCCATGTTGGGAGTTTCTCTGCGTGATCGCATCAGAAATGATGCTATCCGCAGCAGAATCAAGGTAACCGATATAGCCCTCCGAATCGCTAAACTTAAGTAGCAGTGGGCAGGCCACATAGCACGTAGAACCGACGGCCGTCAGGGCGGAAAGGTTCTCGAGTGGCGACGGAAGGCGCGGCGTAGGTAGGCCCCCCACAAGGTGGACTGAGGACCTGGTAAAGGTTGCGGGAGTCCGCTGGATGCGGGTGGCGCAGGACCGGTCACTTCGGCACTCTTTGGGGGAGGCCTATGTCTAGCAGTGGACGTCTTTCGGCTGATATGATGATGATGATGATCAGTGTAATTTTGTACAACTAGGTCCCTAAATTACAGCCACGGGTCATTATTAGATTTTGTTTAACTTTATCACTTAAAATCGATGAAAACATGATATGAAATACGTTTTTATACCAAATTATTCAAGTTTAGGTTCGTGGAGTTTGATTCCATAAGTAGAAGAAATGACCGACACACAACAATTATTAATTACTTCATTGGAAGTTTATTCAATTATGAGCCACTATGTCGATTATACAATCTACATATACCTACTGAAATATAATCGATTATGACTAGTATGTATTAATTTATGTTATCACCGCCTTATTACTGACATAGTGTAGGTACAGAGTCTTATTCACTGACAATCATAATTAAAGGGTAAAACCGTACAACTTATTACTAAACGGACATACCTAGTAATAGATTATAAATCTCCTGTAGATAAGATCTTCGTCATACAAAACTAATTTCCTGTCACTTGACATTCAAAGAAATTCGCATTCCACTCACGAGAATCTTTCGAAGCACCAATTTAAGAAGTTCTAACTGAACACCATCATCAACGCAATATCTACTTTAAGAATAGTATGTTAAAGTTAATTTTGCCTTGTACTTACTAGCAGTTACAGCTCCTTGTGGGTGTGAACGCAGTCAGCTGACCGCTCGTGACGTCACCCCCTCATCGGTTTAATACCTCGCGACTAGTTTGACAACAAGGGCGAAGCGTCATGCGCAGCGGTCAGTCGTGGCCGCTTTGTGCGGTAATGGGACGTAAGAACCGATCGGGACCACGGACGGGCTGCGGCTATTCCAAGTGACTTAAAAACGTTACCAAAGACGAGATGAAAATTTAAAAATTGGACGCCTTGTAAGTCTTTTCCTTGTCTTGACCCTTCATCAGGATTCTAAAAGCAAAGTTCCTTTGCGAAAGTATTCGAAATCGGAATAAATTTAAAAACCGGCTAAGTGTGTGTCGGGCCACGCGCAGTGTAGGGTTCCGTAGTTGCCTCTGTCTTAGTTACGATTATAGTTAAGTTATAAAAGCGTAAGGATTCTATTGGTAACTTTAAATTTTCTCTTGGACAATAAAAATATGTATATTTTTTCTAAACTTTCAAGGTTCATATCTTTTTACGATTTTAATTATGTTTTATAATTTATACTTTATTACGATAATTTGATAGTTTTACTATCCATTTAGCATCACTACGATATTAATTTGAACATGAGGCATCATGCCTATTCTATCTAGTAGTTACTAATTTTAGTAGCATATTATAAATGTTATAAAGAGCAATCACAACTAGAAGCAGGTTTACTTTTAAGTACTTAGCACAGTTTATTCAGCCCGTGGTACCTAAATTATTCTAGTACACTTTTAACATCATGAATATGGTAACTTGATTAAATATTCAAGTCACTACTCGTAAAACTAGCAATATTCGTTACTTACACGTTACTGCCCAACAACATTGTAGCCATGTTAATTATTTAACTTTTCAGCCTATCATAAAATATCGACAAGTTATAAAAGAAAAGCGCCTAAGCTCATTTATGTTAATGCGGCTAAGTGTACAAGCCCATATTTTGTAGTAAGCAATTTCACTTCAACTTTGCGGCATCCCTTTGATACCTTTAATTACCTTCCAACCCTCTCATAGCCTTTGTAATATTACAAACTAATTAGCTCTACTCGCTCCGACTAAAATATTCACTCTTAAAGCCTTAGCTATCACGGTCAAATAAGATTGCATCCCTTCGCTGCCGACGACTCCTAAATACGTCACACGTCTGTGAATCACCAACCTTTGGGCAAGGATAGACTTAACTTTTCATACGACCCGTCCACTCACCTGTCTTTCCTCAAGCCGAGGTAAACCTTTGAGGAAACTGCCATCCTTTTCACACTACAGGGAATTAAATAGGGAGAAAGGGACGGGACGAGATTTAGGTTTGAACGCATGAAAATTGTATGGGCATAGTTTGTTATACTGAAGGGTGTTTGTAAATAAAATTGAATATGCAGAGAGGATCGCGAAATCACGGTTATCTCGGCTGATGGACGCACCGGCCGCCGCGTTCCGTCTGCTACTCGCCACGGGGACCGCTATCGGAATCGCCGTCATCTTAGCTATCAACTCATCTTTACGTTAATTAGTTTGTGATAAGTAAGCATTCGGGGATTTCTTTATGGAACAGATTTGTTGGGACAAATACTACCGCTTATGTATAGTTTAGCTTTACCTATAGTTGGTAAAGTGCAAGGAGTGCAATCCTTGGAGACCTCATCAATAAAACGGTTCTCTTATTTATCGCCGAAAATTGTATGGCCCATTATCACTTCCCAACTCACGTTTCGCCGAACGTTCATTTTCCAACTTAACAAATTTATTTGTTTTATTTGCCAACTTAACAGTTACCAACTCAACATGTGGTCTGTGTTTTATAATGTCATTTTTTAAAACTCCTACTTTTATGTTGTATAATGTTTTAGTTGGCATAACATACATTTGGTTGTTTATTGTTTACCAACTGTTTTATTGAGTGTTTGTGTTGCGAACAAGTATTTCCGCTCTTTTACAAAAAAAAATAACCTCGAAGAAGAAAGCGGGAGCAAAGCTCCCGCTTTCGTCTTCTGACCTATCCGCGTTCGCGATCCGAGTCGGTTTTGCCACTAAGTCCCTACTGTTAGTGTTGCCGTTGTTCTTTGAAAAACTTGAGCGGTTCGTTTCTGTTGTTGATGTAAAATTACTTTTTATCATCCCTAGTTAGTTTGTTTTGAATTTTATGAATTTTGTAAAATCCCTGTAGTTACATTTCTATTTATAAATTTAATATTTCCAACCAAAGAATATGCTAGTATCTTTTCTTATATCTTGCCTAATGTATGATAACTGATAAGGGAACTGCTGCATCAACAACGTTATTCGTCCAAGAGTTGTTCGACCAAGTGAAAGATTTGACAAATGATGAGTCTGCCAAAAGTGTAAAGGCGTTATAATAATCCGCTTTATAATAATTCTGCGAATTAAAAAGTTGTCATATAAAATTGTGGTAATCGTTAGTTGTCAAAGTGAATCGTCGGCGAAACGTTAGTTGGCAAATGAAATTGGGCCAAAAAAAGTTCTGCGAAAAGGCAGAACACCGAATAAAAGACCCTTAACTGAACATTTAGTAAACCTCTTCCACATTAATATAACGGCTGCCTGCATGATCAGTTTACCCCGTTACTGTTAGTAGAAATATTTAGGAATGCCGATATGTGATCTATTACCAAAGTGTGAAATCTGGCTAAACTAGGTATCTAATAGCTTCACTTGTGCGACACGCTATAGGTAACCTATCTCTATTGGAAATTGTTCAACGGAAACACATCCTACTATCCGACTAATATTATAAATGCGAAAATTTGGATGTTTAGATCTTTGGATGTTTGTTACTCTATCTCGCTTAAACGGCTCAACCGATTTATATGAAACTAGCGACCGCCACGCACGGGTATACTATATCCTAGTAATATTATAAATGCGAAAGTTTAGATGTTTGGATGTTTGTTACTCAATCACGCTTAAACGGCTGAACCGATTTGAATGAAATTTACCACGAAGATTGTTTATAGCCTGGATTAAAATATAGGATAGTTTTTATCCCGGGTCCACGCAGACGAAGTCGCGGGCGGAAGCTAGTTATACATATAAAGCTTCCTCTTGAATCACTCTATCTATTAAAAAAACCGCATCGAAATCCGTTGCGTAGTTTTAAAGATCTACATACATAGGGACAAACAGCGTGAAGCGACTTTGTTTTATACTTATGTAGTGATTTTGCACGAAGATAGTTTAAAGCCTGGATTAAACTATAGGATGGTTTTTATCCCGGGATCAGAAGCTAGTTTATTGATAAAGTAAAGTCATGTGTGCTAGACCTTTTGGTATATTTTAAAAAGGTACAGCGGCTATGCTACTTCTCATAGCAATTCCAAACACACGTAATACCGCCTTCGTCGGCCGCCCGCCCTGTCGAGAGTAAATTCAATTCTCGGCGACCGCTCATTCTTCTCGTGTCCCTCATGCCGCACCCGGCCCGCTGATACAACGGATTTACAGATTTAACGTTGATTGAGATTTGGACAGGGAAGAATGGGGAATGCTGAATGACTACCTTAACTTGTCAAAGCGATGTGCAATGTTGTTATTTTGGTCCCTATTTCTCTCAATGCTCTGTTTTTAGGCTTAAACGTTTGAGTTATTTACTTTTTTTTTGATGGAGTTTCGGTTAAATATACCTTCTTGTCAATCTATAAATGACACTTGGAGACAAGCTCTTAATTCAAACAATAACACTTTGCAACCCCTACTTACAAGAGTAGTGTGCTTGGAGAGTGTAGGCCGCGCGCACACCAGTTCAAACTGTCAACAGTATTAACGCGTGGCGTTTTAACTTGCGCAAACACACGCGACACCCCCTACATCAAAAAGGACATTATGCCACAAATATATGTAATTCCACTGTCAACCCTAATGCTTAACCCATTAAGTTTAAAATGGCAGTGGTGCTCGTCTTGGTGTGATGCTCTTTTGTTCGGAGGGTAGATTGAGCGCGACACTAGGGTTGGCATTGTCTTAAGCACTCGGTGTAATGGGATGTCACAATAGAACTGCGCACTTCGTCCCCAAGGACGCCCAGTTATTAAGTGAGTGGAAGGTAAATAAATAAAACATTAAACTAAATTAATAATGAATTAATAATGTTAAAATGTTGACCTATCAAATGTATTTTACGGGTAAATAAGGAGGTGCCAGTTATGGTCTGTTCCGAGTCAAGATATCTTTACCGACCGCATTAGCCTAGTTGGTAGTGACACTGCCTAATACGAAGCAAGAGGTCCTGGGTTCGACTCCCGGTAAGGGCATTTATTTGTGTGATGAGCATGAATATTTGTTCCCGAGTCATGGAGTTTTCTATGTAAAGTATTTATATATCTATGTAAGTAACGGATTATTCATTAATATTTACAATATAAATGAAAGCTATATAGCTTAATCATAAATACAAGATAATCATCCTACTAATACTAGAAATGCGAAAGTTTTAGATGTTTGGATGTTTGTTACTCAATCACGCTTAAATGCTGTCGATAGTCAAACCCCCGTAACAGTTATTTTCATGGACATGAGTAAGGCATTCGATTTTGTGAGTCACAAGATGATGATGATGGTTATTAACAAAATTGTGTAGATATGGTATACGTGGCCCGGCTCTTGATTGGATTAGTTCTTACCTCAATGATCGAACCCAATGTGTGGAGACACTTAAGTACTGTCCTAAGTCTAAATATTTAGTGTCGTATAGATCTAAATACGGTAATAATAATTATGGCGGACCACAGGGTAGCATATTGGGACCTTTATTGTTTTTATTATATATAAATGATCTACCAAACCATCTGTCACACGAGTGTATTTTATTCGCAGACGACACCTCTATTATAATAAAATGTAATGATCTTTCCAACTATAATGATGAAATCAATATGACATTGACAAAAACAATTGAATGGTTAAATATTAATAATTTAAAAGTAAATGTTTGTAAAACTAATTATATCCAATTCCACACAAGCCGAAGTAACTCACAAAATCTTAAAATTCTGATTGAGACTAAACCCATTGAAGAAGTCCAGCATACAAGGTTCTTAGGCATAATACTCGACTGTAATCTCAGCTGGCAGAAGCAGGTGGAAAGTGTCTGTTCTAGGGTTAATAGTTTCACATACGCACTAAGAAGGATAGCGAGGACTGTCTCTACACAAGCTGCCCTCTTAGCTTATCATGGTTATGTAGACTCAACTCTTCGTTATGGATTGGTTTTGTGGGGAAACAGTACAGACAGAGACCAGGTACTCCTTACCCAAAAACGGTGTGTCAGAGCAATATTCGGGATCAACCATATGGAATCATGTCGACCATTTTTCAAAGATAATGGTATTCTTACCGTCCCTTGTATGTATATTTTAGAGGCCTCTGTATTCGTGCACATTTTTTTTTTTTTTTTTTTGAAGTACAACAATTGCGAACTAGTAAAGTGCGGGCACAATACAGACACAAACTCTATAAGCCGGCGGTACGACTTGCACTATCATCTAAAAATGCATATTGCATGTGCATAAAGATATATATAAGTTACCAGACTCGTTTAAGGGCCAGAATTTAAAAATATTAAAGGCAACTGTAAAAAAAATGGCTTACTGATAAATGTTATTATAATATTAATGAATTTCTGAATGACAATTTTGAATTCCAATTTCTGTATTGAACTATTATTTTATTTTATTTTGATATTAAAATCTGACATGTACCTATGTATTAATAAGATTTTTAAATACGTAGCTTACCTATAGTTTGTAAATGTATGGACGCCTGTTAAGGTAGGCCTTGTTGAGACTATCAGAGCTGCAAGTGTAACTGCAATTGTAACCCAATCTCCGCATGCATTTTAATAAATCATTTCATTTCATTTCATTTCATTTCATTAAACGGCTGAACCGATTTGAATGAAGTTTTGCACGAAGATAGTTTATAGCCTGGATTAAAATATAGGATAGTTTTTACCCGAGTCCACGCAGACGAAGTCGCGGGCGGAAGCTAGTAAACAATAAAAAAAAACTGGCTATAACTAAAAATGAAAGCATAAAAAGAGAAGTTATAAAAAGAAGACCGCCTCAAAGAGGTCAGACTGCGGCATGGACCCCATTACGGTGGCAGCATTGCCTCTGAATCGCAATGGAAATTCTTTGCGAGAGGTGAGCGTCAGATCTGGGGTTTCCACCACAGCAGCAAGCGCCGCAATCGTAATCCTTTAACAAGGAGGAGTAAATATTTGCGGCGCTTGTTCACTTGGGCCTGGTCGGCAGCAGCGCCGGCCTGTGAACGGGTGCCCTGGATGTAGGACTGGGCGAAGGTGTCAACGCAAGTTACATCCCACACCAGGGCTCTGCCTAGTTTCCATGGCACCAATGTAGCCCCGTCTGGACGCTTGCCATCGTCACGCGCCAAACCAACAGGTTCGAGAATTGCTGTTACGGAGGCGGTGGCAAGCGAACGACGGATCAAATCATTTAAAGTGCCATGGCGGTACAAGCGGCCGGCACTTCTATGGCAAGAAAGACCATGCCATGACATGACATTGTCTAAAATGTACTTACTGTTATTTGCGAAATAAAGTTTTTCTATTCTATTCTACCCAGCTGGTCCACGGCCTCCCACAGTTCTATGTAAGTATGTACCTATATCTTCGTCTAGTACCCATAGTACCTACAAGCTTTGCTTAGTTTTGGACTAACTTAGGTCGGTTTGTGTAAGATTTAAGCAAATATTTATTTATTATTAGTATATTTTTGTATCACGTTTTTTAACACTAAAAAAGTTTTAAATAAAATGTTTTATTTGTCACTTAGATACCTTTACGGAAGTCACACAACGCCTTAAGTCTTTCATCATTTAGATAAAAAACACTGACTACTCGTACTTGTGATAAATTTTATCATTCTAAGCTGTTTCTCCACTTGAACATAAACATCCAAGACTTGAAAACTGAAAATTACCGAAGAATATGAAAAGTGTAGCACACCCTATTTTTCTTAAAATTATTTATTTCCCGATGAAAAAACTAAACAGTATTTTTAAAGAGGTAATAGAATCGTCAGATGTTTTGATAGTCGGTAGCAGCTAAATCACTACACTTGTTTGATGTCGGGTCGCGCGAGTAGGTGTAGCAATCACGCACTAATCGAACGCGGACGTAATCCGCCGAGTGCGAACAGATTTGCTCGCGCCAAACAGAGGGTGCGCGGCCCCTACTGTCGACGCGATCGCCGGAAGAACTAAGTACAAGAGCAGAACACTTGTGTGACGAAACATAAGATGAGAAGGAGAAACCGTGGGGCTTGATTATCTACGATACGTTCAACGCAGTAAATACTAGGAAAGACTTTGTCGCAGCACAAGCTCAGCAAAAGGTAGGTATCATGGTTAGCTGAGAACAAGAACATATACATTTCACACCAAAGTACACATACGCTGTAGGTACATAAAACATACTTAGACTGAATACATTTAGCCGTTTCAAACCAAAACGTAAATTTTCCGCGCTCCATTTCAGCCAAGTTCTATATGCTCAATTCCGTCTGCTCCAGCTTCGCGAGATTCACTTCAGTTTAGGTATATCCTTAAGATCATTAAGAAAGAAAAGCTTCAAATCGGAAGTACGAATGGAGTAGTATTTGCGTGTCGATGGTAGGGGCGCTGCAACACGGCGCGAACACATCCGATTAATCGATTCCTGCACTCGTTAACCCCACCGCCGCTCGCTCGGCTCGGAAGCGAATCACCCGACACCGCCTGCAAATGAGCGCTGGCTTTTTTTCAATCAGCGGAATCGCCCACCAGATCCCTGTTATCGTTCAGCTGGATTTGCAGATCAAAATGAAGCAAACATTACCTATAGAGTGCATGTCTTTGCAGCGAACTTCTGTGCGCTTCAACTGTGATTGGATGACGTTTTAAAGGATCGTTTAAAATTGTATGATCTGATAGTTGAAACTCATGGTCCGTTTAAAAAGTCACGCAAATACCCTTCTGAACTTGCTGACCAAGTGTAAAGGTAAAAAAAACCTGTAAAAGCGAATATTTTATGATTTGAAATAAATGATGATATCAAATCAACCTAGTCCCAAACTAAGCAAATTTTGTACTGAGGTGTATGACACAATATCTAGTAATTTTGTGTAATATTCTCAAGCCTTGAAATACAATACCCTAGCATCTGGTTTACGCTCGTGTACACAATTACCATTAAAAGGCATTAACGATAAGAATCTAGAATCGTTAAACCTATGTAACCTATGAAACACAGGATATCCTAGCTCAGGCACATGTGTTATTTATCTCTAATAGTAAGCTCCTGGTCTATAGTAAAACTGATGTACTTTATGTTTTATCAATAAATTATGTTTATGTTTATGTTTATGTAAGTATCACGCACACTACGATACACAAACTGTATATAAAGCCCTGTTTCTACCTAAATAAATGTTCATTATATCACCGAGTTTCGTTCTATTATTTACTCCTCTACGTACTACATCTCAGTACTATGGGTAGGTACCTAACGATTAGATAACGATATTCATAATTATATTGATAAATAAATACTTCAATACATAGAAAACATCCATGATTCAGGAACAAAACATTCGAGCACGAGCATTTCTTCTTGAGTCTAGGATGTTTTCTAAGAAGTGAGTATGACATGTATTTCGGCGTCTAATGCCTCGAATTTGAGTCAATTTGTGTACGATTATCCATGTGAGATCTATAGACATGAAATGTTTGCGCGATTCCATCATCAAAGTCATTGAAATGGGTGCATATCGGCGCGCCGCCTGCGGCCGCGATACTGGCTGATCGACTGTGTGTGTTCGCGCCTGGCGCTGGCGCCGTGGTGCAGGCCACGGGAGAATAGCGGGGTCACCACCCTGCATGCACATTTATTGTATTATTTACTGGCAGTAGCGAAGCGCCCACACAAGCTGATTCCCACCGGCATGCCTAAAATTTATTTTTAGGCAAGCTTATAGTTATATACCTACTCTAAACTGTTTCATAACTTTTTTTGTTCAGGGTTGCCCATCGAAAATTTTCACACGCCGCGACTGTTGCTGGTGACATAATAAACATATTGAAATATAAAATAGATTAAAAAGCCCGAGTCGACCTCAAATAGATATTTACTCTCTACCTATGTGACACTTGGCAAGAAATGGGACCAAGAATCGTTAAGAGACTATCAAATCAAATCAAAGATTTCGGACAACTTGATCCATATTTTTTTAGAAATTACAGTAATAACTTATGCCTACGGTTAGTATTTTTAAAATTAAACGGGTCGCCGCGTATCCATTAATGTGCTAATTCGAGGTCCTGCTCCTCACTGTGTCGTCCTCCAAGATCCCTCGTGAACCGACCGGTCCGTGAACCGCTAGGTCCCGCCGCGCGCGCCGGCCGCAGCCTGTCACCGCCAAGAATTGCACAGTGATTAATGCCCGCGACGCGCGCGCACCTGACTCGCTTAATTGCACCTTCATAAAGCTCATTGTGCTCTGATTGAAGCTTTCATTTACAAGCTTTTGTTGGGAAAGCTCATTACGAGTGTGAACTCGGAATTGTTGATTTGATTGGACTTCGATTTGTTTTGTGCGAAGATAATCCAATTCGAAGATACAATAATCTCACACACGGTCTTGAGAACCCTTCAAATATCTCTGTCACTTTCAACTACCGTTACTTAATTACTACATATAGACTAATTTCTTCAAAAAGTGACGTATTAGAAGATAATAAAAAAACAAATCGAACATTATTGTGTTCTACAAGTTAGACCTCACGAGCATGTTGTAATTTCAGAGAAAGAAAGAAAGAAAACATTTATTCAAACAAAAAAGACAAACTGTGGACACATACGCACACACACATTTGCCACGAAATGGTCACAACTCAGCGTAATGCTAATGCTGGTAATGCCAGCGCTGGTCTTCCATTGTGGCCATTTGGTGAGGTACGGAACAATGACGTCACCGATCACACACAGGACAATTTGCGAAATACAAAAACATTAAAATAACGAAGAACACAAACTCATTAAAAACAAAAATCAATACATAAAAACATAAAAAGACAACTATAAATTACAATAAAATGAACGTGTAGCTGCCACATAATTTTAAAAAGAAAAAGAAAAAGGGTACTAAAACTATGGCTTATCTATGGTAAATTTGACATTACGTAACTACCACAGGTAACAACTAACGCGTTTTGATGCAAAACATTCTGTGAAAACAAGTAAACAAGTTGACCATTAAAACTAAAACTATACTATGAGACGTATACTACTGCTAAACCAGTTACTAAATAACATAGAGTAATATTCGAAAAAAGTAAACAAAGAACAATACTCACTACCATGTTCTTTGCAATTCCTTTATCGTCCCCGTATATTTGACCAAAAAAAATATTTTCAAATAATATATGATCCTTACCCAATTGTAATATGGGGATAGATTAATACATATATATATCTCTATATCTCTATATCTCTATATACTTTACTAGCTGCTCCGTGCGCGTATTACAGCTAGATAACCATAGAAACTGCAAAATAATAGCATGTCTATCCTGAAAGTTTATTCTATTCTACCAGTGAAACTTTTTTTAAATTGGATGTGCACCTACCTAGTTCCGGAGATTACTCCCTGCCTGCAGACTTACAAAACAAAAGCCTCACAGGTAATAAATGACTACGAGGAATTATATAAGCTCCAAATAAACAACGACAGTAAGTAACTTACCAATTACTAAGCAATCATTCCTATTTCAAATGTTGATCTTTCTATCTCATGTTTTACCTTTAAAACAGGCGTTATCATTAACGCTTCAAATACTTATTCAATCATTAATTCTCCAAGCAAGCCGTCGTTAATACTGAGGCGTTTTATGATCCAAAGCGCGGTGAACGGGCCCGAGGACTTAACCTTTTTTCCGCCGTTGAGCGACATTCGATAGCCCTTGTTAGTCATTCAGATGTGAGACTACCACGCTGGTTTGCTTATTCGTTTAAATAACAATCCGGAACATCAAGTTCAATAATTAAATAAAATACAATTGGTACGGTGTAGGTACTTACATAGAAAGTATTTTCTAAATGTATAACCTCAAAGACGTTTAAGACAAATTCTAGACTAATAACAGATGTTACTATTAAGTATTCAATCTTTATCTTTGACATGTTGAATATGAAATGATGATGTTCATGTCGCAATCTCGCAATTAACATATTGACGATACAACAGTAGATAGCTGCGAAATACCCCCAGAGTAGCCTTATCATTAACAAAGACTGAATATAAGGAACAGCTCTGTAATATACTTACATATTGACGATACAACAGTAGATGGCTGTGAAAAACCCCCAGGGTAGCTTTATCATTAAAAAAGACTGAATATAAGGAACAGCGCTGTAATATACCTACATATTGACGATACAACAGTAGATAGCTGTGAAATACCCCCAGAGTAGCCTTATCATTAACAAAGACTGAATATAAGGAACAGCGCTGTAATATACCTACATATTGACGATACAACAGTAGATAGCTGTGAAATACCCCCAGGGTAGCTTTATCATTAAAAAAGACTGAATATAAGGAACAGCGCTGTAATATACCTACATATTGACGATACAACAGTAGATAGCTGTGAAATACCCCCAGAGTAGCCTTATCATTAACAAAGACTGAATATAAGGAACAGCGCTGTAATATACCTACATATTGACGATACAACAGTAGATAGCTGTGAAATACCCCCAGGGTAGCTTAATCATTAAAAAAGACTGAATATAAGGAACAGCGCTGTAATATGCAATTCCGTAACCGTCATGTACCTGGCTGGAATTTAAACCTACCATGCACTTGATAATACAGCAGATTCCGGAGACATTTCTTCGACTGGCCGACTTGTTATCCAAGTTTGCTCATAGTTTTACTTATACCTCATTCATTCATTCATATCAGCCGAAAGACGTCCACTGCTGGACATAGGCCTCCCCCAAAGAGTGCCACAATGACCGGTCCTGCGCCACCCGCATCCAACTTATACCTATTACTGTGAGAATATTAGCCATGAATACCTTGAATATGACATTTTTAAAGTTAAATTCATGTAACGAAGTTCGTCAGTTACTTTCCAAATCGTCCCAAACGGCCAGCGGTTTACAAATCGAAGGCACTCAGCACAACCCCTCTCGCTATTACTACCGATGGCTCTAAACGAATCAACACTCGTACTAATTATTTTATTTATTTGCCCGCCCTTTGTTTTGAGTGAACTCAAAAGCCCGGATCGGTTGTCTCCGCTCATTCATCGAGTGAATGGTTCAAATGAACGAACGGAACGCGATAGCCAGCTAATGTGTGCAGATATTCGTACTTAGTGTAACCCGACACGCCTGTAAAAATAACGCTGGGGATTATAATAAATACGCGGTTTACAATACA
Source organism: Epinotia bilunana (assembly GCA_947049275.1). Classification (NCBI taxonomy): domain Eukaryota; kingdom Metazoa; phylum Arthropoda; class Insecta; order Lepidoptera; family Tortricidae; genus Epinotia; species Epinotia bilunana. Next base: position 446,315 of record OX346263.1, read on the forward strand.
CCTTTTTGATTAATTAAGAAATGCGATCGCTCCATTGAGTCGAAGGAGCGTTGTGCTGAATGCTCAGAATGCTCACTTGTTTACAGGTAGCTGCACTCTCCATAATGCCTCGATTACTCCTCCTTTATTTTGCTCACTGCTTTAAATCAACCCTGACCTGTAACCTGAGAACTTGCCAATTCTCAGTCCTTTGTGGTTTTACAGAAAACATTTAAAAAATATATATTATATGTACTTAGGTACGTGTCAACAATTTTACTAAATATTATAGGTAATATGTATTGGATCGAAGAAGATTAGAGGAATGTAAATGTTTATAAAAACATCAGAAACTGCGTTCTATAAGAATCTGACCAAAATCTCGGATAATATGAGCATTACCTACAGTTGTTATACTGAATCATTTTAAATAACTTTTTCGTTTTTTCCCGTTGGATTGGTCTGTCAAAATCATAAAGAAGAAGCTGACAAGAAATATTATCCTCGTCACCACAATGCCTTTGGCCGGCCATCTAAAGAAAACAGTTGAAGGTTAATCATAAACTAATTCCGCGCAAGCCATCGGTCAGCCGTGTTTGTCAGGCACACACCTTCCTTCGCACGCCTAATAAGCCTCCTACAGCTTAGGAAAACACTACACTACCAAACTACCAGGGGAAATGCGAGGGAAAACAGCCCTAAATTGTGAAGGTATTAAGGTTAGAATGGCTTGCGTGATTAGTGATGGAATTGGAGTGTGTTGTTTCGGCGTCAAATCGGAATAATGCGTCAGTGTCGGCGGGAGATTGTCGCTGTTTTTCTTGTTAATTGGAAGGAGTCGGAGGGAGTTGTCGCGTGCGGCTGAGCCGCATTGTTCCGGCAGATTGGCTGTTTGCGGGGGTATTCAGTAGGTGTGGGATCGATGCATGTGGCAGAATCCTGTATGGCCTAATTAATAATCGGATATACGGACTATTATCTCTTAAGGTTATGGAAAGCCCTTAGGATTACTCGAACGTTTTAGACTCACCCAAAATAAGAATAAAAAACCTTTTATGTTCATGTTAATAATAGGTTATTTACTTCCTTGCAAAGATTAACATTGGATTTGATACTTAAGGTTTTTTTTAAAGAATTTATTATTAGTACAGATGTCTCTTTGTGTGAGGGTATCTTTCAATCAACAATAATAACTAACAATCAACTCTCTGTACAACCACGCGTATATAGACAGACACACAATTAGCTTCTTACTACTTACTCTCTGATTACTAGTTACACGTCTAACTTTAGAACTTTAACTTTTAAACTTCAACGCACAAGTTTTACCTTCGTACTTGACTTCTATTTCATCAGTCGCCTGACATAAACTTTCAAAAATCGAATTTAAGTATTAGGCATATCTGCTTACTTAATTAAAGCCGACGCCGGTCGGCCCCGGCCCCCGCCCCCCGGAACCCGGACCCCCGGCCCCCGGAACCCGGACCCCCGGCCCCCGGAACCCGGACTTCGGTGCCAACCCGTTGCCAACGAGGTGCCAATAAATCATCCCCGCCCTGATTTAATATTGTCGTGAGGATAAAAACGCGCGTTAACGCTCACTGAGCAACTGCCGCTGCCGTCGAGAGCCTCCGACTGACGCAGAGCCGACACACATTGTAGCTAAAGGAGATTTATGGAGCTGAGTTTGTTAAAATTGGAAAGATTGAGAAGCGGAACTGTTAGCTTTTCCGTGTAGAATCCATTAGGTTAGTTTAGGTGCGTTTTACTAATCATGAAAATTCAACATGTCATGGGAACATTTTTAAGTAGTTCTACAATATAATTCATACGATGCTTTCATTATAGTTTTGACCACACATGTATTCTGTGTGTCTGTATGTGGCATTACAATGCTGCGTTTGTGTGCTACAGCACACAAACGGATAAACGTGTTGTGAGTGCGGTTTTGCCATCAAAAGTCTTGTCCGTACAGATGGTTCTTATAGCTGTTCGTTCTATCGGGGATGTTACCTAAATACATTTTTCATCGTTTTACACATTGTATTATACATACTTGGTAATAGTTTACATAAACTCACTACACCCACTACAACGTGAATGCCCGCCTCTGTCCCCGCTGATCTCTGTCTCCGTGTTTCGATTCTGATGACCTTTTTTGCCCCAGTCCGGCGCTTTTGCCACCTGCCGGAGTTCCATCAATAACACTTAGCGGCGGTCGGTGGTCCCGCCGGTCATTAAGCCTATTGATACATTAACATACTTTTAATGATCTGTTAGGAAGCGCTTCCGAATCCTATCAGCTGTTTTGCAATCACTAAAAAAACTGTCATTAAGTTTCGTTTTCATCATTTCATTTCATTTCATTTATTCCTTGATAAAACGTAGACATTACATGTAAATACATGTAATTTTTTGTCAAGATCTTAAATAACATTTATACATAATATTACAACATTTAGTTAATTGTATGTCTTAGTTTACAATACGGTATAATTATGGTTAGTTAGTACATTTGTTATTTGTCAATGTTTCCGGAAGAAATACATTTTAAACTACCTTATAGTATCAGTAGGTTGGGCAGCGAGCCAGTTGAAAAGTTGTTTGGCTGTCAGTGTACATACCTATTTAATTCATAAATTCGTTTATGGAATAGCATTCATCGGATGCTAGTTTAATTTTAAGTCTATTAACAAAACACCTCATACTCGGCGCGCTTTTAACATCTTGGGGCAACTTGTTGTAAATCTTGGTTCCTATCGAGTGAAGACATTTTTTGGCCTTTGCGAGACGTGTGGCGGGTGGGCGCAGATCACCGTGTCGCCAGCACGTCTAGCACACGACGGCCGCGACATACTCTTGATTTTTATCGCACTATACCTCTTCTTCTAAGTGTTCTAATAAGAGAGAGTCGGATAGTGCGAGAAAAATCGAGAGAGCTCGCGCGCCGTCGCGTGCTAGCCGTGCTGGTGTTATAATTGTGTGAGTCGCCGCGTGTCGGGAACGGTTCAAGGTTACCTCTCACGTACTTGGCTACTTCAAGGACATACAAGCTTGGGAGGGTGAGAATTTTGGTTTCCTTGAACAGTCCACGAGCAGGATGATCCCACGAGACTCCACATATGCAACGAATGGCTCGCTTTTGAAGTCTGAATAGCCTCTCTCGATTGGCTGCGCTTGCCCATAAATCGATTCCATAAGTTAGGAGAATGCGATAGCGATAGATAGCCAACAGCTGCCAAATAGCTGTTCACTGTAACTTTAAGTGTAAAACACATCGAGACACAAATGTTGTGTCACAGAACTGTTGAATTAAAAGTGATGATACAAATAAAATTGTTCTAGTGTAAATAGTGTACATTATAATTTAATGTTAATAGAAAAACTCTGTGGCGGGCTGTGTCTACCTTAAGACAGGTCTCTGTAAGGTACGACGACAAGCGAAGCGAGGAGCAGTGTTAGGTGTACTGCCACCCTACGCGCCAGCCGAGCGAGGGAAGACACATTACACTCCTCCTCGCTTCGCTCGTCGTCGTACCTACACCGACCTGCCTTAGTCTGTCTGAAATTACTATGAACTAAGTAATCAAAAATAATAAGTACTTAAAGAAATAAATAAATAAATAAATAAAGAAGACATTATTCACTACACAAAAGACACACAGAGACAAAGGGAGTACAGATACAATACAATTGACACATAATGTGTCACCACCATACCACCACAAGTAACCTAGCAACCACCTTAACTTCTAGAACAAGCAATGTATGGCGAATTGTCAGTGTCAGGTGACAATTGTCAAGTTGGTGAAATAGGTGCCAGACCAGCTTTTATTTAATATTTAAAATGTCATTATATATTACAGTTGGTATACGCAATGCATAATGAACTTTTCAACACAATTGCTCGTAACGTACCTCTTATTGTGTCGCTTTTAGGCTCATAATCCTGGATATTAAACACGCGTGTTTAATAACATTAGGATACTTGTGTGTTATGGTTATATCCCGATTAAGTCACGTTGGCACCTTGCAGCAAGATGTATGCATGCACACGGTGCATTCTTAAACTAACCGGGTTGTACAGAATGTACAGCTTTTTTTTTAATTCTCGGCAAATGGATTCTTACCCGACTAAACAAATTAAATCCTTTTTGTTAATTAATTGACTATTTCTTTTTGGATATGATATAGAAACGGTTAATTTAGTAAAACTATTCACTTTTGATAACATTTTGCATGAATTAATAAAGGTAACATTTTAAAACGAAATTATTTATTTTATTTTGTATTGGCTGTTTAAAGATTTCATCTAATGCGCGCGCACTGCGCAAACTTCACAAAAAAAAATGGATGCGCGCCATTATAGGTTATTTCACAGATATTTGTAAACATTGTAATTGCGTGTTGTGTAATTAACAAAAATGTTGATTCGTGGTGACTAGAAAAGTGATAAAAAGAATGGACGCCACTAGAAATTCTTGACGATGTATACAACATGTGAGTAAAAACCTGTTCACATCAATAAGTAAAGAAAATAACTTGACAGGCCTATCAAATTTTCATCTTATGAAAAGGATTTTTTCCTCGCAAAATGTGTTGAAAAACGTCGTATGAAACGCGTGAGCTTTGATAATTAAAATCCTCGGCTCTCTTATCACGCTCACCTGCGGCTCGCGTGATAATTCCGCCTCTGATGTATATCAACATACCTCACTTGTATCACAGTGTACTAATATATATGAATATATATGAGCTTAATATGAGGTAGGTAGTAAATAGCTTGTGGTTTTTTCAAAGAGAATTACTCCAATGCAAAAAAATACCTCCTCCCATAGGCAAATGGAACACGCTCCCGAAAAGCCGCCATAAAATAATTTTAAAATTTTTACCAGTGGTATGCAAGTAGAACATAATGATATTATTTTCTACTGTAATTTCTTTTCTTATGTAAATAATATTAGTTTAGTTATTTTGATGGTTCGACGTTTTACTTTTCGATTCGCCATTTCAATGGTCGTTATATTGTCTTTCGAAATTTTTATATATCGCCTGCATAATTGTTGATATTCTGTACTTTAGATATTTTAATTGTTCGGCATTTGTATTTCAGACCAATTAGACGTCGATATAATAACATTCGATATTTTGATCGTTCTATATTTTGATTTTCGATATTTTGTACTTCGATGTTTTCACTGTAGATATTTCAATGTTCGATCTTCAAACACGTACCTTATACCCCACACGCGTTGCCCGTCGCCGACGCACGACGGTTCTCGTTTATTATTGGCTGGCGATTGTGTACTCGTACACAGTCAAGGTCAGTACAAGAACAACTCTACATAATCAGTTGTATATCTATATATAGGATAGTTGTATAGTGCCGAAGCATCTTTAAAGTTCGATGCCAAGGGGATTGCCTATTTTGATATCCTTATACACTGAGAACATGAAAAAATAAGCCATATCAGCTCCGGCTTGCCTAATTAAGGCAACAACTAAGCCTAAGATAACTCAAGCATACATATACATGTAGAGTCAAGTGTAAAGCGTCAACGCTATCTCGCTTTCGTCCAGGAAAATGAGCAACACCCGTTGGCTTTTCTGGGTTATTCGTACAATTGGTGATAGCTTTACACTTACAACCATAAACAAATGATTCGCGGATACGATCAAGAGGGCTGAAACATACAGTCTGTCTTTGGCGAGTATGCCACCCTTTCCAGGATTGGCAAAAAGAAAGGCCGGAGCTAACGCATGAATAAATTACGTTTAGAACATGACTAAATATAATGGCTCGTAATTCTACATCATGTAGGGTACATCATGTAGGGTAGGGTATTTTGCAATCGACATTCCTGTTGACTCGATATTTATTATGTAAATAATAATATTTTCCATATTGAGGCAGTCTAAAGTATTAACTTTAGACGTGTTAAACTATGGCATTATGAACTTTCGATGTTTTAAATTCGATATTCTCATTTTCGAAATGGTTATTTCAATATTTTAATCGGTCGGTAAATTAAACTTTCGGTATGTTGAAATACGACCATTCAACCGTTCTATATTTAGATTTTCTATATTTGTACTATTTCAGCCGGTCACAGTACTCTTTGTACTGTGACCGGCTGAAATAGCAAGACACGTTCGTACGTTTCCGTGAAAATACGATGGGAAATGATTATTCACTACCTCTGTACTTGATGTTTTCACTGTCGATGTATCAATTTTCGATCTTCATATACGTACCCGACGCGTGACGTCCACCGCATTCCCCGGGAAATGAGTGCAATGCAAAACTTCTCATTAACAACAAATTATTTACAATTACAATTTACGCGTTTGTCTAAAATTAGTTTACGTTGACAGTTGTGCAAGGTGCAGATCTGGAAACAATGATCTCCCGCAATCAACTTGTCTTGGCGATGGCGAATAAGTAATTACTGCAGCTAATGCGCCGATGATTAGACATTATTCACACGCCCACAGATATAACAGGCAACACAAAAAGTAACAGGTGAAGCTAAAAAATGGGGCGTAAAAGGTTTCTAAACATTTAATGAAATGTTATAATTATCCTTGTATGCCCGCACTGTGATCGAACGGACTTAAAGTATTCCATTTAAAAGTCTCCTTGTCTAATTGAAACTAAATAGAACTCACGTGGTCGCGTGTATATTTCGCAGACATATTGTATAATTCGCCGTCTTACATTACAGCTAGCTGTTTCACAAAACAGCGCTGTTTTGTAATACGGCGGGTTGACGATCAGGCGGATTGAATACTGCTGAGTGAAAATGAATAAAATCCTCTGAAACTCGTGCTTTTGTCCATGGCTTATTTACTGTTCCACATTGAGATTTATTCAGAAATTGTTTGCACTATTTACACACATGCCTATTTATACGTTTTCTTTGTTAGAATAATTGTTCATTTTAGTGACGAACTTTCTGTATTCGACGCCATTGTTGTTGTTACGAGTATGTCACTTCTGTCAGATAGCGCCGCGAGAATTACCCCTCAAAGTGCCCCCTTTATTGGGGTCTACACCTTTTTGACTTTATTTATGTAATTAGGCCATCTATACCAAATTTCAGCTTCCTATGTCAAACGGTCTTCGAGAACACTGGCTGTGACAGACGGACAGCCTCCGAGTGATCGCATAAGTGTTCCGTTTGACCAATTTTGGTACGGAACACTAAAAATGGGAACTAAAAATTTCCAAAGCGGCGGCTAGTGACCCGCTGTATGACATTACCGCTAGGCGTATTTCAAAACGATTAGCGCCGAACACATTCCAGCGGATATTCAATTCGCCTGATCGTCTACCCGCAAAGCAGTGCTGTTTTGTGAAACAGCACTGTTATGAAAAACGGCGGATTATACTATTTCACTGCAACATATACCTACAAGACTTGGTTCTAGTATTAGCTCGTGGCATGCTCACTTTCGTCAGAAACGATATAGGCTTGCGAACTTTTGACTTTCAAGTTGTCCACTCACTTGACAAAAGCCTAATGAGGTCTAGATTCACCTCAAAAACTAGGACCTTAGTACACCAATTCTTTTAGGATTATGTAGTTAACAGACCCCGGATTCTTTCAGGACGCATCCTGATAACAGAAAGAGACGCAAAAGTATTGCAGGTATTTAACAGCGTCTGACGTACACCGCAGATCACAGAGACACTGCGGACGAGTTTCATCAGTTGATTACGACGGTCGCAGCACATTAAATATGAAGATGGCCGCCGATTCATCAATCCGCGCCGGCGCGGGAATGCGACGGCCATGTATCAAATTTGATACAGCGTCGTTACACGCTGCGGTAAAAACTGTGAACTTGACGGATTTCGGGCGGATGGCCTTAGTCACAGGATACGGCGTAAACACGCAGATTAAATTCCATAGGTATATGTAGTACCATTTTATTTATTGATTTATTAGGCACACAAAACAGATAACATTCATCACATAGACTGTAGATAATAAACTTTATAAAAAACTAGGAATGCCACCCAAAACATGTATACATGCGCAGCAGCATGATTACAAGTAACAATAAGCGAAATCTATCCTAAAAGTACATTAGATTGTAACATAACAATACGTTTAAGCATAAAAACTAGTTTATGAGTATATAGTATTAAAAAAACCACCATCACACCTACGAGATCTGCCGCTTTGACTCTTGAAATAGTTAATTGGCATCAACCTTTTTAAACGCCGCTCTTTAGCTAAGTACGCGGAATTATACTGGATCCATGACGTAATTAAATTACGATTTTTTCACATGTATTGTTTCAAGATACTTTTCCGACACGAGAACGTTTTTTCCCAGTCCGTGTCCACATCTCCGTCTCCGTCGCTGTCCCGCCGTCGCTCGCGCCGCCCGCAATGATCGTTTGGGCGAGCGTTTAGCCCGCGGTCGCCGGTCACGCCGCGCCACCGCTCCATTACCGCCGCCACATTATCTTCTGCTCCACTTCTTTTTATTATTACATGTACACCGTCACATCAATCAACCACGGACTTACATGGACGATGTAAATTCTCATCTAAACAGAACGGCACAGATGGCTTAAGCTGAAATTGTTTTTTAGCTTACCATTCGTTTAGTCCCCGCGAAGATCGTCCATAGACCACCCACTAGTTAAGTAGTGCATATTTTAACCCTTACAATGGCAAAAGTAGTGTACCTACTGCGGGTATGACTGCCAACGTCATACCCGCAGTAGATCAGCTGCACCAAGAATAACTATAGACCATTTTTGAAGTCAAAACGAAATGACAGGGTATGTGTAATCTTCCGAAGAGGTAAGCAGAAATTCTAGTACAAGACAAGTACAGTCGAGGTCAAAGATACGTTTACACGTTTGCACCTTATTACAAGGCAATAAGGTGCAAAAGTGTAAACATATCTTTGACCTCGACTGTACTAACTTTTCTGTAGGTAGGTGCATACCTATGTATGCCTATTACCTACGTTGCCCACCACATTTTCCTATAAGTAAATATGAAAGTCGAATATACGAAACTTAATGTCCGCCGTTTTCGGTGTTCGGACGTTGCTTGTAGCTCCCTCCGAGCTCCGAGCTCCAACGTCGCCGTCGCCGTCGCCGTCGTACCTACAGCTACACGATGACGCACGCCGGTAATGACTTCTAAATGTTTCCCGATGATCCCACGACCCCGATTACGCCCGGGTAATCTTTGCTAGGTGTCTTGTTCCATTCCCATATTAAATCTATACGAGTAGTTACGTGGACCCACAAACATGTTGCGCATGAAAAATTTTGAGTATTTGAAACGAACAAACTTAAAAGCTCTGACGAAATTTCGTCAACAGTATCATGTTCGTTGGCCGGCCGTGCAATGTAGTGTAGGTACCTACTTAAGGTATACGAGCCAATGTTTGAGACCCCTATTTCAATAATTAACACCCTGCTTTTTGTCACCTTTATTGCTGTATGAATTAAGGTGGTGCCAAGATAAAGGAAAAGTAGTGGTAAAATTGATGGTGCCAAGTATTGGGGCAGTGTCAAGCACAGAGATATTTGAAATGCTTGTATTTTCTTGCTATTCTTGTAATCTATAGAAATACTTTATTGTTCCCATCAATCTTTGAAATCCTCAGACTAACAAAATGGTATTTCGGTTTCCTATCAGTTTTACTTCTATCTGAATTAAATAGACCCAGATATTTCGGTGCTAAATCTTCGTTCAAGTTTCCGTCGTCCATGGAAATTACAATTATAACTACAGAAAGAGCGATTATACATGTACCGCCTTCAGAAATGCAACTCTAGTGTCCCTTAAAATTTCGCGAGAATCGGTTGAGAAATGCAACCGGTAGGGAACAGCCGGACAGCCGGACATGCGAAAGAATGTTGGCCCACGCTGAAACGGACAACTTCGTTCACTCGGCTCGCTCGTCCACTCGGCTCGCTCGTTCATCAAGCAGTAAGGGAGGCATTCCTAGCCTCAGCCGGACTCCTGACACCCAAGAAAAGTGACCAACACCGTTTAATCTATGATTCGGCGAGTAATGGTCACCGATATTCATCACCATCAATAACGCTTACCTCACTAATTAACACGAAATACCATTTAAACTGTCTACATCTGAGACCTTAACCCCTTGAGTTAGGGCATATTTTAGCTTGCGGTAAGGTCCTCATTTTTGTGGTTTTTCTGCGTGTGAGCGGTCTCACGGCCATGTTTATGTTTATTGCTCAATTTAGCTCCTAACGTGATAATTATAGTTATTAGCGGTTGATTTAGAGTAAACAGTTGTTGTGATCTGGTTATCTTGTGAGGCAAGGATTTAGACTTTAGAGGCATCTTGGTTATAAATTTTATAACATTGAGGGAAAAAATCGTAAGATTATCCGTAGGTGTCTATGTAGAAACCCGAAGAGATGAGAAAAGTTTAGTGGGATTATAATGAAAAATTTGAAATAATTGATTCGAATTTCGAATTAGTGAAATGTGTAAACGAATAGTTAACTAGCAAAACTACTTAATTGGTAACGTGTTAATTAGGTACATATTCGCCCGACAGAATATGAATTCGAAAATTCCTCAAATCGTCCTAGGCTTAATTCTTCTCCATCAGATATATTTTGATACATCCTACGGCTTTTGTTGTTTAGTCGTTAAATCTAATTATCTACTAATCACCCTCCGGGCACAGCAGCTTGTTGCAATCCGAAACCGGAAATAATTGCACATCATTATACAATCGCAATAAGCTCTTGTCAAATAGAGGCCCGGGAAGGGTTTAATTGCTTGATCCGGAAAATGTTTACTAGCACGCACTTGAGGGTAGTTGTCTCCCACGCGTCACCAATCAGTGACAGAAGACGTTTAAATGTTCTCGTTCTATTGTATACAGGGTGGTTCCCGGAGTCGCAGTCAAGTCATGATGTACGGATTAATACATGAACTAATCAAAAGTGACCACGAGGTGTTAACGTTTATTGATAGATATAATATTAAAATTATTAAACTAGTACTAGTTATTTAGTTCTGCATTAAAAAAGCGATCCATTAGAATAGTGTTCAGGATCTCCCTGTACAGCTACATGCGCAAAGGCAGCTTAATAAAGCCGATGGTTAATTATTCCAGCGGCGGCGCGTCAAAGGGACTCCGGTTACCTATTTGGGCGCGGACCGTGCGCAAGCGCAAGCATGTGCGTAATGACTTTATTGACGGAATAAGGATGGCCGCAAGGCTGATTAGGTGTAGTGTCACTACCGAAGGACTTGCCCACTTAGCTGGGATGGAATATTACCTGCTTGCCTTGTCGATCTGGTATTTATTGTCACACGGCAGTTAACTATTACATAATAGGTACCTGGGTTTCCAAATATAGAGTCCCTACGCATTACGATTTGCACCGAAAGAATCTGTAATTGTAAGTACGAATCCCTCCTTTTATTGGCATTTTCTATGTCATTTCTAGTTACTAGAGGTGACAATTCGGCTACTGTTACATTATTAAATTTTTGTCTAAAATTACAATAAATAATTAAGGTCAATAAAATATAAACATGAACCAATTGTTACAGCGATAAGATATAGACTGTAGGTGCCACTTTGACAACATTACGTTTGTCCTCATCACCGCACTACGTGGCACGCGAACAGCTGTTACATGTACATTTCAGTATGAAAATATGCAAAATACTTAAACGCTTAATTTTGATAATGATCTAATTGAAACCATTGCAGCCTGCTGCCTAGCGGAGCTGCGACCCATGGCCCATGCCAGGCCGAGCGTTTCACTATTTTTTTTTAATAGGTAGCTACTTAATTAGTGTTAGTCCCAGCTACAGGTGCTTCATAATTAGAGCTACTAAATGCACCGTAATATCTTAGTTACGAACTTATTCTATTCGAAAACTTATTGCATTGTTCCACAATTGAATCATGTCAGTTGTTACTGTTGTTACCAACGTCATGTGTCGCGAATAGTCACTTCGCGATGATTTCACTTCTTTGTGGTTGTTCGGAGTGTCGCGAATTGTGACAGTGGATGATATCGCGATGTCTTTAACTCATGGTCGGAGAGTGTAAGATCGCCTTAAGAGATTAAGGTTATTTAACCTGGCAAGGTAGTGGTAAGTGTCCAAGCAGTTAGAAAAAACCATTCCGTTGGATTGGAAGTGCAGAGAGGAATACCGGCTATTTAAAGTGTTTTATCATCGAGGTCTAGGGGACTGCGCAGAGGATCCTGCTAAGTGTCTTAGTTTCTTAGTACTATATGAGTTATTAGTTCCGCTATAATTATGAGCTATAATCTATAATATGCATATATTATTCAAGATGGTTCCCAAGAGTAGTATTTCATGATTCCACTGTAATGTAATGTTTTTTCAATTCCATGTATATATCTGTGATTACTTCAGATAATTGCGTTGTTGCTAATGTTAGATTCTTCATATAACTTATATCTTCTAATCTAGCTTCATGAAGTTTATTGATTTCTTCTACCAACGCATCGTATTTGACATCAGGTATTGCTCCTACAATGCTGGCGATTTCATAAGCTAAAACGCCAGCACTTGCGTCATAAGACGTGTACTTCATTGTTTTCCAAAACCTTCCATATCGTGTCAACTTTCCTCCTACTCTAGCGATCGGACGCACAGCTCGGAGCAGCGTTAATATTGCTCTGAAGATCTGTGTTTTCCCCCGACGGTGCTTCACTTGTAGGCTAGGGGAAGTCGCTTCTGAAATCGGAATAACGCTACCAGACCCCCTAGCACACTAAGTTTTATGTCAGACATAAAGCATTCGTCCCTTTCTGGCAAATATGCGAGTGCGAGAGGGACGAATGCTTTATGTCCGACATAAAACTTAGCGTGCTAGGGGGTCAGTAGCCTGAGCACGAGTGTAGACTCAGCGTGGTAGCACATAGACCTAATGAGTGTATATCATTGACAATGTACTCCCTAAGAGAATACGACACTTAAAAACAATGAAATGAGGTAACAATGACAAGAGTACTTATACATAACGACTGATTGATACCAGTATGACAGAGTTAAGACTGTTGGTATGTAGATAAGACAATGAGCAAATAAGACAATGAGCAGGCAATGAGAGACAAGATAGAGAAAACCCAACTATAGGGGTTCGGCCGATAGGCGAAACCCATAGACAAGTATGTGCACGGGCCTTTGTGGCTATCTCCCAGAGTATAAGAAAATATCAGTATGAATTGAGATGTGCGAGACGATTAGTATGTTCACATAAAGTAGGACGATTCCAGCCGTTTGGTAGTGAGAACTTGTATGTGTGTACTGAGGCCTAGTGATGGTGCTTCATGTCACCTTTAATCTTTAGGTTGGGCAGACAAGACTATCAGAGAGCGAAGCAGAGTGAAGCAGAATTCTATGGACAGTATTAGAGGATTTAAGGTAGGATTCAAACGATCTCTCCTTAAATCATATTTAAACATATCGTGACGTCCTCAAGCTTAACGCAGTCTGATTGTATGATACAAGAGTTCATCATATCAGCCGAAAGACGTCCACTGCTGGACATAGGCCTCCCCCAAAGAGTGCCAAAGTGACCGGTCCTGCGCCACCCGCATCCAGCGGACTCCAGCAACCTTTACCAGGTCATCAGTCCACCTTGCGGGGGGCCTACCCACGCCGCGCCTTCCGGTTCGTGGTCGCCACTCGAGAACCTTTCCGCCCCAACGGCCATCGGTTCTACGCGCTATGTGCCCCGCCCACTGCCACTTAAGTTTAGCGATTCGGAGGGCTATATCGGTTACCTTGGTTCTGCTGCGGATAGCCTCATTTCTGATGCGATCACGCAGAGAAACTCCCAACATAGCCCTCTCCATAGCCCTTTGGGTGACTTTGAGCCTTCTTATGAGGCCCATAGTAAGCGACCACGTTTCAGTGCCATATGTCATCACTGGCAACACACACTGGTCAAAGACTCTCGTCTTGAGACGCTGCGGAATATTGGACGAAAAGATGTGCCGTAGCTTCCCGAACGCTGCCCAGCCGAGTCGGATTCGACGATTGACCTCTTTCTCGAAGTTGGACCTACCTAACTGGATAGTTTGTCCTAGGTATACATAATCGTCTACAACTTCGAGTGGAAAGTGTCCGATTGTAATGGGAGTTGGTACTACATGGGTATTTGACATGATCTTCGTCTTATCCATGTTCATTCCTAAACCAACTCGTTCGGAAGCTTTATTGAGGTCATCGAGCATCGTACTTAAGTCCTCCATGGTCTCAGCCAAGACTACTATATCGTCAGCAAACCGAAGGTGAGTGATGTCCTCGCCGCTGATGTTGATGCCTAGCCTTCTCCAGTCCAGAGTTTTGAAAACGTCCTCCAGTGCAGCGGTGAACAGTTTTGGAGAAATAACATCTCCTTGCCTGACTCCTCGCTGCAGCGGAATAGGTTTCGAGTTCTGGTCCTGGAGTCGAACTGACATAGTGACGTGCTCGTACAAACACTTCAGCACTTCGATATAGCGATAGTCAACTTGGCACCGCTGGAGAGACTGTAATACAGCCCAGGTTTCAATCGAATCGAAGGCTTTCTCGTAGTCCACGAACGCTAGGCAAAGGGGCAGGTTATACTCCTCGGTCTTCTGTATAACCTGACGGAGCGTGTGGATGTGGTCTACGGTACTAAAGCCTCTTCGGGAACCGGCTTGTTCGGGAGGCTGGAAGTCATCTAACCTGCGTACGAGACGATTTGTAATGACCCTCGAAAACAGCTTATAGACATGGCTCAGAAGTGAGATGGGTCTGTAGTTCTTCGGGAGGGTGTTGTCACCCTTTTTGAAGAACAGCACCATCACCCCTCCGTTCCAGTAAGACGGAACCGAACCACTTCTGAAGGGCCGTAAGGACTGGTTTTCCACCCGCCTTCAGGAGTTCGGCTGTTATTCCGTCTTCACCGGGTGCCTTGTTGTTCTTGAGCTGTTTAAGAGCCACAATCTCGTACAGGCTGATGTCCGGGATGTCGTCGGTATAGTGCCGGGTTAGTCCAGCTCTAGGGTCTTCCGCCCGACCAACTTCGGGTTTGCGTGTTGACGTGTATAGCTGTCCGTAAAAGCGCTCTATCTCACCCAGAATCTCGGTTTTAGAAGAAACGATTCTACCATCTTCAGTTTTTAACTTCGCGAGCTGGCTCTGCCCTTTAGACAGATCTCTTGAGAACACTTTAGAGCCCTTATTACGCTTGATGACCTCTTCAATACAATTTGTATTGAATTGGCGCAGATCGCGGGTAAGGGACTTGGAGACCTGTTTATTGAGCTGCCAATATAAGGTCGCATCGGCTGAAGACTGTAGAATCATTTCACTCCTTTCCTTCATGAGCTTCTGAGTGGAGCTAGAGAGCCTTTTAGTTTTGTTGGTCCCTTGGGCCTTGAAGAACTTAGACCCAGTGGAACGGACAGCTTCCACAAACCCGTCGTTCAGTTCGTCCACATCGCCGCCTAGGCAATCAAAACGGTTATGGAGTTCCAGCTGGAAGCTCTCGGGGTTTCGTCGTTTATACAAGAGTTAATAACATATAACTAAAGAGTAACAATCCAATATGAGAGGACGTGGCGACATCATGCGACAACACCAAGTCCATCAACGTGCGGGAAGCCTGGAAGTATCACGTGTCACATTCGTTAGCAAAGCTTATTTATTAACTCACTAGCTTCCGCCCGCGAATTCTTATGCGTGGAACCGGGATAAAAACTGTCCTATATTTTAATCCAGGCTATAAACTATCTTCGTGCAAACTTTCATCCAAATCGGTTGAGCCGTTTAAGCATGATTGAGTAACAAACATCCGAACATCTAAACATCCAAACTGTCGCATTTATAATAATAGTAGGATACACTCATATAAGTATAATGTTAAGTAAATAAATCTGCTTTCGGTTAGAATCGTTTTTCCGTGAATGCAAAAATATTATCATGTGTTACTATAGTGCGTTTTTTTGCATTAGAAAGAAGGATAAAGCACGAAGCAAGAGTTCTTTTATATAAGACACTTTTTTTTTCTTTTGGCTGAACGCGGTTTGCGTATTGCCACCGACAAAGCAGGGAAACGTTAGGAAAGTAGGAATACGGATAACGGAATTTGGAAAGATAGGATCAGTTCAGAATAAGAGCTAATAAAATATATAAATAACACAAAGAACTAAATACGGATATCGTTAAGTAATATGAAAGAGGATATAAAATTAAACACAGAAGGATCTTTTGAGGCTAACAAGACAGGGATGGATGTAGGAAAAGGGATTTTAAGTGAGGAAAGATCATTTTAAAAAGAGACATGGTTGAATAAAGGACATGAAAGAAAAATATGATTCAAGTCTCCAATTTCTCCACATTCACACAAGTTTGACTCCACGATATGTAGTCTGGCAAGATGAGCCGGCGTGCACACATGACCCAATCTCATTCGTATTATAATGCTAGTGGCTCGTTTACCGAGCCTTAGCTTTGCAAATCAGGGTTTAGTAGGAACCTTAGGTTGAATTGCGTAGTAAAATTTGCCCTTTGTCTGAGCACTTTCAGCCCACAACTGATTCCAGGCATCACTAAGATAAGAAGAAGGTAAAGCAATCAAGTCATGACTAAAATTTTTATAAGGAAATCTGTCCCCACACATCACAGCTTCATTGGCCAAGCGATCTGCTTTAACATTACCATATATTTCACTGTGTCCCGGGACCCAAGCGAAAGATACTGAAAGCCCACGAGTAATACAATCTCTTAATAGTATTCGAGTGTCTATGATTACTGGAAAAATTGTTTTACATTGAAAAGGATATTTGACTAATGTCTGTAAGGCACTCATTGAATCGGATACTATGACTGATTTTGTAAGCTTTGCCGTTCGAATATATTCAACTGCTATATGGAGACCGAAACATTCTCCAGTAAACACAGATGATTCTGGTGGGAGTTTAATTTGTTGGATAATTTTGTACTGAGAATTATAAACCCCAACTCCGACATGACTAGAAGAAGAATGCTTAGAAGCATCATTGTATATTGTATGGTAGTCTTTCAAAAGGTTATCCTTCACATGGTTAAAACAAATATTGTTATTAGGACCATTTTTACAAATCAAATCAAAATAGTTTATTTGCTAGAATACAGTCAAGCGGATGTTGATAAAAATAAAATTCGTACATTGTATTCTGCCAGCTGCTGGGCATGCAAATGCTAAAAGTTAGTAACAATATTAAAAGTTAATTATATTATTACAGAGTACTTAACACATGTCAGGCTTATAATCTAAATATTCTTTCACAGAGTAAAATGCATTTTGAGTCAAAAAATCTAATAGATGTCGCTCAAATTCTGGCATTTCAGAACTTCTTATAGAGTCTGGTAACTTATTATATAACTTGGGTGCCATGCCGAATGCACTTTTGAAATACCTATATTTAAGGCTACGTCAGGCGTGTCAATTAAAGATTTATACGAAGCACAAAATAAAGGATATGAAATAGAAGAGTGAGTGGGAGCTTGGATAGAGGTAAACTTTTGGTAGCTATTTACAAGACATGGAACAGGTTTATGGGACCAATAACTGGAAGAAATAATAGGATCAGAAAGTAACTTAAGTTTAGTATGAAGCGAATGATCAGAAATTTGTAAGGCTCGAAACAGAAATCTATCAGCGAGGTATTGACGACGTAGCTGCAATAGAGGTTCACAACACTCTATCTGTAAAGCATTAAGCGGGCTAGATTTCATCGCACCTGCTATCAATCTTAAGGCTTTCGACTGAATATTATCCAGTTTTTTGAAAACTACTACACTTCCAGGTTGTAAAAGAAAGGTGCCATAGTTTAAAATACTGCGAATTAGAGCATTGTATATTAGTTTCATACAAAACGGGTGAGCGCCCCACCAAACACCGGAGAGACATCTAAGCATATTTAACAAACGTTCACATTTAGCGAGAACATATTCACAATGTTGAGTACCAGTTAATTTAGCCACACACCACCTAACAATGTTGTTTGGTTGACTACAGGAATTTCATAGTTATTATAATATACAGAAACAGGCGGGGGCAAACGCATTCTAGAAAATAACACAACAGAGCTTTTAGATGGAGACAAATCAAGACCATTTTGTTCTAACCAGTTCCTTAAAAGATTTAAAGAGGAAGTTAGAGAGGAACTGGCATTCTCAATAGATCGGTCAGTACAATACAACAACAAATCGTCAGCATATTGAAGAACGCAAACGTTACTGCCTACAGATGCTTCCAGATCATAGGTGTACAAGTTATATAATATAAGACACTTTATGCCACGCAACTGTCAAAGTATCTCAAACAGCCATTAAAAAAGACTTACATTATTTTTGTCGACCCTAAAATTATAGAAGTGTTTTCATTATTTATATCTAAATAATACCTACAGCAATATATTTATTTTGAAAGTATTTATTTTTGACTGTTATTTTAAATTTCGTCATTCAGTTCTGGAAAGGTTGCATAATAAAAAACCTAAAGAAGAAGAGGTTTGAAACGATGGGTTCGTTTTTTTCGACAGCGAACAACATTGTCAAAATTGTAGTGTATATGTATTCACAACACTGGCGAAGGTCAATACTTACTACAGAGTAATTTGGTCTTACTAGCGTACGAATCTTACACAAATCGGTCTAGTCCCGAACTAAGCAAAGCTTGTACTATGGGAACTAAACGCATATTAAGCATACTGATAGCACTCTTTTTAGCATGCTATTCCAGAGCATGTGTAACAGTAGCTTAAAGCTATTTACATTTGCTAGCAATAAGCATTCTAGTTTTAAGTACGCTCCTGAATAAGCATGCTCGAAGCAAACACACAAAACACACATGCCAGTTGATAGCGGAGAGTACGCTCTCACTTTTTTAATTCGCTGTTGTAAACAGACCTCAAGTTTTAAATTTTTGTTTTTACAATTTTCAAAGTCAAGTTAAGATCGTCCATGTTGGTTAACAAATCTTCATATGCATTATTTCTTGAAATATTGTTTTTGTATTGTGATATGCGCGGATTCCATAGGCATTCATTGTTCCGATATAAAATCACAGATTTTAACGTTTTTTCATCGCCTCAGCGAGACATTTTTAGCGCGAACTACTAAGTATACTAGCATGCTCAATAAGCAAACATAAAGCACGCCCCCTTCCACCCGCGCTCCAGGTAGCATGCCCAAAAATCGCACGACCGTCGATTTTTGAGCAAACTCGAAATGAGCATGCTCATTATTAGCAATGATTAGACACATATGCTACTAATTAGCAATTGCTCAATTGTGGCGTGCTTTCTTGCTAGTAATGAGCATGTGTTACAGTAGCTTCCGGTCGTCCGAAGAGGATAACTACGTGCTTTTCATGGCACAATATTATTAGGAATAATATAACGTAATAGATAGTTTTTAATTATACTGTCGGTGTCGCATTGATGTGTCACTCATGCTAGCATCGATCAACGAGCCCGCAGCCGCAGCCTCCTCGTCCGAACCGAACTATTCTTTAATTACCGGCAATTACTGCAACGAGGAAATAATTGACTGTGAAGAGTTCGATGGAGACATTTGCCACCGTGTTACAATTACGATGTTACAATTATAATGTTACCATTAGGTACAATGTTACATTAAAGTTTTCGCGCTTGATTGCGGATCGCGCGGCTTATCGTCTGGCGTCTGGCGACTGTGGAAGGTTAACGAACTATAGCACTTCGTAGGCCTGTGACAAGATAAAAACATTTAGCTCTACAACGCATGATAGAAAGTGATGGATGCTTTATCTTGTTGTTAAAAACGTGAAGCTTTAGAGCATTTTCATTTTTTTTAAATATAAAAATACAATTAATTTAAAATCCTACTGAAAGATTAGTATTTATTAGATAAATATAAGATATGGTACAATTGTTTTTTTTTTGTTTTTTAGATACACATATATTTTTGTATGTACAAAAGCGATACAGTATCGATATAGGTGGTTTTGACAGATGATCTATAATAAGTGTCGCGCGATAGTCGCGCGTTTGTTAAACGTGCGTTTGTATCGCTGCAAAAAGTAGATGTGTGTAACTGCTCTTCATGTAAGTAAGTAGGTTGTTAGATACGACACTGAAAATTACACACATGACACTACTGACATGTGCTCTGCGTTCCCCTTCTTGGAAATACAAGCGTGAATGTATATATATTTATGTATCACTTCGTAACCATTACTACTAAGTGTAGGTAACTACACGGTGTGCCCTCCGTCCACATAATGCTTACCATAGGGTAAGCATTATGTGGACGGAGGGCACCCAATTAGTTAAGATAGCTACGAGTATAACGAGTACTAACCAGCAAAAAACCTGAGAAAAAATGAAAAGACCGAGTGCTTATATCTGTTTACTTTGAACCCCAAAAACCACGATTTTAAGAGATTTCTCATCACTTATTCCAATATTGAGGCAACATAAAATGAACATTAAATGAGACCATAAAAATTAAATGTTGTAAAGCTCAACCGCTCAAACAGAAGTCACCTCATGTCACGAGCATAAGCCTCATGGCGCGCACGGAGACGTCAAACGGCCGGGAACGATTTATTGCAAATGGACACTTTGTTCGCCGAAATACTGAGAACCTCCACCGGCCTCGCTGGTCTAAATCCTACACTTTATTGTCATTTTTAGGGTTCTGTAGCCAACAAGTAACGCTTATTAGTTTCGCCATGTCCGTCTATCCATCTGTGCGTCTGCGGCTTAGCTCAGTAACCCTTCCTACTAAAAAGTGTAACTGTCCAAAATGTAGAAAACCCTGAAAAACTATTTTTTTGCGTACCTTTCCCTACACGTAAAGTGAGGTTTTTTTTTCGTTATACCCATCGTTGGACAGCTTCGCAAAAATATTATGGATTTCTAAAAAGCATTTTATTTGAACATATAATAATTTTTTAAGGGAAACTCACGGTTAAGTAGGCATAACTAGTTACCGAGTAATAGTCGACTAACTTAAAAATGTACTTGGAAAGGCAAGCTTTCCAACAAATTCGGCCGACGCAACGGCACCATTTAGTTGGTGAGCGCGTGTCGATTTAACAAAGACAGACGGGCAACTATCCGTAGTTGCCCACGCGCAGTGTAGGGTTCCGACCCTACACTGCGCGTGGCCCGATCTGCACTTGGCCGGTTATTTTTCTGTTTAACTTTAGTCCAGATGATTGCAAATCCATGTTGATGTCGGTGGACTTGCCTGGTAACAGGTAGATACCCGCGTGTGAAGCAGTTCTTGTTGTTGTGTTGTACTTATTTATATGCAGCTTTGCTTCATTTTTTATGAATGTGATAATGATGTAAAGTCAAATAACCCCTATCTTCCCCAGTAATTCTCACCTATATCATGGTCAATTTATGATGCGTTTAGGGCCGGAATTTCAGAAGATTTTACAGTGATATACCGTTTATTTATTTATTTATTTAAGGATCACCAACAGATAATACATCAATATGCTAAAAAACTAACCTAGTACAAAAATCATTGTAAGATGCTTAGCCACTTACAGGTGACCACAGCTCACACACGCGTTTAATAAAGAATAAATACCAAAAAGAGCAATATTACAAAAAAAAAACAAAAAAAATGACATAAAATAATAATAAAAAACAAACAGAATGGTATTTACCTACATAGTGAATTATGCACACTGTGCATTAGGTAGGACACATTCAACACAACCATGATGAACTAATACAATATAAGATATGATATAAGACAGAAGTGGGTCGGCACAATCACCTTCCAAACACCAGTGAAGTTAGATGAGAGATGACCGTTTTTCTGAATTTAGTCTCTGAGTCATTGAATATGTCTATTCCCCTGGAGTCTGGAATGCCATTGTATAACCGCATCATCCTTGAAATTGGCGAGTTGTTGCCATGCCTTGTCTTACGTGTCTTTCCTTGGCAATCTATTCGGTATGGTGAAATTAACTGCCTTCAACAGATCGGGACAACGTAAACCTCTACCATTAACCAACTTATATAGAAACATTAAGTCAAGTATTTTTCTCCTGTTACTTAGACTTAAAAGGTTGAAAAATTGTAAACGCTCTCGAGTTGACTAGTAACCGGGTATTCGGGGATGAATAGCTTAAAATTGCTAGGAATCGCCTCTGCACTCGCTCAATTGGATTATTGTGGACTTCGTAAAGAGGTGACCACACCTGCGGGCAATATTCGAGGTTACTTCTAACAAGGGTTTTAAATAAAAGTAACTTTGTGTGAGTTAGTTTGAAATGCCGGGTGTTTCTGGCCACAAATCCTACCATTGCAGAAGCTTTTTTTATGACATAATCGTAATGTGCATTGAGGTTCAACTGGCTATCAATAATTATACCCAAATCCCGCACAACTGATACTCTTTCCAATGTTCTACCATTTATACTAAATTCTGTTGGCACCGGTTTCTTATTACGTGTGAAAGTTATGTGATAGCATTTACCAGGGTTCAAGGCCATTTTATTTATCCTGCACCACTCGGCCAATCTATCCAAATCGCCCTGGAGCTTTTCACGATCTAGATCACACTTCACAGGTCTTATAAGCTTAAGATCATCAGCGAAGAGATAAGGCTCAGAGTTGACGCAACATTTGACTATTTATGTCGTTATATAAATATTAAAAATAGTAATGGTGAACCTTGAGGCACGCCTGACGAAGCGATGTATCCCCCCGACTGCTCCCCATTAACCACCACTGACAGCTTGCGACCAGAAAGGTAAGATCTAAACCAACTCAACAATGGTTCGCCGATACCGCATTTCGAAAGTTTATCCAAGAGTAGTCCATGGTTTACCTTGTCGAACGCCTTACTGAAATCTGTGTTTATTGCGTCTGCTTGGACACGGTTATCCATATGACCACATAAATTTTCAAGAAAGGCAACCATGTTGGTGCTGGTCGATCGCGACTTAACAAACCCGTGCTGCTTGTCTGACAACTTTTGGGAAAAATGACTATAGATGACAGGATAAATTAACGATTCGAACAATTTTGGAATCGTAGAGAGAATAGAGACCGTTGTTATGATGTGACATTAACTGCTTAACTAACCAGTTGACAGCCACCCCATGTTGAAACTCTCAGTGTCTCGGAACCAGACATCACGAAAAAGTTACAAATCGTTACACATATCTGGGTCCACTAGTTATGATGCTCGTTGGTTAACCATTGTCACTAACAACCCTGCGATGCAGTCAGCGATGTTATTTGGTAGGCAACCCTGCATAGAAATTTGTTTATTCACTGGGGTCACTTTTCTTTGTATCTGTAGAATACGGATAGTGATTACGCTAACATCTTGTTAATTAGAATCTCTCTCGATAGGTATATGTACGTATACCAGAATTCGTCTTCTTTTTGAATACTACGTATGTGTATGTATGGTGACATACTTGGATACGGCCTGCCTGATGGTAAAAACACCATAGTCTGTGGACGCTTGCAATTCCAGAAGAATCACTAAACATGTTGCCTTTATTTTTTCGAGGGTTCATTTGTGTTGACAGCTAGAGACAAATGCAGCATGAGATAAATGTCTTCGACCATTAAATATAACTATTTGTTAACTGTAACGTGGGCCTACCTGTGCAGCAGGATATACTGTTGATATATACGAGTATCTCGGTGGTCTGTAGCTGGTCGGCAGCAGGTTCCGCCTCGCGTGGCTGATGCACGGTACGAGTACATTACATGTAACGCGACCCATCGGGACCTCCGCACACGAACCTACTTGAGGACATGTTCAAGACAGTCGAGAATTATTAAAATAAATTCAGCAACATAATATTGTGAGTGGCTATACATACAGCTAGCTACAGCAGGTTTCGTTCGACCTCCGCGCATAAACTACTTCAGGACAAGTTTGAGGCACCATAAATATCTTTACACTAAGTAATTTCACTACTAACATAAAAACGTATTGTACGATTAAGTTATATTATTTGTAAGGTACCTACAAATCTCACTGACATTGTGCGAGTATTCGCTTCAAAACAGGTTGTACATTTAAATTTCTCTACAGTATATACCTAAGAATAATGATAGATTGATAAAAAACTTTATCAACGTATATGCTATGATGAACGTGGATATGGATTAAAAAGTACCCATTTTCATTAAGGATATTTATGTAGTTATAGCTATACGGGTTTGGCACCTCGGCACCTTGTCAGCGATCTCGGAATCCGGTGTAATGGGCGCGTTTTTGCGCGCGCGCAGATTGCGCGCAGCTATGTTAACGAGCCGCCGCCGCTCCCGCCGGCGCACCGCGGATTAAACACAAGTTGACTACACCGGCATTCATCGAGACGACCAAAATAACGGTTTGGATGGTTCTTACACTTCCTAACTCCTTCACTATGATCGTAGCGCTACGCCGTAGCCCGTAGCGGCGTGGTCTTCATATGTAGCAAAAACCGCTTGTAGCCCTCTGACGCTTAGCGCTTGACGGTTCATTTGTTGCTACGAAACTACAATTGGAAGCACTTCTTTTTCTAAAGATCTGAAATGGAAACTAAAAGGTTTAAACCGAGGATTCACAACGGGACTATGTGTCCCTATAACGTCAGAGGGAATCGAGCGACTCCCCCGCTGACGGCACGGATCGCGGTCCGCACGACACTTGTCTTCTAGAGAATACCATGAATTGTAGTTACTACATATTGTGATCCGTCTGTCTTAAATCTACGCTTTTAAAGGGCGGTAGTTCTTCATGCCGTCGCCGGTTCAAGTTTACTACGATACGATGGTGGCGAACATGTACGACCGCCGGTACCGACGGTAAATATAATGCTACTCCAACTCGGCTACCACGGGACGGCCCGCAAGCTTTGTCGCGGCGTAGTAGACTATCCGTCTCTTTCGAAGCGTTCTAATTAGAAAGATACGGATAGCCTATCTCGACGCGACACAGCTCGCGGGCCCAGCACAGATCCTGTGATAGCCGTGCAACTACCACGCTTGACGACATTCTTTAAACGCCTTCTTCATTCTATTAATTTCTCGCAATGGGTATAAGGAGAGTGCGAAGTAGCAGCAACGTCAGCAACAGCCCCCTGTGGGAGTTGGAAGAGCGGATGCGGGGGTAGAGCAAAATAATACTTGGTTTTAAGATATATCTTCAGTTTTCTTAAAAATAATAATCATACTAAGTACTTAAGGTTTAACTAACCTACTTTAGTTTAATAATATCTGCGCTTTTAATTTTTTTTATAATATTTTCTGACCATTCCTCTGTCCAGTATGCGAAAGTGACCTTAAGGCCAAGCATCTTGCAGTTTTTGATACCTGTCTACCATAATAACTCTATTGACCCACTATTTCCTTTAAAAACGTGTTCCGTAAACCTAAACTTCGCAAGCAGGGAAACACCCTAGACCACAATGCGGTGTCGAGTGACGGTTCCTCCATAATGAGAGTAACCGATACACGGCGCGTTTACGGTAGAGATACGCTTAATATAATTACACTAGTAAAAGTTACCGAAGCATTTTTCACGAAGCATTGGCTCCATGCAAAAAAGAACAAGGGAATTAGCAAATGAGCCGTGAAATTAGGGTCTGATGCGAGAGGAGCCGGGGCCAGCGTTAGTATCGCGTTACCGGCGCGAAGCACGGGCGGCGAGCGACCAGAGGGGTAATCACGTGACGTTTTGAACGCGCGTTAGCTATAGTAGATCCAGCTGTCGTTATTCATTATATACATTGTCATTTAGATCTACCTAACGTACGTACAATACGTTACGTGATCGACCTGCAGAGGGTTGATCACGTAACGTTTCGAACGCGCGTCAAAACAACTGTCATTTTCCTATACAATAAGTGACATTTAGATATATCTCGAACTCTCTCTCCCTATCTGGATATTAATAAGTTTTATAGCTGTTGGCTATCCTTAAAAAAATCGATCATTGTGACTTCGTGGTAAAAATAGAATGGCAATTTAAGGTTCTAATTGAAAGTCTTCGCGCCAAAAGACGTCGAGCGTAAATGCAAATATAAATCGAATTTAATTGAGTAGTGTAGGACTGGTAGGAGATTTTCCCGATTTAAGTATCAATTCCGTTCCTTGAAGAGGGCTTTGATTGGCTTCAATTGGACTAACAAGTTTCTGTCAAAAAAAATATTTTTGGTATAAGCTTTTATTGCCGACTGTACTTTTCTGTATACCATCATCAACTACTCATTGAGACGATTCTAACACGCCCAAACTCGATGGGATTATGTGGTTTTATTAAATAAATAAATAAATATTTTCGGACAATCTCACACAAATCGACTTAGTCCCAAACGAAGCAATGCTTGTACTAGACGACGATAAACATACTTATATAGATAAATAAATACTTAAATACATAGAACACATCCATGACTCAGGAACAAATATTCAGTGCTCATCACACAAATAAATGCCCTTACCGTGATTCGAACCCAGGACCTCTTGCTTCGTAGGCAGGGTCACTACCAACTAGGCTAAAGCGGTCGTATTACGGAGTTCCTATGGCCACCTTCCAGCTCCATCATCAGATCAGCTCCACGTCATCATAATATTGCATTGTCACGCGATTTGCATATTCGTGCGAAATTTCAACTCAATAGGAAACCGGGAAGTGGATCAAATTTAACTTGCAAGATTTGATTACAGACAGACAGACAGACAACGGGACAGGTGAAACTAAATAAAGCTGTAAAAAGCAATTGTACTTTGGTATGACTCAAAAAGGTTGAATAAATTGAGTGTTGACAAAATTGGAGACAGTCCCCACGCGATTTATTAGGTATAAATAGTTTAATCTAGTGTGAAAAAACTTTTTAACGAGACATTTAAAGGAATTAGTAATTCCTTTAATCAGCCGACCAGTACCTATCTTTTAACTGTCATTAGGACGTATTGAAAATTATCTTGTATTCCGCAAAAAAAATTGTTGAAAATTATATTATATTCCACTATAAATAAAGACAGGTACTCCTACTTATCTGTCTTTTTTTTCTTCACCTAGATTGGCTGACTTATGATTTATATTTGTGGTATAGTAATTAACGCTTTGGGTACATCGGCGGTGGCTCTAGTGGATCTACTACATTTGTTTCTTGGCCCGCTGTAAGCTCGTGGCTCGCGGCAATCGCGTTATTAACGCGTTTTACCGCGAATCAGTGCGAATTTTTTACCGCCCTCGGGCGTAACCCGACACCGCCGGTGTGGCCGGCGACCAGCCTGAAGCGCATGGAGCGATGAGCCAGCAGTAGTGCGCAAGTGCAAGACCATCATCAAAATTATGGAATTAGAAAATGTCCTATCGCTTTTTCGAGGATTTCAAGTAAATTTTTCATACGATCATCACACTCAGTCAGTATTGTGGGGTGGGTAAACAGTTTATTTTTTATTTATCCTCGTAGCAAATTACCCCATGAAACGTCATTTATACTGAAACATAACGCGTTAATTATTCGGAAACAACTTTGTCATAACAGTCATATTTACAATTTTAGATTCAACAATGAAACCACACCCCACTAAAAGAACCCTAGTTCATCGTCGTCTCTGATCCTCCCTGGACCATCTTGATGTCCATCTGCAAATTCAAGCCTTTCCCTTTTGCTTTATCTTGGTATGCCTACTGTCAGTACCTATACGATTTTGGCTGCCTTTCCGATTTAGTCACAATCAGGGACAAGCTGCTATATTATAGTCAGTGGGAGCCAGTGAAGCGTGTTCCGTGACTCCCTGTGCGGCAGTGTGTCAGTATCACGGCGATCCCGGGGCGCAACCCGACCCGCGCCGGCCCACCTGGTGACGCCGCTCGCGAATGCTGGTATTGCTTACCGACCTTACCGTGCGTGCTCGTCTCAATTTTGCGAACCTTCGGATCAAGCGGAATAATTAAATCCTTGCGATACTTTATAGGAGCTTCTTATCGGTGAAAGTTCTTATCTACAAGCAGGGCCATTAAAGTGGAAACCTATGCCATGTTTTTCACTCTTAGCTACTGTTACATGCTCATTACTAGCACGAAAACATGCCACTATTGAGCAATTGCTACTTAGTAGCATGTGTGTCCTTGCTGCTAATTGCTAATAATAATCATGCTCATTTCGAGTTTGCTCAAAAATCGACGGTCGTGCGATTTTTGAGCATGCTACCTGGAGCGCGGGTGGAAGGGGGCGTGCTTTTGAGCACGTGTGTGTGAACAGGTTTACTTATTGAGCATGCTAGTATACTTAGTAGTTCGCGCTAAAAATGTCTCGCTGTGGCGGTGAAAAAACGTTGAAATCTGTGATTTAATATCGGAACAATGAATGCCTATGGAATCCGAGCATGTCACAATACAAAAACAATATTGAAAGAAATAATGCATATGAAGATTTGTTAACCAATATGGACGATCTTACTTTGACTTTGAAAATTATAAAAACAAAATAAAAACTTGAGGTCTGTTTACAACAGCGAATTAAAAAAAATGAGGCTCTCCTCTATCAACTGGCAGTAGTGTTTTAAGTGTGTTTGCTTTGAGGAGGCTTATTCAGGAGCGTACTTAAAACTAGCATGCTTATTGCTAGCAAATGTAAATAGTTCATATGATAAGCATGCTCATATTAAGCATACCTACTGATAGCACGCTTTTAAGCATGCTATTCCAGAGCATGTGTAACAGTAGCTTTAAATATGCTATGCTATCATAATTGTTGCTAACGGAAGTAGCGGGACTTCGTCTTCGTCTATTTGATAAATGCAATGCTTCTTTAGAGGACAGAGCGTACTCTCACTTTAGTTTCAAAACAGACAAAACGATAAATCAAACTACTAAAAGGACCATCCCATCTTTATTGATCTCAATTCATCGTAACACGAACACGACAGTTAAACTCTCAAAGCTATTACCGAATGTCAATACAAATAACTCCATTCCTATTCAAAGAATTATCACTACCGTCTCGCACAATTAGGCCTAAATTGGACTCCACAAACTAATTAAAGCAACGTAAACACGAGTGTTTACTTGGCGGGGGAACGCCCAACAAATCGTGTTTTAATTTTTTTAAACTGGCAACTCGGTGAGAAAGGGTCGCCGTGATTGGTCGGGAGATGCGCTCGTCATTTATTTTAATCGTAAGGCACGAATGACAGTCTGTCCCCTCGGAGATTACGGATGTGTTGTTTGGCTTGTGACACGCTCTTGCGACACAATGAAGCTTGTCTAGTGGTTTAGTGCGCACGCACGGCGCGGGAGTCGTTAATGAGCATGCGTGGTTACTATTTGAAACGTCACGTTTCGTGATTAAATGTTTATTCATATCAAAATTATTTTGATGGACAACTAAGTATCTGTATATGTTTAAATCGCCTCTAGATTGCCAAGCATAGGTAAATGGGATGGATAGATATCGATTTCCTCTTGGCACACAAAAATACAATTGCATACGCAGTCGTAAATAAGTGTTCAGGTTATTTCATTCCGGTCTAATCAAACATATAGAATTTAATTAGGTTGGAAATTAAATCATTCGTTGAAAATTCTTCAACATGCCTCACTTGAGAGTCGGTTGCAACAAACAGATAAACAACTAGAAGGCCCTTTATATAAAATCGCAACGTATTGTGCAATAAAGAAATAAAACCATAAACCCGAAACCCGATAGCGAAGTCAAAATCGCGTGAACTCAGCTTGTCTATTACTGTCTATGGTGCGACAAACTTAGAACAAACTGTTGGCGAAATCGAACATTAAGTTTATCGTGTAGAAACCGTCTAATTGTTAGCTGCAAACTTAAGTTGGTAGATGTACAATGGTAGTATTTGCTCTTTAGGATGGGTGCGTCATGTTAATCATTCATGCCCTGCTGATCGGGGCGGGGAGTAAACTGCTTAAAATGGTATGAAGAAACGTTTTTAATATTTAAAGGTTGTAATGTTTGTTTAACTTCATGTATAAATGCGAATAAAGAACTGTTAGTTAGGTATGTAAGTACTTCACGTTACGCGACAGATGTTTTCAAAGTTTTTATGTAGAAAACATACTGGAACCTTTTTGTCAATAAGAATTTTCATTCTTAGTTGGCTGTGTATTATGTGAGTTAAAGAGTTGATTGACTATCCACTCAATATACATTGAATATTGATATTATTTTTTTATTGCTGAATTTTCATTCCTGGTCCCTAGAAGATAATGTATACTTATTTAGACAACGTGAACTTGATATAAGGCAGACTCCGTACCTACACCTTTATTGATATAAGGCAGACTCCGTACCTACACCTTTATTGCTAATTTCTTACAAAAATAAGGATATAAAAATGTTTTTACATGTGACCAGTAAACCCAGCAGACATCAAAATCAACCGACGCCTCACCGGCGAGCAAAAAACCAAAACAAACGGAAACCTCCAGAAGTACCTCCGTGACAGTGTTCAGACAGACAGACATACAAAAACCTTTGTTTGTCGAGTGTCCTCGGAAAGGGTTGAGTGGTTCATGAGGGCACACAAAACCTTTTCAATCGTGTAAAACATCTTTCACGTATTTTGATACAACGAGAGACTTTATGAGTATCCCTTTGGCTTTTTATCGTTTTTTGCGTGCGGCTTTATTGAACTCTGCATTATGAATAGCTACCAACTCATCATCATTAGCAACAGGAGTCTTTTGAAATGTAGCTCTTTGTGGCGAAAATAAAAAGATAAATACTCTACCTTTTATGTCGATGTCCTCACTCAAGCGGTAAATAATGAGTGGAGTGTCGATGTTCGGCCATTTCTGTTAATATCGTTTGTTAGTCTTGTATTGTGATAATTTTTCAAACAAATGACATAAAAGTCAGCAATCAAATAATTCTTACGTTGATATGGTTAATGCCTGAATAAGGGATAATGCGTTACAAAAAAGTCGTGTCGTTTTACTTGTACTAGATAGCATGCTGGTAATGTTGCGAAACATGAAATCGATCACTGTAATTAACTTTTTTTTTACTTTTCAAAGGCAAAGGCAGTGTTTTAACAAGACCAGCGCGCTGGCTCTGCCAGCATTACGCTGAGTTTGCATGAGAAGTTTAATGTCATTGTCTGTAAATTGTCTTGTATTTTGTCATGAATAAATGTATCTTTCTTTCTTTTCTTGCTTGTATTTGTTAAACATAGATGATGGGTGCAAAGAAACATCAGAGATGGTAATTTTTATGTTGCACTATGCTTTGCCGATTGTTGTACAAGAAGATTGGCTTAAATGTTCTACTTTTGAATTACATTAAACCATATGATTTGATTATTAATAAAGCATGATGAATTATATTATGATGTATTTAGAATATAATGTCAAAATTAAGATAATCAACTTTAAAAGTAACAATTCTTAAAAATATATTAAACAGAAATTATTAGGTACAATAGAGTTCATCGTTTAAATAATCTAACTTATTTGCGAGTAAAGTTAATAATTTATGCCTCACAGTTATATTGGTAACAATTTAAATTCTGTTGGTAATTTATTATAAATCCTTATCGCTAGAGAATATACACTGTCACGCATTAAAGCGGCCGTGTTTGCTGGAGCTGTGCATAAATCCTCCCTATATCTTTGCCCCAAACGTTTGCTGGTAAAGCTAGTTTTTTTAAATAGCAGTGGATTATTTTTGACAAATATCACTTTGGGCATTGTCAAGATGTTCAAATTCCTAACAAGTGATACACAAATGTCCATTTTGTCCACGTTGAAGGGCACGCATTGCTCTAATGCACCTTTTTTAAAGCTTTGAACACCGCTTCCTTGTTTTAAAAATTGCCCCAAAAAATGATGCCGTAACGTAAGGTCGACGCCGACAAAACCATGATATGCAGGTAATACAGCATTAGGACTTGCTTGCTTTGCAAGTTTATAAAGTGTATAGGTAAGTATACTGGTTCAGTGTTAGGCACACTTGCTCAGTATGTGAGTTCCATGACAGATGGATGTCTACATTTACTCCTAAAAAATTGGTAATAGAAGCTATTCAATCAGTTTCCCTTCATAATACAAAAGATCCGAACAGGCAATTTTAATTACTATTGTCCCGACATTGAACATGGACATAAAGATAACATAACATTAATTTCACAGGTACCTGTAAAATTAATGTTGTTATCTTAAATTTGCGTCAAATGTTTATTTATAGGTAGATTAGGTGTTTGTGTAATAAGTTAATATTATCAACAAGGTCCACAAGGCCGCTTCAAACCATATTACCTATTTAGGTGTGAATATATTTACAACAACTCAATATTTGTTTTGTGTTGCACGCTTGCGAAGTTGGATTACAGGTAATAAGGTGTAAGGTTTGAATAATCAACATATCTACAAAATGTCAGCAACAGCCGAGCGAGTGCAAGACCGATTGCGTTGCACAATTAAACCGCCAGCGCCAGTCACAGGTACCTACATACTCGATTTTAATTGCGATAAGATAATCTACGACTAGCTACATCATATCTAGAAATGGTGTGTTTATGATGTTAATCCTGGTTTATTGACTACTATTTTCAGTATTATCGGAAATTACATTTATATCCATTTATCTGTTTGTCCGCAAATTGGCCCATAACTCAGCCCGGACAAATGCGCAAAGTGTATAAAAAGGTCGCGACGCCGCCATTATTCCATAGAGCAGGTTGTTTGTCTCTTGTCTCTGGTCGGTATGTGCCACTTGCGCGAGTCATCGCAGGAGACAGTTGTCGATGCCGGCGCAGCACTTAGCCCCGTCCATCGATGAAAAAAACATGTTAGAAAAAATATATTGACAGGGAATGTTGAGTTTACAAATTGACTTTTTATTTAACTTATGTGGATTGGGAGGTAGATGTGTTTTGCAGTGTAGTACCTACCTATGGCGTCATATGTATACGGGTTACATTATTTATTGTTGAATTATGATTTCTCTTTAATTCCGCATAAAAACCACGTATGGTGGACCCCCGTGTATTTCGGGAAAGCATTACGATTAATATTTAATTTAAAACAGTAATGGGTATTTAATTACGTTCGTAACACAATATTTTTGATAAGGGTGCAAAATAAAGCCCGCGAAGTGAACGGAGGCGTTTTTAATCCTCCGAGCGGGGCTAATTTACCAAAACATTTCGTCGAGTGGCCGCAGAGCCGCACCGCATCGCAAACTGCAAGTCATGCTCGACATGTGGCGACGTCAAAATTGGAACTCTCGTATTTACTTTTTAATTTCTTTTTTACGAATCGAAGTCATTAGATGGTAACTCATAACGGTCAACCTTTTTTGCCCGCCCGTCATCGTCAGGTGCGTTCCGTATCCATTTTTGTTACAATTCGCTCGAAGAGCGCGAATTATTCAAATGAAACGTGTCCCCTCTGTTTAATTTAAAAATAAAAACTATGAGTTTCTTCTATTATTTTAAGGTGAGCCAGTTGTTGGTGTATGTTAATTTCTTTTTAAGTGCCGCCTGCAGTTTTTCTAGGACGTGGTATAGTATACGACGTGTTTAGTACCGGCTCTCTATCTATCTTCAATGGCTCACCGACCGCGACCCGGCTATAGAATAATGTAATGAGTCGGACATTGTTTATGCACTATTGCCAATCCTAGGACGACTTTGGCGAGCTGGTATTACGCGTTTACTTGTGTTGAACATGCAACTCTACACACAAAGTATATAAAGTTGAGTACTAGTCGCGAAGTATCGCGAGATACGCGGTTTATGTAAGTAACTCATTTTAGTTGTAGTATACGAGTAAGAGTTAAAATGCATGCGAGTGTCGGTGCCCTAGTCGGCACGTCCTCGATACTATCGGAACATTATTTACACGGCTAATCAGCCCGGCAGAGGTGGTAAAGTTCATCGATTATGAAATCGCGAATGGTGTAATTAATAAATTGAAATGGTAAGTAGTACCTAGTTTCAAGCTCACGGCTGTTTCCTAATTGGATTCCATGTCCTTATTATAAGTATAGGTACCGTAGTCAGTTGAAAACAGCTGTTAGGCAGTGCATTCTTCAACAGCGATGTACAAATTGTCAATATGAATTAATTACTTAATTTAAACTGTCATGAAACGTTATTTTAAGAAGCCTTATTTAAGTGGCACTATTCGTAGGTATGTATTGTAATCATGTAAGACATTAGTTTCGATCACATGATGGAGACAGAAGCTGGCCATAAAGGCGCCTAATAATTGTGACCGAAATTACTCAACTTAGCTACCAAGTTGTACTCCAAATGACTCAACTCGGGTAGGTGTGCCATACTTCAGCTCAACCAGCTGGTACCAGCAGCCACGAGCTCGTGGCTGCGAATGGTCTGCACATTTTGAAGAACAACTTACATACCAACACGTATGGGGTGTCAAATGAAAACTGAATAACCTAAGTATGCTTTATTTTATTCGTGTTTAGATTATATTATTTCAATATTTTCAAAACTAACCACTCACTTGCTTGTGGCAAGCACAGTTGCCAATTTCGGACCCCCCTAAACTGATGGTGGCAACTATGGTTGCCAAGCGAAGTATGGACTTCTTTGATAAAGAAAAATTGAAAGCCATTTAGGCTACCTTTTTTAAAATCCGAAATTAAGTGAGTGGGAGAAAACAATAAATAAATAAAAAATGTAAAATCTAAATTTTGCTTTTTGTCCCGTCTGTTTTTTTATTCTTCTGTAAATAGCTCTTAAGTTTTTAAATATAGGATATAACTACAATGTTAAATTGATTTTTAATTATCATTAATATTTTGTAAAGTATATACAAGATGATACGTAACATTAACTAAATTAAATTAAAACGAATTAAATCTAAAAAAGGCCCTCGAGGCTTTCTACCGAG
Organism: Epinotia bilunana; assembly: GCA_947049275.1. Classification (NCBI taxonomy): domain Eukaryota; kingdom Metazoa; phylum Arthropoda; class Insecta; order Lepidoptera; family Tortricidae; genus Epinotia; species Epinotia bilunana. The sequence goes on from OX346263.1 coordinate 481,183, forward strand.
GATGCTGGCGGCATTTCAAAAACTTTTGCGCCCTGGGACCCCACGGACCGAGGGCCTCGACGCCAAATGGTATAAAGTTGGTATTATTTTAACAACACAACAATACAACTAAACAACATAGGAACTACACATCTTATCTTATCTTATCTTATCTAGATGAGGGCCCTTTCGGATGCACTTCGACCCAGCGGGATCTTTTGTGCATTTGCCCTCTCCTTTATGCCTACTCCCAAGCTAGCTCCATCGTTTCCACAAAGCGGATGATGCAGCTCAGCGGGAGCACCTTGAACTCCCTTGGTTGCGGAACTACACATACTACTGGCTGTGCTAGTTTCTATTCGAGGTAATGATAATACTGATAATCAAATAATGAAGCTGGTATTGTTCGAAGGAAAGCTTGTAAGGCAGTGGACAAAAGAGGAGGGCGCGAGAAGCAGAAGAGCTACCGCATCGAGGACAGTGCTGCGCCTGCGCCGGCCACTGCTGACAAGTAATAAATGATCAACCAGACTTTAGAGCGCTTGTGATAGTCACGAGAGTCACGATCCGGAGATATGATTTTTCAAATGCAACGGGGAGAAATATAACATTATTCTATGCCAAACAATTGATATGTAATACTTACTAAAGTACTCTAGAGTTTTGTTAGTTACACGTAAATTCATGGTTGTATTCTTTTAAGTATGATCAAAGTAAGCACGTTTTTCAAAATGTATCGCTCTTCGAGCAATGCCTTCACGAAGAGCCTTAACATAATGAAATACAAGTAAGACATCAAAAATCGTAGCAGCTGTCAGCTTGGGCAACTCCTACACGCCATTACGTTCGAGCCTACACAATGGCCTAAAACAAAAGGCCCTCAAAAAACGAGTATATCGATAACACGATCTATACATTTAGACAACAATACAAACAATGCGATGCTGATTGAAACGTCACCGTCGGCGCGGGCGCCGCCGAGCGAGCGCATTGTAACTATTAACTACGTAATTATGCCACGCTGCGATCCAACTATTTATTTTGTATCCGAATTTATTATTGAGACGTCAAAAAAACCGATCGAACGATGATTCGTGCGTTTTCGGTTTTTTCCCGAGTATTGCTTCGAGGTTTGTTTGTTTTTTGATACAAACAATTGGATCGGAGTACGATCGCGTTTTTTGTCGATTATTTGAGATGATACGATTTGGTTGTTGGTTTTTGTAAGTAGCAAGTGTAAGGACGTGGCTTTTAGTCATGCTCTCTTGTTGTGAATGGAGTCTGAAGTCGTTGTCGTGGGTGGCAGACACTAGGCAACCTAGCTAATAGGCGTCTCGTCGTTGGGACGTCTACTCAGAAAACTACCACAATGGTCCCGCCGGTTTCTATCACCTAAAACCAACGACGATGGCATGTTTCGGATTCGATTTTTCCAAAGCATAACTGTCAAAGCCTTCCTGTATAATAAAGGGTTCCCAACGCATATTTAAAGAGTTCATCCTGCCCTGAAACGCCTGGGTCACAAGGTCGGCTGTCAGCCCACTGCGCCAGCGCAGCGGGCGGCGCGCGATTCAATTACTCCAGCGGTGATGCATCACAATCTGCGCGAGCGGTTAATTATGATGTATATGTTACTTAATTTCGACAGCAGGACTGCAGCCTTTACAATAACCCGAGAACGACTTAGCGGCCAGCGTCTGGGTTTAGAGAATTAGGTATTCTTCTGTTTATTCCTTGTGAACACGTAGCCGCAGTCGTATGGATTCCCGTATCCTGCAAGCTGAGCCAACACAAGTAGTGGATCTGTGAACAGATTTGTTCTAATTTGTTGTTCCGTTTCTTTTCGGTATTTGCGAGCCTTAAATAATCGCAATGTTTATACAATGCTAAAATTAGGCACGATGCTTGGCTTTGAATGAAATTTGAAGTACCTACGCAATTTTCGGAATTGAGAATGAGTTTTTTTTTTTCAATATATATTAGCTCTTAGCAGCTTAAATGAGCCAAGTACCTAATAAATAAAAGCAATTCAACGTATATAATTGTACCTTTTATTTCTTCCTAACTAGCCGTCAGCTTGAAGTCTAACTATCTATTACAGCAGACTTATAAATATCCTACGGGCTAAACATTAGTCAGAAAACATAAGTTCCCAGTAATTATATGGTTCACAAAATTAATTGCACACATCAAACTTCGCTGACATGTTGCTCCAGCTAATAGATTATAAAATGTCTCGTCAGTATGCTATTGTTCAACCACTCTTCAATAATTCATAGTAAAAATTTACTGTCATCTCTGGATTTATTATATTACTACTTACTCTGGTGTGAGGTTAAGATGTTGGTTCGCAAAGCTGATAACAAGTGAGCGAGTCCAATCTCAAACGAGTTGATCGTTTACAAAAATCTATTATACTTACAGTCGAGTCAGCTGGAAAAATATTTTCACTTACTCAATCAAGATTTATTTTTTTTGAAATGTAATCCTGAATGTGATAGAATTATCTGTCGCCGGTACCCTGTGTCAGCTAATAGATTACAAAATGGCGTTGTGTCTAATCCGCGTGACGTGTACACGACAGGTACAAGTTTCAATTAATCGCGACGCAGGCGCGCGCCAGATCGCGATGGCTACGATATGGCCGTTGTGCGTCCGAGCTGTTATGAGGTTGATATTGATTGGGTTTTGTTTCTGAGAAGGTAGAATTAAGGTTTTTTTGGACGTGGGCCGTGCGTGACACCGTTGTATTAACAATATAAACCTTCTAATTCAATCTAACAAACGATGTGCGTCATGTTTTGCAGGAATTGCAGCAGTTAAACAGTCGTGAAATCCTAAAACCATCCCCGAAAATATAGCTAATAGAGCTTGTGCAAAGTGGATTGGTCTAAGAGTTCACCGGTGCAGTGCGAACAGACAGAAAGGCAGATGCTGTCCACTAGCTACCAGATTTTTATTTATCTGCAGCATATTGATTTTTGATTTGCCAAGAGGTCACATGAGGCGACTCTTTAGATAATTCATTTGCTTAAAACAACGGTATAAATAAGGTGGTGTTGGCAGTTAAAAGTACGAATGACCCTCCCTCCACTAGAGGAAAGAAGTTGAGCTCTAGGATCTATATCCTAGTTACCAATTACTGGATATAACTCATCCTAACACTACACTTCCCTAATTGGAGTACTTAGTGGAATACTATGGAATAAGTTGGATTAGTACACCGACAAGAGCCGAGCTCTGTAAACTGACTGATGCACCCATCCTTACACGACGGTGTGAATTGCGCCCGCGAGTAAAGTAAGACAGATCTCACGGGGCGAGCTTGATTTCTAATAACGTATCTTCGATCTGTATTTACACTGGCGTCTCGGTTATCGGTGTCGACGACCACTGACAGCTGACGTCTTCATCCGAGGCTCTCTGGGGGTCTCCAGACCAATGTTCGATTGTCTCAATATGAAATAATGAACCTATAGACAGTGCTCTCGTTTCTTCAATAGCGTCTTGGAGTATGGTTTTCTGGCGTATTAAGATAGTTGTGAAATTTCAGAATTTATGCAAGAGGCATAAAGGCAGGTAGCGAAATACATTATTATTATTGTCTATTATTCAAATGTATTACATAAAGTGGTGATGGTGATGGTGATGCTGATGTGTCCCACTGCTGGCAAAAGGCCTCTCCCTCTTTTTAGGGTTCCGTAGTCAACAAGGAACCCTTATAGTTTCGCCATGTCCCTCTGTCCGTCCTCGGCTTAGCTCAGTAACCATTACTACTAGAAAACTGTAATTCGGCATGGGTATACAGGATGTAATCGTTAAGTGTAGCCAGGCGATTATTCCGTAAATATAACAGATATCAGAAAACTTGAAACTGACATCGAAAGTACGTTAACAATCCCATCAATAACTTTTTGAAAATAAAACTAGAAATATCCAAAATATTAAGTTGAAACGTTCCGATACATTTAATATCTCACTCCCTCTGATCTTTTCTTTTGGGGATTCATAAAAGATTACGTGTACGATGAGCTAATACACAACCTAGAAGAGCTAAATAATCGTGTACGCCAAGCCATTGTTTAATTACGCCGTAAATTGTAAGAAAAGTACATTCAAAAACAGTGAAAAGGGCCCGTCAATGTATCGCACTACACGCGCGTCACTTAAAGCAACAGCTGTAGGTAAACAAAAAAAAACCTCCTTAAAAGTAACATTAGATATTTTTATTTCATGAACGGACAGTTTTATTCCTTAATTATAATTTAATTGTGTAAATAGTCAATCTTAAATAGTAGTATCTTTTACAGTAGGGAAATTAGTGAAATTACAGCCCCTCAAGGAACGTCGTACTAAATGTATGGGAGCGTTTAAACTTAATATTTTGGATATTTCTAGTTTTATTTTTAAAAAGGTATTGATGTGATTTTACTTATTAGGTAACGTACTTTCGATATCAGTTTTAAGTTTTCTAATATCTGTTATATTCGCCCGCCCGGAATAATCGTCTGCATGAAAGAGCTCATTGTGCGCATCTAAAATATATTTTTGTTGTAATTTTAAAATAGTTAGTTTTAAATTATTTAAGTTAATAGCCAAAAAATTACCATTCCCCCCTTCATCTCCAAAACGACTGAGTCTAAAATTTTGAAAAAAATACACAAAATAGTTCTTTACCTACAGATGACAGGAAAACCTATTAGAAATGTGCAGTCAAGCGTGAGTCGGACTTAATACAGTATTTGACAAAAATCAAATAGCTTATTTTTATGAAACGTCAAAACGCTCCGTTAGTAAAAAAAATTGTTTAAAATCTTGTGATGTACGGAACCCTTGCAACGTGAGTCCGACTCGCACTTGGCCGGTTTTTAATAAATACCTACGGAAAAAATAACGGGCTGTATTTTCTACTACTTTATAGTAGAAGATGGAAAGTTCTTGATTCTGTACATAGGTAAATAGGTGTGTACCTACACACCCACCTGCCCCCACCTACACCTACACATTGCGCAATGATTGTTAGTTAAAGGAAAGATGAGATCTGAGATTGCGAAAATTTAGATTGTATGAGTGACATAAGAATTACGTGTTAAGACATGACCTTATGGTGTTTGGATTGCAAATCTGATCTTATATGTTATGTGAATATATCACGAGGCACTTAATGATAATAACTAATTTTATTTTACCTATTAATTCACTGCTGGTAAACTACCTAAGATATTGAATAAATTTGAATTATCAGGTATTATTATTATATGAACCAAACAATCCAAACCAACTAAATCCAGTGTCAAGTGTGCTAGCTGCCCTGCGGGAGGACCGCCCGCCTAGGGCTGCCACTTCGCACAAATGTTCCTGATATGTCAACAATGCTTTGAGAACATAAAGCAGTAAAGGTGTTTTCATCTCTCATACTCTGAAAGTAGGTCATTGTTTATCTAAACAGCGGGTTGAAAGTGAGGTATATTGCAGTTGCCGTTGAGTGCATTCAACGTAATAATTCAACATTGCAGAGGCAAATAAAACCCACGCAAACGCAACAGGACACACAAACAGCAACACACCACACAACAACGAACACACATCACACACATATACAATCGTTATACATAGGCTAGGTAAAAGACAGATAGATAAGACGTTTATTAACATTTGTATTTATTTATAGTATTTATTTATTTATATTACTCTTTATACATCTAAACACTTAACTCAAGAATAATATGATCGTAGAGCAATAATTGACCAACTTAATATTAAGTAGCTACTTGTATAAGATAGACGTAGAGTTACGACCAGCCCTGTCGAAGGGACTCGTCTGAAAACCAGCGCAAGGCTTCAAGCCTTGCATATGCTGAGACGAGCACCCATTGGCCAACCTAATGCATTTTTTTTCCCCTCCGAAAATTTTGAGCAAGTCGAGAGCGATGTAGAGAGTGATGACCGAGGTTTTTAGTCGGTAAGAGTCCGACACTGTCTGGGTCCCCTTCCCAGTCGTCCATGATGGATTTTCCTCGGTCCGCACTCTATACATCTTTTAAAAACTTCGTAAACAAAAGCAAGGACTCTCGTCTTTGGCCCTTCAGGCGTCTCACCAAAAAAAAAAAAAAAAACCTAATGCATTTAGTATTTTAGTTTTAATTCAAAGGCATTTTAAGTTGTTTCTTTGTACTTATGTTATGAGTTATATTTTGTGTTCTTTTAAGCAATAAATTATTTACACACACACACACACACACACACACACACTCACACGCGCGCGCGCACACACACACACACACACACACACACACACACACAGCAAACTTTCTAACTGAATAAATAAATAATTAAATGTCGCCTCTAGGGCTGAAATAGTATTTTATGCAATCGTTATATAATGTATGCTTTCTCAGTCGAGTACCACGCTCAGCAAGCTTCGTGGCCTAATTAAGGTACGAGACTTAAAAAGCTAATTATATAAATATTGTATACATACTTGAGTCAACTGAACCAATTAAACAAACTTGGTATCTATTGAAAACGAAGTGCAACCAACGGCTTTTTCTTTTTTGTACGTTGATGTCTATTTACCTTTTGACTTTCTCATGACGGCGTCCTATTGGTCAAATACATTATAGTTCAGTAAAGGCGCCACGTGATTGGTCAATTTCATTTTAGTTGTCTCAACAGTTATGAAATGTTGAGTTGGGAGCTCCATAGTAATAAGTATGTGATTTAAGTTTGGTGTATAAAAAGTAATTTTCTACATATTGCTTCTGCCCGCAACTTCGTCCGCGTGGAACTCGTTTAATATCGTGGCTCCTTACAAACTTTCGCCCTCTTAGACGATGATTCCCAGAATAAAAAGTATTATTTACTTGTATATTAAGCTGTTTTTTAGGGTTCCGTAGCCAAATGGCAAAAAACGGAACCCTTATGGATTCGTCATGTCTGTCTGTCTGTCTGTCCGTCCGTATGTCACAGCCACCTTTTTCCGAAACCATAAGAACTATACTGTTGGAACTTGGTAAGTAGCTGTATTCTGTGAACGGCTATTCTCAAATTTTGTGTCTGCGTCTAATTACCACGACTCCATATAAAATGTTCGGTAATTAGACACAACCGCAGACACAAAATTTGAGAATAGCCGTGAACCGCATTAAGATTTTCACACAACACTAGAAAAAAAAAACAATACATTTTGGGGGTAAAGTATAATACTTAGAACTGAAACTCAATTTTTTTTCACCGAACCCATACGTGGGTGATATCTAATTATCCATGGATAGGTCATCAAAAATGATATTGAGGTTTCTAACATCATTTTTTCTAAACTGAATAGTTTGCGCGAGAGACACTTCCAAAGTGGTAAAATGTGAATGTACATTACCATGCAAACTTCCACCGAAAATTGGTTTGAACGAGATCTAGTAAGTAGTAATTTTTTTTAACACGTCATAAATCGTAAACCGCAATTTACCTTTCATTCAACTGATAATGGTACGGAACCCTTTGTGCGCGAGTCCAACTCGCACTTGGCCGGTTTTTTTTATAATAGATTGTTTTTATAAAGTCAGTATCTACTAAGAAGGGATTTTTCTAAATTCCACTCTCAAGGGGGTTGCATTTTTTTTAAAGACCTCTCATCACCAGTGTATGGCATAATCCATTTCGAAAAAACGTCATTGTAAGAGATTATATCCCCTTTAGTAAAAATAATGTCTTACCTGGCAACCCTAGGTCCGGCGCGGCGGCGCGGCGGGCCGGCGCCCGCGCAGACCGCTGCGTCACGCCGCCGTGTGAACCCGCCCTTATCGCCGAGTTACCACACTAATTGTTTTTCTCTTTCATTATAATTTTGTTTATCTTTCACTTAAGTAGATTGTTTGAGGAAATGGAGAGAAAATTGGATCGTTCATGTTGCTACAGGAAGGTTCTAGAGAGTTTATAATGATAAATAGATATGTAATTGTTCGACGTGGCGATTGAAGAGCACTGTGCGTTCATGGCTTCTAAAATTAGGAATTGAGATGTACCTAAGTGTCAGATTTTGTAGCGAAAATCTTAAATCTTTAGCTAAAGCCCCGGCCGTTCATATCTATCTGTGATTTCCTTTAAGCTTGCTTAAGCCAACATGCCCACCTTCAAAAACGACTTAGGGTTGTCACTTCCGAGTTTTTTAACCTACTGCGCAAGGAAATAAGTGTAATATTTTTACGGACAAATTACCTAATGCTTCTTTTATTTCAATCATTGTATTACTTCGCAATGTTCAGTTTCATGATCAAATATGTATCCAAGATTTTTTTGTTACAATTATTTTATTTAATCTAAAAAATACCTTAAATTGTGTTTTATTATGATTTTATGATAAACTATTCATACCAGATACAAACGGATACCTTCAATAAAAAAACCATCCTTTGTTTTTTCATCATTTGACCGTAAAGTGACAACCCTAGCAGTTTGAAATTTGCTTTTTTCACTTGTATGGAAACAACCTAAAATGGCCATGTTACATTGCCCACCCGATTGCCGACTTAAGCTAAACTAATTTTTAATGAGAGGATGTTTGATGCTATTGCTAAAATTGCCCGAATCCTTGTTGTAGTTTTTTTTCCGTTATTTTAAGAGCTATCATTCTGTGTTAAATCGACATGGGCAATGTTGGACAAAACCCCGGGTAACTTAGCCCGCCTCTAAAATCGGCCGAAATCTGGATTTAAAATGCATTTAAAAATTCTTTTTCGCAACGAGTACACGCCCGTGATCATACTTGTAACGATGGACTAAAAAAACACTAGCATCAATCAACATAGAAAAAAAAAACATCGATTTCCAAAAAACGCGGGCAATGTTGGACCATTTGACGGTACTTTATAATTATATGACTTAAACATATATGATAACATGTTTTTGTAGCTGTCGGTACTCCTTAAGTATAAATCACGAAATAAATAAAATGATGTGAGGATTGTCAATCATGAATTAGAATTAGAATTAGAATTAGAATGATTTTATTTGCCAGAATACTTATAAACATAGTACAGGGTGTTCAGGTACAGCAGTACAGTATTCAGCCGGTGAACGGCATGCAAAAATTATACAGAACTAAAATAATTATCACTTAGCGTACAATGTCTTAACCAATATCATTTGTTAATTAAAAAAATTATGAACTAGTAATGTCAATATATTTAAAAAGCACAAAAAATAACAATTATCATAACTTATTTAATTGGTCAACTATTAAATTCTAAAAATTCCTTAATACTATAAAAACAATTTTCCTGTAGCCAACTACTCATTTCTTTTACAAATGTATTACATTCCATCATCATCTCATATCTGCTGGAAGGTTATTGTATACTACAATGCACATATTATAAGCATTCTTACGATAGATCGCAGTGCGGCAAGGAGGCTGGTACAATAGATCCCTGTATTGAGATCTCTGCTTAGCTACGTACCACATGGCGTGCGAGGCGCTGTTCTATCGTTCATAAAGTAGGTATAGATTCAATTTCGATTGTTATTCCGCATGATGAGGACTCACACGATTCCAGCGGGCGTTAAGGAGATAATTATAATGTCATTTGTTGTGAGAGACTGTGACACTTGAGTTGTCCTAACGCTCGTTCGAAAAATTACGCAATTACTCCTCTGGCCAGGCTTTACTAGATGAAAGGTCAGCTGCAAAAGTGCCTTCATTATTGACGTGCTCAAAGATATCTCTACATCGGCTCTATTTCAATGAAAATAACTGATTAATGACTATACCTATTAAATTTCAATGGGATATTGATAATGTGGTGAAATAATTTTTACTGCTAACTGTACCTACTCACTTTGGGATGAGCCTGAGTCGTAAAATTGGCAACACTCAACATTTATTTCAGTATCTTGATTCTTGATTCATGTTTCAGAAACTTTAATTTACTTGGACTTTATTTATGAGCATGGTTAATGTTTTAGAAATTAAAGCATCCGTGAAGATACAAGTAGATTATTAAGTCAATGTCATTATAAATTACTATACCTCGGTTACATTAAGTTGCGAAATGCCCTAATTTAGTGCGACGATAACATCAGTTGACCCTACACCGCCGCAGCCGCGCAGTTTTACGCAGAAAAAACTTTATAAATATACAAAGAATATACAAGGTATAAGTGGAACCTTAAAGAAAATGAACTAAATAAGTAAAAAAGCTCTTTCCTTAGCACATTACACATTACAGATTCTATGTTGATTGAGACGGGGTGTGTAAATTTCATCTCTGCGTTAACTTAATAAACCATAATTACCTTTTAGAGTTTAGAGTAGTAGTACGTAGTTCTATGTATTACTTTGAAAAATCCTGAAAATGATACGTGGAACGAGCCATCACTGTGATTGAATGAGAATGTATAACACCACTGCGGCGAGGGGTATCAAATCAATGATGAGCTGGATTTTGGCACCCTTTCGCCACAGTGCTGCCAGGTGGTGGCATAATGGATTTTGAAAAAGTGTAAGCACAATTTTATCATTGCAGCCGGGGCAAAACGAAACGAAATGACACTGCCGCCACCTTGCCTCTCATTAAGGCAAATGGACTCATTCGAGTCATTCATTCGAACAATAAAAATCGCATTTAGGAAAAAATTACGTGATTAATGACGTATAGTGCATTATTTAATTCGCGGACAGAAGGGCCGTTTGTGTTCGTCGCTTCCGACCTCCATCGCATTTCAATGTGTTTTATTAGTTTCATACATAATTCATTCGCAATACCCACATATATAAAGCGAGATGGCACTATAAATCTTTAATTACTTTTATTTCATTTCGCATGGCTGCAAGGCTTGCAAGTGATAATGACTTTAGCAACTTTTTTTGTGTGGCTTGAAGAAAAGTCTCCGATGGTTCACTACAGATAGTATCAACAAAACAACCTAGTTACACGACGAGCATAAGAAGACACACTAGTCATCAGACTGATAATGAATGACACGCCATCGTCTCGCCAGTAACAAGTGCCCAATAAGAGCGGACTACCCCGTGTTTAAACAGAAGCACTCTAGTCGTTACGGGTAATGGCCGCCGTCGACTATCAGCCCGGAATGTGACGTGACCTGCACTTTTACACCATTATATAGGTAATACCACGACGGTGGCTAACAGGCATACGGTCTGCTGCTGCTGCAAATTGTACGCAAATTTTTGGAAACCAAAGGTTCCATTTAAGCAAGGACCCCGACGTTGCACTAGTCATACGACAAGGGCAGCTTTATATCAAAGTTCTCTGAGTTTGAATATAACTCATATTAGTATAGTAGTTTATATATTATATTGTATGACGTTCCCGTGAGTCACCGACGGTGCTGGCTGAAAATCAGCGCTGCAGGTGTCTGACACCTCAGCATAATGCTGAGCCAGTGTCCGGTTCACTGCCGCAGAGACACACTTTTTTCTTGTTTTATGTGCTTTTCTTGTTTATTTTATTATTTAATAGGTGTGTCCTGTCTGTTTGTGAATGAATATATCTTTCTTTCTTTTTCTATATTGCTTAGATATAAAGTGATTTTTCATACAATAGTGCAACGTGCAACGCCGAGATACATCTCGGCGTTCGTGCCTTCGTGCCGAAAAAAGTGCCTTTTTAAGTTAGGTAAACATCCTGTAGGATTTTGTAGGGTTTTTGTGTTTTTCGGAAACTATGTTTTAGCTGTATATCCAATTTTAGACGGTTTACACAACCTATTCAACATCTATCACTACCAGAAACAATATTCCGAGTAGAAACTAAAACAATCTTTGTATTAGACTAAGTCATTACGCAAATGAAGTGTTCATGAAACTGAAAGCGCTAATGCATATGAAATAGCGACCAAATATATGTGCGCATTGCACGCAGATTCGTGCAGGGTTATGTCTAATAGTGCTAGCGGGACGCCAAAAAAAATCGGAACGATTGATCTTTAGGCCATAAGAATCAATTTGACCCGTAGCACGAAAAAAAAAACTTGCAAGAAAAAAAAAGCTTGTACCAAAATTTTCATTTTTGGTACAAGCAAGTGGTCTAACGAGCCCAAACTCGATGGGGTTATGTGGTTTTATTAGGAGTTCCTATAGCCACCTTCCAGCTCCATCATCTGATCAGCTCCACGTCATCATAATATTGCATTGTCACGCGAAATTTCAACTCAATCGGAAACCGGGAAGTGGATCAAATTTAACTTGCAAGATTTGATAACAGACAGACAACGGGACAGGTGAAAGTAAATAAAAGCTTGTAAAAAAAAGGAGAGGAGTTATGACGTCATATTTTTTTGTATGGGGAAAAAATATTTCTGAAACCTATCGTGTGTGGTATCTACGCCAATTCTAAAAATATATCATTATATTTCAGTCACTTTTTTAAATTAAAATAAAAATCATTTTCAAAACATACCAAGTTTGGGCTCCTCCAGATGAGATGACGGTTGAATCATTATTTGTAAAATATACCTAAAATGATATTTAATTGCATCATATCAAACCCCAAGAGAGCAGTTTTGAAAATATTTACAGTTAGTATTTTTTATTATTTTTTAATATTACAAAATGTGATAAAACCACAATTAGTTGAAACATGCATAAAAAAAAACAATTTTAGACACTGAGGATGATAAATACTAATGCGATAGGGGTTTCCAATCACATTTATATTATGTATGAATATTCACATATTTATTTTTATTGAAAAACAATCTATGAAACTAAATATTTAAAAAGAAACTGCAATTTTTATTTTGCTCATTATTAGCAATTATTATTATTGGCTTGCTTTTGATTCAAATGTCTGTCCTCAGTGTCTAAAATGGAACTTTTTACACATGCCCAAACTTGGTATGTTTTGTAAATGTTTTATTATTTGAATTTAAAATAAGTGACTGAAATATAATTATGTGATATATTTTTAGATTTGCTTCGTACACCTAGACCTTTCATTAGATCCATACACGATAAGTTTCAAAACAAAAAAAAACCCGAAAAAAAATATGACGTCATAACTCCTCTCCTTTTTGTGTTTTTTTAGTGCTACGGGTCAAATTGATTCTTATGGCCTGGGGATCAATCGCTCCGATTTTCATGCTTTTAACACCATTAGCAGCTTTTTACTGAATTTCGGGGTGTACCTTGTACCGCTAGCACTATACCTGATGGATGTACCTACATGTACATACAACATCCGATTTTCGGAGGGATGACGTTCGCGTGTCGATATCCAGATGGATCGCGACGGACCGCGGACTTGGTTAGGTAGAAGGCACAAGTAAGACGTGTGTGATTTAAACAGTACCTAAGTTTTACTTTTTTCTCAACATTTGGAAAATTTAGGATTTTTTACTCTGAAGACAACCCATTATTCTGATAAAGATAAAATTGTGTCTAATTTTTTTATTCCACTGTATCACGTTTTTCCGAACATATTATTTAGTGTAAAACCTAAAAACTATGGGAAATTAGGGTCATTTTTTCTGTGTGTAAGTATAAAAATAAATCAATAGTAGGTACCTACGCAATGTATGATTACCCGCAGAAAAAACAAAAAAAAACAAATTCTGAAAAGAAGGAAAAGGGCAAACGCTCAATCATTTTTCTTCCTGCTAGAAGCAATGCATACAATTTCATTAATTAGGTACGTGAACATAATTTGACTGCGCAGGGTCATTGAGCCGCAACATGAGTAGGGCCTCTCTACTTACATAGAGCCTGTACGTAATAAACAAAACAAAATCACAAACAACTATCTCAACCACTGCTAGAGATCGACAATGCTATTTTATCTAAGTACGCACATATCATTTAGTGCTCCAAAATGCGTTCAGAAACCGTAGGAAATAACCAGCATTATTTCAACCGATTTTACTATGAGAACTTTCTTGTCTGTGTTAGTAGTTAATATCTGTACTGTAATATTATTACAGTACAGAATTTTATAAGGTTATGAGTTTAAATTTGGAACAGCTGTCAAAACTCATATGGGTCTCTATTCTAGTATTCATAGATATTAAAACAGTTATCGATGCGAAACGGCAATTCAATATGTTTTTTTAATATAAACCGCACAATATTTGATCTCGAGTGACATGAGAATAGGGACTTCATTCGTTTTTCTATGATTTAAAAAACACTCTCGACGCGGGATCGAATTGCCTCTATTACTGTTGTCATTTGTTTGTTGGTTTTTTGTTGTTACGAAAGTAGAATTGTGAAAAGTTGTTTGTAACTCACATTTTAGTTGAAAATATGAGTAGTAGTGACTCACAGTGTGATAAATGACCCGAAAAGCGGACATCATCGTTTTAGGACCCTAAACGATAGGTTTAATCATTATGAGTATGACGATCATTCCCGAGTGCCAAATATGCATAGAAAACGAGAAAATATTTTTTTCGTAATATTTCTATGGAAACCAGAATTCCCATAGAAACCTTTAAAACTCGAAAAATAATAGCAAAATCATCGATTACTGCATGATCCATCAATAAGTCACATGCCAGGTATTTAATAAAAAATACGCGGCCTTTTTTCATGGAAGCAGTATAAAGTTTTGACTGTTTTTTACATTTTTCGATTTTATTTTATTTCTCCCATATCCTATCATATTAGGAGTTTTTTCCTATCTTAAAATATTCCTTGAAACCTGAAGTATATAACCCTAAATTTACAAAATAAAATATAGCAGGATCTCTGAAATATTAACGTTTGAAATAGTTCGTTCAGGGCTGTCAAAAATTCCGTTGTACCAAAATAGTACTAAATCGTACCTATAGATGGCGTGACATGTCTGATTACAAGGATTGCGTTTGGATTTAAAAAAACAAAATGGCGGACGGAAAATGGCCCGAGCAGACACTAACTATGTCCTGAGTGAGTTTGAGCTCGTGAGCGGCACCCGCGTGGGACCGGAGGCCGAGCTCCGCGTAGTTCAAGTGTGCATTGCAAGACTTTCTTCGTTTTTGTTTAATTTTTGGATATTCGCTAGTATAAAAGTAGTTAACTATACACATTGTACATTCGTGTTTGTGTATAATTCGCCTTGTGCTCCTTTTCTCAAGTATACAAACCGTTTTATTTCCAAGAACAAGAACTAAGCGTATTACAATACATAAATACAGTAATGTTAATTTTGATTAACAATTCCTATGAAAGCCAATGTGTAGTGCAGGGAAGGGGTCCGCCCTCGTTTGGCTAACGCTAAAACCCTGTGCTCATACACATTGGCTAGAGGAACTGGGGTGAGGCACCATGGCGCCGATAAAGACCCATGGTACCACGCCTCAACAGGAGCTAACCCAACCTGTTGAGGGATGTCTGTCCGGGCTCCGACCGGCTGACTTACTGCTAGGAGGGCATGAGGGCGCCAACCCTCATGTTGGTTCACGAATGACATTGGATGAAGTTGTGGATCGCGCCACAGCCGATACTCTACAACCTTCGAGAGTAATCGCAAATCTGCAAGAAGGTTCCCGAACACCTTTCACTAGATTAGATGCATATAAGTTGTTCATTTCACTAGCAAAAGTAAAGGGCAAAACTTGTCGCCCGCAAGACCTGAGTTTAGAAGAGCGAACACAAGCAATTCTTGATACATTAAAGATTCCAAATGAAATTACGAATTTAAAAGGAATTAGAGATTACATATCCAAATTTACCAGCAAAACCGAAAAGTTGTACAAACTGTGTAGACACAACATGGCATTTTTCACAAAAAAAAAATTGGTTGATTAAGTGTTGACATGAAACAGGAAATATATAAATTGTTGGAAGCACCTTTATGCAGTCCCTCTTCTGATTTTGAACCATGTGCAGATGAAACAGGTGGTTCAAATTTGCAGTGTGGTTCACACCCCACTAGTTCTTTTGAACCTGGCTCGAGTTCGCTTCCCACTGGTTCTTTTGAATCTGTACAGAGTTCACATACCACTGGCTCTTTTGAACCTGGCCCGAGCTCACATCCCACTAGTTCTTTTGGACCTGGCTCGAGTTCGCTTCCCACTGGTTCTTTTGAATCTGTACAGAGTTCACATACCACTGGCTCTTTTGAACCTGTCCCGAGCTCACAGCCCACTATTTCTTTTGAACTTGACCTGATTACACATCCTGCTGGTTCTTATGAACCTAGCCCGAGTACCAGCCGTGATTTCATATCTAGCACGTGTTTACTAGAAACTGATGTCGTAAACACAGATTTTCCAACATCAGACGTTTCTGATATTGGGAAATCAACGCCAACGACACACACACAACACGATTCTTCTGGCAACTATGATCGCCTTAGTGATAGACGGAAGCGGAGAGCTCGCAAAAACTTGAAAGAAGTGCTAGGCACTGAACCACCTGCTAAGGTAATCAAGGTTTTGTCGAGCAGTTTTAAGGCACACGGTGAAAATCTCACTAAACCAGCTGCTAAAGATTTTGTATTTATAGTAAATTCTTGCCTCGTTAGTCCAACGAGAGCCAGCAAAATTGCAGCTAAAATTCAAGTAAATCCTCAACAATATAGCCCAGAAGAAGCATTAGCTATATACATAGATAGAAAATTTACAGTAGACACATACAATTTCCTTCAACAAGATTTAAAATCACGAGGCTATGCTGCATTTCCACCATATTGTCTTATACGAACCGCCAAAAAAAGATTGTTATCCCGATGCCCCTGTACAAGTCTCCGAAGAGAAGCATCTGTACCTTTAAGCAGTCTTATCTCACACACGGTTAAGCGCATAATTAAATCGTGTGATGAAACCATTTCAATATATTGTGCTCAAAAAAATCTTGCAATTTCAAATTGCATTTTCGAAGGATCGTGGGGATTCCACGGGAGTTCCGGTCAATCCCTTTACAAACAAAACTTTTCAGAAAGCCAAGAAGATGAAAGTAGCATCTTTGTCACTACTTTCATTCCTCTACGAATAACTACTGAAAGTGGTCAGGTTCTGTGGTCAAATCCCACTCCTACTTCCTACAGGTTTTGTCGACCAGTCCATGCTCAATATCGTAAAGATTCTAAAGATTTAATACTTTCTGAAAATAAATGGATGGAAGATCAAATTGAAGAACTTACTACATTCGATGTTTCGACGTCAAAAGGACAAGTAATGACGCTGAAACCCAAACTATACTTTACCGTCATAGACGGTAAAGTAGTGAATATAATAACTGGCACATCTTCACAACTTCGATGTCCTTTTTGCAATGCAACTTCAACCCAATTCAATAAATTAGATGTCATGTTTTCACAACCCATAGATAAATCTGTTTTACGTCATGGATTGAGCCCGTTACATGCGTGGATTCGAGCGTTTGAGTTTCTGCTACATCTCGCATACAAAAATCCTGTTAAAAAATGAAGAATCGGTCATAATTCACCAGAGGCAACTATCGTTAACCAAACAAAAAAACGCATTCAAGAAGAAGTCCGGAACAGATTAGGGCTTTTGGTGGATGTTGTCCGACCCAACTCAGGCACAACAAATGATGGCAATACTGCGAGAGTAGCTCTAAGTGACAAAAATCTAACTACTTTCTCTGAAATTCTAGGTATACAGCAGTGGTTGCTGGATGATTTACATACAATCTTGGTAGTTTTGTCCAGTGGCTTGCCCATTGACGCAAATAAATTTGGCGAGTTTTGTAAGTCCGTTGCGTCTAAATATGTATCCGAATATGTATGGCATCCAATGACAGTAACAATGCACAATATTTTAGTGCACGGCAAGGAGATTATAGAGAGTGCTGCCTTACCTGTAGGGCTACTTTCAGAGCAAGCTGGAGAAACTCGCAACAAGTTCTGGCGGTACGATAGAGAGCACCATTGTAGGAAGATGGATCGTGAGAAAGCCATGTTGGATTTGTTCAACAGAGCACTGGAATCCTCTGATCCTTACATATACAACCTAAGGCTCAGAGAAAGGCAAAAAAAATGGAGGCGTCTATTTATACCACGATCCGCTTTACTATTGCTCAAGCCATACGACGCCGACGTTGAAACTGACGAAAATTTGGACGAGTCAGCAAATGATTCCATTTTATATAATTTAGAAGGCCATACTCAAGAAAGTACAGAAATTCTAACTAACGAGCATGATACATTAGACTCAATATAAACTTTGTGTGTAAAATATTTTAATAAATAAATAAATAAATAATAAATAAATATTAGAGGAGAATTTAACACAAATCGGACTAGGCCCATAGTAAGCTCAATAAGGCTTGTGTTATGGGAACTAGACGACGATATATTTAATACATTCAAATACTTAAATACATAGAAAACACCCAAGACCAAGAAACAAATATTTGCTCTTACCGGGCATGGTCACTACCAACTAGGCTAACTGGTCGGCCAATTTTCATTTGTAGTATACTTTTAGTATAATAGACTTTTACTTATAAGCATTAAAATGTACATAAACAGTCAGGAGATACCTCGCCTTCGGCTCGTTTCATAAAAAACACTCGTATTTTAATGCCCCTTATACTAAAATTATAATACCATACAATTTCACGTTTTATAACAAATTAAATAAAATAATAATTTAAAATTCAAAGGTGACAACCCTAATTCCATAGTTACAAGAACAAAACTTTAGAACGGTTTATCTCCGGGATCCTACAAGATTAGGATCTGTTTTTTTTTCACAAGTTGCTGTATATGCAAATAATATAAAACACCTTGAATTCAATCCTAATGCGGCAAGATATCAGATTAAAAAAATAAAATCATTATTTTGAAAAATCGTAAATATCTCGACCAAAAATACAACTAGAGCTTTAATCTTTTTTACATTTGATGCCTCACAAATGACCTATTTCAGTTATCCTTAGTCCTGCCTTTAGTTTAAATCACGGCTACAGATATTTTAGTTTTTATTATTTTCCATAAAAAACTTAAATTTTTTTTTTCTTATTTTCTATGCATAATTGGCCCTCGGGAATGATCGTCATATATTCACAATGATTAAACCTATCGTTTAGTGTCCTAAAACGATGATGTCCGTTTTTCGGGTCATTTATCACACTGTGTGACTCCGAGAACGATATGCACACTCCGCCGTATATCGTGAATGCAGCCACGATTGCAACAGATATGTTACAGGTAGCACTATAGTAGCAATGCAGGTCTTTTTCCTACGGCTACTGAACCCATCTTAGAGTACCTACTTATGATATGTGTGTAGATAAAGGAGTGTATGAAACTGTACATAATTTGGCCTTAAAACACACTCGTTTCACAAAACCACACTCGTATTTTAAGGCCTCTGATTATGTATCCGTTGCATACTACTACATTGTTTAACGAGGGGCGTAAGTGGAATATTGCGAACAAGAGTCTATCAGAAGCCCGACGCCGAAGGCGGAGGGCCTTTGATGACTCGAGTTTGCATTATTCTTACGCCCGTGTTATACACAATGTTTTTCATCACATTTGCGAGGAAACAAATACATTTTAGATGAAATTAATACAAATCGTAATAAAAACTGCGACATGTCAGTTGTCAGTCAACATTTTACATAGACGCTAAATAACTACATATTAAATCTGTAAATAATTCTGTTAAACATGTTTTAGAAGTGTTTTTAAGTTTAAATTTATTTATAAATACGTTTTCAGACATCGTATTTGATATAAAACCTCTTTGCTTTATAACTGCCGCATGAGTGACAGATACAATTTAAGAAAAAAACCATTACGCCCGTGGGCGTAACATAGGCTATTACAGCTCTGTATGTCTGCGCATTATGAAGCCCGTTTCGAGCAAGTGTGATGAAAACTACTATTACCATTTTTTTGTTCGTTTATAATTACGAGTATAACCGTCTTACATCGTTAAGAGGCGACATTTATTTAATTTTGTTCTCATTGTATGAATCTAATTCAAATTAAACTTGGTCTGTTTTCTTCCGAGTAACGAGTTCTCGAACGTTAAAAAAGCTAATGTTTTGTTTAATTAAATAGTCGGTCAAGTGCGTGTCGGGCCACGGGCAGTGTAGGGCCTGTCTGTCTTAGTTACATCGACACGCGCGCGCCAACTAAATGGTTGCGTCGGCCGAATTGTACGAAAGTTGGCCTTTCTAAGTACATTTTAAGTTGGTCGACTATTACTCGGTAACCAGTTATGCCTACTTAGCCGTGATAGTCTTCCTTTTAAACATTATAATTATGTAGGTACTACTGTCTCGATTTTTCGTCGTCGTACGTCGGATAGACTGACGGACGGACGGCCAAACGGACATGGCGAAACTATATGGGTTTCTAGTGACTACGGAACCCTAAAAAACGTGTTAATTAATTGACACCGCGATTATAAATGGAACTGATAGCGTAATGATTTGAATACGATATTGGAATCGGAATGTAAGGTGGCGTGACTTTTGTTTGATTACGTATTATTACAACAATGCAGAATGTGCTATAAAATTCAAAAATTCAAAATTCATATATTTATTCTGTAAGTAGGCCTCAAGGGCTCTTTCACATGTCCGAGCTTACAAATTCAATTAATTAACATGAAATTACATTTAATACATAGCAACAATGAAAACATAGACAATCCCTGGGCACACATTTTCCGGGAGATGTATAGCGTCTCCGGGTCCATTAACACAATAATCTTATTCTATAATAATAAGGAGATGAAAAGTCTCCAGCCTCAAATTGAAATATAATAATAATAATGGAGATGTAAAGTCTCCAGCGTCAAGTAAAATAAAATAACTGAGATGTAAAGAGTCCCTGGTCAAATAATTCATAATCTAAATAGAAATATAATAATGAATAATATAATTGAAATGAATCCAAGTTGCCCAAACAGATAATTGTAAATAATAATGTTGTACTTCCCAAATCCACTTTCAAAAATGTAGATTACATACATAATTCTTTCGTAGTTTCGATTCTCCGGCCGTGTAACTTTTCGAATGCGCTTTCAACTGTCATGTTTTGAAGGTAAAAATGACAGTTGATATCTTAACGCTCATTCGAGCTGGACACCATCCCATGGTAAGGGGCTGTCCATATATTACGTCATATCAAATTAGGGGGGATGGGATCTGACCATTGGATGACGGTAGTCATTTTATTAGGCGGGGACGGAATTAAATGTCGCTTTTGTCGCTTACGTCAGGCTTTTCTGAAAATACTAGCAAGGCAATTTTCGGTCTGATCATATTTCATGACTTGGTCTTAAACCTTGACAGTATTTTTTGGATTTTTACTAAGCATTTCCTTAAGATAGCTGGCATACAGTGCAAAAAGTTACGTAAGCGACATTCTCGTGGAATGCCCCCTTAATGCTGTCGATTTATTATGGCGTACTACGTATTGACGTTATTGTAGGTATGCTTCGTTATTTACTAGGTAGGTACAACTTTTTAGCACACACTTGTACGATTTTGAAAGCCAGCTTGCTTTTTCAATTTTAGTTATTTATTTCCACCTTCTTGTCCCTGAAATTCGTGTCTAGGGAAATATCACAATATCCCTGTCATTTCGTTTAAATTCATTGAAATAGCTTGTTCGCGTCTGGCCGGCTACGGCTCCTAGTTCTACCCGCGTGGCTCCCACAGTAAGGTGCGGCAAAACTAAAACAAAGCAAATGTTTCCAACTTTATCATCAATTAAAAATCTATAGATGCCAGCGAGTAAACGTTTTACCTTATTTAAATAAGACTCAATCAAAAAACGATTAATTGTCATAAGAACATGGCGCAATATCGTTTACAATAAAAAATTAAAACACAATCAGTCTAGAAAAATAGGTCTGATTTGGTATGCAATCACGATAATGAGCTGCAGAGAACAAGAGCTGTCAATGAAAACTACTCGATGCGCATTATGAAACTAGTTTTGTAGGGTTCCGTAGTCAACAAGGAACCCTTATAGTTTCGCCATGTCCGTCCCGTCCGTCTGTCTGTCTGTCTATCTGTCTGTCTGTCCGTCTTCGGCTTAGCTCAGTAACCCACAACTAGAAAACTGCAATTCGGCGTGGGTATATAAACCAATCACGCCGACAAAACAGTAGAATAAAATCCTGAAAAAAAATGTTCACCAATTTACATGTAGGGGGGTACCCCTACATGTAAGTTGGTGATGTATTTTTTTTTCTCGTTAAACCTATAGTGTGGTAGCGTTGGATAGCTTGTTCAAAAATATTATGGGTTTTCTAAAACTATTTTTCAACTCAGTTATGCGTTTGCGAGATAATGGGATTTAAAGCCCTAATTTTTGTTCGAGTCATGTGTCCCCCCTCCCCTGCTGGCTAAATGGCTAGAACTGGGGACGTGAAAAAAATCGTACATATAATGAATTTAAAAGGAAAACTATCACAGTTAAGTAGACATAACTAGTTAACGAGTAGTAGACATAACCATGGTAAGAAATACACTTAATTTCGGGTGCATATACATTGTCATTGGAATTTGAACCTTTTACCGTGGACGGTAGAGTTGCTTTTTCACGGCACGGTGCTTCTTGCCCGCGGCGAGCGCGCAAAAGACCTGCCCTGCGACATGCCTCCCCACCAGTGGCAATGCTAAAACTTAGGCGGACTTACGGCACGGTGCTTCTTGCGCGCGCGGCTAGTTGTGATGTGCGGCTTGATGCTGTTTGGAGATTTTCGTAATTATTTTACGTAAATAACCTGTTGCTGCTAAAATTTTGCCTACATATCGTTTGAAAAAATTTAATGTACCTACTGACCTCGTTATTTCAATTGAGAAGTTGTTTCATAAAAGAGTTTACGTCACACTTGGCCATAATGCGAGTTTTACAGCACGCTTCGCGTACCGTAAAACTCGCATTGTGGCCAGGTGAATACGTAAAATTGTGTACTTACGCTTTATGGCCCTCACCTTCGGTTCGGGCCACAAACACCTGCGGTCTGGGCCATTCACGAATTCACCGCCCTATGTACGTAATGTACTATACTTTTGTTTTATTTATATTAAAAGAGAAAACACCATACAAAATAATAGACGCGTAC
The DNA here is from genome assembly GCA_947049275.1 of Epinotia bilunana. Classification (NCBI taxonomy): domain Eukaryota; kingdom Metazoa; phylum Arthropoda; class Insecta; order Lepidoptera; family Tortricidae; genus Epinotia; species Epinotia bilunana. The sequence continues at coordinate 504,163 of OX346263.1, forward strand.
GAATGTATCGCACCGCTCACAACAGTAATATCAATCCTAATACTTATAGGTAATTAATTACAGTAGATAGATACCTAGTGCATTTTCACCCCAGCAACTACACCTCGCTGTCTGTTCCCGTTCGAAAATATATTTTTACGTCACACCTGGCCATAATGCGAGTTTTACTGCACGCTGCGCGTACGGTAAAAAAAGACAAATGAGCGAACTCTGTCTTAGGTCGGTTAGGTTAGGGTTCACTTGTGTCCCTCAGACCAGAAATAGACACCCCGCGCAGCGGGGTGGCGTCGACTCGCTGGAGCTTATTAGTCCGCACAGATGGCCGTCCTAATGTACATGGATTATCAGGCTGTAAATTATTGGGCCGCGCATTGTACAGTATGGACGCGGATTATTGGGCTGTACATTATTTTGGCCGTGCATTATTATGGCTGTACATTAACCGGCACCCTTTCCGTCAAGCAACGTTTCGTTGCATCAGTCGTAGCTGTCAAAGTTGACGTTTGTCCTTTTATTCCTAGGAGTAATGCTATTGGTAAATTGGGAAAATATATATTTTTAAGTCTACAGATCGTAGACTATCTAGCAGCACATCTGTTCTAAATTTAAACTATTGATATTAGGGAAAAGTCTAGTTTTAAATTTGTCGATGTTACCTGGGTTGCATGAACAAAACGTTCGAGGACTGGCTGTTATGTCAAACATAATCTTTGTTTATTATTATTAAATATCAACTCAAGTAACATAAAAAATATTTATAACGGAATATAATTAAACTAAACCTATAAAAAGTAAATGCCCCCCAGGTCCCCGTCATTGGTTACGGTGCCCAGAAGGCTGGCAGCGTTGCCTCTTTGGATTGCTAGGCTAATCCTTTGGCCAAAATAGCTGCCAGCCCTCTGGTCGCCGGATGTTTGAATGAGCCGCTCCGAAAGTTCCTTATACAGGGCTTTCGCGCCCGGACCCCACGGCCCCAGAGTTTCCACTCCGAACGGCGCAAACATGTAGCCCTCACAGCCCTCACCGAGGACAGCACATTTCCGCCGCTTGTATTGCTCTGCCGTGGTGGCCGCAGCTCCAGCTTTAGAGGAGGTCGCTTGGAGATGGGACGGGGCTAGCGTATCAACGCAGGTAGCGTCCCACACAAGAGTCTTCCCCTGCTTCCATGGAATAAGCGTCATGCCGTCAGGGCGCTTGCCATTCTCACGTGCGATACCGTTCGGCTCTAAAATGACCGGCACGCTAACGGAGGCAAGAGCCCTACGGATGACGTCATTCAAAGAGGCGTGGCGGGAGATGCGGCCAGCACTCTTCTGGCGGGACAAGCCGTGGTGACCTAGGGAGTCTACGTGGGCGCCACAGCGGCAGCGGTGTGGCTCATTAGTTTTGGAGCCAAGTCGCAGACAGGTTGTTATCTTGGTTGTTTTATCTTTTTCGTTCTAGTTTGCTGGAAGAAAATACTCAGAAGTCGTTCTTTTCTTTTAACCGCGATTCTTCCACCTGATCTGCACTGCAGGACCAGCTCCTGGCTAGACCTTGTCGCCATGTTTTAAGTACTTACTGCGGAGCGGGTCGCTGTCCTGTGATGTTGGAGATGGAGGTTTGAGTCACCTCTACCGCCCGGTAAATTAATTCCTTATATTTATAATGACTGCGACTACCCAGCCATAGCAACTCGACTACCCTAAATTACTAATTTTAAAAACATCTAGATAATCTTACTGCTAGTGTTATCCATTAAGTCTAAAATAAGAAAACTTTTTCATGGACTATCATCCTTGTGACAGTAGATTAATAAACCATTTGTTGAAAGTATTTTTGTGATTTTATTTAGCTAATCCTCAAGCTTGTCGGTGGTTTCATCTGGCGCTCATAAGATATAAATTTTGATGACACTGACCGCTCCGGCCATAGCCAAACACACAACCCTAAATTTAACCGCTCATGTTCACCACAGACTTGCCTAGGTGCCCTGGTATTATACTGCCAAGTGTTACAACATCACATTATACTGACTTATTTAATGTAGAAACCCATGTTATCATGGCTTCGTTATCGAAGTCGCAGCAGCAGCCCCCGTCAATGGCAGTCGGCTGCAAATCGAATCATTCGCGAGGCAGACCCGCCGACAGGACCGCGGCCCGCGGGCCTGCCGACAGACAACTCCATTATCATTAACAAGAAACAGAGCAGACAAGTTATGTACTTCAGCATCACTAATAAATACCTTTCTTGTTACATTATACCATAAAAGATGTGAAGAAATGGATAGTTCTGAGTTATTTCTAATTGTATGCATTATTTATTAATAACTCGGGAATTACACCGCTATCGTCGTGCGTTGAAATTCGCGCCGTATTAAGGTCTACCCTAATTACTCAACTGTTTTTAAATACTCGTAATTTAACGGAATCAGGAATGGAAGTGATCGTGTATTACTTACCACCTCTCCACACCCACACGTAACTGTCCCTGCTTAAACTGCACGCTTTGAGATAATCTAGATAGGATTTTACAATCCTGTCTAGATTATTTTATGCGAGACTTTCGCAAAATCAGTATCCTTAGATGATCCAGCACGCGCTCCCTTGGGACGTCGCCCCGGAGCCCCGCTCCCGAGCCCCGCTCCCGAGGGAGCGAGTTATTGTTTCAATCTCGCCGCAAACTCCGATCGGGTGAATTGAAAAAGTTACTCGCGGGGGCGATCGCCGAGTGCGAATTTGGGACTTGATATTGTTTTTAGATATAGATGGTATCAAAGTAGATTTGGTCGTAATTTTTATCCGTTCAGGTTTTGTCTTATGCCAGATTGCCGGAAGAACGTTAGGCTGGCTGGTCATTGTATATTAACTATCGTTTTATAAGTGACCAGGCTATGTGAGACTTGTTTCCAACGTAGCTTAAATTCGATTTGATGGAAAGTAGAATTCGATATTTTAGTTTCCTACTTAATATTATTTTAGGTTTTTTTTGCAAAGGTTATTTGCGGAAAACACGAAACGTATGCTTAGACGTAACTAATGACCGAGGAGCCGGCAGGTTCCTCGCGCAACGCATCAGCATTTCAATTCAGCGAGGAAATGCCGCCAGCGTCCTCCTCGGTACAATGTCTCTATGCCCTTTTTTTAGATTTAAGTAACATAGTTTTAATTTAATTTAGTTAATGTTAGTTAGCATCCTGTATATAATTTAGATAATAAATGTATATTATTTTATGAGTAACTGCCTCAATATTAGGTAGAAGTAATTTCGGCGCATATCTCATTCGTGGCGTTCTAAAAACCATTCGATATTTGTCAAAATGTGAAAAGGCGACTTTTCAGCCGGTTGGATACGTTTTAAGACTGATCTCGGTATTTAAACGGCAGGCGAGGTGACCCCCGAATCGCATTTCCACTTCACACGTAATCCCCGGTAATGCGATGTTATAGTAATTGCGCTTTGTGCTCAATGCCGCACTAAGAGCGCCATTAGGCGCGACCTTGCCGGGTTTCCGAAACCGCCGAATTCTATCTATAGCTATTCACAAACATACCTACTCGTATTACTCGACTGAGCTTTTCTCTAATACCTACAATTTGGCCCTATACAGGGTGTACCAAAAATGGGGTGTGAACCGATCAAGGGCTCAATAGGTATCGTGTTCTGATAAGAAAAAACAGAAAAAAAAAAAAAATTTGCGCGTTTTTTTTTACTTTACTATGGAGCGTTGGCCGACTGGGGCGACAAGCTCCATAGAAATGTAAAAAAAAATCCCGACAATTTTTTTTTTTTTCTCTTTTTTCTTATCAGATACCTTTCAAGCCCTTGATCGGTTAATACCCAATTTTTGTTACACCTTGTATTCATATCGTCGAAGGTAATTTATCTCTGTGTTTTAAATTTCCGTAAACCATGTTCCGCTGAACCAGGTCCCTCGCTCCTACCACAGCGCACCGTCGGGAGCACAACAACTCATGCGGATGCGGTCCTCTGTAAGGTACATCCCCATTTGGGCTGGGTAACAGTAATCGGAGGTTCAACATACGCTGGTTGGCCTGTAGCGGGTAATAGGTATGTTGTGAATAGGTGTTGTAATGGTCGCGAGCATTATCTCCGTAACCTTGCACTGCTGCAGACAAAAACAAGCTAGACCGCGATTTCCACGTGAAACGGATTTTGAAAAAAAAATCGTATTCCTAACTGACGTCCCTAGCGGCGAGTACCTGCCTTAAAAAGGCTGCGTCAAAAAATATCATCCAGCTCTCAGTGAACCGATTTACTTTTAGTCTTACTTAGTCAGCGGATGAAGGTTTCGGTACTTAGGTATTTATGAGAGGATTAAATCGATAGGTACAAATTTTTGCACCTAAATGTAGGCTCAGATTAAGTTTTTTTCTACGGTTGATAGTTGGTTGCTTAAATACATATAGTGCGTCTTCTTTGGAGCTCTTCTGAGACTTCTTCTTCTCCTCCGTTATCTTGTATACAACGCAGTTAGGTACAACAATCAAAACATTAGTTTACAGTCCCGAGCACGACTTTCTTATACTCACATAAATAAAAGGCGTTGATAATCAATTGTATGAACAGCAATGTCATCGTCATCATCATCACGTCAGCCGAAAGACGTCCACTGCTGGACATAGGCCTCCCCCAAAGAGTGCCACAATGGCCGGTCCTGCGCCACCCGCCTCCAGCGGACTCCCGCGACCGTTACCCAGGTCATCAGGCAACAGAACAACAGTATGTTAGGTATTAAAATTCCTAAACTGCGACGCCACTCCAACGTCTCGCGAAAGTTTTCCGCGATCCAGTCAAAACGGTAAACTTAATTAGGTCCGCCCTGGGTTATCATTACTGAGCACATCGCCACATTGTGCCGGAGCTCTCCTCACACTCCTGCATTTGGTCACGGATAACAAGCGAGCTCCACTAAAAACCCGACAAAAACTAAAACAATAGGACCTTCATAATGCCTCAGATACCATCGATGTTTGGATAATTGCCAGCGTTTTTATTAAAAAAATAATGATGTTTTATGTGAAAATTATGCGAATGAGCGCGCAAATGACTTGCCATTGTCGATATCTTACACTCGGTGAATTCTATAAATTGTCTTTTTCCTTGTGCCTATTATGACTTAATTATTGGGACGGTTGCGTGGCCCGTCATTTACCTATTAAGTACCGAGAATGTCAGCTAGGTAATACCTGGCTCGGGCCATATTAGCCGGCCTGTTTCGAACACTCTTTCATTACAAGACGATTCCGGAATTTGTATTCCGGTAGTCGTGTTATTTGGGTACTATACTTTGTTACGTGACATTCAGACCTTGAGAGCCCGATGAGACGCGAGTGAGCATTCTAGAACGCAAAAGAAATATCGGTACGTCTGTGGTAAAATTGGATGCGTTTAAATTTTCAGCATTTCTGGAACGCAGCTCCTATTATAGTTAGGGAGCTGACGAGCATTTCGGTATATGATTTGCACACGTTTCACGTCGAGGTGGATTGCAGTTTACATCATTACGAATTGATTTGGTCCAATCAATTGAGGTCCTATGTCGCTGCGTTTTCGCGTTACAGCGGATAACTGTTCATAAAGAGATCCAAAAAATATCATACTTTAGTGGTAGCATTTCATAATTAGAATATAGGCATTCCTCATTATTGACTGACCAGAATCATCATTGTACATTTAATAAACAATGTATTGTATCACATAATAAGTCGAATACCGACTAGTTGATTGTTAATTGTACCCATATCCTTTCGTGATTATCAAACATAATAGTTAAAGTTAAAGCAGCTGGTGATTAGAGTCGTGTAGCGCAAATTGAATAAGTTAAAGTTAATAGGAAAATATGTAAGTAAACGGTCCCGACGAGCGGCCGGAGGCGGCGCGGGGCACCTGCCGCCTCGCCCGGGGCGCGGGGCGCCGCCTGGGTGCACTCGCCTGTGCACTTGTCTAGTATAACTAGAACCCGGGATTAATTACGACTGCGTAATCCGAAGTCAGACTTATACTGGTCGAGCTGCACAATAAGTTTGTAAGTGTTGTGAATACGACATGATGAGAGCCTTGCGGGCATGTTCTCGTTGTCAGTTTTTCAGTATCTTTTATAAAAGTGAAAATAAAATTAGCTATAGACAACTACAACGATACAGAAATAGCGCAAACATCCGTTTTACTATTTACATAATAAATCACGTACATAGGTATTGTTGCTACGTCTCGACCTGCACTGCACACAAGAAAGCTCCATAAATAAATAAATAATCATAAATCTGCACATGAATTGTACGAATCTCTAAATGCCCTTCCTAGGTAGATTGCTGCGCCCGGACAGGGTTTAGGTATGTATCTGACCTTAAGTAAAAAAATGAACACCTGTATTAATCTTTGTAGTTCTCAATTTAAATTATTTTTCAGTTTTATTATTACATAATAAGCCCCCTTTTTTACGGAATATACATGATATGATAAAGGTAGCAATAAAACTATCCAATCTCGATGACACATTCAATCCATTGAAAAGCTTGTAAGTGTTAAACAATACTTCATTATTATTAGAATATTTCAAAATGTTCAATTACGTATTACATTACCTTTTCATTAAGATCATTAAGGTGATGAAGGTCCGCGCCCCGGTTGGCGACAGCTGCTGGACCCGCCGGGGCCGCGACCCCGGGGTCACGACCCTCGGGGGCATCGCGCAACATGCCCACAAAAACTTAGCCTAACACTTACGGCAGTATTATACTGCTGACCAGTCACCGGCAATAATAATGACATGCCAAAGAGCTACCTGGCACTATCTGTCAATCTAAGCGGAGCCGCGAGAAATATATATATTCTTCTTGAAACTCTGAGTCTGGTGACAACAATCAAATCATTTGAGTACATAGTTCCAGCTTACAAACAAACTTACAAAGCTACAATCTCACTCTGACAGACTTTTCCTCGTTATAAATACATACATAGGGCAGGCAGAGCACATGAAACTTATGTCCCAGTGCCACTTTTAGCATAAATATAAGTATAAAAGATCGACACAATGTCATATCGCAGTGATAGGTTGCTAGCCCATCGCCCACAACATACTTCAAACCTGTTCCCTTGGTCGACTTTAACGACACTGACGGGAAGATAGGAAGTGGTGAAATTCTAATACGACACCACACGGGGTTTTCCTCGTTATAATATTATAGTAAAGACTATATAGACCTATATTTGTAGTGACCATTAGAGCGAGTCAGATTTCATATTTCTGAGCAGTTTGCCGTATCAGATAGTACTGCAGGGTCGATGTAGCAGATAACATTACAAGTGTCCCACTTTACTTCATCATAACCTTCACACTAGGCGTTGTCGACGTTACTTCCCTTGTTGAAGAAAAGCTTTTACTCGCTCGGTTTATGCGATGTCTTTCCTTACCATAGAGAAGAACTGCAGCGATAACTTTGAAATCAGTAGTTATTACTTCACTTTGGATACAACATTGTCTCACTTCAAGTAAAAACAGAACTATCCTTTTTACATGTCGAGTAAAAACTAACAGCTTGCTGCGCTGTCTCGCAATCGAAAAAACATATGAAATACGTCCTCGCTGGGTGCTTTTTGCGCTGCGCACAAGGCTAACCGTAGTCTTAGTACCAGGGAATAGGGTGTAGTTTCCGTCGACAGGTGCGGGAATTACTTTGAAAGCCTCCATTAAAAGTATAAATAGTTCGGAGTGTCTCTGACGCCATTCCGCTGAGTTATGGTGCATCGGAATTGATGGCGATCGGCCGTACGTCAAATTGTGCTTTTTTAATCGACGACTAATGTGATGAATGTCATCGGGTGTCCTTGGTCGTTGATAGGGCTAGGAGGGAAATGATGTGTAGAATTGGTCGAACATTCCGGGAGTCCAAGAGGTCCGGCCGTTCCATCCTTGTCTCGAAACTCTTCCACCGTAAAAAGTTGTGAGATATTTCGTAGAGCCAAGTCAGGCATTGTTATTAATGTTTATTTGCTTGCTAAATAAAATTATGTAACTTGGCAATCACACTACTACATAGTTTTAGGTATGCAAAAATTTATAAATGCAGTAAAGTTGTATGTCCCCAAGTTGCAGAATTTTATTTAGCAAGCAAATTAAGATTAATAACAATGCCTTTGGCTCTACGAAATATCTCACAACCTTTCACGGTGGAAGAGTTTCGAGACTTGGCATATTTTTTACATGGAATGTTTTTTTATAGGATCAATTTGACAATCGTCAATTAACAAAGACAATTAACTGCATACTTAACATTTTTTGTGTTGGCCGAATTGCGTCAAAGTAGTTCATTCAAAAAGCAACTCTAGCGTCCACGGTACAAGACTCCGATTGTATGTAGACTATTGTATGTGTAGACTATGGTAGTTTTATAAAAAGTCGGGCACATTAAATAATCTCAAGCATATAGTATACAGTCAGCCAGCACAGTTATGGGAACGTATACAATCGCGGAGTAGGATTGTGGCCACTGGCTCAATAATTAAACATGTATGCGAATCATGACTTTACTATATTTGCTACTATAGCTTCTGCCCGCGACTTTATCCGTGTGGAACTCATTTATATCGTAGCTCCATACAAAATTTCACCCCCCCATTTCACCTCCTTGGGGGGATTTCCGGAGTAAAAACTATCCTATGTCCTTCCCCAGGACTCAAACTATGTCTAAGTATACCTACTTACCACATATCATCTAAATCGGTTCAGCGGTTTAAGCGTAAAAGAGGTAACAGACAGACTGACAGACACACTTTCGCGTTTATAATATTAGTATAGATGGATGTATTTTGAAGTTTTTAACCGACTTAAAAAAATAAGGAGGAGGTTTTTCAATTCTGTTGATATTTTTTTTACGTGTATTCCCGAAATCTACGGAGAATCGTTGTTGTCAGATGAGAGTTGAGAGGCCAGGGAGACAGAGGAGAGGAGACAGTAGTACACACGCGTCCATGCGGCTCCAGGAAGTGGAATATATAGCTGCCCGAAAAATCTATAGTTCCTATACTTTATTCCAGGTATGGTGGGTAGTCGCTTTCGAATTAAAAATAATAAATACCCTCTCATTGCCACCGTCTTCTTATATGGATAAAAGCAGAAAGCTGTTATCTTCAATACTTGCACCATAGTCAGGAAATTCCTTCGAACTGAACTGAAACTCCCTAACATACCTTCACCAATTTACCCGTGGATGAAATGCACTTGCGGCTTCGGCCCGTGTATTTCATTATACCAGTATTTCCTGGAATACTGAGAAATCTAAAGAAATGCGAAAATATTTAATAACAAATCCTTTATTTAAACAACTGGGTTAATACGAGTTATCCTACAATACAATACAATACAAATATTCTTTATTGCTCACCAGAAATAGTCGATAAAAGAAAAAATAGAGGTAAATTAAATATAAACCATGGTAGACAACAGGCTGACTTATCCCTGAAAAGCGATCTCTTCCAGACAACCTTTCCTTATCCTAGGTAAGTTATAAATTAAATTAAATTAAAATACACTGCAAATATACTTTGCAAGATTCAAATGCGACAAATTAATTTATTAAAGAAAAACAGTCAAAACATTACATTAAATTAGAAACTAAACGTAAATTCACTACTAATCTAAACTAAAAACAAATTATCAAATAACCCGCCCCGCGCCACTCCAGGTGCAAAGTTTCCCATCACGCTAGCCGCATTGCCGCGCTGCACAGCTATGGCTAACCTTTGCACAAGAAATGGCCCAGAGCGGGGATCCAAACCTATCTCCTGTAATCGACGCCCCACTTCCCTAAAAAGGTTTTGGCCTCCGAGCACCAACACCCAGTCGTCTCCACCGCGAGCGAAAGAAATAAATAATTGGATAGGACCGAGTATCTGTCCCTCTTCCGCATTGCCGCCAGCCTGAGCTGGCTTCGGAGCGGCTGACCGCTGCCCCAGGCGCCCGCGAGGTGCGACTAATGTGCGAAGCAGCAAAAGTGCTGACACATGTCGCGTCCCAGAGTAGACACTTGCCTTTCTGCCAGGGCACCAAGGTCAAACCGTCAGGCCTTTCGCCGTCAGATCGGCTAAGGCCTAGAAGTTCCAGCATACACGGCACATTCGCCGACACAAGCGCCCTCCGAACAATAGCTTTAAGGGCGTGGTGACGTTGGAACCGTCCTGCGCAACGACAACAACTCAGTGCACGATGACCGCTGCTCTCCACCATAGCGCCGCAGATGTATATGTGTGGTTCACAAACATCACAGCCCAGGCGAAGAGCCACGGCCACCCGCAATAAGTCATTATCCAGAACCGTACCCAAATACGGAGAAGGGAGTGCGTGTAGCCACGTCCCAGACTCTTGGCCTTGATACGGCCATGAGCCTTGCCCTATCCACACCTACCGCTCCCTCCACCAGGCCGTCCAGCGTCCGCATCCTCCCTACGTCATCCCACAACCGTTGGCGGTCAAGTGTCTCAGGCACAGGCGCACCCGAGTTGAGAGTCGTCCAGCACGTCTATCATGGGACGGCCGCGACATATTCTCGATTTTTCTCGCACTATACCTCTTGTTCTAAGTGTTCTACTAAGAGAGAGACGGATAGTGCAAGAAAAATCGAAAGAGCTCGCGCGTCGTCGCGTGATAGCCGTGCAGGCTGACAAAGCATCGCTAGCAAAAGGTATGGTAGCCTTGCCACCATCTAGAGAAAGAATCTGAGTCACTCAAATGTGATTAGCATCGTCGTATCGGACGCGACAATCATGTCAGTGTCCAGTTGATGTCATATTAAGGGTCGCCAGGAGGCTCGGCTCTTCATACAAAAGTACCTAGCTTGGTTCTCATTTTAAAACGACATTCTAGAATAAATGAAACTTAGTATAAAGAAACAGAAACTTGGTTCTAACCTTCTGACGTAGTAATGGCGGATCTCATTGTGTACCTATATACCTATAAAGTTTCATTTTATTGTATCTACTTTTGTATGGAGAGTTCACTAGAGTCGACCGTGCTGCGGACTCTTAACGTGATCGCGTCTCACGGGCGGGCGTCGGAGCACTACGGGCGTTTTTCGCTACATATGGAGGGTAAGCTGCTACGGGCTACGGCGTAGCGCTACGCGCGTAGCGGGGCACTGAATGAGGGAATTGGTTAATTCATTAACCAAGGCACGAAAAACAACAGGCGTCTCCAGTGAACTAGTAGGTAGAGCACACAGTGCTTACCTATAGGTGCGCACTTAAAAATAATACATAAATAGAACCACTTTTAAAAGTATACCTACATTTTTTTGTTTATTTATATGTACCTATATACGGGCCGATTTTTCAATTCCCAGATAAAACTATCTGTGTGATAAAGGTTAGCTCTGTCCTTTTCTTTCATTTGACTTAAGAAAAAGATGGTGATAATTTTAACTGACGGATAACTTTATTCTGAGATTGAAAAATCGGCCCTAAAACAGTCTTGAGGAAACGGGTTTTATAGGCAAGTGGAGTGCCAGGTATCGATTAGAACGAGTTCCACCGCAAGTTCCAGTTTTTTTATAACGAGCTGAATTAAATGACGTTTCCACTTCAAATACCGTCGTTCAATTAGCTACTGTCAAATTAGTGACACAAATACAATCGACTAATTATTTAAAAAAATGGTATCTACTACTTCATTATTGTGGTTGTGGTTATACTTTAATTTAGTTAAACTTTATTGCACAACACACAGAAATATAAATGGCGAGCTTAATGCGAAATGGAATTTTCTACCAGCTAACCATTGGGCCAAACCTATAATTATAAAAGGCGTAAAGAAGAAAGTATGACAATATCTGTTAAGTCGACTTAAGACAATGAAGAAGAAAATAACAAATTAATTTAGCGCCGAGTCTGTCCATATTCATAATCATCATCGGCATCATATCAGCCGAAAGACGTCCGCTGTCGACATACACAGAGTGTACCAAAAATGGGATGTGAACCAATCAAGGGCATAACAGGTATCGTGTTCTGATAAGAAAAAAGTAAGAGAAAAAAATGTTGTGTGATTTTTTTTTACTTTTTTATGGAGCGTTGGCCGACTGGGGCGACCTGCTCCTAACAAATGTAAAAATGAATCGCGTCAAAAAAAAATCTTTTAGTTTTTTCTTATCAGAACTCGATACCTGTTATGCCCTTGATCGGTTCACACCCCATTTTTGGCACACCCTGTATTATTCTATATGATTTTACCAGTGTTCTTGGTTTCCACCTACCTGTAACCTTATACGAACTTCGGTACTCGCTGGAAGAGAACCCGCATTAAAATCCCCCGCGCATATCCGTCTGAGGAAGTAAAATCAACAACCAATATGACGAGTTTCACGGCGCATGTTGCCACGCGATTGTCGCTCCTGTTCCGGCGGCGTAGGGTCCTGCATGGAGGTGCCTCAGTAAAGTGATTTGGGGGCTGTTGAGAAAACTCAATAATCTCGATTGCGGGCCCCTTGACGGGAGATTGTGTTTTGTTTCGAAGTAGGAACACTCGATTTACGGGCCTAGTACTTACACGTAACAACTGTTATGCTACGCTATGCGGAATTGCAATCTAGTTGAGTATAGACAGAATATGAGCAGGTACTACTTAGTTATACTTATTGACTATTTCTGGTCAAAGGTCCGGATGTTACTTTGTCATAGTTGTTAACGGTATTACCGGGCCTTACCTACCCACGCTCCGCTGCCTATTCATAAGAGATGGTCGTGCCCCGCGCATTGAAATATCTTTACTACGGAGATTACGTCCAAGTTTCTGCTTACTTCAATTCTGTAATAACGTCTGGACTCAGCCCGGTTAGCACAAGACGGCGCGCGAGCTCTCTTGCACTATCCGTCTCTTTCTAAGTTTTCTAATAAGAGAGAGACGGATAGTGCGAGTGAGCTCGTGCACTGTCTTGTGCTCGTGCAGGTCAAGTAAAAAAATAAAAATAAACTATTTATTTCAGATAATGTACTTACTTAAATAATTTACTTTAAAAACAAAGTTTTAACCGACTTCAATTTACTACTCCGCCAAGCCACGAGAACATTTCTTTTCCAATTTACCTCATAAACTGATTTCCGAGAGCAAATGCGTTGATTATTAAAGAAAAAAAACAAAACGCTGTATGTGACCCGATAATATTTGAGGACTTTCGTCGATTCCACAAGGATCACCCTTGGCACTTCATTAGTTGCTATTTCAACGGAATCTTATCAGAATCTGTGACATACTTTTGTACTTTTAAGTACATAATTGAGGAATTCCATAAGTCATCTGTGGTCTTCATCATCAATTCCACTCCACCAATTTATGATTTCCGGATGTAAATTCACGAGTTATAATAGAAAATACCAAAATCACTACACGCGTGCCTAATATAATTGAGGAGTTCCCTCAATTCCTCATGGATCCCATCATCCAATTGAATTTTCAAAAAAATGGGACCCACCTGGAAGCATATACTTACAAACAAACAAAAAATTTATGAATCGGCTCATCAATGACGGAGTTCTGAGGTAACAAACATTGAAAAAAAAAAAAAAACTACCGAATCGAGAACCTCCTCCTTTTTTTTGAAGTCGGTTAATAACATGTTTTGCAAATCTCTATGCGAGATTATGTGCGCGGTCACTCGACTCGCTTTATAAATCTTATCTCATGTTATTATTAAAAATTGTTAACACTATTATTATGCGTAGTTTTTATTTTGCTAGTGTCCCAGTATGCTAAGGAATATATTGATATTCCTTAGCATATTTCCCCTTTGTAAAGTATTATTTTAAGATTTTCTTTATTTTGTGAATGATTTTTGGTTTCCAGTGATTTTACAAGTCTATTGGGTAGTTTATTTAATATGTCTGAAAAAATATACCTACAAGTTCCTTTGCCATATACATTGTTCGACTTAGGCGTGGAGTACAAAGGTAAATACTGTAATATATTTTCATTTCTACCATTAACTTACCCAATACTTACCCCACTCTTCATCGCTCGGCCATCTTGATTTCACTGTCCAGTTGCTCACGTCATCACAATATAGTTATTAGTTGCCCTGCAGCCGGGCTCTTAAAGCGAATACCATACTGTAACCCTTTGTGACACTGGCCCATAGCCCGGGGCGGCCATGCCGGCTTGTTGGCAGGGAACTCCGTTACAGATTTTAGGGTCCCAGTTTTGTGCGAGACGAAAAGAGATGGAAAACTCAATGAAGAGGTGAAATAGAAGCCGGAAGGGATATCTAAATGAAATCAAATGTAACTTAATTTCAGGTTGCAGTCACAATATTAAAAGCAGCCTCTTAAAGTCCGTTAATACGATAAAAGTTGTTTCTCGCATTCTTAAGATAGATAAGTAAAGAATTATTGTTTTGGTCACATGTTACATATTTGATTACTGAGAGCCCTCAATTATTATTTTTGTAAATATCTTCAATGTACAGATATTCGTCTCTCTTATCTACAATTTAATAAAGCTGTAGTCAATAGCTTTATTACCTATATGTATAGATCAGGGGCTCAGCTATAGGTGTTTAATCATAATATTACTAACTACAGAACCCATAACAAAACAGAGCATAAAATAAGTTCAAAAGTAGAGATCGAGACGTCTCGTTGTAAAATTTAATTTGTTAAAGTACATTCATTCATATATTTAATTTGTTAAAGTACATTCATTCATATATTTCAAAGTACCTACGCTTTATGACCTCTGCCATGACTATCTATGCCAGTGATGCGTTTTAAGTACTTATTTTCTGTCATAATCCAACTATGACTCAGTATTTAACTTATTACCAATATACGACCTTATTTGAGTTGGACGATTCGAGAAGCTGACTAAATAAGAAACTGGAAAAGTCAGGATTGAACCTAAACCGAATTTGGTGACCTCCGCCCAAACCATGTTTTAGTAGGTTAGGGTCCACTAGCTAAGGTAAGCTACGCAGGACTATACAGTGGTGTGGTGTGTCTTAGTGTCGGAGGCCAAGATCGACTTCGGGTCGCCGGGGCCGGGATAGCGCAGTAAGAGTCCAGCAGAGTGGCGGCAACCATATATTCATAGGCAAGCCGAGGTTGATCTGGTTTTTACTTTAAATAAAATAAATAAGTAAATCAATATTTGGGGACAATCTTACACAAAGCGACCTAGTCCCAAACTAAGCAAAGCTTGTGCAGTCGCCGTCAGATATATCGGAGCGGCCGAAGAGCTCACAAATAAATCTGATGGCGATTGTACTATGGGTACTAGATGAATATATGCATACTTATATAGATAAATAAATACAATAGAAGACATCCATGATTCGGGAACAAATATTCGTCCTCATCACACAAATAAACGTCCTTACTGGAGCGGAGCGGTCTTCAGGAGCTTTGGAATAATTAAGGTGTTCAATTTACTTTAGCCGGTAATGGAGTTCCATGTGGGCGCCTGCCGCCTCGCCGCTGCCGGCTGCCGGCGTCGCCCTTTCGCGATAACAATAACTGAATTGTTACAGGAATGCCATTAAAAGAGGAGTGCCATGTTTTCAGGGTTCATTTTTCCTTATCCTTCACGTTCTTTTCTGTATCGCTTTCTTATATTGATGTATTCTTTTAATAATACCTAAGTATCTGTATTATATTTGTCGCCCCCTGTAAGTAGTCCTAGGTACACAACACGAGTTTGTGCCCTAGTAGCCCAATGCCCGGGGCGCAGGGCGCGCTCGCCCTCCGGATATTGCCGCTGCGATATTAACTTTCGTCTGGATTCCGCATTCGCAAATGACGCGCGGATTGCCGTCCAGAATGGAATATTAGCTGGCTAGTTGGAATTATAATGATTCAGAAACTGTTACGTGAAATATTACTTATTAGATTCTAATTCCATTTTTCAGATTCAGATTTGTTTGCGTTCATGTTGTAACACTTCTAAAATAAGCTCTGTCGAGCATTGCAATATCTAAATCCATACTTAATATTATAAATGCGAAAGTGTGTCTGTCTGTCTGTCTGTCTGTAACCTGTTCACGCTTAAACCGCTGAACCGATATGGATGAAATTTGGTATAGAGATAGTTTGAGTCCTGGAGGAGGACATAGGATAATTTTTATCTCGGAAATAATTCCCCAAGGGGATGAAGTGTGGGGTGAAAGTTTGTATGGAGCTGCGATATAAACGAGTTCCACGCGGACGGAGTCGCGAGCAGAAGCTAGTAATAATATAAAAAATGTGAAAGAGTGTCGGTCTGTCTATCTGTCTGTTACATCTTCACGCTTAAACCGCTGAACTGATTGGGATGAAATTTATAGCGATAGTTTGAGTCCCGGGAAAGAATATAGGTACAGTAGGTAGTTTTTTATCCCGGAAATCATCGGATTCTGTCGCTGTCATCCCCTAAGGGCGTGAAATGGGGGGTGAAATTTTGTACGGAGCTACAATATAAACGAGTTCCACGCGGAGTCGCGGGCAGAAGCTTGTTATTTATAATAGCTTATTTTTTCCCTCGGGAGATGATTTCCGGGATAAAACTATCCTATGTCCTTCCCCGGGATTCAAACTATATCCATACCAAATTAGAGGTAACAGACAGACAGACACACTTTCGCATTTGTAATATTAGTATGGATTTCCAAAATGGTTTTTTTTCCATAGGTACAAGTTGTCAGTTCATTGACTGGACTAGTGAAGCAGCGACTTGCGGAATTACCGAGCACACACATTCAATAGTTGGGTTGGGTGCTACCTAACCCAAACCCAAAGGGCAATGGAGAGGGCTATGTTGGGAGTTTCTCTGCGCAATCACATCAGAAATGAGGCTATCCGCAGCAGAACCAAGGTAACCGATATAGGTAGCCATCCGAATCGCTAAACTTAAGTGGCAGTGGGCGGGGCACATTGCACGTAGAACCGATGGCCGTTGGGGCGGAAAGTTTCTCGAGTGGCGACCACGTACCGGAAGGCGCAGCGTGGGTAGGCCCCCCACAAGGTGGACTGATGACCTGGTAAAGGTCGCGGGAGTCCGCTGGATGCGGGTGGCGCAGGACCGGTCATTGTGGCACTCTTTGGGGGAGGCCTATGTCCAGCAGAGGACGTCTTTCGGCTGATAGGATAACCATATTAGGTAGATCCTGGCTAGCGCAAGTTGAACCCACTAGATACAATTACGCGACAACACTAAAGGTCAGACGCATAAGTATATTATAAGAACAGTGTCGCCGGATGATTAAATTTAGTGGCCGCCACTTGCGCTTACCAGACTCTGTTAGGTAGAGACAAAGTTAAAAAAAATACTATCACTTCCTAAGTTTTATGACCGCTACCCAAAGGCTGTCTGGAGAAGATCGCTCTTTAGCGATAAAACAGTCTGTTGTTTCACCTCCTGTCTTCCTGTATCTCTGTGTATTCTTTTGTACTTGCTTTATCTGTGTGAGGAGGGCAATTTTTTTTATGGAATAGGAGGCAAACGAGCAGTCGAAGACGCCCATGGACACCTACAACACCAGAAGAGTTGTAGGTGCGTTGCCGGCCTTTAAGATGGGAGTACGCTCTTTTCTTGAAGGCTTGAAGGTTATAACGGTCCGGAAATACCGCAGGCGACCATTCATTCCAGAGTTTGGCTGTGCGAGGCAGAAAATTTCGGGAGAAACGCACAGTTGAGGACTGCCAACCATCTACGTGGTGAGAATAGAAAAGCTGTCGCGTAGGGCGATGGCGGAAGGAAGCGACGGGGATTAATCCAAACAATTCTTCAGAACACTCCCCATTGTACATGCGGTAGAAAATGCAAAGCGAGGCTACATCTCTACGCAGTGCTAAGGAATCAAGCCGATCGGAAACACGCTGGCAGCCGACAATTCGAATCGCTCTCCGTTGAATGCGGTCTAGAGGGAGGAGTTGGTACTGAGGAGCCCCTGCCCACAGATGACAACAGTATTCCATATGTGGACGGACCTGCGCCTTATAGAGCTGTAGGCGGTGAGCCGGCGTGAAATACTGACTCGATCTGTTGAGCACACCGAGCTTCATCGAGGCTAATTAGGCCTTACCCTCCAAGTGGCCGCGGAACTGGACTTCTTTCGAAATGTCGACGCGAAGGATGCTGGCTGTGGCTGCTAGGGGAGTGCGCTCAAATCGTGGAAATGCCGGAAACGCTAACTTTTTTGCGGTAAATGCACAAACTTGGGTCTTCGTGGGTTTAAAACGGACTAAGTAGATTAAGTCGACCCCATTCTGAGACTTCTTTTAGGGAAGACTCAATTTCAGACACAAGTTTGTTTCGACTCTCAATTACGTTTTCCCGAGAAATATTGGCACGGCCGGTGTAAAAGGCATCACCCGTACTATCATCCGCATAACAATGAATGCCGCTGATTTGCAACATGTCATTAATAGGTATGCAGGTGGAACAGCGTGGGTGATAGCATACAGCCTTGGGGGACACCAGCATTTACAGACATGGAGTCAGAGCATTCACCGTCGACTACGACCTTTATGCTTCTGTCTGCTAAAAAGCTGCTGACCCATTCGCATAATTTCTCTGGGAGCCCATACAAAGGCAATACAAAGTATTCGTATTGTACTCATTGTAGGTATGACAATTATATTTAAAACGAGTTTTGTTTGAAAAGCATAACAGTTATATTCTTGAGTATAATACTCGTACAAGTTGACAATTTATAAGATAATTAAGTTCTTTATTCTAATTAAAAGCATTGCTGGTCAAGTTTGACTTCCGATGCTTTTCTGTCGACAACTTTCCAATCGCTTTTGAACGCTCACCCTCGCTACTCGTACAATGCCCCGTAACAGCGTTAGGGCGGCTAAGTACTAAACGTCGGAGGGTCTTGGGCCGTCAAATAAATAAACACGCGTATTCTTCGGTAAGTGACATCCAAACCTAATAACGTTACTAATCGTTTACTAACTTGTTGATGTAGGTATGTAAGTATTGAATTGATATTAACACATTCGCTGTAAGTCGCTGTAAGTAGGTATGTATTTAATTGGATATCAAAATAATTTACTTTAAAAACAAAGTTAAACCAACTTCAATTTAGTACTCTGCCAAGCCACGAGAACATTTCTACATTTCTTTTCCAATTTACCACATGAACAGATTTTCGAGAGCAAATGCGTTGATTATTAGAGAAAAAAACCCAATCGCTGTATGTGGGCCGATAATATTTGAGGACTTCCGTCGATTCCACAAGGATCACCTTTGGCTCTTCATTAGTTGCTATTTCAAAGAAATCTTATCAGAAGCTGTGACGCACTTTTGTACTTTTAAGTACATAATTGAGGAATTCCATAAATCATCTGTGGTCTTCATCATCAATTCTACTCCACCAAATGTATGATTTCCGGGTGTAGGTAAATACACGAGTTACTCGTATAATAGAAAATACCAAAATCACTACAGATTGTGCCTAATATAATTGAGGAGTTCCGTGGGATCCTCATGGATCCCATCATCCAACTGAATTTTTGAAAAAAATGGGACCCGCCTGGAAGCATATACATACAAACAAAAAAAATACGAATCGGGTCATCAATGACGGAGTTCTGAGGTAACAAACATTGAAAAATAAATACAACCGAATTGAGAACCTCCCCCTTTTTTTTAAGTCGGTTAACAAAATAAACGTATTGTCCGACTACGGCAGAGCTGAAAGTAAGGGACAATATAATTTTAGCAGTCTGTGGCTGTATTTACCTGTGTTCCGTAGCGTTTAAGACACTGAACCGATGTTAATGAACGAGGTGTCAATCGATTCGATTCGATTGATTCGTTCTACGACCTGGAACTATTTATCAGTTACAAGTAAGTAGGTAGCTAACAAACCTATGGTTTATATTATAATTTAATAATCATGTTGTTTGTTTTTATATTTCCACATACCTATTATTGTGTTTTTAAACTTTTTATGATTGATTTAGTAAAATAATACATGAATAGACAGCACTTGTGTTTCTGTAAGTAGCTGTACCTGATTACACACTTAACATTACATCGTTATAAGTGCAATCATATGACTAACGGTGAGCTGCATAAAGCGCAAATAATGATTGATGATGTTACATGATTGCAATACAATACAAATATTCTTTATTGCTCACCAGACACAAGTAGTAGATAATAGAAAAATAGAGGTAAGTTAAACATAAACAATGGTAGACAACAGGTGGTCTTATCGCTAATGAGCGATTTCGTGAAATCAAAACATTTTTTTCAACGATTAAGGCAAGACGACTTTTGATTTACTCAAAAATTGGCTTTACAGCCCTTACATTTGGCAATGTCGACAGAAGAGACGCGAACCTAAATCTCTGTATGACCCTTGAATTTTAATGTTAATGAAACACAAACGGTTCACACAAGTTTAAGCTTGGTACTGTATGAAGCGACATTGACTATATTGTGGCGATTATTTCATACAGCAATTGACGTCAGTATCCAGTGAAGACGTGAATCTTGGGTCAGCGCCGCTCCTACCACTATTGCATAGTAGAAAGAGTGGAAAGTACGTTATCTTCATACAAACGCACCGCGCGCGGCTTGTATGTGTGCGCCATAGTATCTATGCGTCGCCGCACGCACACTCAAACAAAATCTCGACCCGTTTCTCAGAGCGCCAGTCGGGTATGAAAAATGAGCGATTGATTATGATTATCGCAGGAGAACTTATTGCTGTGTGTTTGGGTGTCTAAATAATTCATCAATTCCAGAGTTGTCTTTGTTCAGATCATCTACTCAACAGGAAAGGTAAGCAGGTCACTTATTCTCGTCCAGTAATCATGTGATCATAAATTTATTTAAAATAATTGACGAAATTGACCTCACAAACCCTGAACCCAGACAACTCAAGCAAAAAATACAACTTCCCGGCCCTTGCCAGTTTCTAGGCACTTAATTAAAATTTAGCTAAAAGTGACAACCCTGAGACAGGTAAGTACGGTAGGTAATTATATCGCGGATTGGGCCGAAGATAGCCTACTTGTTCACTCTTTCTACTATGCTATTGCGTCGGCGTCCACAGCGAGAGTCACCCTCGTCCCCCGCTCCCCCGCTCCTCCGCTCCCCAGGGCCCGCGCTCTAAACACCGTCTCGACTCCGCAAATAACTGGTAATTGAAATCGGGGGCGGCGGCGCAAGACTCGGAATCAAGGCACTGAATATTTAGATGCAAAAATGTGTTCACTTCTTCTTTGCAACACGCCAAGGTTGGTGATCCACGCTTTTTAGAAGCATTGGTGTAGATTTCTTCTGTTTACTAAGCTTCTACAAGTCATATATACTTTTCATTACGTGGACGTGGAAATTCAAGCTTCCTCCTCTGTAACCTCGTTTAGAACTTCAAAAGTGTTACGCGCTACCAAACTGCTTCATTTCTCATTATAGTCATGAGGTTCGAAGTATTCACGGAGCGTAGCATTCATTATTTGCCGAAACGTCACGTCGAATTCTTGAACAATTTTTTTTTAATCCTACCTCCGCCTACTCGTCCGCCATGTTTCCCGCTGCCGGGCCGCGACTTTACAAAGCCTATACTATTAGAGTCAAAGTGAGAACTGAACTTGATTAGCTTTTGTTTATGCAAAACCTTCACAAAACCCTATTCTGTTATAGTACAGAAATCGACTGAAATCGGGTAGACTTTGTTAGCTAAACTCTTACTGGCAATCCAGCAACAAATGCTAATCTATTACGGTCTATAACAGAATTTTAGCCATGACGCCGATTATATGAGATGAGCTTTTGGTGTTGCAAATTCCTTGACAACATCCTAGTTCAGTGTATAATTTTGCTGAAAGTTAAAACAAGGTTGATTTTTTTAATTTAAAGACAGCAGTGTAAATTTAAATCTACTATAATGAAAGCATCCATTAGCATTAGAAAGCGAAGCGAGCCAGCGTATTGTTTCTGGCGCTTCGCCAGCCGCTACCGCGGCACGCTCGCTTCGCTCGCTTGGCTCGCGCGCTGTGAGGTCGCAGTTCTTCCTAACACTCCTCGCTTCGCTCGTCGTCGAACCTAACCAGCATTAGGGTGGTATACGCGTAGGTTGGCAACTAGACATTAAAGAAGCAGATAATGGTATTCGATTTGAATAATATTTTAAATGATATTAAAAATTGCCATTTATATACGGAATGTTTGTTACAAGAATTGATAATAGGCAGATTTTACTCAAATATGTTTTATTATAATTTTCCTTTTTTTATATTTGCACTGTACAATATCTCAAAATCTAAACAACGATTATCTAAAGTAACTAAGGCAAAAATTGTGTCGAGCAAATACGATTGCGATAAACAAAAATGGCGGTGAAACTCTACTCGACTAGGTTTTGCTCGTAAATAATGTTTAAAACTATCTTCACAAAAAGCTAATCCGTTAGAGTGACAAACAGTACTGAAATAGATTAGATATTGTTAAGTAATATGCACAAACAAAAGCTCAACTGTTATAATTTGACTCGTGACTCAATCAGTATAGCTTTTGTAAATTTGCTGCCGGGCCTGCCTTGCCCCCGAGCCGTGGGGCGGCTCTTCTAGCACGCACAATGCCCGATCCCAGCCGAGTGGTTATGCCTCTTGACTCACCTAAACATTGTGCTAACGCAGTACTTAATTGCCCTTTTAATTGTGTGGTGACACTAGGCATGCACTTGATTACTTGTCATACAAGATGCGCTTTTTATCCGGAATCGCGAACGCGAAACGAATAAGGAATGTTGGGGACTCGAAACGGCACATCACTAGGGAATTACTCTTTCAATCTTAATTTATATCTAGATATTTATAGTTATACCCAAAGACATACATATACTTATTGTAAATACAGAAAATATAATAATATTTTTTCATTGATGCCTGTTGACCATTTTATTGCCTGAACTAAATATGTATACCTTTAAGTGGACTTTATAGTTGCCGAGGATCAGTTAATGTATTAGTATTTCGCCATAGAACGATCGAGCGAAGCGAACGTTAATAAGTTACCTGACATTTTCAAATTATTACACATACATATCAATTTAAAAATACAGTTACCTAAGTCATTGGTTTTAGACAATGTTATCTATAGTTTAAAGGAATACGTAGAGCTTATATAATTTGTATTACTTATGCAATATTCATACTTTAACAGGGTTTGGTTAAAGTTTTTTAATTGTAAGTAACATTAATTATGCAAAAAAAAAGACATTTTAATTGAAAGTAATTTTATTAAATTTTAAAATAAACGTGTAAGCCTGCCAAGGTATAGGTAGAATTCAGTGAAAATTTATTTATGCAACTGTGTATCTGTAACTGTAATCTGGATTCCTTATACATAATAAACTTCATTTCATTTCAACGAAGTTCTTCATTCCAGCTTGGGTAAAAAATATTTCGTATGACCGACGTCTGTCTGGTAGATTATCCTCTACAGGATCAACAAATCAACCGATTCTCGTAAAATTTTGTTAGCAGGTTTAATAATTATATGTATGTATAGATTTTTAAGTCAATTAAGCCACTAGTATATTATAACTGTTGTTGTAAATTCGTACACTAGTCATTAACTTAGTGTCTGTTAAATTAAATACATTGGCTATTGATTCGGCATTGGCAGCTCAGCGCGGCCTAATGTGCGCCTCTAACCTCTGACTTGCGAGAGCCAACTCACGATACATACTCACATACATGCTCGATAACATATTCAAGGAGTACCTATCCTGACGAGGCTGCTCGAACAGGAACACGAAGGAAACAATGCGTACAAGACAAAAGTTTGTGCCCTGAATGAAATACCATATCTTTTGTATGTATTTAGACAAAGTTACTAGTTATTAAAATAGAGTTGGCCCACGATTTGCATAAGACCTGCCAATCTCGTCCAGTGTGTTATTCGGGCACGCGACGACTTAAATCATCGTATTATTCAACAATATACAAACTGGACCCGTCGATTATTCTGAGACGTTGCCCAACCGATTAGCGATCAGCAAACATAACAAAACAACCTCGCAAAACCAAAACAGACAATTAACATCCTTACTGTCTCCACAAAAGACACAGACTCCATTTGGGCAGTTACGAATTTTGGAGCTGTCAAAAGAACGTTTCTTTTTTAAGCTTAGAGGAAAAAAGTGCGTTTGAGTAGACATGTTAATTGCACCTCAAACAAATTAACGGACGTATCGTTAGCTAATGAGTCTCGAACAGACAGGCTGAGGCACCACTGTAGTAGGTACTTATGCCTACTTGTAGGTAGGCATTGAGAAGACATAATGGCAAACGTATACATACTTTTTAAACAAGATTTTTCAAAATTTATATTTTGGTCTTGGTACACTAAACCTAAAGAAATTAAAACAGATTGTAGGTATTGTATTTGTTATAAAGTTGTACCTAAATGTAATATGTCTGTCACGATGAGCGGGCACTGCCAAGGCATTTGATCAACGTAAAGATACGCAGGCAACACTGATCGGACTGCTACAGTGCTGAATGCAACACAAAATGGGAGGATTTTTCTATTCTAAACATTATTGAAATATTGTACAAAACACTTGATTAAAACGTTTTATTTATCTTGCAATCTCTTATTGTAATTGAATAGTAGGTAAAAGTTATCAAAACAATGGTGTTACCTACTTATATTTGGATATAATGGTATATCCAAATATAAGTAGGTAACACGTGTACCCAAAAAGGACGAGAAACGTGGTTGAAATCGTAGACGACTTTTTGTAGGCCTATATTGACGTTTCCATCGCCGGCGCCGGCGCTGTCACGCGTTTTGACAGCCCGTAACTGTTTATCTTTTTTATATACTATTTTCAAACTTAATTCTATTCAGCCAGCATCTTTTGTTTTTATTTAGTTGACAACATTATTTGGTGTTGTTTATTCAGTTTGAGTAGCGAGTCTTTTCTTTTGAGATGCTTGAAATGAATAGTTTTTTTTCTTACATGTTGAATTGAAAGCAAGATATTTACTACTAGCTGATGCCCGCGCGACTTTAGCTGTGTACCTACTTATTACAAAGAAGCCAGGCGGAGTCACGGGATAAGAAATAGTGTATATATTCATATGTATATTTATGCTGTTATACATTTTATGTAATAGATGTATATCTACCTCCTACTGTATTGCAGGAAGTAAATAATGAGGTAAGTAACTTATTAATTTGAATGACCTGAAAATTCTTTGAAACAAACATAACAGCTGAATACAAGAATTGCAGCTATACACTTATAATAAAGCAGGGAAAGAGAATTATACTCACCTGTCCCTAATATGATGAATATAATTCCCACAAAAGATGAAATGTAGCAACAATTAGGATTGGATTGGACGCGGAGATGATTTGTTGCGTGCCGCCGACGCGCATCCATCATCAGCCACCATTCACTAATCATTGTCAACGGTTCCCTGTTCACACTTGAACCCGACATCTGTAACAAGTGCGGGTGAATGGAGATCAGCCTTGCGCTGGTGTGAGGTGGTTGGTAAGTGCTGAATGTCCAGGACACGCGAATTCGTCGTTCGACGCGCGGACGTCATTACAGCGTTAATTTAGTGCGTAACGCGACGCGGCGGTGGCCGGTACAGGACGAAAACTAATTTAATTTTGGTTAAAGCCCTGTGGGAGACTTCCTTGCTGCACTTAACATAGACAAGACTTGGTTTAGCAATAGGATCGGTGACCGACTGGCTGCGTCGTCACTGATATGCCGCTGCCAATATGCCCATCCCCTAGGAATACTGCCACCTGCAACATTGCCGTGAATATTGCCGGCAATGTTGCCGGCACAAGAACAATGAATTTCTCGATTTCAATCGCAAAATCGTCCAGAAAAGTTGGTGCGATTGCGCAATATGTAGACTTAGTAGTTAAGTATTATTTTCTCCCCGAGTTGGAAACTAAAATGAACACTTGAAAATGATGCTGCGACAGGGGTTGCCGGCAAATTGCGTTTGTTGCCGGGAACGTGGCCAGTCCCAATGTTCCCGGTAACGGCACATCACGATAGCCTCGTCCAAAGGAAAACATATTTTTGGTGGCCTATGATTCGGTGATGAGCTCTACAAATTCAGCCGCGAGATCTCACCGCATGTTACTATTGAGATGTCTCACCGCGTGTTACTATTGAGATGTCTCACCGCGTGTTACTATTGAGATGTCTCACCGCGTGTTACTATTGAGATGTCTCACCGCGTGTTACTATTGAGATGTCTCACCGCGTGTTACTATTAACAAGAATGATAAGAATTTATTCCAAGATTATAATTAGAATAGAATAGTTTTGCCTTATGTAGGTAATTAGTCTCGGAAGTAGGTCGGCTTGATGTTTATAAGGATCGAACAGTAATTTAGCTTATTTATATACCTATACCTAATTACCTACTTACCTAGGTATATAATTAAAATACTACTCATTCTATATCCTACATACTAATATTATAAACGCGAATGTATGGATGTTTAGATATTTGAATGACTAGATGTTTGGATAAACATCCAAATTGTTACTCAATTAAGTTGCACGTTGTTTGTTGCTTACCCGAATTGGATAAAATTTAGTACGAAGATAGTTTATAGCCGGGATTAAAATAAAGAATAGTTTTTATCCGGGTCCACGACGACGAAGTCGCGGGCGGAAGCTAGTAGGTAATATTATAAATATGAAAGTTTGGATGTTTGTTACTCAATCACGCTTAAACGGCTCAACCGATTTGGGTGAAATTTTGTACGAAGATAGTTTATAGCCTGGATTAAAATATACTTAGGATAGTTTTTATCCCTGTTCCCCGCAGACGAAGTCGCGGGTGGAAGCTAGAACTTCATATAAATTGAGATGTATCGCTAACCAAGGTAAGGTTTTGGTTACCTAAATACAACTTAGTCTTCATTTCCCTTTCGCTTATCACGTGATAATACCTGCACGATTATTACCAATTTGTCTCTTTTTGACATCATTTGAATGAAAGATATAAGCTTAACGTCCCAGTGCTTTACACCGACCCATTATTTGTCACTTTCTATCTTTATTCATAAAAATTGTACCTACTTATAATAAATAATAATAAAAAGTGTATCGGACGCACGACGTCACACATTGGAACGTTTTGCCTTAGGCTTCATCTCGTCTTACTAACTAAGGCGACCCGACCGTGACATTTATGGTTTCTAGAGCTATTACATCCCTACTTTAGGTATATTGCATTAAATAAGATGACAATCTTTATCAATAATTGGCCAGAGAAAATATAAAAGTACCTATAATTTGTATATCGTTAATCGTTTTGCAAATTCGGCAAACATCCACTCACTTACGAGGACAAAGATGGCCGTCAAGGCGGCACGCTGGTAAACCGCAGTAACGCGCCAATGAAACCGAATTATTCGCATTACAATCTGGTCCCGCCAACATTCACAGGGTACACGTCGTTAGGGCATTCCTCGCGAAGTTCGCGATGTATCAGTACCAGGATGTTGTAATAGCAGGGTAATCCAGAGGAGTAATTAAGTAACTTTTCGGATGAGCGTTAGACCAACTGCACTGTCATTTTCCCGCACAAAAATGACATTTAGAGCTAGGTGCCTAACGTTCGTACGAAACTTTCCATAACCGACCAACAGATCTCCGAATTGACAGCCGTTCCCTAATATTTAATCTAAGGTACAGTCGAGTTCATAAATATATGTACGTTCCCAGAGCTTCAAATATATCTGTACTATCTATTAGCCAAAAATAGCCGTGCGGCAATTCGATCAGAAATATGTGCACATTTATCGAGTCATTAAAATGTGTACTAATTAGGTTCATTAATATCAGTACAATGACAGACAAGTATATGTAGGCAAACAAGCAGCCACAAATATCAATACACATGTTTCTTATATACCTACATGCGAACAAAGTAGAGGTCGAAAATATCTACCCACGAATGTCATAAATATGTCAACAAAACAGGGAACAATTTGTACGCGTATGGCCCAAGACGTATTAAGTAGATAGGTAACGTTTCCGGTGGAAAGTTTATGTGTCTTGAATAAAATATCTTCGAATACCGTTTTAAAATTAAATCAACAATTAATAACACGCTATATTTTGTTGTACTGAACCGTATTTTTACTGAACTAATATATAGGTAGGTACCCAAATACAAGCACTATGTAGATTGTTAATGGTTACCAGCTGTCTGTCGCTATCACACTCGCTCTTGCATCAAGATGAGATGTGTCAAAAACGAACATTGACGACGTTCAAAATAGAAGCGCTTTATCATTTTATCAATTAGGTACTTGCTGCCCGTGCGGCTTCGTCTGCGTATAGTAAAGAAGGCAGCCAAACCCCTAGGATAAGACATAGCCTAACAACCATTCAGAGCCCATTTATTTTCAATATTATAGACCTAACTACTAATTGTTTCTTCATAAACTTTATTTGAATGAAACTAAATAATTATGTTGCAAAGCAGCTTACATCTCTCCTGTAAAAAGTATAACAATTGTAAATGTATTACAATTGTTTCACTTATGATTATGAATCTATACCGATTTACTCAAATGGTAACCGAAACCAAACGATAGTATTCGCGCAACGCTATATTTAAAAAGAAAAGGTCGTAGAACGTATCTAACCACAGTATAAGTAGATAGGTAATACTACCTTAACGTCGACATTTCGAATTCAATTATTAAATATTTCACTTGTGTGCTAGAAAAAATAAAGTATTCATTCAATTAGTGGTGAAAAGAGTATACTTATACTTATACGTGGCGTTTTTATGTAGTATTTAGTTAAAAAGCTAGTAATTCTCTGGGCAATGCCAATTTACGTTGTATAAAGTGTTATGATATGACAAGAATCAATTCTTATGATGCGATTGGTGCTCTTACTGCCATAGAGCAAACGAAATTTCAGCAGCAGCAAGTCAAGGCCCGTCGGCTGCCTAGAAACTGCTGATGTTTACTGGCCGGCTCCACGGGCCGCCGGCGGGACAGCGGCAAACTTTACCAGCCACAGGCGTCAGATTCAGTTACTTTTGTAGCAGGTCTCGTCAGCCGTCGGCACATCACAAATTGAAAACCAAGCTCGATATATTTTTTTCTGACCTCGTAAATATTTATACCTTGTCATCGCAACACTTTTGTCACTATTGTAGCTATAAAATTTTATATTTCAGGTCGGGGCCGTAGCATACCTAATTTCGAAATCCAAAATGACTACGCACGAAATTCCTGAAACAACAATTCGAAATTCTTGTGTCCTAAAATGCACGTTATATCGAACTTATTCATAAAACTTAAAATGCCTCTACTAAATAAAATGTGCTTTGTCCCTTTCTGACGAACACAAATGTCAAAGTGACAGATAAGGACAAACGAATTTTAACGCCATTTTACTTAAAACAGGCTTGTAGGACGTTTATGAATACGGCCTTACACCACATACCTACTTTAAAAAAAAAAAACATTTTTATTTTACTTTTCTTCTACTTTTATCAACAGATTCGACTACCTACTACTAATACAAATGCCAGTAAAATATGTTTTGGAGTACCTATAACAAAAAAACCGGTCAAGTGCGAGTCTGACTCGCGCACCGAGGGTTCCGTACAAACTATCAATTAACTCAAGGTAAAGTAAATGTACCCCATTCATTCTAGAAAAATCTTAACAGCGCGAAGTAGGAATGGGGTCAGCGCCATCTATCGGCCCCATTTGGTACAGTCGAGTTCTCCAATATCTATGCAGACAACCTTTCAAAAATATCTACACATGTGTCTTATGTCAGTAACAATAAAGTCTCTGTATAGATATTTTTTAAAGGTTGTCTGTGTAGATATTGGAGAACTCGACTGTACTAAGGTGCAAGGGCAATCAGCTTATTTGTAGTATCTATGTTGGTGTTTTAGCGATTATGGTTTATCACGTGAACCGATCTCGATATTTTTTTATTTGAAAGAGAGTACTTCTATTATAGTCTTATAGGAATTTCAAAACAAAAATATACTTATAAATTGGATTAAATTACAAACTTAAATAGGAAATGATTTTTGAAAATAAAACAAAAAATACGCTAGATACAGAAAAAGTTATACATCGAAATTTTAACAATGTAGAAAAAAAAGAAAAACTGTTTCAAAAAGTGCAACTCAAGCCCTTCCATATGATCTAATCGTTGAATTTTTTTTTACGTTTTTTGCTACGGAACCTACACGCTTCATTTCTCCACTAACCAGGGCTCGACTGGAAGAGATCAATATATTTGTTTTACTTAGAAGCACAGGCAGAACTGTTTTTTGTATCTTTTAGGAGAGATGTGCAATAAAAAATCATCATGTCAGAGCTACGGCCTAGTGGTTCAGCTACGGTAGCCTAGTGGTTCAGGCATGCGGCTGTCAAGCGGCGGTCGTGGGTTCGAATCCCGGCTCGTACCAATGAGTTATTCGGAACTTATGTACGGAATATTTACCGTTAGCTTTTCGGTGAAGGAAAACATCGTGAGGAAACCGGTCTAATCCCAATAAGGTCTAGTTTGGACCCCCTGGGTTGGAAGGTCAGATGGCGCTTTCGTAAAACTAGTGCCCATGCCAAATCTAGGGATTAGGTTTCAAAGCGGACGCCGGACTCCTTTAGAGGCACAACCGGGATAACGCTAGGAGGATACTGATCATCATGTCAGCCGACATACTGCCACTGCTGGACTTAGGCCTCCCCCAACGTCTCAACACGAGACCAGTGGGACATGGACCAGTGTGTTGCCAGTGATGATACGGCGCAGCAGAACAGCTGGGTAGAGTATGTGTATTTTAATATATAAATTGAAGTGTACACGGAGAGTTGAATATAAGAAAGAGCCGCTAAAGATACAACTATCCTAGACAACCAGCCTGCGCGGGATCATGCCATAATACGCCCAGATTGAGCCATTATCGCTAATAATTACAACCAGACAGACCAATTAAAACTCCCTCGACATTATACATCTAATTTGATTTTTCCTCAGTCGCTCATGGTTGAGTGTCGGTATTGTCGCTTAGGTCAGAGAAAAATCTTCAAGTGACGCAAATTGATACCTACGTTATGATAATTATTGTTCAGTTTCCGTAATGAGTTGTTAGCGTTATTAAAATGTAATTTTAACCAGTTTTAAATAATGTAAAACACTATCTCAATCTAATATCACTTAAGGAACTGTAAGTACAGTCGACGTCAAAAAGATGTAAGTATACATTTTTCGCAATTTCACAAGGAAATAAGTTTCAAATGTGTAAACATATATTTTACGTGGACTGTACATCAAGATAGGTTGTTGACATTGTTGCTACGCGTCTTGTAACGACGCCGTCGTAATATCGTGAATAAACAATTCTGAAAAAAAATTGCCGAGTTCTTACGGCACTTGTTCTCACTACCTAAGGCACTGGTCCCACCGCCGGCTAGTAACCTAGAAAAGTTGGGCGAGTAGCATTACATTGCGGATCTGTAAAGGCCGATTGATCACACTGTGCCTGGTCAGCACGCAATGAACCGTTACTCGCCCAACTTTTCTAGCTTACTAGCTGGCGGTGGGACCAGTGCCTAAGTGTCGTTTTTCTACTGAAATTTCTCTAGAAATTACAGACCCAGAGATGACCCTGTGATATGGGGAATAAATACCGGCAGTAAAGCTGCGCGCTGGAGAAGTATTCGTATTGGCAGAAGGCTGAAGAAGAGATTCTGGTAGTGCCCTTGAGTCTTGAGAGATTCACAGGTTACATCGAGTTCCTGGCGACCGAGCTCTGCTCGGGTGAAAATACGGAGGAAACAAATTTTCCCAGACATGAGACCTAGCTAGATCCATTTTTCGCCCCCGTAAAACCCTATATTCCAGATTTCATTGAAATCTTGAGAGCCGTTTTCGAGAACCTGATTTCAAATATATACCTATACAAATATTGCTCGTTTTATAGTATAGGATATAGTAAAACCGGCCAAGTGCGAGTTGGACTCACGCACAAAGTTCCGTTCCATTATCCGTTGAATTAAAGGTAAATTGCGGTTTACGATTTATGACGTATTCAAAAAAAACTACTTACTAGATCTCGTTCATACCAATTTTCGGTGGATGTTTGCATGGTAATGTCGTCATATTTTTTTTAGTTTTATCATTCCCTCATTTTAGAAGTTACAGGGGGGGAGGGGTGGACACACATTTTACCACTTTGGAACTGTCTCTCGAGCAGACTATTCAGTTTAGAAAAAAAATACTTTTCTGACTCAGTCGAAAATAACTAGCTTCCGATTAATGTGTAATGAATTTATTTGTTATTTGGATACATAATTATATAGTGGTAGGAGGATATCTACGGGTACATTCAGGGCAATTTAGCATGGAAGTAGCGCTCTGTAATTCCGTTGGAGAAAAAAACTTTGAATCCATTGGATTAGATCTGGGAATCTCTATTTATTATTAAATAATCTACCTTCTTACCTGCCTAGATCTAGCCAAGTTGTTCCATCAAACAACTATGCAAGGAAACGTAACTGACTGATACATATTTAAATCAATCTTTTTTAGACGATAGTATACTTAGTACTTTAAATAGAACTCTTCTCGCACTGAATAAATTTTAATTTAAAATTATCCCGTCGTCATTGCGCACATGTCGAATGGAGGTCTTATTTGAACTCACAATTGTACTCGTATCATAAAAAAACCGGCCAAGACCGAGTCGGACTCGCGCACCGAGGGTTCCGTACAAACCTGTAGGTATGTAACTAATAACTTTAAAATTATTAAAAACTTTTTTATTATATGATGTAACTAAAAATTTACGGTTTTCGCAATTTTTCCTTTATATGTGCTATAAGACGTTGCTTCGTACCAAATTTCAAGATTCTGAGTTCACGGGAAGTACCCTGTAGTTTTGATTCCCTTGCGAGTTTCGAAAATTTGCGGAAATTTGCGGCATAAACGGCTGTATCTATTGATTGCGTTGGCTTAGAAGTTTGATTTTTTCACAGCTCCAAGGGACAGTAGACCTGAGTATTTGGTATACATTTTAGCTTGATACCTCCACGCGTTCCTGAGAAAAATGGTCTTGACAAACGGACGGACAACAAAGTGATCCTATAAGGGTTCCTTTTTTCCCTTTGAGGTACGGAACCCTAAAAACTACTGAAGATAATTTTTAGGTACCTATTAAAAAGCCATTGCAGTGATAAGTGTATGCGCACACTCGTACACCAGCAGACACGTAGGTACTGACCGTTGGGCAGCTCCGGCGCGCGCGCCGATATCATCAGCACTTATTGTCAAATGTGCCATCACGGGAGCCGCTACGTTGCAGCAAAAAACTCGCCACAGCTTTAATATGTAGCTGTTTATGTTCTACATTTTGAAACGTGAATAACATGTCATGTTCCTATTTTAGTGAGTTTGAATAGGTAGACATATCTATTCCGTATTAATTCACTTTTTATAAATGTCTATTAGCAGATGAGGATGACTGCAATTAAACAGATAATTTAGGCAACATATTAGGCCATTTTCATGTCCGTATCAGAAGTTTCCAAATAGTAAAATAATACAAATACATTGTTTACGAATATAATTTTATTAACAATTTTAATTTAATGACTGTAATGTAAGTCGATATCAATATTTACAATTTGCATTGGTTTATAATACATTTATACAATCTCTCTCGATCGCCGTCGCAACCCCGTGTAATGCACGCTGAGTATA
Organism: Epinotia bilunana; assembly: GCA_947049275.1. Classification (NCBI taxonomy): domain Eukaryota; kingdom Metazoa; phylum Arthropoda; class Insecta; order Lepidoptera; family Tortricidae; genus Epinotia; species Epinotia bilunana. The sequence goes on from OX346263.1 coordinate 537,891, forward strand.
AGATACAGTACTTACAAATATTACGGGAGTACTGCGCTTATTGCGTCTTGTCTTTGGAACTAGACGGTTTTACGAAAACATCAGGCATATAATGAGCAAGTATAATAAAGGAAAAAAAAAAGTACTTATTTAATATTTTACGCTGTTAGCCTGTTACCTACACAAAAAATAACATTTCGTACCTGTTTTCTTGTTTTTTTTTCGAAGTACATACGTAATAAATATATTTATATCAATTAGAAAAACTCGCTGTTCAAATATTAGTACGACATGTACTTACACAATAACGGAAAACCCGAATGGTTCCAAATAGAAGACTTAGCAGACACAATAAAATAACAGTTTGTGCTTCGAACAATCCTAAGTTCTAGAAGTGCTGTAATAGGTTCAATTTGCTAAACTATATAATTTATACTAATATAAAATTAAGTTTAACATTCTATTTAACAAAATTAAATTCATGTTGAGTTCTTTCAGTTTTAGATTCCTTTTAGATATGTACATGTCATTAGCCGGAAAAAATAACTAAAATGTTGTGATTTTCAGGCCCACATTTTTAAGCAGTTCATTATTACAATTTAATTTGCATAACAGATTGGTCTTAATTATACAAGTGACTTCTGCTACGATATATTTTTATAAAAAAAAAGTAAGAAACCAAAACATTTTTTAAAAATTTTCATCAAGTTATTTAAATAAGCCTATGTGCTTCGTTTATTTTTCTTTACACATTAATAAATAAGTAGACTTGAGAACATGTCAAATAAGTATGGTTTAATTTATAGCCTATACCTATAAAAAGATTTATTTGAATGTTTGGCGACATTTATTTTAATGCCAAATTATTTCTATTTAATTAGGCTGACATCGAAAAACATCGTTGTTATTTTTTCGGTCGAAGGAACATTAACCGATTTGCGCGCGTTCGGGAGGTTAATCGATATGCGTAAAATATATTATACTTAATACCGATTAGGTAAAAATTGAACGTTGTTAATCCTACTAATATTATAAATGTGATAAATGTTTACACGTTTGGATGTTTGTTACTCAATCACGCTTAAACGGCTGAACCGATTTGAATGAAATTTTGCACGAAGATAGTTTATAGCCTGGATTAATATATAGGATAGTTTTTATCCCGAGTCCACGCAGACGAAGTCGCGGGCGGAAGCTAGTACATGATAATTTCGTAGATGTTCCATTAATTGCGTTAGTTATTCTATTTATTGCCCCATCAATTTCAATTTACTTGAAATTAACTGTGATAGGTACTACCTAAATCCTACTAATATTATAAATGCGAAAGTTTAGATGTTTGGATGTTTGTTACTCAATCACGCTGAACCGATTTGAAAGAAAAACTAGCACGAAGATAGTTTATAGCCTGGATTAAAATATAGTATAGTTTTTATCCCGAGTCCACGCGGACGAAGTCGCGGGCGGAAGCTAAGTGTTAAATAACTAAAATGCCAGTATGATATTTTACAACCCAAACAGGAAGACATAATTATACATATTTATTACATGCATCAATAATTTTATAGCGTTGTTGATGGACCACACCGACATTTATAGAATGTATAATTCATTAGAGATTTATTGGTTTACGGTCATTGGTCACGCCATTGAGTTCTTTTTACTATTTGTGGGCAGGAATCGCAAATAAATGTCTTAATTAAATTTAACAATGATTAAATCATTTTTAGTCATAATGTAAGTCAGTTAGAGGTAAGCGAAATAAATAACCAACTCTTTTTTAAATTCCTGTTTACATTTTAGTGTATACATTGCCGCAATTTTTTAGATCTATATATTATGTAAAATTGTCAGTTTCAGTTTATTCTCTTAGATTATAATAAAAAATAATGATATCCATAATTTTACGGTGACAAAATATATATTCAAACGAAGCTACGGTAGCCTAGTGGTTCAGGCATGCGGCTGTCAAGCGGCGGTCGTGGGTTCGAATCCCGGCTCGTACCAATGAGCTTTTCGGAACTTACATACGGAATATTTACCGTTAGCTTTTCGACAAAGAAAAACATCGTGAAGAACCCAGTCTAATTCCAGTAAGGTCTAGTTTTCCCTCTGGATTAGAAGGTCAGATGGCAGTCGCTTTCGTAAAACTAGTGCTTGTGTCGAATCTTGGGATTAGATGGAAAAGCGAACCCCGGGCGCCTTTAGGGCACAACCGGGAATAACGCGAGGAGGGTGATGACAATATATATTGAAAGCTAAAAGGCGTTACACAACACACAGGTCAGCCAAGCCATTCGATATAAGTCTACCTTTCGAAAAACCGTGTTGTATTTTAGTTTAGACATTTAATAACCATCAAGCATATCAAAATTGAGTTCCTATGTAGATTTAAACCAACCACACTCAAAAGCGGATAAAGCGGGGAATACGTCCGTGTAAATGGTTTGTTTTAATTATTCTTGAAATATATTATTCTCCTTTTCTTTACCGACGGTACGATTTGCATTTGTACACTGGGCGGTTACCTACCAAAATTTTATTTCTACTTTTTGTCACCTTGCGTATTTTTTATAGGTAGGTAAATGATACTCAATTAACATATCCTACAGTTTTTCTTTTTCCAATAATTATTTAACTGAAATTAAGCCATCATTTTGTATTTTTCAGTAAATTTCTGAGTTGTTTTTTTTTTCTTAACATGAAATAGTTTCACAGTCTGAACTGACCAAATATAATGTTAGGTAAATAATTAGGTAACTAACATAGGTAATTTTAAAGTTTAATTTCTTAGATGGGTTTACGTTTATTTTTATTATCCGATTAAATCAAGATTATAGTTAGCCAATTTACAATTTAGTAAACCTCTTACAGCACTTCTTACTCGTCACCACTGATCAATCAAAAATAAATAGATAACCTGCCAAAATTCACAAAATTAGTGAAACAATTCACTAATAAATTAGCAAGTGGCTGATATGATGCGCGCTCAGGCCTCAGGTACTGAACAAACCGACATTAGGCGTCATATTAGTCTAACCCATATCTACAATCTTCATAATAACTATAACATACAACTAAAAGCCGTTACGATAAATAAAATCTATATTTATTGGTAAAAGATACATATCAATAGGTTAGATAAGTAAATGCTTCTGCGAAGGGGTTACTAAGAGTCTTTCCCAACCATAGCCCCGCCGGAACATAAATATATTAGCCTTTTAGGAAAGGGCAATGAGTATAACCCTCGGAAATATAATTAAATAAACCCTGTTAATACCTCACGAGAGCACCGCGTGACGTTCCATAAACTGCGTAATTTGCTACAATCAATCGGTAATTTTGTATTTTGCAACTAATAAAGAGACACCAAAATTAGTTTACTATAAATAAAGGTACATACCTGATACGCAGAATTGCTGATTTAACTGCAAGCACTCTCTTTACACTTTCAACGACAGAATTAGACCCTAACAAACTGGTTTACATTGCCTTGCTTCTAATATAAAGAAATCTCGTCCATATTGCAATTCTTCGAGTGTTTATAAAATCGTCGTACGAAATTTGTATCACGTGATATTTACACTATCAGTCTGTGGCTAGTGGCTACTCCTCGTCGACGTTGATCTCGGAGTCGGCCGAGTCCTCGTCGTAGGTGGAGGAGGAGGTGAACCCGCGGCCCAGCAGCGCCGAGCGGTTCTTGGCGGCGGCGGCGCGGTCGCGCTGCCGCCGGTTCTTGAACCAGTTGCCCACCTGCGTCGGCGTCAGCCCCGTCGCCGCCGCCAGCTCCCGCTTCTTGGTCGGGTTGGGGTACGGGTCCTGCAGGTACCACTCGCGCAGCAGCGACCGCGTCCGCTCCTTGAAACAGTGCGTCTTCTGCTCGCCGTCCCATATGGTCCGCGGGAGAGGAAACTTCTTGCGAACTCTGTATTTATCGACGGGGCCGAGTGGACGCCCCCGAAGTCTTTCTGCTTCTTGATAGTGCGCTTCCAACCAGAGAGCTTGTAGTTTGGCGTGGCTCGAGCGCTGGAAGCGATGCCGTTCCAATAAAGAGTAGAGTTCCCGGTGGCGGCCCGCGTGGAAGGCGACGACGGCCCTCGCGCGCAGCACGGCCTCGCAGCGCTCCAGCTCGGCCACGTTGGGGTGTGCCACCGGCAGCGACCACAGGAACCTTGCCAGTCGTTCCACGTCTCCGGATTCTTCAAGTGTTTCGCAAACAGTGGCGACTTGCGCCGCGCTGAAGGAGAGCGTGGGCAGCGGCAGCAGCGGCGTGGGCGCCGCGAGCTCGACGCTGAGCGGCGGCACGGGGTCGGCGCAGCCGGCGGGCTCGGCGGCGCGGTCGGCCGCCGCGGGCCCGCGGTGCGCCTCCAGGATGCGCGCGTGCAGCGCCGCCGTCGTGGACTCGTCCCAGGAGCCGCGCATCGGTGCGAGTGTGCGCGGCGACGTCGCGCGCGGTGTGAGCCGGCCGGGCGCCCGGCCGGAGGGCGGGCGAGCGCGCGCCGCGCGATTGGCTATCGGTTACTGTGCGCGCTCGGCGGCGGCCAATCCGAGTCCCCGCCCGCTCGGGGGCCGGATAGCTTTCAACCGCGCGGCGTGTATCCGGCGGGCGCGTTTAACGAGGGCGACGGGGCGCGGCCCCCCGCGCCGCCATGATCCGTCACGCACACCGCCCCCGCGCGACCGACACTCCGCGATCCCTACCTCGCACCTCGATCGATTACTTGCAAACCTGCAATTAATAGCCTCCATATATTCATCCGGGTAGATTACCCGCCGGTGTTTGCGCGCCGGTCGATATTCGCTATTAACCGCGTGATCACAGGCTACACGAGAACAGCTCGAATTAGAACCATCAGCCACACTCTCAGCCGCCGCTCAGCCTGTCACAGCTTTTACGGCCGTCATTATTACAGAGGTACCTACCTCCTAATATCACTATCACTTTTGGTCGTTTGTCGTTTCCCGTTTCAAATAATACATGTAACTGTAACGTAGGTAAGTATCTAAAATAAATTTGACTACCTATACGGAGTGATTCAATTGTTATAAAAACTTTTTACATACTGTCGTGTAACATAAAATAAAAGATTACCATAACAAGTAAAATCATTAATATCCAATATCATGTTTTTTTTTTATCATAAATAATGAAAAATTATGCTATAGCTACTTAGCTAGCTAGCTTAGCTTAGCGTATGTAGGTACTTACCTACATACATATTTTTGAACAAATATTAAATTATGAACACTGAATGTTAGTTGTTATTAGATTAGTATTATGGTTTTATGAAATAAATCTTTTTAATACAAATCGAACCTAAAGATATAATTCGTTTTCATGCCAAATATAATTGCCTACTACAATTTATTACATTCCTTTACTAATCATTAGGCTTAGGACATTTGGTAGCATACCGTGGTTCTAAAATCCATGGAGACTCCGAATGTGAAATTGTCGAAGTGAACTTCAAAGTATGAAGTTATATTGAAGGGTTAAGACTTTTTGAAACATATCATGCTTCTATATTCTATGGAATTTTTAGTTGTAAAATAATATATAATAAAGAAAAAAGGACATTTAATATAAATAGTATAATGTAATACTTATATTAATTTTCAATGCATTTTATAACGGTGATTTAAAAATTCAACCTAGAAAATATAATGTTAATTTCAACAGACGAAACGTGATCGGTCGAAACGTCGCTAAGCTTTACTCAACAAATCAAACTTAAACTGAAGCTTCCAGGGGCTATAACAAAATTAATTAATGAAACATTTTTAGGTCATTTCTATCATCTCTTTATAAGCAATAATTCTACATATTTGAGAAAGTACTGGCTGTTGGAATAAGTGTGTCATAAAACTCATCAAAGTAAGTAAGTAATTAGTATTATTATATAGGTTTATGATAACATTAATTATGTTCGATTAAAATGCACTCAGTAACGATGTGACAGTATGTATAAATCTTTATAGTTAATAAGACATCATACTTTTTGACTTTGACTTCGAAATTTTTACACATGCGGCGGCTCCAAAGATTTTAGAACCACGGTATGCTACGAAAAGTCCTAAGCCTACTAATCATTAAACACTTTATTACCGATCTACAAAAATTTACGCCAGGTAGTTGACTTATGATTTTATGATGATTTAAACCACACATTCAATCTACTACTAATACCTGATCCTATCGTCGTGTTGTTTATCTACTCTTAAAACTAACAACCTCTCTCAATTTTGAAATGAGGATACTAAAAAACAGATACTTACCAATTTCCTAAATGCTTTCCTACACAATAATCTAACATGCCGCAGCTACAACGCACAATAAAATAAGTATCAAAACTCAAGTCTCAAGACCGTTCGCACCGAGGCAGCGAGATTTCAGCGTGAAAGCCAGAGTATTAAGTTATTGAACGGCAAACCACACCTCCCCCCCCCCCCCACCACCACCACCCGCCACCCCCGACCCATTACGTTTCGGTTACCTTCCAGCCCGTATATTTAACTGGGATATAAACAAGTAGGCTGCTACCTAAACGGCTGAACGCGATATCTTGTAACGAAGTAGACGAAATAGCTCGTTTTCATGTCTTTAATTTCGTTGTTTACCTATCCTATCCTACTCCTATTAATATTATAAATGCGAAAGTTTAGATGTTTGGATGTTTGTTACTCAATCACGCTTAAACGGCTGAACTGATTTGAATGAAATTTTGCACGAAGATAGTTTATAACCTGGATTAAAATATAGGATAGTTTTTATCCCGGTTCTACGCGGACGAAGTCGCGGGCGGAAGCTTGTATATTATATGTAGACACCTATATCAAGGCTTCTGTGAATAGGTAAGTAGGTACCTACTTCGATGTTGTCTTTTTATAAGTAAGTAGAGATACCTATATTTCAGACGGATATTTCTACCTTCAATACTCATAATATCATTTGCCATATCAGTTTTTGACTTAATCATGTTTTTCTCTGAAGCCATAACATTTTTAGGACAATTTCAATAAACTTTTTATAGAGTAGGTAAGGTTGAGTTTGTTTCATAACAATCCTGATAAGTTTACAGTCTGTAAAAGCTACTTGATCTACCTACCTGGGGCAAATGATGATAATGGCAAACGCTACATTTATGTTATGACATATAAAAATTTGGGTTTCTTTATTAGATAACCCTATTTCAGAACATGACATCAATAAATATTTTCATAAAATGGAAAGTAATAATTTTTATTCGAAGAATATCGCACTTATGTGCTATAATTACAACATGGTTTAATAGGAATATGAGTAAATAGGTATCCTAATAAAAAACCTACAAATACAATATTTTAGAAACAGTTACATAATTAGGTACCAGCGCCATCTACCGATATCAATCGGAGACCCCTCCTATGGCGATACGTAATATGTGCCCACGGAAATGATTTGCTTTACCTGCAGCTTTACTTATGGGCAACAGAGAACTGTAAAAACGATGTTTAGCTTTATTAGTGTTGGTATTCGAACTTTTGTAAAATATGTGTACTAATCTACTACTGATCAGGTTATAGTGAATATATAGTTTGAGTACCTACCTAGGTACTTATCTCCATAATTCAACCACAATCTTGTTTTTTATTGGAGTTAATGATACGATGCAATACGATGCACGACGATGACGGATACCTACTGATAAAGGACCATGGGCAACTCTGTATGAAGCCTGGTCCTGAATCCAACAAAGCTGAAACATAAGTCATTAAATAGGTCTTTAAATCTACTTCAATTCGTTCTATGGGCACCGAGTTGAATTCCATTGCAGAACTGAGATAATAGATATTCATATTTAAGTAAGGTTAGTGTGTCAAATTAAACATGTTTTATGTAGCTAATTAATAGTTTTATTAATAAAATATGAACCAAACCCAATGAATGCCACGCTCGATGTCCCTTCATCATTAGTACATTTTGTCATAACTACCCTCCAGAACATTAAATATGAATCTTCTCCGAATGCGTTTTTTCATAGCTCGTACTATCGACAACACAGCTAACTGACCATCGGTGCACCTTATGGCCGCTCCACACAATGGGCCATCCTGACCCATCATACAGGACGCGGATATGCGGTAGAACGAGACGTAAATATGTCTTACTCCCTTTAACGCATAGTTGCGTCCTGTATGATGGGTTAGGATGGCCCATTGTGTGGAGCGGCCATTAAGTGCATTGTAATAAGGTTCTATATAAACACAGGATGGTCAGTTAACAGTGTTGTCGTTTGTAGGTACTTACTCACTGTGTCTAAAATACGAATACCTATCTTCGTTCTGCAATTGAATTCGACTTTGTGGCTATATAATGAAATAAAGAAGATTTAAAGACCTATTCAATGACATAACTCTCAGTGCTGTTGGTTTCAGGACCATTTTGACGCATGGTCCTTTGTGTCAGCATTAGTTTTAGTTTTTAACCCCTGACGCAAAGAGAGGGGTTTTTTAACGTGTCTGTGTGTGTGTGTATCTGTGTATCTGTCTGTGGTATCGTAGCTCCCAAACGGATGGACCGATTTGAATGAGGTTTTTTTTATTCGAAAGCTGATGTAATCTGAAGTGTTCTTAGCCCGGTTTCATGAAAATCAGTTCAGCCGTTTTTGAGATATTCGACTTTCAAATGAAAATGTCGGGGGTTTTTCAACTTTTCTAAGTTGTAGTTATAATTTATCTAACCTCCCGAGTCCCGAACGCAAATAAATTAGCCCCATCGAAAACCAGCGCTCTTGACTTGCAATGGAAATTACGCTGCAATGAGAGTATTTTGCATTTAATTATGTATAAATTAGTGATGTTAAATAAATGCGCTTCTTTTTAACCCCAAACGCAAACAGAGGGAATTATAAGTTCAACATGTGTATACTTACGTGTCTGTGTAGCATCATTAGCTACAAACGGATGAACCAATTTTAAGTGCGGTGTTTTAATCGAACTCGATTCTGTCAAGGCGGTTCTTAGCGATATTTGTTATCTCGGGGGCGTTTTAAATTTTATATTAAGTATGTAGTTATTGTTATGGCAGCAGCTATATCTACCACCGCAGTAACGCTGCACATTACCATTTTTGCCAAGACCCGCTCCGATTAGATTAGGTCCCTGAGTTAATTCCCGAGCCGGGCGTTAACCGCCACTTTAAATATCACAACAAGCTAACAAAGTTCGACTTTTAATCTCGGGGGTGTCTCGGAGTGCTGCGGAGCAATCTATTATAAAGTTATAAACCCTTAAATAAAATTGTAGAAACTGATTTTATTGTGTCTATTATATAACACTACATATAATACATCCGACGTTTTATTTAAGGCATGTAATTAAATCGATATCTGTACATTCCCATTTATCGAACAAAATATTTCAAAATTAAACCAAAAATAGTGACTTGCACACAAATTATGTTTAATGGTATTTGCAGAACTGTTTTACTGAACTTATATCAAAATAGTATATCTAACAATTTCTTAGTTCAATAAACATATTAGAACTTTTTTAAGGAAAACCATCACCTAATTTACTTTTAGGAACATCGTTTATTCTAAATAAAACCCAATTTAATCAGTCATCTTTATATTAATTACCAAAGTACACAAAAAAATTATCAAGTGCTTACTAAACATGCACTAAACACTGGCACACTGAGTGGTAAGGTGTTCGTCACTGACCCGTAACATTTGACCGCGAGTGTTTTTTTTTTTCAAACAGGTTTTTTGCTCTTTTATAATAAAAAAAACCTATCCGCGATCCGAGTCGATTTTGTCACTAAGTCCCTGTTCCCTACTGCCTACGCGATAGGTATCAGTTTTAGAAATTCCGTACAATTTAGAGTGCAAGTTAGTATTTTTGATAAACAATTCGTATTTTTGTTTTTTAAATCATCATCATCATCATTTATCAGCCGAAAGATGTCCACTGCTGGACATAGGCCTCCGCCAAAGAGTGCCACAATGACCGGTCCTGCGCCACCCGCATCCAGCGAACTCCCGCGACCTTTACCAGGTCATCAGTCCACCTTGTGGGGGGCCTACCCACGCTGCGCCTTCCGGTACGTGGTCGCCCCTCGAGAACCTTTCCGCCCCAACGGCCATCGGTTCTACGTGCAATGTGCCCCGCCCACTGCCACTTAAGTTTAGCGATTCGGAGAGCTATATCGGTTACCTTGGTTCTGCTGCGGATAGGCTCATTTCTGATACGATCGCGCAGAGAAACTCCCAACATAGCCCTCTCCATTGCCCTTTGGGTGACTTTGAGCCTTCTTATGAAGCCCATAGTAAGCGACCACGTTTCCGTGCCATACTTCATCACTGGCAACACACACTGGTCAAAGACTCTCGTCTTGAGACACTGCGGAATATTGCACGAAAAGATGTGCCGTAGCCTCCCGAATGCTGCCCAGCCGAGTCGGATTCGACGATTGACCAGCTATTTCTCAAAGTTGTAGGTCCAACTTTGAGAAAGAGCTGGTCTAATCAGCATAAAGCAGCTAACTGAACAGTCTGTCCTAGGTATATATAATCGTCTACAACTTCGAGCGTAAAGTGTCCGATTGAAAAGGGAGTTGGTACTACAAATCCGAACTCCGAATCAAATTTTAAATCATACAATATCCGATGTACGAACCACATTTTCGGTGTGAATTCGATAAAAAAGGTCATCTCGTTTTGTGTGCTTTTTTAGTTCTTTTTTTGGAGGACATAATCAATTGTTCTGTTCTTCTGGAATGCATCCAGTTAATTAGTGGAGTTACCTAGTGTGCTGAAAATTATAAAGATGTACATTTAAAAATATCCCATTAATTCGTTGTTAAATATCATGGAAACGAAGACAATATTTATTAATAAATCCTCACTGACTAATAATAGGTATAGGTATACTTACATGGACAATATCCAAAGACACGGGAATATATAGGTTAGGTGTTCGTTTCATTGCATCAAAAGTATCTCTCTTGTCAGATATTAATACGCGCGTTGCGTTCATTTATACTGGTGACTGTACCTAGTACCTTAACATAGCCTGTATACCTAAACTATACAAACTAAACAAATGATCAACACCTAATAGACCGCAAGCCCACTCCCAATACACCAACGTCACACGACAACATGATAAAATGCATGGCAGCAAGTCGAGACAGTTCGACTTAATCATAAGATGTATGGCTTATAAAATAAATGAGAATAAAATTAAAAAAAAGTCGAGACAGTTGTACTGAGCAAAAAATAAATTGGCCGAAAGTTTGAAAATCCTTCACTTCCGGTCAAAATTTGCAGGTAGGTTGATTTACATCATGTGACAACAATACGAGACATGTGGCATAATTTAGCCCTTTAATCGTAGAGAGAAATTAAACCTAAGTCTGTCAGTCCTGAAATGGCCGGAAGTACTTGGCAGACGGTGCCAAAGTTGGCAACTTTCTCTTAGTCTAGGCTACACGTCATCATAAGTTTAGACACGTGCTAAAACTAACAACTGTCTGTCCTACCTGGCTGCTTTTGTTACAATTTCAATAACATTCGTGAACTAATTCCACGCAACATCTATTCAAGTAGGTATTATAGATACAACGCTTTTCCCGCTCGCCCGTTTATTTTAGCACCCTTCTAAATTTTAACATTTTCTTTTCCGAAACGCATTAAATATAACATTTCCCCGAGAGGGGCCAAGTCGGGGGCAGATTGCGAAGTTGCCGGCTCCCTGTACTTTGTACTTCAAACACCTTGCTTCAAGTCTACTTAATGGAGAATTATTGGGAATTTTAAATACTATTAAAAAAACCGATGAAATAGAATAGAATAGAATAGAATAGAAATATTTATTACCATACATACATTGCGAATACATTTAACTTAATGGTATTATTATATGTAAAGGAAAACAACAGCACTGACGGTATCCGTTGGTCCCAAACTAGGCACAGCCTGTATCTTGGGCACCAGTGGTACAGATTTAACAGTATTTTTTTACATTTAAACAATAACTTAAGAGTTAGCAAAGAGACAATGTAGGTAAATATCTTAACAACTATGAAGTGTATTTTCATGTGTATATATTCTGTGTGATTGATTGTGTTTGTTTGTGTATGTGATGTGCGTGTATGTGCGAGTACGAGTGCGAGTAGGAGTGTGTGCGTGCGTTTGTGTTTGTGTGTGTAGGTATGTCTAGGTTAGGTGCGTTTATGTTTTAGTGATGTCCTCTGTTTGTTCATATGTAAAGACATATGAACAAACAGAGGACATTTCAAAGGTAAGAAGCCATTTTTTAACTTTGCTTTTTAGGATTGCGCAGGAGAAGTCATCAACTGCGCACTGTTTATAAACCCTGTTGTAAACTGTAGGACGCAGAAAATAAGGCAGCCGCCTTGCGAATGCGGTTTTGACTCGAGGGGAGCAAATGATCAGGTGATTAAAACGTTTTTGTCGGCGCCTGTCATGGTCAAATGCATTTCTTTTCGTTAGGTGTCTATATGAAAGCTCTGTATAAAACACTACATAGTATGTAGTGTTTTATGTCGCTTCCCGCTGTCTGTCCCTGTGTATGCTTAGATCTTTAAAACTACGCAACGCATTTTGATGCGGTTTTTTTTAATAGATAGAGTGGTGATTCAAGAGGAAGGTTTATATGTATAATATAGAATACCCGTGCGAAGCCGGGGCGGGTTGCTACTTACTTCTATTCGGATCTATCGGAACTTATGTTCTTACTGAATATTTACCGTTAACTTTTTGGTAAAGGAAAACATCGTGAGAAAGCCGGTTAAATCCCAATACGGTCTAGTTTTTTCTCTGGGTCGGAAGGTCAGATGGCGCTTTCGTAAAACTAGTGCATATGCTAAATCTTGGGATAAGATGTCAAAGTGGACCCCGGGCTCCTTTGGGGCACAACCGGGAATAAAGTTACGAAGATGACTTAAAGAGTTAGTTTTGCTGCACATGGGTACCTCTAGTACATCAGAGTATGGATAGGAAAACCAAATTACCTTTCAGAAAACAGAATAGTTTAACCTAAATAGTTACTAACCGTAACCCAAACCTTTTTAGTTAAGGAGACTGAAGCTTAATTAAAAAATGCTGACACCGCGTTGATAAGTAGGTAAGTAGGTACTAAGTTACGCGTTGCGATTTGCTGACACCGCGTTGATAAGTAGGTAAGTAGGTACTAAGTTACGCGTTGCGATTTGCTGACACCGCGTTGATAAGTAGGTAAGTAGGTACTAAGTTACGCGTTGCGATTTGCTGACACCGCGTTGATAAGTAGGTAAGTAGGTACTAAGTTACGCGTTGCGATTTTGACGCATAGATAGGTGGCTACTTTTGAAACTGGAGATTAATCTCCACGCTACGCCTGAACTTGTCTGAAGTTAAGATGCTTTAAAATTACTTCTAAGTTTTTAAATTTGCATTTCGGCATATGATTAAACCAACTTCTACAACAAGTTATCATGTACGGTCATCCATTTAATAACTAACAGAACACAGCAGCTACCATTTCTAGTTGAACATTCAAATCACGTCTCGGCCTGGCTGTATCTCCGACTGGTACCGGTACATAAGCTCACCGCGCCACATAGCGCGCGCAAAGTGGCGCCCGTAACGTAACGCGAGCGGTGTGATGTCTCCCGGAGCCCGGGCCCCCGGCCCCCCGGTCGATACGGGGGGACCCCCTTTCAGCGCTATCTTTGTTTGGATGATATAAAATCTTCAGTGGGTGTGGTCTACAAAGCACGTCATCTCGTGATTGCCGAGCTACCCCATCACTATGATTTATTTGAAAATATAACAACTCTACACATCCCCGATTCATCACTTAGCTAGCCCACAAAGGCCTATTCCGAGAGGCAATTTGCTTGAAACGTCTTCCGAAAATCCCACGCGAAGAATGTCGAAGCAATAGCTAACACGTCGGTTGAGTAACGTCGAAATAATAAAACGCAATGGCCACCGCGCAGAATACAATATGCTATTTTGCATTTGTAAATTTGAAAGTAAAATCTGTGAGGCTACTGTGTCGCAACATAGTATGGGAGCGTTTGCCGTCGGCGGCGGTGCGCGTCGCGCGATATGACTCTTAACGTGGTCGCTGTAACACTTGGACCGCGCGGCGCGCGTTTGTAGACGCGCGGGGTTGACTGGTCGCGCACACAATGCGTCATCCGTCATGAGGTCAGTTTACGGGCGCGAGGTATCGCTAGCGGTTTGACACATCGCTTAGCGAGACTGATTTGTGAAGGGTTATAACGCTCCAAGAGATCATGCGACTCGATAGTCCGCCACACGTTTATTGGACACGCTTAAATAATTGAGTTCCGCTTCTAAAGTCTATTTTAAACGCCTAAGCGCTGCAAATGAAGCCGCTCCGTACATTGTTTGTTTAACCCCCCTAACCGGAGTTAATTTTTATTGAATAACGAGTCGATCCTACAGAGCGTAGTGTAATCAAAATGTCGTAAAATCAATAGGCCTCCCCTCTTTCCATTAAGCCGTTCACGATTGCAAAATGCCGTCAGACGGTCGGCTGGACAACAAGAATACCAAAAATGAAACTAGCAAAGTGATCACAGAGGGTTTAACCCTTCAGGCACGGTTAGTTACCCACCGGCCGCAGCCGCAGTGTAATCGCATAGAAAATTACCAGCAAGCGCATTTCAATACAACATCAGTTTACGTTCAAATATCCTTCTCAAAAATACTTTTAACGCAGAATTGCTAGACGGTCAAGACGTTTTTGTATCGGCTAACTAAGTCACGTTTGCAAAATATAATTGCAAAGTTAAGTGGCATTTTTTGCAATAATAAGATCTGTCTGCGTTTGCTAGAGGCGACCTTTAAAGCGATTAGCCTGGAATATAACATGGTGTCGGTAACCCGTCGGTAGTAAAAACTAGACAGTTGCAACGGTGTGTATAGGCTTAAGGTGCTCCCGTTGGTGAAATATTTATTTGGCTTAGCTTTCAGTTAGTTTGTTGAACAAAAAGTTCAAAATTCTTTATTGTACATAAAAAACCAACACATACAATGGGAGAGCAAACAAAAAAGATTATACATTAAGATTTAGTGACATTCATGTACCTTAAAAGGTTACAGTTGAGGTTTCACTGGCCCCTACACTAGGCACAGCCTGTCTCGTAGGTAACCAAAACACTCTTCGCTCGCTATGTTCGTAACTCTTCCTCGAAACGTCGATACACAATGTACCTACCTAATGGTAGGATACACAGTGTAATGGTTTTGTTGCAGTTCGTGACCGGACAATTTAGATATTTTTAGATAATAAAATTATATTTTGATACGTTTGAACGGTGCCGGTTAATGTACAGCCACGATAATTCACGCATTGGCCGTGCATTATTTGGCTGTGCATTATCACTCTGAGCAAACTTGTTCCGGGGCAATAATGGAAGCCACTTTTATCCGGGCTCATAATGCACGACCCAATAATCCGAGTCCAAAAAAAGTGGATGCAGATCGGGCCGTACATTATTGGGCCGTGCATTATTGGCTCCCGTTTGATGAAAAAAACATTTATAAGCCAGTATCAGGTAGTTACTATTCCTACACATAGATGCAAATATGCTTTCAGTTAGATTCAGATTCAGACTATTTATTTCTCAATAGTCGTATGACATGGTTTCGATATACAGAAAACAGGACATGCAAATACTGAGATCGTCAATTGTACAATAAGAATTATCATATTAATACGTATTATTGTAATTTGTAAAGCGATACACAAATGATTCATACAATTATTATCATCATCAAAACTAATATTAAAATGTCAAAAGTACAACAGGTATGGGATAATATAATTCATTTAAAGATATAATTTAGCATCTAGGAATTCATTTACAGTGTACAGTGTTTACGTAAGGAGCAGTTTCTTTACACCTGTTACGGAAAGTAGTGATGTTCATATCAGTCTCTGTGGCTATGGGCAGCTTTTTATATAATTTTTGACCCATGGATCTGGGCGATTTTTTTGCCATATTTAACCTGCAATTAATCTGCTTTAAGTGGTCAGCATATCTCGTCGGACGTTTGGCATCATCTCCGACACATTTAAATTCACGAGGATTATTTCGAACATACATAACAATTTCTAAGATATATGTTGCCATCGATGTTAAGATGTGCAGGTTCTTGAAGTATTATGATGATAGCATCATATCTTGCGTTACCCAAGACTCGAATAGCACGTTTTGGCATTTTTAGGACACGTTAATTATCATTTGAATTCCCCTATAGAATAATCCCATACGACCGGATTGAATTAATGTGTGCACAGTAGGCCTCTTTCAAATTATCTCTCGAAATTAATGGTCTTAAATTGCTTGAGTAATATACACCTTTTGCCAGCTTTCCACATATTGTGCCGACATGCTTTTTCAACGAAAATATATGATCTATTTTGAATCCTAATAATCTTGCATTTGCTTTAAGTTCCTGTTCCATTCGGGAGAGTTACTGACGCCTAATAAGGTTAGGAGTTCACCAAATAAGTATTTATTTTTTAATAGGATGCTTAAAGAAGAAAGAAAGAAAGAAAATATGTTTATTTAGCATATAAGAAATAAAAGACACAAGACCTTAAGACCTGTTGGACTGGACAGGACAGGACTGAGATATTAAACAGCGACTTATTTCAGTTTGTTTCTATTAAAATCAAAATTCAAGAACGACGGCAGTAAGATTTTGATAAGCCATGCCTCTACGAGTGATTTTCGCTACAAAGCGCCCCACCCACCCCTTCCCACCACCCAGACCTTGCGCCTCGCGTCGCCTTCTTAACGTGTTTTGTGTTATGTTATAAATTTTGTATATTGCTTTTAGTCTGTAAGGTATTTGTAAATATGGGCCTTGTTACCTGACTCAAATAAATAAATAAGCGGAAAACGCTGCTACGCGCTACGGCGTAACGCGAAGCGATGTGTGGCCTCGAATGCAGCAATCTGTTATGTAATTTTTATATTGAAATAAATAATATAATCTAACTAATGGGTAATATTAAGTAGATATAAAAAACATTTAGATAATTGTTGTAATTTAAATATTTGATTTAAAATATAAATAAATTACTATATATATATTTTTTTTAAACTAATGGGTTAATAAACGCGCGAAACGTCTTAGTGCGCGTGTCGAATGGATACCCTCGTTTCATCCCTAGACATCACTTCCTTATACTTTACGAGTTGGAACACTAATTCAACAGATTTCCTTCGTGTCTCTGTTTAGGTTTGTTTTGGTAAATTCAAAATATTGTACTTATGCGCTTTTATGTGCCTTGGCATAATACGGAGAGTTCTTTAAGATAGGTATAAAGTGTGATTGTGCGTCCCGCGCAGTAACGTGGCATTGTCGCGGACACCCACAAAGGGACATTTGCCGGCCTCCTGGCTTACGCGATGTGGCCCGAGAGATGACCGCACGGCGTCTCCGCTAGCTCTCTATAACCTCCTACCCCGCGTAAAATTAACTTTGAACTTTTACAGAATGTCATTATTCAAAAACACAAACTTTGTTTTGGGTCTCAGGGGGAGCTTACACGCCACACGGGTAATTTTTGAGTAATAACTGTACGATAGTCTCACTCTTACCTGCGGGCTTTAGAACAGGACACCTTTACTGCCCGTGTAAAGTATACTATAATCTCAAGCATACGCAGTTTGAGAAGTAGGGATTACAGTAACGGTTCTTCAAGAAATAAGTGTTTACATTTTAAATGTGCACGAGACGCCCTTGGCATTGCTAGCGCCCAGTTTTCGCTGACAGCTCCCCACCAGGCGCCGGCCGTAAGCGTGTCACAGACATGCAATACATATTTAATTCATTGTTCACCATAATTTTGCTTTATCCTAAAAGACTTTATTCCGACTCCGTACACCGAAATTTTACATGATTTTTTGCAGTTACCTATATCTGGTGTTATAAAAATAACGGGAAACTAATTAAGAACGCACTCTCTCGCTCAAAATTACTTTCAGCTCGAGCCTAAACACATAAATATCGTCGTTAACTAGGAATACTGAGCAGAAACTAAGTACGGTAGCCTAAGGGTTCGTGGGTTCGAATCCCGGCTCGTACCAATGAGTTTTTCGGAACTTATGTACGGAATATTTACCGTTAGCTTTTCGGTGAAGGAAAACACAGTGAGGAAACCGGTCTAATCCCAATAAAGCCTAGTTTTCCTTCTGAGTTGGAAATTCAGATGGCATTCGCTTTCGTAAAAATATTGCATGCATGCCTATGCCAAATCTTGGGATTAGGTGTCAAAGCGGACCCCGGGTGTTTTAGGCCAGGGCACAACCGGGAATAACGCTAGCCGGATGAAATAGGAATACTTATAGTGCCTACGCCTGTAATAATAATAATAAATCCTTTATTTAAGACAACTGGGGTCCACAGTGATGTTAATATGTAATATGCCTATGAATTAGACCAATAACCTCTCCTTTGTCTGCCTCTAAACTGTTCGGAGATGCGCAGGGCCACGAGCCACGAGCCACCGGCATCGCCACGGCTGGACGAGGCACTGACCACTATAAGCTTATATTCTTATAGCCCCGTATTCAAGAACCAGCCTCTACCCGTCAGCAAGCCAGCCCCTAAACGCTGACCCCGTAATAGCAATCTATATGTCTCTCTTATCGATACCGACCTCTTATCTCAATAATTGGCGTAAACACTCATTTTTGCAGTAGTGAGTAGTGACCTCCAACACAGAAGGATTATTAGACCTTATCAATAATTTTTTTAGGCAACAAACAGTCAAATACAAATATTACGTAATAGGCCTTGTCAAGGTGAGTGAGCACTATTAGAAGGGCTCTAACACGGGCCAACTACTAGTTCATAGCCGTCGTAGACAACAACCAGGATCACGGAAGTTTTCATTTAAGACAGGTAAAGTAATGCCAGTACTGCTATCACTAATTGGCCTGGTCGATCGATTCGATTGGGCGGACGCCGTCAGGCTGTGAACTAACAAACAACACACTAACTAATATGTACGGATAAACGAAGTACCTACTGGTGGACTTGTGATAGGTATAGCTGTGTAGTTAGCTTTGTGAATTACGACCAAGCTGGTACATTACATACACACTCTGGCTATTTGGTACGTCGAGATATTCCTCACACGCTAGATGCGGGGATAAGTATCCATTCCGACGTTTACGACGATGCTTTGTTTTAGTGCCTGTTTTATTGAAGGCTTGGCTTTGCCCGCGGCTCCGATCGCATAACTTGCATATGCAGCATATCTGAAGAATTTACAAATGAAGTGAATAAAAGGTAAATTGTGTTATTCAATACGGAATTCCGATTGTTCTAAGTATACGAGAAATTCGTGTATTGATGTGAGTACGTCGGCTGTGTTCTCTGACTCGTCTCGGCAACGTTCCATATTTTTCCACTAATGGCTCTGGACAGTGGGAAGGACCTTTTTTTCAGTTTTTTCAATATAAGCCTAGTAGAGCAATAGTTTCATTTCATTAAATTCTGGATGTTTAATGTTTACTTGAGATTAATGGAGTTGGCCGAAATGCATCAATGTACTCCATTGAAAAGCCACTCTACCGTTGAAGGTAGAAGATCCCAATTCCAATCACAATTTCATAAAAAGTCGGGCACATTAAATAATCTCAACCATAACTGTCGGAAACAAATTGAATGAACTAAACCGTGATCCCCGGTTTTATAAAGGCCCGTTATATCGGTCAATTTTTTATTTAAAAAAAATACTTTGTTTTTTAATATTTTAATGGCATTTGGTCTAATATAAGATATAACGCATCTTTATAAAACCGGGCCTTGATGGCGAGCGAGCATCACATTGAAATCAAATTTGTAATTTGTACAATAAATATAGCAGCAAAAGCAGGAACCCAACTAGAGTCTCTTAGGCCCTTATTAGACTTGACTATGAGAATCGAATCTCTAAGTTCGTATATCTGTAGGTACTCTATCGCACTTATTGCATTTGACAGACAGAGATAACAAATAAATAAATATTGAAACTTTATTTCGTTGCAACAGAAGTTAATTGTATGTATTGTGGTAGCGATAGCGCCGCAGTTCGTCGCGACTGCACATGGACGGCACGAGTCGCGGACTTTTTTACCGCCGACTACCCCGAGCTGCGCTTAAATGTATTGTAGTGTATGTCTGTGTGAGTGCGTCACATCGGACGTTGGTACTGGTATAAGCTACATACTTATGTACCATCACTCACGCCCGTATCTGCGCCCGCGCCACCGCAAACTGCCGCGTGATTCACGACGGCTGCATGACACTTTTACGAGCGCGGCGTAACGAGCTCAGAGCTAACTACAGACAGCTTGACACGGCTGGATCTATGATACGACACTCTGCAACAACATGATTGGGACGAATCCAATAATACCTCACAAATCGAAGTCTGAAAAATTTCAGAGACGTTTTCTTTATTGCACGTGTCACAAGCTTACGATCTGTCTGATGGTGTATAGTTACAGCTGTTACCGCGACATATACACAGATGTTGGCAACATCAAGGGTGCCCTATGCGCGTTGAGGTACCTAGACTCTAAACTGTGGCAAGTAACAAAATCTCGCTTCTATCTAACATTCTTCAGGCGCATGCTTGATAAAGTCTTCGACGTTTGTCGGGATAGCTAATTATAATAAGGGGTATATAGGGGTAAGGGGTATAACGGTTTTGCCTAGTTTAGAAGCTTCAAGCGATTCAGTAACTCACTACTAATCTAATTATTAACTTGACCATTGCGTTACATCATTAAAACCATTCGTACTGGTACAAAATTAGCTAAGCAGAGTGACACGCTCAGAATTAACCTATCAGATCCTAATTCTCTTGATATTAGGGTCCGTGTGTAGATGGTTTTGAGCAATAGGCCCGCGTAGCTACTTCTGCTACTGCCTAATGAGATTCCAACGCTACGCTATTTATCGGCAGCGGAATTATATAGAAAAGTTTGGTCTCTAACCAGTTATAAGCTGAAATTAATAAATTGTACATTGTTTAAGTGTTAAGTGTCTTTGGACATCTACAAAAGCAACTTGTAAGTCCAATTACCTACTAACATTGGAATTTTAAAATATTTTCCTAAACGAATGAGTTAGGCTAAGAAAGGAAATCCCTTAAAAGGTAAGTATACACGACCGCAGAGCTCGTAAAGTAATCACAGCCTGACGGACGGACGCGCGTCTGCAAATTGGTTATTATGTGCGCGGGTCGCCAAACGTTTGTACTTCATTTGGATGCCAATATTCAAGAACTTGACAGGATAATAAATTAGCGGATAGATGGATGCGATCTTGGACTGTGGTTATGCTTAGGCGACGCGTGCTGCGGCGCGACACGCGTGATATCATATGGAATCGCTAACGCCTTGTACAAGTACATAAATGCTCTAATAGGCGTATCTAGGCCTGCTAGCCAGGGGCGGCGGGCTCACGCCTGCAGATTTTTTTGATGATCGGCATGGAATTTTGATTTAGTGACCAGTATCCCTGGGTGGCTCTAGAGTCTAGACCCTGCCGGGGAAGGCACGGGCATTATACACTCATGAACACTCAGAGGAACGCTATATTTCGTGTATCGGACAACCCCAGACGGTCACCTGTTATGCAGCCTTAAAGGAACAGAGCTCAGCCAAATTACTAAATCACTTTAATCATCATATCTTAACCATCACGTCACAAGTTGATATCATGATATTGCGTACGTATCAGAATGTCTAAAATTTTAAAAAACTAACGTTAAATAACTTACGTTAAAAATCCCTAAAATCTAAATACGTAATGGTTTTAAATACCTAAGCAACTAACACCTGGTCTACCTGCGAATTACTTAAATTTAAAATACCGTTTGGACTAAATATCGAATGTTTAAAGTATCAATAGCTAAGTTTGATACACCAACATTTGAAATACTAAATGGTCAAAATACCTAAAATGATGCACTTGCGAGCTATTTGAATGAAGTAGTAGATCAGGTCAGTTATTCCGCTCTTTTATAAAACAAAATAACCTCGAAGACTTTTAACCTATCCGTGATCCGAGTCGGTTTTGCCACTAAGCCCCACATTCAAATTATCTGAAACAATATTATACCATCCGTTACATTATAATACGCAACGGTATATCAAACCAAAATAGATTAAGTGAAATTATATAAAACGTCGTGGACCCGGTTATTTTACGTCAGTTTTTTTTTTATTTTATACGTAGCCATTTCAAGCTTTCGATATTTTGAATTTAGGTGAAAAACCCATTAGGTATAGGGATTTTGAATTATCTGCTTACATTGTGATTTAAGAATACTATTAGCGATGTCGATGTGTGATTTCGAAATTAATTTTTACGGCACAATGTTGCGAGGTCGTAAACGTTCTAATTAAAAAAAAACATTGGTAGAAATACAGACAAAATAGTTTAAGTACCTACGCGAACTTATCCCTGTAAGGGATCTCTTCCAGTTAACCTTCTTTGTTTTGATGAATTCGTTTTATAGTTTTACCACCATTGCGCTTCATTGTCAAAGGATTTAGATTAGAACAAAGAACCCAAAAATATCTCGAACACTAACAACTTCACAGTACAACTAAAGTAGGGTCAGACCAAACAACAGTAACCGATTCATTGCCAAAGTTGAGTTTATTTGGTTCTTTGTAATTAGCCTGTCTGTGTCCGTTCGTTTATCAGCCACTTAATTGTGTTCTTCATTAAAAGTTCATTGTAATGCGTGTGCAAATGAAGTGTAAAACCGCAGTGCAAACAGCCGGGACGCACTGGGAGCAGATTATCCTCGGCCGCTGGAGTGCATTAACGCACACCAAACAACGCACGCGCCATTTCACAGCTTAACCCGCTAGTCTCCACTGACTGACGCGGCACGGCATATATTTACACGGCACGGCTTATATTAACACGAAGTAAGTGAGAGGGACGAATGCTTTACGTAAGATATTAACGTGAATCAGGATTGTAAGCGGTCACTGTGGCGTTTGTGCGCCGTCAATGTCATGTTAACAAATTGGCATAACAAGTTTGTATTAACCCTGACAAGGCACTGCAAAAGCTTCTTACGCGGGTTACAAATCTAGTGAGATCATTGGACTACGCACGCATTGACAACCACGACGCCCAACGAGACTCGGTGTCATTTGTTTACAATTAATACTAGAATAGAGGAAATTGAGTGTATCTAATGATCTTTCTCTTTGGCGAGCAGTCGGTGATGAGTAAGCACACTCACACAGTCCTAGATCTGTTCCGTGTGCTCGTCCAATCTAAGCATACATTTTACCTGCACGGTTATCACACGACGGCGCGCGAGCTCTCTCGATTTTTCTCGCACTATCCGTCTCTCTCGTATTAGAACACTTAGAACAAGAGGTATAGTGCGAGAAAAATCGAGAGTACGTCGCGGCCGTCCCATGATAGACGTGCTGATGGCGTGACAAGCCGTGTCGCGCGACAGCGGACTCGCGCTCCCGGCTTTCCTAACCCCTTGTTATAGCGGCGTTAACATTCAATAAGCCGCGACTCCAGCCCGTCAGCTGTAATATCCACGCCTACCACTATGTCTTGTTCTCACAGTTAACAGTGTTAAGACTGCGTAACTACTCTTATTCAACCTGTACCCGCCCAATGCTGAGTATAGGCATTGTTAGGTTCTAAAGCTATTCTAAGGCATTCTAAAGTTATTCTAAGGCATTCTAATAAAATTCTGATATTATCGCCTTCAATATAGTATAACGAGATAGAGTGAATCGCAGCGATAGTTTCTATTATATGTACCAACTTGCTCTCACTCGTCACCAATTTATTTCAACAATGATCCGCAGTTCATTTCCATTGAATGTTAGGTAACTCGCCTCTCGGTAGATATGTAGCCTTGTTGCCCATGAACCATGACAAGTGATGTGATGAACACTTGTCTAATATACAGAAAAGAGACTGTGTGTGTTTATGTTGAGTGCCTCTCATTTTCCAGGGCTGAGTGCTCGGCAGCGATATATATTAATCGCAAATTTGGGCCGAGAGTAGGTGCCTTGTCGATATTGTATGTACAATTGTACAAGCGTGTAATTAAGGAATTAGTACTGACGTGGTCATTCCGAAGGTCCATTTTAACTTTAAACTTAATGGCCGCTGCACACGATGGGCCATCCTGACCCATATACAGATACAGGACGCAACTATGCGTTAAAGGGAGTAAGACATATTTATGTCTCGTTCTACCTCATAGCCGCGTCCTGTATGATGGGTCAGGATGGCCCATTGTGTGCAGCAGCCATTAAGCTTAAAGTTAAAATGGACCTTCGGAATGACCACATCAGGCTATAGGTATTTTCCGCGCGGGCCGCCTGCGTTCTTTGTTACGCATATAACAATTAAACCAGACGGAAATATAGGAGTTATTACTGCTATCACCAGTATAACTTCCGCGCGATATAGTAGCTGCAACGAGTACATCTGAAACATGAGTGTTGATGAGCGCCTCACTTGCGGCGCATGCTACCCCCGTCACTGTCAACTGTCAATCATCAGGGTAAGCCGATTCCGCCCCCGGGACGGGGCCAGGTGACGAAGGCTGTAGGTACCTACAAGAATAGGCGTTTATGTGGAGACGAGAGGCGATATTTCGCAGTAGCTTTGGTGAAGGAAAAGATTGTGTGGCCGTTCTAATCCCAGCAAGGTCTATTTTCCCCTCTGGGAAAGTCCGATGATAGACGAATACGTGAGACTACTGTCTACGCCTAATCTTGGATAGATCCCGGGCTTCTTTAGGAGACAACTGGGAAAAACGCTACTTGTTTGTACTATCCAATAAACTGAAAATCGGTTGAGTACCTACCTACCGAGACACCGCATACAGTAAACAAAATAGAGTGAAATAAAGAACCAACAGCGCGTGTAAGTGATGGTGACGATGAAAGAACTAATCTTATCTTTTTTGAAGAAAGTTGGTTGAAAAGGAGTTATACCTGTCAAGACTGAAACAATGTATCCTTTTAGCCATGTTTGGGAGTTCATTCCATTTTCAAAGTTCTGTTAAATAACCGAAAGTATTAATTAGTACCAACATTTATTTATCAAAGTGTACTTTGTTTTGACAGGTTACCCAGTGGAAAACACTACCTATACGATGCAGAAATGTCATTCAAGTATTTTACATAAACCGACCTGTGGGCGTAGCATGGTTGCCACTTTATCACTTATCGTTGTGGTAAAGACGCCCATCACGCTCTCAAGTACTCGAGTGCGAGAGTGACGGATGCCTTATCCACAACGATAAGTGATAAAATGGCAACCGTGCTACGCCCGCAGACCGAACAAGGATTTTACTTTCATATCCGACAACATGAATAGAGTAGTACATGTTTTATTTATCAGGGGAAGTTTTGGTTGACTTACACAAAAACAGAATATAATAATGGCGTAAGTAACAGGCAATAAAATAAATGCATTAACCAACACTTCCACACCGCGGGGACAGTTACACGTTCACACCAGCGTCGGTTTATCCAACTGTTTGTTTTGCTCCTGTTTAATTATTTTTTTACAAATTAATCAGCAAGTTTACAGTCCGAGTCCCCACGATCAGCAAGTAATACAGTCCGAGTCCCCACGGTCGAGGGCGGCCTGGCCTACCACCCCTCAAACACACTTTAAAAGTCAGTGTTATTCGAAAAACCTCTCTACGGTTTTACTATCAAGGAATCGTTTTCCATTTACAAAGAGCAAAGTGCATGATATGTTTCAATCTGACAATTTAATACGCCATTGCATTTTTAAAAATAGGTTACGGTTCTATTATCCGCTCTATATCTTTGAAATAAAGATTTCAGCAAATAAAATATAAAATCTACAGTCGCAAAGTTATCTTTGCTATCAACTGTCAGGACAAATATCTCAATTATTATAACAATGAGTTTTATAACTATACCATTATGGTTGAGTTTTGTGTGGGGGCGAGAATGTTAGTTTTAGGACTGGGGGCCTAATCGCCGAAGCAGCTCATCGGGTTACTAGAATAATGTTTGTGTTTAGTTTAAGCTTATATTTGGCGGGGAAACAGCTATAAACCTATATAATGCGTACGGATAATGCCGTGTGGCCACACGCTATTCCGTTATAATCTGGTGTGTGCGTGGTGGGTAGCTGCGTGCTGAAAAAGTGTGCGAAATTTTAAATAATTTCCAATAAATAGATACCCGAATAAAAGTTTTGTTTAATTGAACTGATTAATGTCATAAGCGCATGCCGCAAAATGATTATATTTTTTATTTACGTCAGGTAGTCATCGGTGCAGTTAGATTAGAAATAAGTATATAGATTCGGTAGAATGCAAACATTTTATTCTACCAGTAAGTAGGTATAGTAAAATTTATGAATTCTACCTACCGCTAACTCTACCAATGTACCAAACCTAAATTCCAGAGGGGTAATTGTGTAACTTTTCGAACGAGCGTTAAGACAACTCGACTGTAATTTTCCTAAAAAATATACCTACTATATTGTTAAGTAGGTACTTTGTTTCATCAAATGTGTTACAACGTTCAGTACCTACACGCTAGCTTCAGATATATTAATTAAGGTGAAACTACTTAATTGTTATATCTGTAGCTAGTGTGTATACTGAACGTCTAACCTTACAACAACGTTTCCCCGAGTTATTCAGTTTGACATATTCGGCGGCTGACGATACATTAGGTTACATGGTTACAGCCACCATCACTCATTATCTGCCATAATAAAGCAGTCAGATATCTTTGACTTTATTATAAGTAGCAGATATGGATCCATGGGGTAATGGCGCGCAATTGGGCGGATTGGCTGTAATGTAACCAGAGACTTGGATTATACACGTCCGCGTCACATATTTTTGCGCGCTATGTTGTGGCAGATAATGATGTTGGTGACTATATCTAAATGATGTTCTGCCAACCGCCGTACTGCATATTGAAGGCCATTCAGCCTGCTCTTCACGGCTGAGCCTGGACGGCATACGTGGCGGGACGTCGCGGGTAATGGCTGGACACCGGTAAGCCGCTTACGCTGCGCCGGCGCAAGCCAGCAGCGGACGGAGACGCGTCCACTGAACACTACCCAACCCAAAAAAAAAGTATAAGTATCACATGTTCGTAACTATCCCATTCCAAGCCAAGCAACGCTACGACACGCTACAAGGCCAAACAACGCGACACGTGCTACGCCGTAGCGCGTAGCAGCATTTTTCGGCTTTGTAGCGGAAATCGCTGTTAAAGGCATGGCTCATATCATACAAACATGCATTCATTGACCTTGAATGGACTATGTGAGTTTGATTCGTGTGGCAGTGACACGCAGGGATCGGAACCGGTTTTTTGCAAAACCCTCGAAATAACCACATATCTCGAACTATGTTATACTTCATATGTAGGACTCAGTTGTGTTTTGAGGTAACGACTGCATATTATTAGATTGCCCAATTAGAAATGAAATAATTAACAAAGAACGAAAAAATAACGTTTTCGTTCCCATAGAAAGAATACCGGTTTCCGATCCCTGGTGACACGGCAGTTGTGATTATAGGCGCCCGCATCCACAAGTTCCAAAATTCAAAGCGGGTTTCCCGCCCATTCATCTTGCACCGGCTGCACAATGTAAATCGACGCGACTTTCTCTTGCATCTGAACTGTCTGTCAAGGAAAACTTGACATAAGCTGGGAAACACTCCTTCGCATTTAAGGGAATTTTTTCAAACCTGGCCCTCGCCCATCACTTACACCACACCCTGGCGATGCTGGACAGATACTTTTAAGAAGCATGTCTCATGGTCATTGATATTTTTTGTTTGACGCCTTTATTTAAAAGCAAATCGGGCTATTTATACAGTTTATCTATGGGTTGACACCTTTTCATGAATCGGTGGTGATCCCTGGCCAACAATGCTCCGCTCGGCATAAGACATGCGTCAGGATGCATTATTTAATCTGCGATCAGTCTTTATGAGAATGGAATTATACAGATTTCGTTATAGTTAGATGTTTAGTGGTCCGTTATCTGGGTTTGAATGCTTTGAATGTGGTTACTCGGTAGTGTAGTGACTAGTGAGTAGTGACGGGACTACGGGGATCCACCCCGTAGTCACAGATGTGAGAAGATGTGTTATTACTGGGAACGTAGACAAAATCCGATGAGTCACTAATCCGAAATCATCAATATTCGAAAATTTCTGAATTCCGTACGCCATATTCGGTACAAAGAAAATTTGGACTCGGATGTTTTAATGGACAATATAAATAGGTTAGGTTAGTATTATATCCTGAAGAATTAAAAAATCCTTCAGCGGAAAATGCTTTTTGTAATTATGAAACTCGGAAAAATATGCTTTCGAACAAATGACTCATCGAAACATCGAAATGATTACCTACCCGTTTTTCCTGTTGTATTTATTGTAGGCATTGGAGTACGTTACACGCACACTCGTGTATATGTATACTCGTGTAGGTACCGTAATGAGGAAATGTGACATTGGGCGTTATGCACCAATACAACATAGAACCATACTAATATTATAAATGCGAAAGTGTGTCTGTCTGTCTATCTGTCGGTCTATCTGTCTCTCTGTCGGTTACCTCTTCACGCTCAAACCGCTGAACTGAAATTTGGTATAAAGATAGTTTGAGCCCCGGGGAAGGATACAGGTAGTTTTTATCCGGGGACTTATCCCTTAAGGGGCTGAAATTTATTTATTTATATAATTGCTTACATGTGTTTTACATGGTGTTAAATGGAGTGAACAGTATTTTAGGTATTGCAATATACTTAACCTAATGAAGCTATGGTATAAAACATATGAGCAAAAATTACATTTAAGACTTTATAGTGATTTAACAAATTAAGCAAACAATTTATTACAAATTAATTGAGTAAAATTTTTATTCAATTAAAATTATTATTATTTTAATTTACATGACTAGCAATGAATTCCATTTTACAAGCTTTTATTTAATTTTACCTGTCCCGTTGTCTGTCTGTCTGTCTGTAATCAAATCTTGCAAGTTAAAATTGATCCACTTCCCGGTGATCGATTGAGCTGAAATTTTGGGTAAGTATAGTTTGGATGACAATTCAATATGATGGTGCCATCGAGCTGATCTGTTGATGGAGACAGAAGGTGGCCATGGGAATTCGGTATTTAACCAACGTAACCCCATTGAATTTGGGCTCGTTAGGATCCTCTCAATGGGTAGTTGATGATGGTATACAGAAAAGTACAGTCGGCAGTAAAAGCTTGTTCCAAAAATGATATTTTTGAGAGAAACGTTTGTAGCATTATGTTATTCATTATTTTCAGTATCACACATATATTCATTTAAAGAATAATAACATTTTAGTAACAGTAATATTTCAACTCTTTGTAGAAATTTGTGTAAGTTTGCATGGCAACGAGATAAACGAGTTCCACACGGACAGAGTCGCGGGCAGAACCTACATCTTTATAATTATGTATGAACTTTATACTACCTTAGTGATTCTAATTTTAGCCATATAATTAAAGTAATTTAAGGTAGACTTCATTTTAACTGAATCAGCTCCTATCGGTATTTACTTATGACAGGTGCTATTAATAATAACTTTTCATGTTTGAAGGACACAAATAGTTTTAATCTGTTCGAGGAACGCTGCAAAAGTCGAAAGAATATCTAAAGTTGATAATTACGTTTTTGATAGCCAAATGTGAGACATAATCCATAATCAATTAATCATATTGTAGAGTCACGTCAAAACAAAACCATTAACTCAATTATAGAGCAAATTTAACGTGAAATGAGATCGGATCCCATATTAGTATCAATTAATAATTATCAGTGAACAGTGAGCATCACAGCGGTTACTTACGGCTACCGGGAGCGAAACCCGAGTCGTTGGAAACTAAAACTATCCCAATTGTAAACCACTTTAATAAAACACTCGACTGTTATCTTATGTCAAAGTCGTAAGGACGGTTATTACCTGCACTAAAAGTTCATGTTATCGTGGTCGCGGCAAGATACTCAGAACCGAGAAGCGCTAAGTTTAAAAACAAATGCGTTCCAAATTTAAACCAAATGTGAAGGCGTTTTTCGATTCTAAATGCTAGCGGTTATAATTTGTATTTATGGGCTTTTTGATTCTTTTTCTAGTGATGACACTGATGACAGCGCTAGCTGGCTGGATTCCGTGGGGTAATGGCGCGCAATTGGGCGGAATGGCTGTAACCAGAGACTTGGGTGTTTAAATAAATTAACGAATTATGTCATAGATGAGGGTTGATTGATGATAATCTGTGCTTGGGAACCAATGTGGGAGATTTGGTTTGTATTCGTAAATTATTCATACAAAATACAACTAATAGATTACATTGCCTAGATTACAATACAATACAAAATACAAATACTCTTTATTGCACACCTTAAAATATTAAATTCATTAATTTCATTTTGAAAATTTAAATTTCATTTTTTTTATATTAAAATAGCATGAATACACAAAAACATCGTCAGAGTATAAGCAAGTATAAGAACAACAATATAATAGATAAATAATAGTCCAAAATAATAATAACTGTAAGTCCATAGACAATAGATTTTTTTTCAAATTATGGGGAACATTTAAAAATGCATCGCTTCGAACAGAATCCACCTCCTTTAAGCCGTGTCTGCTACGCCATGTTTTTGTAGTTTTTAAATGTCAATCATGTTTTGCTAACAATATTTGTTTGCAGAAATGGACAGAAAACGTATTTGATTATTAACAACATCGAAAATATTGGCGCTTGTATGAGGCAGAAGGTTCAGAGATTTATCGACCGAGCAGATTGTTCCATAGTTCAGTTGGCTTGGCTAGAGCGACTGGCCCGTGTATGCATGCCTTAATTTCGCAGGATCAAATCCTACTCGGAGCGATAATATTTTAGAAAACGAACCAGCAACGGTTGATATTAGAAGGATAAGAAGGACAAGGATAAGTTCGATATGTAGGATATACATACATTAGCGCTTCGGTGGTGCAATAGTCCGGAAAAGGACGTAAAGCAAACTCGCTCTTTGGCGCTACGGCGTATCCGAACTATTAAGATGAACGAGAGAATTAAATTACAAACTGAGTAATAAACTTTTTCAAAGTCTTAAGTATAGGTACCTATGTGTTAAACAAGGCGTGACAAGGCTAAAAGCAGCCGGAAAAAAACTCCCGTCTAAAACCCCGGCGCCATGCTGTTCTCGTTACAAATAATACAATAAAATAAGTAACTAAACGCGACAACGCATCGCATTACTAAAAATACATTAAAATTAACTTTCACACCCCATTGTTCAGGCCCCTCCACGGCGTGCACCATAGACTACGGTACATAGCGTCACAATGGCGCACAATGCAAGGCTGCCACAATGATGTATCCAACTGGGGTTCGTTCACAATTTCCGGGTCATACCGGTCTGGGATGGGAAGTCTAACTCGGTTAGGGAATTTCGTGAATTACATGTTACAGTTGGGCTAAATAAATATTCAATCAATATTCTGAATTATATACCTACTAGCTTCCGCCCGCGACTTCGTCTGCGTGGACTCGGGATCACTATCCGGGAAAACTATCGTATATTTTAATCCTGGCTATAATCTATCTTCGTGCAAAATTTCATTCAAATCGGTTCAGCCGTTTAAGCGTGATTGAGTAACAAACATCCAAACATCTAAACTTTCGCATTTATAATATTAGTAGGATCGCTGAAAACCGCTTAAAATTTAAAGTACCAATAAAATCTACTTCTAAATAGACAACTAAAAATAACAACAAATAAAATAAAATATAACCTTCTAATATTATGGTATTTGACAAAAGTCAAATCAGCTTCTTTTTATGAAACATCAAAAACGCTCCCTTAGTATGGAATTCGTAGGGATTACTTGCTTGTGACGTCACGATCAAACAACGTCCTTATTGTTAGTTTTTTATGAATTTAAAAATCTTAAAATGGCAAACATGAATGAAAGATTTATACTTTCAGAGTATATCGGTAATATATATCTGTTGCAAATGTAAAAAAATATTTATTTTCACTGTTGTCAAATACCTTATTGTACGAACGTCATAAATTAAGTTTTCGTGTAACACCAACTCGTGCTATGTGGATTTACCTAGGTATTCTATTTAAATTTATTCTAGGTTGTATTTCAGGGCATAACCTGAATCATCGTGGTTCTTCATTTACCCAAACGAAATTCTAAGGTACTTTTTAATAACATTCATAAGTCTGATTGCTGAAAATAAATAATGAATGTGTATAGATTTGGGTATTAGATTATGCAATCAAGGGGGTTTTATTTATTATCTGCTAATGTATAAAGCCATCTTCACGCTTAAATAGGGCAAATAAGAGTTTTGCGGCTTTAAATTTAGGTCGATATAATTAACTACACAGGATTTTAATAGTTAAACATTTTATTTGCATAAAACTTCTCGTTTTGTTTCATTTTTGCCAAAGCCGTGTTATAAGAACGAAAAATATTTATTTCGCATAATCAGAGCAGCGATATTACTAAGTATAAAATGGAACTGGCTGTAAGTAACAGACTTGGACAATAGAAGCAGAAATATATGTATTTATTACTAACAGTATGTAAGCGTAATTAAATTTGCTACGCGCCCCAACGCGGGGGCCATTACTGACTCCAGCCGAGTGGGGTGTCGTGTCACATACGATCACCATTGCTGAAGTTAAATATACCAGTTTTTTTATTGCCATTTTAGAAGGGGACAGCGAGAATAATTTCGATTTCTTTTGGCATAAATTAGTTCTGTTTCTCATTTAAGTACAATTTTATTTTTCTGAAACACGATAAGGTCCAACACTCACATTGTTAATATTTTTTACAATTATTTTAAAAACGGACTTTGTGTTAATAGACCTATATTATATCAAACATTGTAGGCATAGGTATGTAGTTTGTAGTTTGAAGACGTAAAGTAACACATACCTACTTAAATTTTAAATCTAAAATTATACTTCTGGGCTAAAATTAAATAAATAAATATTAAGGGACAATCTTACACAAATCGACCTAGTCCCAAACTAAGCAAAGCTTGTACTATGGGTACTAGACGACGAAAACTAGATATAAAAACCTTAAAAACTTAATTCTCTATGGTTCCAAAAGGCGGGAAACCATTCAAAATATTTTTTTCTCAACCGTCGCCGTCGGGCGCGAATAATTGAGACGCGCCGCAGTATCGGGTCATCTTACACGCAACCCGAGCCCGCGGCCACCGCTGATTCGCTCTCAATGGACACGTCCATTAGAATTATGGCATTTATCTATTAATGCTGAGCTTTTCAACTAAATAATATAATTGCAGGTAAATTTCTTTGTATGCTCATTTCAGGAAGATCTTGAGATATTTATCAGCGAGTACTTTTTTTGATAGGTTTATTACTTTGATTCTCATGATGTTATATAAGTATATAACACTAGTAACTAATCTGGTCTAATAATCCAAAAAACCGGCCAAGTGTGAATCAGACTCGCGCACAAAGGGTTCCGTACCTTTAACCGTTGATTGAAAGGTAAATTGCGGTTTACGATTTATGACGTACAAGGTGGGCCAAAAGAAATCACCCTATTGGAAGATGCTCTCATTTTTGCAAATGGCCGCCAATGTCAAATCTGTTTTGACATTTTTGGACTAGACAGATGCAGAATACAAGTGGGCAAGCCATGGAGCGATACACTCCCCAAGATCGCGGAATAATTGTGTCTATTCGCCTCATCTCTCGTTTTGGCGATTTGCACTGGCCCGCAAGATCGCCCGATTTAAGCGTTCCAGACTTTTTTTGTGGGGTTTTTTGAAGGCCCGTGTTTACGTGAACAAGCCCGAGACTCTGGAAGCCCTCAAGGATAACATTCGACACGAGTGCGAGAATCTGTCGCCCGAAGTTCTCGCCGAAGTGATGAAAAATGAGGGCACCCATTTGGCCGATATAATCTTCTCGACTTGACCAATAAAATTCTAAAGGTTCAAATAAACATAATCAAAACAGAATCGAAGTTTTTCATTTAGAAAAAAAAGAGAGCCAAACATTAACATCGGATGACTTCTTTTGGCCCACCTTGTATTAAAAAAAATCTACTTACTAGAACTCGTTGATCTCGTTCGCACTAATTTTCGGTGGAAGTTTGCATGGTAATGTACATCATATATTTTTTATTTATTATTATTTATTTATTTATTTATGCACACTGCACAGCGTCGAGCTTGTTGAGGCACCGGCCAGCCATCCGCAAACACATCACAGGAGAGCTGCACACTGCACAGCGTCGAGCTTGTTGAGGCACCGGCCAGCCATCCGCAAACACTCACAGGAGAGCTGCACACTGCACAGCGTCGAGCTTGTTGAGGCACCGGCCAGCCATCCGCAAACACTCACAGGAGAGCTGCACACTGCACAGCGTCGAGCTTGTTGAGGCACCGGCCAGCCATCCGCAAACACATCACAGGAGAGCTGCACACGGCACAGCGTCGAGCCTGTTGAGGCACCGGCCAGCCATCCGCAAACACATCACAGGAGAGCTGCACACTGCACAGCGTCGAGCTTGTTGAGGCACCGGCCAGCCATCCGCAAACACATCACAGGAGAGCTGCACACTGCACAGCGTCGAGCTTGTTGAGGCACCGGCCAGCCATCCGCAAACACATCACAGGAGAGCTGCACACTGCACAGCGTCGAGCTTGTTGAGGCACCGGCCAGCCATCCGCAAACACATCACAGGAGAGCTGCACACTGCACAGCGTCGAGCTTGTTGAGGCACCGGCCAGCCATCCGCAAACACATCACAGGAGAGCTGCACACTGCACAGCGTCGAGCTTGTTGAGGCACCGGCCAGCCATCCGCAAACACATCACAGGAGAGCTGCACACTGCACAGCGTCGAGCTTGTTGAGGCACCGGCCAGCCATCCGCAAACACTCACAGGAGAGCTGCACACTGCACAGCGTCGAGCTTGTTGAGGCACCGGCCAGCCATCCGCAAACACTCACAGGAGAGCTGCACACTGCACAGCGTCGAGCTTGTTGAGGCACCGGCCAGCCATCCGCAAACACTCACAGGAGAGCTGCACACTGCACAGCGTCGAGCTTGTTGAGGGCGTGGCCAAGTGGCACGGCGAAAAGCTGCAACCGCTCCACACGAAACCGAATCCTACCATCGGGAACAAAAAGTCGACAAACGTCATTGACTAGGCCAGGGCAGTCAAGCAAGACGACCTCGGAGTACACGGAGGACCGTGATCAGTTGGTCAAACAGTCTGCGCGTGGCTAGGGAGTTAAAGCCGAAAGTATAGTTTATATAGTTTTATCATTCTCTTATTTTAGAAGTTACAGGGGGGTGACACATTTTACCACTTTGGAAGTGTCTCTATTCAGTTTAGAATAAAATGATATTAGAAACCTCAATATCATTTTTGAAGACCTATCCATAGATAATCCACACGTATGCGTTTGATGAATTTTTTTTTTGAGTTTACGTTCTAAATATGGGGTACCCCCAAAATGTATTGTTTTTTTTTCTATTTTTGTGTGAAAATCTTAATGCGGTTCACAGAATACCACTTACCAAGTTTCAACAGTTTCTTATAGTTTCAGAACAAAGTGGCTGTGACATACGGACAGACAGACAGACAGACATGAATCACATGACATGAATCCGTTTTTTGCCATTTGGCTACGGAACCCTAACAAGATCACAGAGGGAGATAGACACACTATTTTCATTTTATTACATATACTTATATATTCCTAAAAGGTAGAGAAACTTGGCTGTCGAGCTGCCGACGGCAAACCTTCCGCTCATAGACGGAGTAAACAATAATAATAAGTAATTAATAACAATAACAATACCGCATATTTAATTTCTTGTCAGGTCTAGAGAAATTTAAGTAAATTTAAGCGAGACGAGGTGACGTGTACATTACATCACAAAAAAAACCGGGCACGTTGCGAGTCGAACTCGCGCGCCGAGGGTTCCGTACAAACTTTCATACACTATATACCCGTCACGACCCTGCATTATTTTGAACCAATTTCGATAATTCTTTTTTTATTTGAAAGAAGGCTCTTTCAGAATAACTACTTTCATACAAATTTAAAGAATGAATACCAAACACAAACGTGTTAAATTACAATCTTAGTTTAAAAATGTTTTTTTGTAAAAAAGAAATACATACAAATATAGGTTAAATTATAACTTTCCGGTAATATTTACGTTAATCTCAATCTTACATATTTATTTCAAACTTTTCGCTTGGTAAACTTCGGAGATAAGGGGGGAATAGTATTTTTTTCAACAATTTCCTTTATATTTTTTTTTTACCACTGTAGAAAAAAACTAAAAACTTTTTAAAATGACAACTCAAGCCCTTTCATATGATACCCCACTTGATCTACTAACTAAACTATTTTTTTCCCCCCTCTTATCCGTAATTTTAGATAGATATTAAAAATATAATATTAAAATTTTTCATGTTCCATACACGTATCCAACTTTCTTTAAAACTATTCCAAATTTCAAATGGATAGCATTAGTAATTCCTGAGATATTTAACTTTGTGACAGACAGACGGACAGAGTCGCACCATAAGGGTTCCGTTTTTACCTTTTTGGTCCGGAACCCTAAAAGTAAAAGTCAAATAAATAGTAAGCGTCAAGCAAATGTAATGGGCCAATAGTCAGTCATTCACAAAACGAGTATACGGTGTTAACAAAGAAAAGTTCACATTAAAAGAGTACATTCTTATCTGCAAAGTACAATCCACTCGGCAAATAGCCAAAACGCATTTGGCAGTACGAGGTAAGGTTGCGTCGGAAATCGTTATCTACGATGATTATACTCTGAATGATTGCGAAGGCTTTTTCATATTATACCCACGCGATACAGTTACCACACTTAATGTCAATATCCTACATTGATTCCAACTGTTATGTGCATATGCACGTGCATGAGATTGTGCGAATTGTTTTATTGATCAATTCGGAAACAACAAAATAATAAACTAGGCGCGGTATCTTTTTTTTTCAAAACCGTACCCAAACAATATATTAGTTCAATATCACAGTATTTTAAAATTACATTGCTACAGTAGAAAGCTCATTTACTTATTATTTGCGATAGATTACTCGTGCAGGATGCTATCACTGCCAAACGTCCTTAGCCACTCACTTGCTTTCGGATTTTGAAAAACCTATCCTAAATTGCTTTCAATTTTTTTATCAAGGCAGCCCAGACTTCGCTTGGAAAGCGAACCGTCGTGGTAGAAAAAGGAACTACTTACCTATTTATCCTTCAAATTCACTCTCCTCAAATTCACTCTCTTTCCGCGCAGACTTTAACAGTTTAACATTCGAAGAAATCTGAAGTTAGTACCTACACCTTTTGGTGCCCTACAAATATGAGTAATGTTTTTTTTTTTTAAATTTGGGTGCCTTTTTGAGTGTTATAATAATAATAATATTACGCTGACCGTGCACCTAGGACCGCCGGGGGTGTCCCTGCATGGCAAGTGCGGATTGAGCGTCGTATCAATACGTTTAGGACTCTCATTGCAAAGCTGATCTGCTTCAGGGGGGGCAACAACCGCCCCCGAGTCATGCGCTTTGTGAACCAGGCCTTTGCGGGATCTGGTATCAGGCCCCGCGACTATATGGCCAGCGTCACGGAGCATATTGACTTTCTGAAGCAGAAAGTCTATGCATGGGCAGGCCGTATTCGCCGCTACAGAGAGCGTGTGGACCGATACAAGCAGAATTGCCTTTTCCAGAGCGATGAAAGGAAGGTGTACCGAAAGTGGGAGGAAACCGACCTTCGTGTGTCCGACGGGCAGCTGCCGGATGCTACTGCCATGGTTGACTTCTGGCGTAGTATCTGGTCGGTACCAGTCGAACACACCGAAGGTGAGTGGATGAGTGTTGTCGAACGTGAGTGTGAGTTCATCGAATCCATAGGGACTGTTACCATCAACCCCGAAGACGTTAGTTGTGCCATCCGTTTGGCCCCGAACTGGAAATGTCCTGGACCGGATGGATTACACAACTTTTGGCTGAAATGGTTTCGATGCTCACACCTGCGTTTGGCAACGCAGTTCCAGCAGGCCCTTGAGCTCGGTTCCCTGCCATCTTTCTTGACGACTGGTATCACCTCCCTGCTCCGGTAAGTCCGGTAGTACTACGGAAGCGGAAAAATTACAGACCCATCACGTGCTTGCCTACGCTGTACAAGCTCCTTACATCCATTCTGAGAGCAAAAATTAACGCACACATCGTAGCAAACAACGTTTTGGCCCCTGCTCAAAATGGATGTAGGGTTGGGTCTCGTGGTACTAA
This sequence comes from Epinotia bilunana, assembly GCA_947049275.1. Lineage (NCBI taxonomy): Eukaryota > Metazoa > Arthropoda > Insecta > Lepidoptera > Tortricidae > Epinotia > Epinotia bilunana. The sequence continues at coordinate 576,317 of OX346263.1, forward strand.
AGAGACCTCATAGACATGACCATTTGCCAACGAGTCCGGCGGAATAGAGGGGCCCTTTCGGCCGCCTGGATTGACTACAAGAAGGCCTATGATTCGGTGCCTCATTCATGGCTGAGGAGGATCTTAGAGTTGTATAAAGTTGATGCAGTTCTAAGATCCTTCTTAGGCGCTTGCATGGGGCAGTGGACCACAGTCCTTCGTCAACCGGGGGGAGGAGATTGCCCTTCTGGCCCGCAGGACTCTATAAGGATTGAACGTGGGATCTTCCAGGGTGACAGTCTGCGTCCTTTGTGGTTCTGCCTAGCAATGAATCCGCTTAGCACCCTGCTGAAGGATTCAGGACTAGGTTGCCGGCTTCGGAGGGAGGGTGAGGTCATTACTCATCTGCTCTATATGGATGACCTTAAGCTATTTGCACCGAATGGACATAACCTGTTGGAACTACTAAAAACAACAGAAGTCTTCAGTAGCGCCATCAAAATGGAGTTTGGTGTCGATAAGTGTGCGTTCATGCATGTACAGCGGGGGAAAGTTGTAAATTCAACAAATTTGCAACTTTCTGAGACAATGTCCCTCAAATCTATCTCCGAAGCAGAAACCTATAAGTATCTTGGTATGTCACAGTCATTGGGTATTGAGGGTGAGGGCGTAAAGCGGGCGGTGAAGGAGCGCTTCTTTTGTCGCCTGACCAAAGTACTTAATAGTCTTTTGTCGGGCGGCAACAAGGTGCGCGCCTTCAACGCCTGGGTGATGCCCTTGCTTACTTACTCCTTTGGCGTACTAAGGTGAACTCAGACTGAGCTGGATGCCCTGGATCGAAGAGTCCGAGTACTGCTTACTGCGCATCGCATGCTACACCCACGCTCGTCTGTTATGAGACTGTACATCTCGCGGAAGTGTGGAGGTCGCGGCTTTTTAAATGCCAAAGACCTCCACAACCGCGAGGTGTGCAGTCTCAGGGATTATTTCCTAAACAACGAGTGTGGGATGCATCGTGACGTAGTAGCAGTAGACGGAAACTTCACCCCGCTCGCTTTGGCAAACGAGAACTGGCGCAGACTTAAAGTAATGAGCGTCGAACCGAAGGTTTTGTCTGTGCAATTGCGGACGAAGTTATCATGACGAACAATTACCCGAGGTATATCCTGAAGGACGGTACGGTCGACATTTGTCGGGCATGCCGCCGTCCCGGGGAGTCACTCAGGCATATTATCTCCGGTTTTGGTCATCTTGCTAACGGCGAGTACTTGCACAGACATAACCTTGTAGCCAGGATTATTCACCAGCAACTTGCTCTGCTATACGGTCTTGTAGTTTCCGAAGTGCCTTACTATAAGTACACCCCTGCGCCAGTTCTCGAAAATGGTCGTGCCAAGCTCTATTGGGATCGATCTGTCATCACGGAATCAATAGGCCTGATATTGTGCTGACAGATCGATCGAAACGCCAGGCAGTGCTCGTCGACATCACCATCCCCCATGATGAGAACTTCGTGAAGGCCGAGAAGGACATCATCGTCCCGATAGTCGTTTCGGCGAACGATTTAATAGCGAAGAGTCTCGACCATCACCTCAAGAGGCTTTCGCTAGATGGCTGGATCAAGGGTCAGATACAGAAGGCGGTACTCCTGGATACTGCGCGGATAGTCAGGAGGTTCCTGTCTCTGACGCCCTGACCACCGGCAGCTTAGGCCCCGCCTCGCTGCCGGCGGTACCCTAGGTTAGGTTTTTATAATGATTTTATGTTTTGTATATCGTTTTTATATTTTACTTCTTATATCATTATTGTAAAAACCTAGCCTAAGATTGAAGTTGAATAAAGAGAATAATAATAAATACTCTTTATTGCACCACAACAGGAGAGAAACATCTTACAAAAAAAATATTGCTTAATAAATAATGTTATCAACCGAACCTAGACTAAAATTAAATAACACTGGCCAGACAGCACTATCCTCAAGCTACATAACAATATAAATCCCAGTAGGTAGCATAGACAAAGTAGAAGCCACAAAGCGTGGTCGCCCCACATACAAAAGCGTTGAAAGCCGAATGCAAAATAAAGATAATCACTTTACAACTGGCGTTACGCTGGGCGACTTAAAAAATAAGAATGAAACCTTTGTGTTGCGTGTCAGCCACAATGAGTTTAATACTTTTAAAATACTTTAGAAAACGTTGGGAAACGCGGTGATTAGGCACGTTTTGCATTTCAAAATTTACATACTGACAACTGAAGATGGGTGTGAAGCGTCTTTATGAATACATCAAAATAATCATTGCATCTGTACTGTACAGCACCGTTACGTTGTAAGTATATTAATAACTTATAAATCTTCTAATAACTACATACATGCTATGCTTTTCATGCGGACATTGGTTACCTACAGTAAAAAATAAAGCCATTGGGTACTCTTAGGGACGGGTTTTGTAATGGTAGAAGGAGAATCTGATTTTTGACATCTAGATCCATAAAGAAATTCTATAGATCGTATTCGTTATATTCAATAAGAATTCATAATAATTTCATTAAATATCATTATTTTATAAAGACGGATCAGATATATGTAGAGCTGTGAATGCTGTGATCAGCCTATAAATATATATTACATACCTACTGAAAATATTATGTTGTCTACTGTGCTACTAGCTCCTAATAATTTACCTACATATATCAACTAGCAAATGTCCGTGCTGTAAAAGTAGCGAGCACGTTTCCGCTTTGCTATTTAATGATATACAAGCGCTAAGAATACTCGAGTAAAAGTGCAGTAAACGTTTACTCGACGCGAATTGGGCGCAGATTATTCAGACTAAAATCCTGTAAAGGTAGAATAAGCGCTGATTAACAAGAAAAACGTGATGTAAAAGGGTTCACTAATGTTAGACCAAACAACTTTTGGTCAAATGTTTCATTTGACAAAAGTTTCATTTGACCTAATGCATTTTTTTCTTAAAAAGAAAGCTTTATACGATTATTATAAAACAAACCTTACCTAACCTAATGACTTCTATTTGATAATATTCAAAGAATACCCGAAAATACCACTGTCAAATGAAACATTTGTCAAATGATACATTTGGCTAAAAGTTGTTTGGTCAAGAGACAGGACCCCATGTAAAAGTGCTATAAATATTGGGTAAAAGCGAACAAACTACTGCTAGCACTATAATGTTAACAAATATGCGCTTATTCGATTATATTATCTATAAAAGATATCAGTTTGCTAACTGACATCTTTTATAGAACCCATAATCGTATGAATATATTAGCCGAATCAAAGCAATTAATTCGCTGTTACGCAACTAAAGAGCTGTGTATTATACAACATATTTTCGAGTGGTCGTATAAGTGTGTAATAATAGCAACGATGATGCTAAATAGTAAAAAGATTGCTTTTACTCAACTTTTATTTAATCAGATCAGAATGTCGAATAGTGATCGTATAGAAGCGCTCAACTTAGTGGATCAGCTATTTTAGTAGCTGGTACAGAACTATTATAGGATAAGGAAGCTGAATAAAAGTGATTTGGTCACTTGAACTCAGCATAGTTACAAAAAGCAGAGTAAAGGCGTTTTAGCATAAACGTTTTTCCGACTTAATTATTGCACAATTTAGTGAAAATTGCTAAATAGTCGAGACTAGCGCTTTTATTTTGGTAACGTAATTTCAGCTGTTATAGGACTATATGCTGAGTAAACCGTTTCTTATTCGACTGTTTTGCTAGTTGGGATAGGTACGCGTTTTGTAATGGAAAGAGGATGATCCGGTTTTGGTCCTGTAGATCCTTAAAGAAATCCTATGGATCGTGTTTGTTATTTAATAAGAATCCATAATGATTTTAGTTTAGGGAAACTAGATAAATATATGCAATCGGAAGTCAGTCTTGTACTGGTTTACCTGCAGCTAGACGAAACACGAAAAGCGTAGTGAACTACACCCAATTCTGGATTTCGATAGTTAATCTCGATAGGTAGGTACTTGATGGTTTAATTTTTGGTCCATTTTTGCGTATTGTTTGTCTTAATGCCCTTAAGCGCCACTGGCAGGCACATCCGTCCATATTTTTTGCTCATGACGCACAGATTAGAGCAAGAATGTCACATAATCCATCCTGCTTAGAATAGTCTGAGGCTTATTGTTATTTCAATAATCTCGCTTCTGTGTTTTTTTTTTTATAAAGCCAAATTTTTCTGGGTGATAACCATTGAGGAACTAAACTATGATTCATGGACCCAGATCGAGGGTGGTGTAGTGAAGGTACAATTAAGGTCCAAGATATTTTCCAGCTCTTAATAATTTAGATACGATAATGAATGAATGGATTTTTTTATTAAATTGGGTATAGTAATGTTAACATTTGCGAGACACGCGTTTTTTTTTAATATTTAAATAGGTTTCAGCTTAGTAGGCCTTAATTTGCCGTATTGAAGTCGCAGTTACTACGTTTATTTACATTAAATGTAGGTACAAAAGAACTTACTTTTTATGAATTGTATGTAAGAATGAAATATAATTAAAATGAAACACTTGAATTGAAAAAAAAATAGTATAATAATGTGACTTCATTACTTTATCCCTAAATTCGTAGCGATCATGAACTCATCCCAACATATCACGACGGCAAATATTTGTCCACGGCAATCATCGAGCCGATTTGCCACTAATCCCACAATTCGAGGAGACAGCTCAACAAAAACATGATCAGATCCCCACACAATGCATTCAGAGCGATCCTCCATATTTATTTACCAATACACAGATAATAAATAGTCCTTTTATTCGTGAACGCAGCCGTTGGTGTCAAAATTGACGCCATGCCATTCGCGCCAAAAAGTGTCGTCGTTTTGTGATCCGATATGGGACAACATTTTATTGTAATCTTTATAATGTTGACGGACTCCACTCATTTACGTATTTTATATTAACATGGCTTGACACAGCCATGAAAGACGTATGTCTCTCTTCTTGACACTGCTTGTATAGTCTGTAATACTTAGACTTTAAGGCCATTGGTGATGATTAACATAAATATACCTAATTTCTTACTTAATGGCTAAAATATTGTGTTAATCATTTCATCTTCAATTTGAATAGTTTATTAAACTTTTTTTAACTAATAACTTGCTGTCAGCGTGTCAACTGATAGGAAAGTTTCTATAATTAATATATAATTCTTAGTATAATTATACCAGCTGATAAGTCTAAAAATGATAAGTAAGGTATTGAGTCCCAAAAACCCAGAAAATGATGGTGACCATCTCAAGCTGTTAGATATCGATCTGTATACAATACGGCTCCCGGCATTTGTCCGTTCGTGTGCCCACAAAAGATTACTTCACGATGTTTTGATTGCACCAGTGCCATGCCATACCACGAAGGTGTGATTTTAGAGGATCAACGATCAATCCCACTACCACCATTTAGATCTATTTCAAACCTTAGCATCGTGTGATAGAGATTACAATAAACGCAATCACAAGTTGGCTAAATAGAGCTTACAGTTCATATGGTTGTTTCGAAAGCGACGGAGCGTATATGTGTTTTAACGTCTCAACACTTCTCAGAAGTTTTTTTCTACTATTATTGTTTTTTTTTTATATATATTTGTAACCTTGTTTGGTTGGCAATCATTTGATACGAGTGTCGAGTTTCTTGAAAGTGCTGTGAGCTGTGAAGCGATAAAACTTCTTATGAAGAGACAAGCCAAACCTCATCATCATCATCATCATATCAGCCGAAAGACGTCCACTGCTGGACATAGGCCTCCCCCAAAGAGTGCCAAAGTGACCGGTCCTGCGCCACCCGCATCCAGCGGACTCCAGCAACCTTTACGAGTACCAGGTCATCAGTCCACCTTGTTGCCTACCCACGCCGCGCCTTCCGGTACGTGGTTGCCACTCGAGAACCTTTCCGCCCCAATGGCCATCGGTTCGTGCTATGTGCCCCGCCCACTGCCACTTAAGTTTAGCCAAACCTAGCTTTTAGGTATCGGTTTAATAGTTGGCAATATGCTTTATGTGAGTACATAAAGCTTGTAATACAATTCCAATTCAAAGTTTTTATTCCGGATAGTTATATATAAAATGTTAGTAACAACACACATAGTTGCCGCACCACGCCGCTATTAAGTTTATTTTTAGTAATTATTTTGATTGTCACTAACATAGCATATTTAGTTCGGGTGTGTAATGATTGGTATAACAACTTTTGATATATTTTCACTGGATATAATTGTATTTTCTGTTGGTGATCCTAATAAACAAATAAACTAAAGGCGCGTGCAACCGCACCCAGTGCGCGAGCAGCGGCGAGTCCAAGCACTGCGCCAGCACGTTCAGAATGCTGTTTAAGCTGTGGCAAGGACGGTTATGTAGCGACGCGCATCACTTTCTTATTATTGCATCGAAGCTATCGGTGCGCGCCTCGGCAAACATTGTCGATGCGCTGCAGTAACGCGGCAGTCCAGACAGCACTCTAAACGCGTTATTGTACCTACTGCACACGCAGAGCATTGTATGCCCGCTGCGTTAAACTGTACTATAGATTGCACGTGTAGCCTGTTTGACAAAATGCTTTGAAAAGCGTTAGCTTTACTTCATTACCACAGCGTGCAAATCTGCGGGCCAGCATGTTACAACGAACACATAATGCCCTGCGTTCCCTCTCTATGTCATCGTTATCTGACATACCTACTTTCCGATACCCACAATAAAAGGCCAATACGCACTAAGCAACAGTTTAGGCACCTATGTACAGACATACCTATCTATGATCCTTCGTACCGGATGGCATTTTACAAGGTTGCACAAAATTGTGCATTGTTTCCCTCCATACAATCCTGTCCTTCCGGATATGAACAAAGCCTTGTTTTGACTGATTTTCCTAAATCCGCCACATCCGCCATTGTCCGAACGCGCAAGTAATCGATGCCGGACATGACAAGGATTAAGTTTAAATTTAGAACAACGACAATGCAAACCTTCTCGGAAAAATAATAGCCACTAATAAAAAAATATCGACCGCAATCCAAAATAAAATAAACCTAATCATAAGCGAACAAAGGTTTATTTTGGAGCTGATCATATTTTGCCACAGAAGCGAAATTTATTGTCATTTGTTGATGTTGGTAGCACAAGATTGAACACATCCACAATGCTTCATTCATATACAGAAAGGTTGGGATTATGAGTTATTATCGGCTTTCCTTTCTTTGGGAGAAGAAAGCCCTAATGAGGATGAGATTTAGACGAGGGTACCCTTCATACCTACCCGTAGATATAATTCTGTTTCTTCACACTTGCATGAGTTTTGTGATTATGCCATCAGCCTATAGTTTCTCATGTAAGTCATGTATCTTGCACTACACCTACTGAATTGATGATGACATTGATGACTCAATTAAACAGGTATTGGAATTTTCTGTATAGCCACGTTTCCATATTTAAAACGACTGTTTCTTTAATAATCGAGTAAGATGCGAAGTAAGCAGATTAGCTAGTTTATACTTTATTGTAAGAATTGTATTTAATAGGTACAACTGAAACTAACATCCTTCCTTATTTGTAAAGAAGCTTCCCATTAACAGATTGTTAATCAAATGTACCTAGATACTATACGTTACGAATTTTAAATTTAGTTACATTAAGTATGGTATACATGAGTCTTTTAAAGTTAATTTCAAAGCTGTAAACGGACATCAAACACCTAAACAACAGCTACAAATCTAAAATAACACAGTAACAAAACTCCGCTTTTAGCCGATCCGCCATGATTAGTGGGCGCCATTTCGCGTAATTTCACGTAATGACAACACAAAATTATCCGTGCGGTCAATTGCGGCGCTAGTGACCAACGATAAGGATTAAATTAGTTTGCATCGTCGTTAGTTCTAATTCTGGCCACTGTACCGGATAAGTTTGTCGTACGGTAATGGCGACATACGGGTCGCGTTACACAGGTGTAATTACGCTTTGAGAGGCGACGGCTAAACAGAGCTTTGCTAGGTTAATTTTAGAGGTGTTTAATATCAAGTTTGCTTACTTGTTAGACCCATAATGGGAGGTAGTATGTCGGGAATCAGAATATTTGTCTACCTTGTGAAAATGAGTTTACTGAGGTAAAATTGATACCTAATATTCCTAGATAGACTTGGCGTCTATAGCGTAGCTTACAACTTAAATTGGTACGTATATTCACTTTATTATACCGAATCTTATAAAAGTTCGGTATAAAAATGTCTCCCATGCCAGTCCTTTATTCAATCATATCAACTCGCAAGAAATATGTTTCAAGTTTTTGATCATGTCTCAAAACTATGCAGCGGGGCCAAAGTCAAAGTTTCACCCATACATTGAAGTGAGCACGCTTGCAGAGAGGTAGCCGATTCAAAATTTTAAGTATATAGACAGTCAGGTTGGATTGAATGACAGACAGGAGGTATCACGGTTGCTGCACCAAGCAGGAGCGAAGCAGACAAAAATTTAGAGACTTAGTATTCAAGGAGGAAAATGAGACAATTGAGCAGTTTGTGATAAAGTTAAGAAAACAAGCTCGATACCGTGAATTCTCTGACAGAGATGAGCATCGGCCATCGAGCCTATTGTATACAATCTTAAACAAGTTTCTGTCAAAAATTTCATTTCTGGTACAATATTTTATTGCCAACTGTACTTTTCTGTATACCATCATCAACTACTCATTAAGACGATTCTAACGAGCCCAAACTCAACGGGGTTGCGTCGGTTAAGTACTGAATTCCCATGGCCACCTTCCGTCTCCATCATCAGATCAGCTCGATGGTACCATAACATTGAATTGTCATTCAAACTATACTTATACTCAAAATTTCAGCTCAATCGGTCACCGGGAAGTGGGTCAAATTTAACTTGCAAAATTTGATTACAGACAGACAGACAGACAACGGGACAGGTGAAACTAAATAAAAGCTTGTAAAAAGTGTCCAATCAGGCATCTGTAGATACCTACTAACGGCGTACCACGCATATGTTACATCCACTTTAAGATATGGTATCCATTTTTGGTTCTACAAATCGGGAAAATGCATTTAAAGCCCAAAAAGTGTCTGCGGTCAATCTGTGGAATCAAACAGCGTGACTCATGCAAACCACATTTTATTAGGTTAAAAATACTTACCTTACCTACCATGTTTGTACATACACTATATGAAATTGTGATCCAAAATCGAAACCAATTTGGTAAATAAATATAAAAAGCCCGCCTTCAGAATAAATTAAAAGCAATTTCAAGTAATACAGCGTTATTGCAAAAAAACATACTTGGAATGGCCTCCAAGATTTTCAATAAACTACCACAGCTATTGTTGGAACAGTTGAAAATGATGTTGATATAAAAACTATTTTTTTTTAATCCAATAAGGAAAGCTTAGTACTCAAATAATCAATGTTTATACTGAGATAAAAGAAAAAGAGAGAAATAATTATAGAATATAATAGAATAACTTTATTGCTTTCATGTTGGCATACAGGTGGTCTTACAAAATGAACAGTAGGAACAACATGGAACCCTGTAAGGGTATTGCAACTCTTAAAATCTAAAACTTAAAACTATAGTAGGTAATATACCTAGGTAACACACTTTATATATAATATAAATCTTTGAATTTCAGTCTGAATACTATTTATAATATTTATTTGTCAAAGAATTCTTGTAATGAATAGAAACTGTTAAAGTAAACGCAGCTATTAACGACCCATCAAAATTCGGAAGGTATTACCGACCTATTATAGTTATTCGTTATTTTTACGTTTCCAGAACTATTCTAGCTATAAATAGGGAAAGCTATACACGCGCTTGTTCCTTGAGCATCATATACTTTTTAGTGTGTGTAGCAGTGGGCAAAAGAGATAAAACACGTCAGTTCCTACGGGGGCAGCGCGGACGCAGGTCGCGTCATACATATACATTGTTCCTCCAACTAAGTACGTGACTTTTCTGCTTAAGACATTTATACGAATTTGTGAATCCTATACTTTATCGTGTATTATTAATTATATCCGTTTGTGTCAGCTTTTGATTTCTTACCACATTTTATTGAAAAATAACCATTTTATCAGCTAAAACTATAAATTAAAAAAGGACGGTGATAGCTTCGCCAGTTATGTTGTGGCAGCTATCAACGACCCCTGAGTCGGTAATGGCCGCAAAGTAATGTTTGATTTTTCTATCTTTTGTGTTATTATATTATATTAGGTATAACACCAGTTTTTTTTTACCAGTTTGAAGCTAAACAATCAGTCTTTATAAAATATATTAGCGACACATACATTTTGGTCCAGTTTTCTTATTTTAGTGTTGTCAATTTAACCAAAATTATGATAATTCAGGTAGATCGATATTTATAGTAATTAACAGGTATCGTGTTCTGATAAGAAAAAACAGAAAAAAAATTGACGCGTTTTTTTTTTACATTTCTATGGAGCTTGTCGGCCAACGCTCCATACTAAAGTAAAAAAAACGCATCAAAAATTTTTTTTTTCTGTTTTTTCTTATCAGAACACGATACCTGTTCAGCCCTTGATCGGTCCATTTTTGTTACACCTTGTATAGCACACTAAGTAACCACTAATTAACTGAATGCATACCAGAAAAATTAATGCTGTGCAAAAACTAATTGATTAACTAAACATGTCCTACAAAAAAAACTGAAGGATCACACAAAACGAGATGACCTTTTTATCGAATCCACATCAAACATGTGGTTCGTACATCGGATATATGATTTATAAAACAAAATATATTATAACAAAATAAATTAATATTTCCTTATCAAAAATACTAACTTGCACTCTAAATTGTACGGAATTTCTAAAACTGATATCTAAAGGTGCACCACAATAATCTTGCAACTAAAATACATTAAACCCAACTTTATTTGCTTTTTGTTTCTGTTCTACTGAAAAACATGTTGGCGCCTGCACATCTAACGCCGCGCTCGCTCCTCCGCGCTCGCTCCTCCGCGCTCGCTCCTCCGCGCTCGCTCCTCCGCGCTCGCTCCTCCGCGCTCGCTCCTCCGCGCTCGCTCCTCCGCGCTCGCCAAATCTGAAACTGAAATCCAAATTCCCGGAACATAAACAATTTTGTAGGAATATCTCACGATTTGTAACCTAAATTTTAACAACCGTGGAGTTATCGTCTAATGGCTTAATTTGCAAGATTTGGAGCAGGGAGATAAGGTTTGGGTAGTTGATTTAAGAAAATATGGTGTGGTTGTCAGGAAGGCTAAGGAACCAAGATCCTATTTTCTTGAAGAGGCAGGTTTCACATATAGAAAGAATAGATGGCATCTGGTTCCTGCACCTTTCTTACAATCAACAATGCAACAAAAGAAACGTTTATGATAGTTTCATGGATTAAAGAAGTTTAGATACAAAGGATTATTGTAAAAACAATGTAGAACAGTTTTCTCGCTTGTCTATATATTTTTTAATTTGATTAAGTTTAACAAATTACTCTAAGTAATTAGCTTGAGATGTAATTAAGTGATAATACATTTCTTTTTGATACTAAATAAAAAAATAATGTAGAACAGAATATTAATACGTAGATCGCAACGGGTCAGGACCCAACCAAGGTGGTTAAATGAGTATGAGTTAGGTATGTCAAAAATATATATAGAGTTCCTATGCAATTTTATAATAATAATAATAACAAGATAAAATATTAATAAAGAGATAATAATAAATAAATTTAACATGAATACATATATACTCGCATATAAGCGAATAAATGTAATATTATTATGAATATTATAACAAACTTTCGAATGTAATTATAATACAATGATGTGATGACGTATAACGATGTTATTAATAAAAATGTACATTACTTTACTTTACTTTACTTTACTTATGAGGGAGGATGTTATAGTAGCATCACTAGTTGAAGTGCCACATCCCTACGGAGCGCGCGTGGGCGCGAGCGGGTGTTATCTGTGGGATCGGATCTTTAAGACTTAATTAAATAAAGCATTGTTCCTGATATAATTGTGTATCAATTAGCTACCATTACACTCTTTAGCATCTAACGGTTAGTAGCAAAACCGACTCAGATCGCGGATAGGTTAGGGGTTATTTTTTTTATAAAAGAGCAGTAAAACATGTTTAAAAAAAACACTTGCGGTCAAATGTTACGGGTCAGTGACGAAACCTTTATCGTGTTCGTATTCTATGACATTTAAAAATACCTACATCAATCTTTGAAGGCGTCTAACTCAGCCATTTTTAATTTTGGAGAAAAGTTTTTCTTATAAAAGATGCTTATTTTGACGTGATCTGACACATCTCTCCAAAAAAAATAGTCCCAAAAACGGCCCCCTGTGGTACAGTCTGACCCTCCTAAGTATTGTTCCTAAACTGAGTTACCACTCAGTGTGCCAGTGTTTATAGTGCATGTTAAGTGAGCACTTGATTATTTTTCGTCTACTTCATTATATAAAGATGACTGATTAAATTGGGTTTTGTTTAGAATAAATGATGTTCCTAAAAATAAATTAGGTGATGCGGTTCCTTAAAAAAGTTTTAATATGTTTGTTGAAGTAAGGAATTTTTAGATATACTATTCTGATATAAGTTCAGTAAAACAGTTCTCCAAATACCATTAAACACTATATAGAATTTGATTTATTTAGTGTGCAATTTGTGTGCATTTGGGAATATACAGATATCGATTTAAATACATGCCTTTTTTAAATACTTACTACAATGGGTGCAAACAAGTGCTAGTGGTAAGCAGAAGCCATCTTTTATGACGCTTTTGCATAACCCTTGAAGATGCACAATGCCGACTCTTTATTGATTTGAGGATTCGTATTTAGTGAGGATAGCACGAATCAAAGAAATCAGATCAACTCATTGCATCCTCGTACTCACCTCCAAGAATACAACACCACATACCTACTAAGCACTTTCCAGTTGAGCTGCTCTAAATATGACCAAATATTTACAATTAATTCAATTTTACTTATTGTCCGTTCAATCCTTCCGTATCCGAATTTGGAGTCTAGGTATAGGTTACTACATCGTAACGACATCTATTGTCTAATGGGGTAAACTAAGAAAAAATACAAAAAGCTTTATTGTTACGCCATCTATTGATAAAGTAGTAAACTGATACTCACCGCACAGCACTGTCAAACTGCTCTCAAGTCTGTGGTAAATTTGCTATCTATGGACAAAAAAAATCAAAACATTATATATATGTATTGTTTATGGTCCAAGTTTGTGTTATTGTATTGTCACTTGTCACTTAGTTTTGTTGATAAATCCTCTTATTTTCGGTAATAAATTGCCGAAAATGATCGGCGTTCGACTAAACACGTTTGGTGACAACTCTGGTGAACCAGAGCAGGATGCTAACTCGGCACTGACTGAGCTAGACAAAGGTATACAAACATAACCTATACATAACAAGAAACAAACAACAAAACGTACAAAATCTATAACATTTAACTGTTTCACAGGCCTCAGATCAGGAAAAGTGGGTGAACAATGCGAAGCCATAGTCCGCTTCCCGCGTCTCTTCGAAAAATACCCGTTTCCTATTCTAATAAACTCGTCATTCCTGAAACTTGCTGATGTCTTTCGTATGGGCAATAATTTCCTGCGATTATGGGTGCTAAGGGTGTGCCAACAGAGTGAGAAGCATTTGGACAAGATTCTGAACGTTGATGAGTTTCTACGGAGAGTGTTCAGTGTGCTACATTCTAATGACCCCGTGGCGAGAGCGTTGGCGCTCCGGACGCTAGGGGCCGTGGCTGGGATTATCCCTGAGAGGCAGAATGTTCACCACGCTATTAGACGAGGACTAGACAGCCATGACAATGTGGAAGTGGAGGCTGCTATCTATGCTACTACACGATTTGCGGCACATTCCAAGTATGTATTTTTTTTTATAATTAAGCTTTACAGTTTGCTGTCATTATAATATGTCAGCGTTTAAGTGATATGGAGACTAGTACGGTTTTTGGATAAAGTAATTAATTCACTATCATGATTGATTTCAATAATAGACATTTTGTTTAGAAGCTTAAAAATATGTGCAGTTGAGTTTGAAAATATGTGGACGCACATTGTGAACACAACTTTATTGCTAAGGGCATACGGTTGCTCAAATCGTTTGAACCTTTTGGAATGTATCATTATATTTATTTATGAACTTGACTGTACATAAAACAATCTCAATTCTTTCTAAATTCTTAGTTACAGTATAACAGAAGTTGTGAATATAAAAACTAACCCCCTTATTCATAAAACTTAAAATGCCTCTGCTAAACAAAATGTGCTTTGTCCCTTTCTCACGAATACAAATGTCAAAGTGACAGATAAAGACCATCGAATTTTAACGCAATTTTAGTTAAAATAGGCTTGTAGAATGTTTATGAATACGGCTGTAAGTTGTGAATTCGTATTTAATTATCCAAACTAACAAAAAATTGACAATTGACTTAACAGATTTCTCAAATAATTATTTTTGTAAGCTATAGCTAGCATTATAATGTCATTTAAAGAATTTATGATATATGTACATATCATCCTATATGGAGCGTGACGTCAAATTGGTGTCATTGGCATGAAAATTACGGGCCCTGCTTATAAGAGTGGATTAGTAATTCTAAACTTAAATGCAAAAGCACAAAGTTTAACTTCAGACTGGTTCCAGTGCATTTGCTGTGGCGATGTGCAACAAGCTGTCCGACATGGTGGAGTGCGAGAGCACAGGGGCGGAGCGGCGCGCCAAGCTCGTGCGCGCGCTCCGAACTGTGCACGGAGGAGGTATTGCTTTGTTATCTATATTAACTTTTGTACATGTAAAAGTAAAACTATGATCTATTTGGACAAAACCTGCTTCAGCTACCAAACATAAATGTTCGTTAAAATCATCTATGAAATTCTGCAGCTCCTTCAACATTATTTACAGCTTTCAGCGCATCTACATTTGAATGTGTAGCTGTACACTTGCCTCTAAAATTGACCGCAAACTGCAATCCATTGGATTAAAATCATGTAAGAAGAAAGCCCAATCTCACAAGCTTTTAAAACTGGGATAATTGTCTTAACACCACTGCTATATACTAATTAATAGCCCTCTGAGAGGGTGCAAAATCCTGTTGTAATATTCACCATTATCAAGGCTAGACTTCTGTTGCCTTCACCACACACAAGCGCGGCATCGTCGAATGTATGCCCTGTTGTTACATTAGGGCTCGCCAGTATCGCGTCACATATGGTGTAGGAGAAGCCTTAACTCTGATGTTGTTCCAGCGGTGCGAGCCCAAGGTGTCCTGAAACTGCTCCGCTCGCTGCTGGATCGGTTCCCGTCGAGCAGCTCTGTGCGCGCCGCCATCTCCGCGCTCACCGCCATCGCGCACGACACCGTGGTTCATGTTCCCGATCAGGTAAAAAGATGTCATACATAAAGACCCAATTAGTGAGGCTACCGTACTTCTGTCAAAAGATGGTGCTGTTATTATGTATATATTCTCAGATTCTCATCGCGGATGTGCCGTCCATAGGCAGCAATTTCCCGCCGAAAGCAAAACTTAGATATGAATGACGCGTCTTCGTGGATTGAACGATCCACAATTTGTTAGTATTTCCTCTCGTTTTTTACATAATATCGTCTGTCCCAGGTGGAGCTGCTCCTCAGCATTGCGACAAACGACGCGCGCTCCTCCGTGCGCCGCGCGGCGTTGCTCGGGCTCACGGCGCTGGCCCCGCACGCCGCGCTGTGGCCGGCGCGCAGCGTGACCGCGCTCGTGCAGACTGCCAGCGCCGCGGGCCCCGGACACACCATGCTGTGTCTGCAAGTCATGCAGGTGTGCACTACACTCTACTAAACTCTACTGCTGCGGCTTCAGCTGAACTGCACTATCCAACTGTAACTTGATTTTTAAAAAGTAGAACAGTTTCATGAGGAATTACATTTGTATAGCCTGATCACTAGGGTTTGGAAAATCAAGAAAAGGAAAATTTGGCTGTACAGATGTAATTCCTGCCCGACCGGCTATAAGCCTAAAAAAACAATAATAGATGAGAAAAAATCTAGCAGTAGTGCTCGCGCCGTACATCGGCTCGCCTCGCCTCGCCTGCCCGTCTGTAGCGCGTCTCGGACACACTCGCGTCTCAGTCCACCCGTGGAGGGGGGTTAACGTGTAGTGAACAAGTGAAAGAAAGAAAGGTATATTTATTAACAAACACACAGGACACACATATTAAATAATAAAATAAACAAGAAAAGCACATACAACATGAAAAAAATGTGTCTCTGCGGCAGTGAACCGGACACTGGCTCAGCATTAAGCTGAGGTGTCAGACACCTACAGCACTGATTTTCAACCAGCACCATTGGTGACTCACGGAAACGTCATACAATTTAATATATAAACTACTATACAAATATACTATTTGGATAAACAAATAGTAATGTAGGCCTGCAGCATCAATGCAGTGAAAATAACATTAGACATTAAATTTAATTCTAAACTAAAACAACTACTAAATAAAATGAAAATAAGCAATTGTTTTTTTTTGTTGCTGTTACTGTGCAGGATTAGGATATCGATCTAGAAAGAAGAAGAAAGAAAGAAAGAAAATAATTTATTAGCGTAAAGATTTCGGTACATAAAAGCAAAAATAACTACAAACTATTTAACCACAATATTACGCTAAAAGGTCCTCACTCAGCTTGGTGTCACGGAGCGAGCCACAAGACGCGCTCCGTGACGCTGATTTCTGGAGCGTCAACAAATAACCCTTAAGCATACCCTTAAAGGTGTATCTGCTAAGCGCTCCTCGGATAGGGGGAGGGATATCATTCCAGCACTTAGACGCCGCGAACTTGAAACTACCTCGAAAAGCAGCGGTTCGGTGCATAGGTATCATGGCCATTGCCTTGAATCTGTGCGCACTTTTGGACCATACCAGTTTTTTAAATAGGTAAGATGGGGTCTCGTGTTTTACCACCCCGAACAGCAGAGTGGCCAGGTGCAGGCGCCGGCGTGCAGGCATGTTCAACAAGTTAGCGGCGCCGGCGTTCAAGTATGGAGTGATGTGGGACCGGGGAGGGACTCGGAAACAAAAACGAGCGCATGCGTTCTGCACTCGTTGTATGAGCCTCTTCGAGCGACTAGTAATGCACCCGTCATACACGACATCGCAATAGTTTAATCTAGATAATATATAAGTGATTCACATAGGTCGACACGCAAATCGACACTAAGGTAATCACGTATATTATATAGAACTTTAAGGCGATAGAAACAGTTACTCACAACATTTAGTATGTAGTTCTCAAAGCGCAAGTTCCCGTCCATAAGAAGGCCGAGGTTGGTTGCTTCTACCACCTGTTCTATTGGTTCACCCACGACGGCAACATTCCCGAAAGTCAGTGCATCAAGGGTATTACGGATTTGATGTTTTGACCCGAAAACCACATTCGACTTGCTAGGATTAAGAATCAAGCAGTTCTTCTCCGCCCAAGAGGAAATACGATCAAGGTCCGCATTAATTGTGTTTATGGCAGCAGACGTGTCCGACGGCGCGCTAGAAAAGTAAAGTTGCACGTCGCCCGCGTACAGGTGATACTTACAGCTCTTTATACTGTTAGTGATGTCAGCGTTATACAGTACAAAGAATTACAGCCGGCATAAAAACCATTTGCCGGTAACAGCATAAATATCGGATCAGAAGAATCTAAAAATATCTGACACTCCACAAAATCAAAATTATGTGACATATGACCAACGTAATTATCTATCCGCTGTAGAAGCATAAACATCGGATCACATAAAATATCTGATATGACTGTCAGTTAAAATGATCTAAAAATTCTGCAAAAATGAACTTTATTAGGTTTGACATACGGTCGTAATTTGAACCAAGCTATGTGATGCTTCTTGAAAAGAGTGTTAACCTGTCATTGGATATCGCCGTCTCACGGTCTAAAACGTGAATTTGACAGAATTGATAATAAGTCAAAATTGCCAGATGGGCCTTACATTGCGTTTATAAGCCCTGTATTCATAAGGAGCCGTTGAATTGATTGACAGCTAGTCCCTAATGTAATTTGACCGGGCTGCAATTGTAGCACATATATGGGTATTCGGTGGTGCAATTTGTACTGTTCCATCTATACTTGCAGCGAGTAGTCTGAGAGCTTTGTGGATCATTGTCCTCCCCAGCATCAGCAGGACGAATTACAAAATGGTTCGACTCGCCCCTTCACTCTTCTTTGATATAACTTGATACCGAAATTCGTAAAATGAAGGTAAACCATTGTTTTATATTCAATTAGTTGTTTGGTTCAATGCTGGTTGTGAATTACTAGCAATTGATGGCCAAAAAAACCCACGTTGAACTTGGTTAGGTAAGTTGTGTTTAAACGAGTATTTTTTTTAGGCATCAAAATATATTCAGGTTGTAACAAGAATGGGGTATGAACCGATCAAGGGCTTAACAGGTATCGTGTTCTGATAAAAAAAAAAACTGAAAAAAAATTGTTGACGCTTTTTTTTTACCTTTGTATGGAGTTTTGGCCAACTGGGGTGATAAGCTACATACAAATGTAAAAAAGAATCGCGACAATTTTTTTTTCTGTTTTTTCTTATCAGAACACGATACCTGTTAAACCCTTGATCGGTTCATACCACATTTTTGTTACACCCTGTATATGCATTCTGTATTACCATATACTTACACCAGAATAGATTTAGATTTATTTATTACAAGATAAAAATTACAATATAAATTTACATAAATGTCAAAATTATCATAGTCCTAAACACGATCGTCAATTATTAAAAGCTATATATAAAAATCAAAAAAATCAAAATGTCAATAGGTACAGTAAGTGGAAATTTACATAGTAACTCCGAAAACAGATTGTAATTTTTTGGAATTTTGCCAAAACCGCCCCAACATTCAACCAAATATCTTCCCATTTTACTGAAGTCAGCATATGTTATATGTTATACCATCATATTAAAAGAACAAATTAGTAATATATTTCTTTTTTAGTCACCTATTAATTTTACTAATGAATAATGAAATAGCATAGGCACTTGAACAATGATCAGTTTTTTTTATAATGTGCAGTTATCATACGAATTCTTAGAACTCATTGATGCGCCGTTGTATCTTATAAATACAGTTGGGATGTTTGGTGGCATTGGGGTGAACAAAGAGCAATGGAGTCCTTGTTATATATTTTTGATTGACTGAATGAATGAATAAATGATTGATAAACCAATAATGTATAATTAAATTTATTGATTTCATACAAGTAAATAGAACGCCAGCTAATATGGAACAATTAATGGCCATAGTATATGCTTTTAATCATCTCTCATAATCTTAACAACCGTTTAACATCAGAAGAAGATAATATGCAAGATTTCGAAACTTTAATTCCAGTTACATGTTGTTCAAGCTCTTGAATGTATATAAACATTTTAGCAAACAAGTAAAATTTATTTAAATGTTGTATTATAAAATCATCACGCAAAGATGATATATTACTGGCCGGTACTGTAATATAGAGTTATCGTACAGTTATTCATTTATTCAAATAAAAAATATACAATGGCGACTCCATTGCATTACTTGTGCTAAACTGCCACCAGAATCCTAACCTAACCCTACTTATAAAAAACACAAAAACAAAATGAATTCTCGGACCAATTTTAGAAAAAATTATACTGCTTTTTAGGTTTTTTTTTGCAAAGAAAGGGGTTAACGTAATGTTATAAACATACAAAAATTAATAGTTTTATTTTTAAAGTTTCCAAATTAATTTTCATCTTATTCGATTAACGAGATGGAAAAAATATGTTGCAGGAGTGCCGTATGCAGTGTTCTTCTGAAAGGTTTTGCATTTTTTTTCAAAATGGCATATTTAACTTGGAAACCAATAGCTTTTTAAGCTTTAAGATATGTTAAAACAGTTGGGAACATAGTTGATTTTTAAAAGGTTTAAATTAAAACTTTTTTTATTGCCTAACCTGCCAACTTTTATGTTTTGTTCCTGCATTTTACTATGGTGCTCAATTCCGGGTCAGTTTTGATACAATATTTTAATAAAATGCGCTAAATAATTGTTTTCCGAACATAATCACCTTCTTTTAATTCTAGGGTGTCGTTTAATTTCTTTGCTTAAAACTCCCGAACTCATGTCCATGATTCAAAAGCTAAGATCAAGGAACTGTTACTTATTTATTTTATCAATGGAAATAATATCGTAAAACGTGAGAGGGCGTACCTCCAATAGATAGAGCCTATAGGGCGACGTGCGGTCACCACGCATATATGTTTTTGCACTGATAAGCCCCCCCTTCCCCGAGCCATATTGTCAGTAACGACCAGGTACGCGATCTATACGTGCGTCAAACAACCAACAAATTAATATTGTTTTTGCGCTATAAAAAATAGTTCTTGCTGTGTGAAGTGGTGTGGGAAAATCTCCCGAACTTCTAATTACACAAACGACGGAATAACATTTCACAGGTAAGTCAAATTTATCACATAAATGTAAATTTCATTCTGTCACGCGGAGTTCATTTTACACTGGTCCATAAGAAGTAGTAAAGTATGCATGTCCCTTTTCATCAAATGTAAATGACAATATACTGTTCCTCTCTCACGAAAGCACATGACACTAGTGATGGGCTAGTGATGCTTTCGAATTTTTACCGATTCAGATTCATTTAAGGAAACAATACGTTAATTCACCCTTGCTTTCGTGTACTGTTTTAATACGAAAATTCACTAAAGATTATATATATATATCGTTGCCATTGCATTGTCATAATTATTTTGTTAAAAAACCTCTCAGGAGTCATAACATAGATAATATATTCGACTGCATCAAGAAGGCGGCGTGGCGGACTGCAACCGTCTTAGCTATGAAGTAGAGGGAGACGTAGTAAATTACTATCTCACTCTGTTGTATAGCTTCCAGAGCTAATTAACGGAATATATTATTCTTGTACCTACTGGAAATTCTTTGTAGGTGTGTGTGTGGATATTATGTAGTTTTAATCGGATTTAAATTTCGTGACATGTTGAAATAATTCTAATAATTACACGGATCAACTCAAGTATTAAGTGTCACTACGGGCATGTTGTTGTTGTTGATTCAAGCGACACCGCCGCGAAAACACTCATCCTGAAGAAGAACTCCCGAAGAGTTCGAAACATGTGCCCGTAGTGACATTTAATACGTGAGTTGAACCGTGTAAATATTTAAGCCACTTATAGGTGACCACAGCTCGCACATGTGTTAAATCAAGAGTAACAAAACTAAAAAAAAACATATAAAATTAAATGAATGAAGATTCAGATTTTCAGATTAGTAAACATTGGCAAAAGTTTTAAGTAGTAGTAGTAGGTACATTTAAATTGTCGCCTATAAAAAATGTAGAATCTTTGTAAATTGGAGAAGTTAAATATATTATATTGATTAAAGTAATCAATACAACATGTAGATTAAATCAAGTAGTAAGTTACAGGAAATTAGAGGTAGGTACCCGAAGCTAACCAAGAAACAAATGGCAATCACCCACCAGACTCCAGTGATATAAGATATGAGATAACGGATTTTTTGAATTTACTTTTAGTATCGTGGAAGATATCAATACCTCTGGAGTCCGGAATATGGTTGTATAGCCGTACCATTCTTGAGATTGGCGAGTTACTGCCCAATTTTGTTCTTTTGAATTTATCCCTAAACAGCTTGTAGGTACCCTTGCGAGGTAGCCTGTTTGGAATTGTTATTAATATTTTTTAATAATTCCGGGCAGTTTATACCTCTGCTGTTTACTACCTTATACAAAAACATAAGGTCAAGCACTTTTCTTCTGTCTCTAAGAGTGGGAAGGTTAAAATACTTCAGACGCTGTTGATATGACGTTAATGACCGTGATTTAGGGGACGAATAGCTCAAAATCGCCAGAAATCGTTTTTGCACCCTTTCAATACGCGAAACTTAATTTTAATTCTATTGCTGCAGTTGAGTTTAATGGTACTCCTATCCCGTACAGTAAAACTGTCAAAGACCTAGGTGTTTATCTCGACAACACTCTCAGTTGGAGGCCACAGATCTCTGAGGTTAGTCGGAAAGTTGTAGGTTCGCTTCATGCACTTAATAGGCTAAAGCATTTCTTACCCATCAAAACCAAGATTTTATTAGTGCAGACATTGATATTGCCCATAATCGACTATGGTGATGTGTGTTATCCTGACTTGAATGGAGAACTTCTTGACAAGTTAGATCGTCTTCTAAATAATTGTATTCGGTTCATTTTCTGTCTTCGTAAATACGATCATGTCTCTTCCTTCCGCTCCCAATTGGGCTGGCTGCCAATCCGCCTACGCCGTAAAATACGTTTGCTCTGCACTCTCTTCTCCATTCTAAACGATCCAAATTCTCCCGAATACCTTAAAACTCTTTTTCAGTATTACTGTGTCTCTCGAGTCCGTCAACTTCGCTCCTCTGGCAACCTTTCCTTATCTATTCCGCCTCACCGTACTGGTTTTATGTCCAATTCCTTCTCCGTCCAAGTAGCTCGCCTATGGAACCATCTCCCTGTCAAAATTCGGCAATCTCCAAACAGGCTTGTCTTCAAAAAGTCCTTACAACATTTCTTTGCTGGCAGAACTAAAAAATAATCTATCAGTTTTGTAAGTTTCATCTATATTCATATGTATGTGTATGTATGTATTCATAGGTATATATTGTTATATCATATTATATTGTATTGTATCGTGTTCTACTATATTATTATTCATCGCATCTTTAGACATGTTATAGAGTTTTTGTTTTAAATTAAGTTGCACTGCCCACATTTTATCTGCTTTGCCTTAAGGTTGACTGGTAGAGAATGCTTTATAGCATTAAGTCCGCCTTTTGTACTATAAGATATTCTTTTGTGCAATAAAGATTAAATAAATAAATAATAAATAAATACGGTTTTTGTGGACTTCGTAGAAAGGCGACCAAACCTGGGAGCAGTATTCAAGATGGCTTCTTACCAGGGTGCTGAATAGTAGTACCTTTGTACGGCTTTGCTTGAAGTGCTTGGTGTTCCTTGCCACAAAGCCCACCATTGCGGAAGCTTTTTTTATTATTAGGTCTAAATGAACATTAAAGGTCAGCTGGTCATCCAACATTACGCCCAAATCGCGTACAAATGAAACTTTTTGCAGGATTATACCGATTATAGAATACCGAGTGCGTACTGAAGTTTTGTTGCGCGTAAACTTTATGTGATAGCATTTTTCAGAGTTCAGCGCTATCTTATTACTTTCACACCAGTCAGCCAACCTATCAGCGTCATCCTGGAGCTTTGAGCGATCATTATCATCTTTGACAGGTCTAATTAACTTTAGGTCATCAGCGAAGAGGAAGGGCTCCGAATATAGGCAGCATTTAACTATGTCATTGATAAAAAAATAGGAATAGTAATGGGCCCAAATGTGATCCCTGAGGGACGCCAGAAGAAGCTATATACGCATTTGACTTCACGCCACTAACAGCTACACACAACTTGCGATTCGATAGGTAAGACCTAAACCAGCTCAACAAGGGATCCCCAATGCCACATCCGGAAAGTTTACCCAGGAATACGCCATGGTTTACCCTGTCGAACGCTTTACTAAGGTCGGTATATATTGCATCTATTTGCACTCGGTTATCCATTTAGTTATCCATGTTGTGTTACTGTTTCGATATATGATGCCAAGTTTGTACTAGTCGACCTGTCGACTAGTCGATTTTTAAATACCTATCCAACAATATATCACACGTTAGGGTTGAAATGGAAAAAAAAACACTCCCCACGTTACGTATAGGGGAGGTACCCTAATATAAAAAAAAACACGTTTTATTTTACCACTTTGTCGGCGTGATTGATATACATATTAGTACCAAATTTCAGCTTTCTAGTGCTAACGGTTACTGAGATTATTCGCGGACGGACGGACAGACAAAGCGAAACTATAAGGGTTCCTAGTCTACTACGGAACCCTAAAAACAAAATATAACTAGAATAATAGATTAAAAATTCAGTCACAATTAGTTCCATGGAGTTTTATCATTCATGTAGTCTTGTTTGCTATAATAAGCTTTCGAAATAAGTTTACGCTTCACATAGTTCTTGAATTTATTAATAGATCTCAGTTACGTTTCCTGGAAGTTTGTTATAAAACCTTACACAATTACCCATGAATGATTTTTATTTTTTGGAGCTGAGTGGTGGGCACCGCGAGCTTATGCTTATTTCTAGTATTAATATTATGTATGTCACAGTTTTTCCTAAAATTGACAATGTTTTTATGTATATACAAAATATTTTCATAGATATATTGACAATGTAATGTCATTATATTAATATTTTTAAACTTATCTCTAAGTGAATCTCTACGGTTCAATTTATATATCGCCCGAATAGCCCGTTTCTGCAAAACAAAAATCTAATGAATATCCGAAGCACTGCCCCACAATAAAATACCATATGACATAATGCTATGGAAGTAGCTAAAATATATCGACCTGTTTTCACGTCTGTTAATTGACGGATCTTGTTTACTGCAAATGCTGCAGAACTCAGTCTATTCGAGAGATTAGCAATATGGGGACCCCATTAGAGCTTAGAATCTAACGTTAAACTAAGAAAAACTGTACTATCAACTACTTCCTCATCCTTCACAAAGACACTCCCTTGCTCTGTCTTAACGTGATTCGTGAAAAATTTAATACATAAATGTATTACATTTTTCACGAATCACGTCTTTTTCTCATGTAACAATAAATTATTAACATTCAACCAATTTACTACTTTAGAAATAGCATTGTTTACATCATTGCAAGCTTGTTGCTGTCTTATGAGTTTGAAAATAAGTGAGGTGTCATCTGCTAACAATACTATATCATGGTGGGTCTTTACGAGGTATGCCAAGTCATTTATGTACCTAAGGAACAGGAAAGGTCCCAATATTGATCCCTGCGGTACACCCATAGAGACCAATGACCCCGGTGATCGCTGTCCATTCACTTCGACCCTTTGTAATCTACCATGTAAGTAAGACTTAAGTAAATTCAGTGCTGATCCTATGACTCCATAGTAGTCGAGTTTCCTGATCAATGTTTCATGACAAACGCAGTCGAAGGCCTTGGATAAATCACAGAAGATACCTAAAGCATCTCGTGATTCCTCCCAGGCTTCGAAAATGCTTTAATTAGCTTGACACCAGCGTCGGTTGTCGAGCGACCCCGGGTAAATCCAAATTGCATGTTATGCATTAAATTATTTATATTCATCATCATCATCATCATATCCGCCGAAAGAACTCCACTGCTGGACATAGGCCTCCCCCAAAGAGTGCCAAAGTGACCGGTCCTGCGCCACCCGCATCCAGCGGACTCCAGCAACCTTTACCAGGTCATCAGTCCACCTTGCGGGGGGCCTACCCACGCCGCGCCTTCCGGTTCGTGGTCGCCACTCGAGAACCTTTATGCCCCAACGGCCATCGGGTCTACGTGCTATGTGCCCCGCCCACTGCCACTTAAGTTTAGCTATTCGTTGGGCTATATCGGTTACCTTGGTTCTGCTGCGGATAGCCTCATTTCTGATGCGATCACGCAGAGAAACTCCCAACATAGCCCTCTCCATAGCCCTTTGGGTGACTTTGAGCCTTCTTATGAGGCCCATAGTAAGCGACCACGTTTCAGTGCCATATGTCATCACTGGAAACACACACTGGTCAAAGACTCTCGTCTTGAGACACTGCGGAATATTGGACGAAAAGATGTGCCGTAGCTTCCCGAACGCTGCCCTGCCGAGTCAGATTCGACGATTGACCTCTTTCTCGAAGTTGGACCTACCTAACTGGATAGTTTGTCCTAGGTATACATAATCGTCTACAACTTCGAGTGTAAAGTGTCCAATTGTGATGGGAGTTGGTACTACATGGGTATTTGACATGATCTTCGTCTTATCCATGTTCATTCTTAGACCAACTCGTTCGGAAGCTTTATTGAGGTCATCGAGCATCGTACTTAAGTCCTCCATGGTCTCAGCCAAGACTACTATATCGTCAGCAAACCGAAGGTAAGTGATGTACTCGCCGTTGATGTTGATGCCTAGCCTTCTCAAGTCCAGAGTTTTGAAAACGTCCTCCAGTGCAGCGGTGAACAGTTTTGGAGAAATAACATCTCCTTGCCTGACTCCTCGCTGCAGCGGAATAGGTTTCGAGTTCTGGTCCTGGAGTCGAACTGACATAGTGGCGTTCTCGTACAAACACTTCAGCACTTCGATATAGCGATAGTCAACTTGGCACCGCTGGAGAGACTGTAGTACAGCCCAGGTTTCAATCGAATCGAAGGCTTTCTCGTAGTCCACGAACGCTAGGCAGAGGGGCAGGTTTATACTCCTCGGGTTATTATTTATATTAAAATGTTTTATTAATTGCGACAAAACTAATTTTTCAAAAATTTTGCTAAATATTGGGAGCACAGATATTGGTCTGAAGTTAGTGGGGTCAGTAGTGCTACCTGATTTGAATAACGGAGTGATTTTACTATGTTTCATTAGATCAGAAAACACCGCAATCGACACTTTTGACGACACCACCTCAGGCGCTATGGTTTCTATAATGGATTAGAGTGCATGAACAGAAACTCCCCAGAGGTCACAGGTTTTTTTGACATTAATCGATTTAAACGCCTTTACTACATCTGAGAAACTAACGTGTTCAAAATTAAGGTTTGTATTACATTCGGGGGCGTTTTCTTTCAACAATGTATAGGCAATAGGAAGGTGATGAATTTAATTACTTAGTTGTGGAAACTGGTATCTCAGTAAAGAAATATTCAAATTCAGTAGCTACTTCCAAACTAGAATCTACAATTCTGCCATCAATGTTTATTTTAAGATCATTCGGTCTACCAGTCTCCATATTAATTACTTTCCAGGTTGTTTTAATAAAGTCAGAGCTATTTTTTATTTTCTGAGATATATAATTACGCTTGGCTACAAGACAATCTATTTTAAATTGCTTCGAATATTGCTTGATATGTTCTATAAATTCATCTCTTGTATTAAACCGCCGTTCCTCATACAAGGCATACAATACTTGTCTACGTTTATGTAAGTCCGCAGTAGCCCACTCACTAAAAACTGGTGCACTACTAACACAGATAACCTCCAATAGATAGAGCATATAGGGCGGCGTGTGGTCACCACGCATATATGTTTTTTTATATATATGTTTGCACTGATAACCCCCCCTTCCCCGCGCCATATTGTCAGTATCGACCAGGTACGCGATCTATACGTGCGTCAAACAACCAATAAATTAAACTTGATTTTGCGACAAAAGTATGTTCTTACTGTGTGAAGTGGTGTTGGAAAAACTTCCGAACGTCTAATTACACAACCCACATTTTACAGGTAAGTTCAATTTATCATATTTAAATGTTAATTTCAGTCTGTCACGCGTAGTTCATTTTACACTGGTCCATAAGAAGTATCCATGTCCCTTTTCATCAAATGGAAATGGCAATATACTGTTCCTTTCTCACAAAAGCACGTGACACTTTAGTGATGGGCTAGTGACGCCTTCGAATTTTACCGATTCAGATTCATTTAAGGAAACAATACGTTAACTCATCCGTGCTTTCGTGTACTATATTAATACGAATATTCACCAAAGATTATTCATAATTATATCCTTGTCATAGCCTTGTCAAAATTATTTTGTAAGAAATCATAGATAATGTATACGATGTACCTACTATAAGGTTTAAACTGCACCAAGAAGGCAGCGTGGCGGACTGCAACCGTCTTACAAGCTATGAGGAAGATAGAGACGTAGTAAATTACTATCTCGCCCTATTTTATAGCTTCCAGAGCTAATTAACGGAATATATGTTTTCTATGTATTTAAGTATTTATTTATCTATATAAGTATGTACGAGTATATCATCGTCTATCTCGATTTTTCTCGCACTATACCTATTGTTCTAAGTGTTCTAATAAGAAAGAGACGGATAGTGCGAGAAAAATCGAGAGAGCTCGCGCGCCGTCGCATGATAGCCGTGCTGGAAGTTTTTTGTTGATTTAGGAGTAGATATTATGTAGTTTTATTTTATTTATTGGGTAATTTAGAGTATTGTAGAATAATATGTAGTGTCGAAGTTAGCTATTGCTAACATATAAAGTATAAAGTACTTTTTTACTAATGAATACATAGGTAGTATGTTCTCGGAGGTGGTTAGTGATGGAGCCATGGCATTTGGGTTTTTTCGAATCGTCTTCGAGAGCAATTAGGACTAGTGTTACGAGATGGCTCTCATGCTGGACTTCGATGCCGTGTGAGGGATCTCGGAGGTGGTTAGCGATAGAGCCATGGCATTTGGGTTTTTCGAGTCGTCTTCGAGAGCAATTAAGACTAGTGTCACGAGATGGACCTCATGCTGGACTTCGATGACGTGTGAGGGGTCTCGGAAGTGGTTAGTTGTGTAGCTTAATTACAAAATACAGTGTGTAGTGGCCTCCTTTTTTAAATGTCTGTCGTTAAATTTAAATAATCACAAATATTTACCAGTGGCGCTAGTGAGCACGTTAACGCCCTCTTGAATGATGACGAGGATTATCATAAACCACATAGATTTATCACATTGAATAAATATATGTACTTTTTTATGACATCTTTTATATACCAATCTTAAAATATCATACATAAGCCTAGCTAGAACATTCGCGTTAATGTCGAATAAACATCGCATTCGCCCTTTCCTAGTAATTATGTAAAATACGAACGGGACGAAGGCACATATATAAACACGATAATGCAGTAAATGTCGTAAAATGCCTAGAAATAATTATTTTATATGACTACTCGATGGGATTATGATTGACATACTTTTTTATGTTATGTGGTGATCAAAATAGTCGATGAAAGAAACATGATAATAATACATCAGTGACAGCCGTTCAAAAATTTAAACTATGTTAACAGGCACCTACGCCATGTTAAATATTCTACTAACAATTGATTGCGGCACCGCTAAAATCCGACCAACGCTTCCCATCACTACGCTTCTGGCGCCATGATGTGACAAAGCGCGCTACTTTCGAAACAGCCAATCGCAGCACCGTTACCGACCTCCCCGCAACCCGCACCTACCGCCAACTGTGGTGACCTTTGCATCGAACTAAATCGCTTATAGGCTCTATCTATTGGAGGTTATCTGTGACTACTAACCACGGCCGATTTGCGAGTAAATACCGCATTATAAAGTGCCATAATTAAAAGTGTGGAAGAATGAATTGTCCATGTTGTTAGGACTCATTTCGGAAGACAGAAAGGGTAGCGCCTGAGCTTTCCACACGATCTGTGGTTACTGGTACAAAAGTTATTTGTTTTTTCACAATATTTCTCCTTAATGTCTTAAATACCATGAGTTGGCCTAAGTGATCTGATTTTAATTTGCTGATTACACTTTTGTTACTAGGAAAAATATTAGTGAAAATGTTATGTATACAGGTTGAGCTAGTAGCAGTCACTAGTAGGCTCCATAAACACGTGGTTGAGATTAGGGCTCGCGGTCGTGCCCGGGTTTCGTGTACCCGTAGCTGGGTCCCCGTTTCTGTGTTAAACGGAAACGGTTTTATGGCCCGTTCGGAACGTGTAATTAGGAACCGTATCATTAAGACCCGGGATCCCGGGATCCCGTGAACACGGATCTTAATTTCACGCGGTTCCGTTCCGACCCGTTTTCACCGTGTAGTGGCGATCTGAAACGTTGCCTTTAAAAGCTACGATAAAGATCATGGCTCGTACTTTTCGAATTACATAATAAGTATTGGTAATGTCAACAATAGTTTAATGCCTCATTAAAATTAAACTGTAAAGTATCCAATTTTATATTCCTCGTAAAATAAATAAAATATAATGTAATATTTACACAAAAAAAGGAAAAGGTTATAGTTAAATTCGTAAAGTCGACCGACTGAGTGGCGAACTATAATCTTACTAAATACTCATTAGAAATTTAAAAATATTTTTGTCATATCTTACTAGCTCTAGTACCTACCTACCAGGTAATGTCATAAAACCCTTTATCCCGGTACGCACGAACAAGAAACAACAAAGGAGACTTAGGGCATAGGTAAAAACTTTCATTTGTTGAAATTTCTACTTTATCGGAAATATATAAAGCTTAATATAGCTTGGGAATTCAAAGACTTTGTTTACAACTTTTGGGTTTATCAAAAAAAATGCAAGGCACTGATAATGCCTATCTATATGTTAATTTTGTGTACATCCCGTTACTGCTAATTATTTTTATCTTGTTGAACTACATCAACTATGGACATGTTTCAAAGTAAATCTTGCCGTTAATAATGAAAAAAACCCTTAAATTACACAAATACATTTTTCAACAAGGCAATTTTTTTACTCTACCCGTTACCCGAGCGGAGCCGAGATGAGAATCGTTTCTTGATAACGGGACGGGACGGGACGGATCTTGGCGGGTTCGTGTAATTCGGGTTCTTAGTACCGCCGGGCTTAAGGATACACGTGTACACGGTTCGGCGTGTTACACGGATACCGCGAGCCCTAGTTGAGATTACCAGATTTGAAAAGGCTCAACAATCTGACACTTATTGTTGAATTTTCCAAAATATTTACATTGAAGTCGCCGCATATAAGGTACAATTTGCAATGACAGGTGTACTCGTGCTTTCCCGCTCATGGCGCCATACAAAATGGCGGGCGCCGGAGCTGCCGGCGTTGCGTTGCGCGCAAAATTTTGGCCAATGGGCGTTGAAGATTTTACCCGCGCAAAGCGCCTTATGATTGGTTAAAAGGTTTACAAAAATTTTTTTAATTCTGCGCAGGTACATCGTTGTAACTTATATTTGTGGTACTGCTGTAACAAATGGCAACTTGCACAGAGCATCACGCAATTTACTTTTTTTTAAGCATGTTACTTTCGGCTGGTAATCGGATATCCGGCCGGCTGGACCGCCGGATATTCGGTATCCGGCCAAACCACATCCGGCCATCCGTTGCATAGATTTAGATTAAATTAGATTTATTTATTTCATAATATACAATTTACAATATAAATTGAAGCTAGCTTAATCTATATGAATTTATATTATGATCGTCAAAGAGAATTAAGAATTATAATAAAATGACAATAAAATTCAAATTATAACCACAGTAAATAAGTTACGAAGATATCACATAAAGATCGTCAGATAACAGAGTATACATTAATAAACGAAAAATAAAAATAAAAATACAAATAACGATATAATTTACGATGTCAAAAACAGTGATAATATTAATGTTTAATGTCCATAAATTGCTTTACCGAATATAATGCGTTTTTCAATAAAAAGTTTCTCAGTTTGCGTTCAAATGTGCCATGCGACGCGGGACCGTGCTGAGTCTCCCTGTTGATCGGAGTTGTTTGCCCGTGACCTCAACACGTTTGAACATAGGCAAATTCTTTCTCACGAACATCAATACCTCATATATGTACAGTGAGTAGTGTGTCATGAGGCCGTTACTTTCAAAAAGTTTCTTACACGGATGTCTGTGTTTTACTCCAGCCAGTATTCGGATAGCGCGTTTTTGGAGTATGAATACTCGCTTTGCGTCCGTAGAATTGCCCTTATCTACTTTATAGGTGATATCAGTAAAGTGATGTGTTCCCCCAGATCCTGGTGGAGTGTCCGGCGGTGATCGCGGACGCGGCGGGCCCGGCGCAACTCGCGCTGCGGGAGCTGTGCTCGCGCGGCGCGCTGGGGCCCGCGCTGCGGCCGGCCGCCACCGCCGCGCATGTGCTGACACGGCACGCTGTACATTGGTATGTAAGTGATGTGTTCCCCCAGATCCTGGTGGAGTGTCCGACGGTGATCGCGGACGCGGCGGGCCCGGCGCAACTCGCGCACAGCCGCCGGTGGCTTGTCAGCTCTATAGTATTATATGCTCTGAGGGTAACATATTACAATGTATACTTTCTCCGCAGTTACGAGGAAGGAATCCCCGTAGAAGGTGCTGAACTGATGTTGGCGTTAGAAAACATTGTTATCACTACGGGCGTGCCCGACGGACAGGACAATATTCGGCCGCTACGAATGGCTCTACGATGTCTGGTAAGTACTGCGTACATCGCACATGCAGAGTTCCAAAATCATTTCTTACTTTAATTTTGTTATTCATCATATCTACTACACTCGGCGTCAAAAAAATCGTACCTTTCCTAAAATTCGTGTCAAGCGATTATAACTCCTAAGATCCTTCCTGTACCCTATCATTATTAGTATCATTTGAAAGCCAATGAAATCCCCTATTTGGAAACGGCAGGAAATTGGCAACCACCCCCATAAAAAAAGAAAATTCTGGGAAAATGTGAAAGAATGTGTATTCTGATCAAAATTACAAAGAAGAGGAACAATACAAAAATTAAAAATCAACAATAACAATCCTTAAAAATTAGTCTTAAAACCTAGTGTTGCCTCCTCTAGCCCTCCGAGCAGCTTCCATGCGGTCAGTCATGGACCTGATGAGCGTCACGACGTGTTCCTGGGGAATGCTGTCCCACTCCTCGATGACGGCATCTCCGAGCTCATCGAGAGTGGTAGGAGCTGGATCACGGGCCCGAACTCACCGTTTCAGCTCGTCCCAGAGGTGCTCGATAGGATTGAGGTCGGGGCTTCTTGCTGGCCAGTCCATAACCTTGATGCCAACTCGACGTAGGTAGTCCTTGACAATCAAGGCTGTGTGGCACCGGGCGTTGTCGTGCATGAACTCGAAGTTGGCGCCGACAAAACCAGCATATGGGACTGCAGGCTCTTCCAAAATCTCGGTGATGTACCGGTGAGCAGTCAGAGACCCCTGGCCGCGACCACCTCCAGCTCTGGAGACGCATACGAGGTCTGTCTTGCCGTCGATAGAGATGCCGCCCCAGAACATGCAGGATCCTCCTCCATAGCCGACGGTTTCCACGGTGCAGGCTGGTGTGAAACGCTCCCCTTGTCGCCTGTAGACTCTCCTACGCCTGACGTTGGTGTACAGGCACACTCGGTTTTGGAGAAAGTTCGGAGAACAGGACATTCCTCCACTGGTCGAATGTCCACGGCACGTGCGTTTCGGAAAATCGCTTCCTGGTCGTCCAGTGGACGGCAGTCCATTGGGGGCCTGTAGCAGCTCTCCGGGGCAGCAAATTCTTTTCTCGCAGCCTTCTTCTGATAGTGGAGACGCTGACTGCTGTACTTCGAGTAGCTCGAAGCTGCTGCTGCAGCTCCACAGCGTTGGAGAAGCGGCTCCGCAAAGACGTCGACACAATGTAGCGATCATCTCTGACGGTAGTGCAGTGACGTCTCCCGGATCCATGTCTCCTGATGTAACCTCCAGTCTCTTGGAACCGTCTGTATACCCGTTGCACTCGAAATCGGCTGATGTTCAGTTGCCGAGCAACTTCAACCTGCCGTAGTCCGGTTTGCAGTAGGGCCACCACTTGAGCTGCTTTTTCTGCCGTGGTATCCATTTTCACTGGGTTTTTTCTTGTCGGAGCTCTTCAGGTGTGACCTCTGTGACGTCTGGATAGCGAATGACCCATAATTGACTTTTACCCCCCCTTTTATACGCGTCCAGGTTGGTAC
Source organism: Epinotia bilunana (assembly GCA_947049275.1). Classification (NCBI taxonomy): domain Eukaryota; kingdom Metazoa; phylum Arthropoda; class Insecta; order Lepidoptera; family Tortricidae; genus Epinotia; species Epinotia bilunana. Next base: position 610,036 of record OX346263.1, read on the forward strand.
ATATCTATTAACATGTAGTTTTACCATCGGAAATCGCCAACAACAGTTGTTTGATCGATGGTGTCACTTCTATTCCCAGGTCCAACTGTGTACCGCGGCTCCCACCGAGTACGCGGCGCGCAGCGGGCGCCTGCTGACGTCACAGCTGCGCGCCGCGGGCTGGCGGCGGGGCGGGCCGCGCGCGCTGGCGCTGCTGGAGGCGCTGGGAGCGCTGGGCGGCGGCACGCACGGAGCCCTGACGCTCACGCTCACGCTCACAGACCTCATGGACGGGTATGTTGTGTACCGCGGCTCCCACCGAGTACGCGGCGCGCAGCGGGCGCCTGCTGACGTCACAGCTGCGCGCCGCGGGCTGGCGGCGGGGCGGGCCGCGCGCGCTGGCGCTGCTGGAGGCGCTGGGAGCGCTGGGCGGCGGCACGCACGGAGCCCTGACGCTCACGCTCACGCTCACAGACCTCATGGACGGGTATGTTGTGTACCGCGGCTCCCACCGAGTACGCGGCGCGCAGCGGGCGCCTGCTGACGTCACAGCTGCGCGCCGCGGGCTGGCGGCGGGGCGGGCCGCGCGCGCTGGCGCTGCTGGAGGCGCTGGGAGCGCTGGGCGGCGGCACGCACGGAGCCCTGACGCTCACGCTCACGCTCACAGACCTCATGGACGGGTATGTTGTGTACCGCGGCTCCCACCGAGTACGCGGCGCGCAGCGGGCGCCTGCTGACGTCACAGCTGCGCGCCGCGGGCTGGCGGCGGGGCGGGCCGCGCGCGCTGGCGCTGCTGGAGGCGCTGGGAGCGCTGGGCGGCGGCACGCACGGAGCCCTGACGCTCACGCTCACGCTCACAGACCTCATGGACGGGTATGTTGTGTACCGCGGCTCCCACCGAGTACGCGGCGCGCAGCGGGCGCCTGCTGACGTCACAGCTGCGCGCCGCGGGCTGGCGGCGGGGCGGGCCGCGCGCGCTGGCGCTGCTGGAGGCGCTGGGAGCGCTGGGCGGCGGCACGCACGGAGCCCTGACGCTCACGCTCACGCTCACAGACCTCATGGACGGGTATGTTGTGTACCGCGGCTCCCACCGAGTACGCGGCGCGCAGCGGGCGCCTGCTGACGTCACAGCTGCGCGCCGCGGGCTGGCGGCGGGGCGGGCCGCGCGCGCTGGCGCTGCTGGAGGCGCTGGGAGCGCTGGGCGGCGGCACGCACGGAGCCCTGATGCTCACGCTCACGCTCACAGACCTCATGGACGGGTATGTTGTGTACCGCGGCTCCCACCGAGTACGCGGCGCGCAGCGGGCGCCTGCTGACGTCACAGCTGCGCGCCGCGGGCTGGCGGCGGGGCGGGCCGCGCGCGCTGGCGCTGCTGGAGGCGCTGGGAGCGCTGGGCGGCGGCACGCACGGAGCCCTGACGCTCACGCTCACGCTCACAGACCTCATGGACGGGTATGTTGTGTACCGCGGCTCCCACCGAGTACGCGGCGCGCAGCGGGCGCCTGCTGACGTCACAGCTGCGCGCCGCGGGCTGGCGGCGGGGCGGGCCGCGCGCGCTGGCGCTGCTGGAGGCGCTGGGAGCGCTGGGCGGCGGCACGCACGGAGCCCTGACGCTCACGCTCACGCTCACAGACCTCATGGACGGGTATGTTGTGTACCGCGGCTCCCACCGAGTACGCGGCGCGCAGCGGGCGCCTGCTGACGTCACAGCTGCGCGCCGCGGGCTGGCGGCGGGGCGGGCCGCGCGCGCTGGCGCTGCTGGAGGCGCTGGGAGCGCTGGGCGGCGGCACGCACGGAGCCCTGACGCTCACGCTCACGCTCACAGACCTCATGGACGGGTATGTTGTGTACCGCGGCTCCCACCGAGTACGCGGCGCGCAGCGGGCGCCTGCTGACGTCACAGCTGCGCGCCGCGGGCTGGCGGCGGGGCGGGCCGCGCGCGCTGGCGCTGCTGGAGGCGCTGGGAGCGCTGGGCGGCGGCACGCACGGAGCCCTGACGCTCACGCTCACGCTCACAGACCTCATGGACGGGTATGTTGTGTACCGCGGCTCCCACCGAGTACGCGGCGCGCAGCGGGCGCCTGCTGACGTCACAGCTGCGCGCCGCGGGCTGGCGGCGGGGCGGGCCGCGCGCGCTGGCGCTGCTGGAGGCGCTGGGAGCGCTGGGCGGCGGCACGCACGGAGCCCTGACGCTCACGCTCACGCTCACAGACCTCATGGACGGGTATGTTGTGTACCGCGGCTCCCACCGAGTACGCGGCGCGCAGCGGGCGCCTGCTGACGTCACAGCTGCGCGCCGCGGGCTGGCGGCGGGGCGGGCCGCGCGCGCTGGCGCTGCTGGAGGCGCTGGGAGCGCTGGGCGGCGGCACGCACGGAGCCCTGACGCTCACGCTCACGCTCACAGACCTCATGGACGGGTATGTTGTGTACCGCGGCTCCCACCGAGTACGCGGCGCGCAGCGGGCGCCTGCTGACGTCACAGCTGCGCGCCGCGGGCTGGCGGCGGGGCGGGCCGCGCGCGCTGGCGCTGCTGGAGGCGCTGGGAGCGCTGGGCGGCGGCACGCACGGAGCCCTGACGCTCACGCTCACGCTCACAGACCTCATGGACGGGTATGTTGTGTACCGCGGCTCCCACCGAGTACGCGGCGCGCAGCGGGCGCCTGCTGACGTCACAGCTGCGCGCCGCGGGCTGGCGGCGGGGCGGGCCGCGCGCGCTGGCGCTGCTGGAGGCGCTGGGAGCGCTGGGCGGCGGCACGCACGGAGCCCTGACGCTCACGCTCACGCTCACAGACCTCATGGACGGGTATGTTGTGTACCGCGGCTCCCACCGAGTACGCGGCGCGCAGCGGGCGCCTGCTGACGTCACAGCTGCGCGCCGCGGGCTGGCGGCGGGGCGGGCCGCGCGCGCTGGCGCTGCTGGAGGCGCTGGGAGCGCTGGGCGGCGGCACGCACGGAGCCCTGACGCTCACGCTCACGCTCACAGACCTCATGGACGGGTATGTTGTGTACCGCGGCTCCCACCGAGTACGCGGCGCGCAGCGGGCGCCTGCTGACGTCACAGCTGCGCGCCGCGGGCTGGCGGCGGGGCGGGCCGCGCGCGCTGGCGCTGCTGGAGGCGCTGGGAGCGCTGGGCGGCGGCACGCACGGAGCCCTGACGCTCACGCTCACGCTCACAGACCTCATGGACGGGTATGTTGTGTACCGCGGCTCCCACCGAGTACGCGGCGCGCAGCGGGCGCCTGCTGACGTCACAGCTGCGCGCCGCGGGCTGGCGGCGGGGCGGGCCGCGCGCGCTGGCGCTGCTGGAGGCGCTGGGAGCGCTGGGCGGCGGCACGCACGGAGCCCTGACGCTCACGCTCACGCTCACAGACCTCATGGACGGGTATGTTGTGTACCGCGGCTCCCACCGAGTACGCGGCGCGCAGCGGGCGCCTGCTGACGTCACAGCTGCGCGCCGCGGGCTGGCGGCGGGGCGGGCCGCGCGCGCTGGCGCTGCTGGAGGCGCTGGGAGCGCTGGGCGGCGGCACGCACGGAGCCCTGACGCTCACGCTCACGCTCACAGACCTCATGGACGGGTATGTTGTGTACCGCGGCTCCCACCGAGTACGCGGCGCGCAGCGGGCGCCTGCTGACGTCACAGCTGCGCGCCGCGGGCTGGCGGCGGGGCGGGCCGCGCGCGCTGGCGCTGCTGGAGGCGCTGGGAGCGCTGGGCGGCGGCACGCACGGAGCCCTGACGCTCACGCTCACGCTCACAGACCTCATGGACGGGTATGTTGTGTACCGCGGCTCCCACCGAGTACGCGGCGCGCAGCGGGCGCCTGCTGACGTCACAGCTGCGCGCCGCGGGCTGGCGGCGGGGCGGGCCGCGCGCGCTGGCGCTGCTGGAGGCGCTGGGAGCGCTGGGCGGCGGCACGCACGGAGCCCTGACGCTCACGCTCACGCTCACAGACCTCATGGACGGGTATGTTGTGTACCGCGGCTCCCACCGAGTACGCGGCGCGCAGCGGGCGCCTGCTGACGTCACAGCTGCGCGCCGCGGGCTGGCGGCGGGGCGGGCCGCGCGCGCTGGCGCTGCTGGAGGCGCTGGGAGCGCTGGGCGGCGGCACGCACGGAGCCCTGACGCTCACGCTCACGCTCACAGACCTCATGGACGGGTATGTTGTGTACCGCGGCTCCCACCGAGTACGCGGCGCGCAGCGGGCGCCTGCTGACGTCACAGCTGCGCGCCGCGGGCTGGCGGCGGGGCGGGCCGCGCGCGCTGGCGCTGCTGGAGGCGCTGGGAGCGCTGGGCGGCGGCACGCACGGAGCCCTGACGCTCACGCTCACGCTCACAGACCTCATGGACGGGTATGTTGTGTACCGCGGCTCCCACCGAGTACGCGGCGCGCAGCGGGCGCCTGCTGACGTCACAGCTGCGCGCCGCGGGCTGGCGGCGGGGCGGGCCGCGCGCGCTGGCGCTGCTGGAGGCGCTGGGAGCGCTGGGCGGCGGCACGCACGGAGCCCTGACGCTCACGCTCACGCTCACAGACCTCATGGACGGGTATGTTGTGTACCGCGGCTCCCACCGAGTACGCGGCGCGCAGCGGGCGCCTGCTGACGTCACAGCTGCGCGCCGCGGGCTGGCGGCGGGGCGGGCCGCGCGCGCTGGCGCTGCTGGAGGCGCTGGGAGCGCTGGGCGGCGGCACGCACGGAGCCCTGACGCTCACGCTCACGCTCACAGACCTCATGGACGGGTATGTTGTGTACCGCGGCTCCCACCGAGTACGCGGCGCGCAGCGGGCGCCTGCTGACGTCACAGCTGCGCGCCGCGGGCTGGCGGCGGGGCGGGCCGCGCGCGCTGGCGCTGCTGGAGGCGCTGGGAGCGCTGGGCGGCGGCACGCACGGAGCCCTGACGCTCACGCTCACGCTCACAGACCTCATGGACGGGTATGTTGTGTACCGCGGCTCCCACCGAGTACGCGGCGCGCAGCGGGCGCCTGCTGACGTCACAGCTGCGCGCCGCGGGCTGGCGGCGGGGCGGGCCGCGCGCGCTGGCGCTGCTGGAGGCGCTGGGAGCGCTGGGCGGCGGCACGCACGGAGCCCTGACGCTCACGCTCACGCTCACAGACCTCATGGACGGGTATGTTGTGTACCGCGGCTCCCACCGAGTACGCGGCGCGCAGCGGGCGCCTGCTGACGTCACAGCTGCGCGCCGCGGGCTGGCGGCGGGGCGGGCCGCGCGCGCTGGCGCTGCTGGAGGCGCTGGGAGCGCTGGGCGGCGGCACGCACGGAGCCCTGACGCTCACGCTCACGCTCACAGACCTCATGGACGGGTATGTTGTGTACCGCGGCTCCCACCGAGTACGCGGCGCGCAGCGGGCGCCTGCTGACGTCACAGCTGCGCGCCGCGGGCTGGCGGCGGGGCGGGCCGCGCGCGCTGGCGCTGCTGGAGGCGCTGGGAGCGCTGGGCGGCGGCACGCACGGAGCCCTGACGCTCACGCTCACGCTCACAGACCTCATGGACGGGTATGTTGTGTACCGCGGCTCCCACCGAGTACGCGGCGCGCAGCGGGCGCCTGCTGACGTCACAGCTGCGCGCCGCGGGCTGGCGGCGGGGCGGGCCGCGCGCGCTGGCGCTGCTGGAGGCGCTGGGAGCGCTGGGCGGCGGCACGCACGGAGCCCTGACGCTCACGCTCACGCTCACAGACCTCATGGACGGGTATGTTGTGTACCGCGGCTCCCACCGAGTACGCGGCGCGCAGCGGGCGCCTGCTGACGTCACAGCTGCGCGCCGCGGGCTGGCGGCGGGGCGGGCCGCGCGCGCTGGCGCTGCTGGAGGCGCTGGGAGCGCTGGGCGGCGGCACGCACGGAGCCCTGACGCTCACGCTCACGCTCACAGACCTCATGGACGGGTATGTTGTGTACCGCGGCTCCCACCGAGTACGCGGCGCGCAGCGGGCGCCTGCTGACGTCACAGCTGCGCGCCGCGGGCTGGCGGCGGGGCGGGCCGCGCGCGCTGGCGCTGCTGGAGGCGCTGGGAGCGCTGGGCGGCGGCACGCACGGAGCCCTGACGCTCACGCTCACGCTCACAGACCTCATGGACGGGTATGTTGTGTACCGCGGCTCCCACCGAGTACGCGGCGCGCAGCGGGCGCCTGCTGACGTCACAGCTGCGCGCCGCGGGCTGGCGGCGGGGCGGGCCGCGCGCGCTGGCGCTGCTGGAGGCGCTGGGAGCGCTGGGCGGCGGCACGCACGGAGCCCTGACGCTCACGCTCACGCTCACAGACCTCATGGACGGGTATGTTGTGTACCGCGGCTCCCACCGAGTACGCGGCGCGCAGCGGGCGCCTGCTGACGTCACAGCTGCGCGCCGCGGGCTGGCGGCGGGGCGGGCCGCGCGCGCTGGCGCTGCTGGAGGCGCTGGGAGCGCTGGGCGGCGGCACGCACGGAGCCCTGACGCTCACGCTCACGCTCACAGACCTCATGGACGGGTATGTTGTGTACCGCGGCTCCCACCGAGTACGCGGCGCGCAGCGGGCGCCTGCTGACGTCACAGCTGCGCGCCGCGGGCTGGCGGCGGGGCGGGCCGCGCGCGCTGGCGCTGCTGGAGGCGCTGGGAGCGCTGGGCGGCGGCACGCACGGAGCCCTGACGCTCACGCTCACGCTCACAGACCTCATGGACGGGTATGTTGTGTACCGCGGCTCCCACCGAGTACGCGGCGCGCAGCGGGCGCCTGCTGACGTCACAGCTGCGCGCCGCGGGCTGGCGGCGGGGCGGGCCGCGCGCGCTGGCGCTGCTGGAGGCGCTGGGAGCGCTGGGCGGCGGCACGCACGGAGCCCTGACGCTCACGCTCACGCTCACAGACCTCATGGACGGGTATGTTGTGTACCGCGGCTCCCACCGAGTACGCGGCGCGCAGCGGGCGCCTGCTGACGTCACAGCTGCGCGCCGCGGGCTGGCGGCGGGGCGGGCCGCGCGCGCTGGCGCTGCTGGAGGCGCTGGGAGCGCTGGGCGGCGGCACGCACGGAGCCCTGACGCTCACGCTCACGCTCACAGACCTCATGGACGGGTATGTTGTGTACCGCGGCTCCCACCGAGTACGCGGCGCGCAGCGGGCGCCTGCTGACGTCACAGCTGCGCGCCGCGGGCTGGCGGCGGGGCGGGCCGCGCGCGCTGGCGCTGCTGGAGGCGCTGGGAGCGCTGGGCGGCGGCACGCACGGAGCCCTGACGCTCACGCTCACGCTCACAGACCTCATGGACGGGTATGTTGTGTACCGCGGCTCCCACCGAGTACGCGGCGCGCAGCGGGCGCCTGCTGACGTCACAGCTGCGCGCCGCGGGCTGGCGGCGGGGCGGGCCGCGCGCGCTGGCGCTGCTGGAGGCGCTGGGAGCGCTGGGCGGCGGCACGCACGGAGCCCTGACGCTCACGCTCACGCTCACAGACCTCATGGACGGGTATGTTGTGTACCGCGGCTCCCACCGAGTACGCGGCGCGCAGCGGGCGCCTGCTGACGTCACAGCTGCGCGCCGCGGGCTGGCGGCGGGGCGGGCCGCGCGCGCTGGCGCTGCTGGAGGCGCTGGGAGCGCTGGGCGGCGGCACGCACGGAGCCCTGACGCTCACGCTCACGCTCACAGACCTCATGGACGGGTATGTTGTGTACCGCGGCTCCCACCGAGTACGCGGCGCGCAGCGGGCGCCTGCTGACGTCACAGCTGCGCGCCGCGGGCTGGCGGCGGGGCGGGCCGCGCGCGCTGGCGCTGCTGGAGGCGCTGGGAGCGCTGGGCGGCGGCACGCACGGAGCCCTGACGCTCACGCTCACGCTCACAGACCTCATGGACGGGTATGTTGTGTACCGCGGCTCCCACCGAGTACGCGGCGCGCAGCGGGCGCCTGCTGACGTCACAGCTGCGCGCCGCGGGCTGGCGGCGGGGCGGGCCGCGCGCGCTGGCGCTGCTGGAGGCGCTGGGAGCGCTGGGCGGCGGCACGCACGGAGCCCTGACGCTCACGCTCACGCTCACAGACCTCATGGACGGGTATGTTGTGTACCGCGGCTCCCACCGAGTACGCGGCGCGCAGCGGGCGCCTGCTGACGTCACAGCTGCGCGCCGCGGGCTGGCGGCGGGGCGGGCCGCGCGCGCTGGCGCTGCTGGAGGCGCTGGGAGCGCTGGGCGGCGGCACGCACGGAGCCCTGACGCTCACGCTCACGCTCACAGACCTCATGGACGGGTATGTTGTGTACCGCGGCTCCCACCGAGTACGCGGCGCGCAGCGGGCGCCTGCTGACGTCACAGCTGCGCGCCGCGGGCTGGCGGCGGGGCGGGCCGCGCGCGCTGGCGCTGCTGGAGGCGCTGGGAGCGCTGGGCGGCGGCACGCACGGAGCCCTGACGCTCACGCTCACGCTCACAGACCTCATGGACGGGTATGTTGTGTACCGCGGCTCCCACCGAGTACGCGGCGCGCAGCGGGCGCCTGCTGACGTCACAGCTGCGCGCCGCGGGCTGGCGGCGGGGCGGGCCGCGCGCGCTGGCGCTGCTGGAGGCGCTGGGAGCGCTGGGCGGCGGCACGCACGGAGCCCTGACGCTCACGCTCACGCTCACAGACCTCATGGACGGGTATGTTGTGTACCGCGGCTCCCACCGAGTACGCGGCGCGCAGCGGGCGCCTGCTGACGTCACAGCTGCGCGCCGCGGGCTGGCGGCGGGGCGGGCCGCGCGCGCTGGCGCTGCTGGAGGCGCTGGGAGCGCTGGGCGGCGGCACGCACGGAGCCCTGACGCTCACGCTCACGCTCACAGACCTCATGGACGGGTATGTTGTGTACCGCGGCTCCCACCGAGTACGCGGCGCGCAGCGGGCGCCTGCTGACGTCACAGCTGCGCGCCGCGGGCTGGCGGCGGGGCGGGCCGCGCGCGCTGGCGCTGCTGGAGGCGCTGGGAGCGCTGGGCGGCGGCACGCACGGAGCCCTGACGCTCACGCTCACGCTCACAGACCTCATGGACGGGTATGTTGTGTACCGCGGCTCCCACCGAGTACGCGGCGCGCAGCGGGCGCCTGCTGACGTCACAGCTGCGCGCCGCGGGCTGGCGGCGGGGCGGGCCGCGCGCGCTGGCGCTGCTGGAGGCGCTGGGAGCGCTGGGCGGCGGCACGCACGGAGCCCTGACGCTCACGCTCACGCTCACAGACCTCATGGACGGGTATGTTGTGTACCGCGGCTCCCACCGAGTACGCGGCGCGCAGCGGGCGCCTGCTGACGTCACAGCTGCGCGCCGCGGGCTGGCGGCGGGGCGGGCCGCGCGCGCTGGCGCTGCTGGAGGCGCTGGGAGCGCTGGGCGGCGGCACGCACGGAGCCCTGACGCTCACGCTCACGCTCACAGACCTCATGGACGGGTATGTTGTGTACCGCGGCTCCCACCGAGTACGCGGCGCGCAGCGGGCGCCTGCTGACGTCACAGCTGCGCGCCGCGGGCTGGCGGCGGGGCGGGCCGCGCGCGCTGGCGCTGCTGGAGGCGCTGGGAGCGCTGGGCGGCGGCACGCACGGAGCCCTGACGCTCACGCTCACGCTCACAGACCTCATGGACGGGTATGTTGTGTACCGCGGCTCCCACCGAGTACGCGGCGCGCAGCGGGCGCCTGCTGACGTCACAGCTGCGCGCCGCGGGCTGGCGGCGGGGCGGGCCGCGCGCGCTGGCGCTGCTGGAGGCGCTGGGAGCGCTGGGCGGCGGCACGCACGGAGCCCTGACGCTCACGCTCACGCTCACAGACCTCATGGACGGGTATGTTGTGTACCGCGGCTCCCACCGAGTACGCGGCGCGCAGCGGGCGCCTGCTGACGTCACAGCTGCGCGCCGCGGGCTGGCGGCGGGGCGGGCCGCGCGCGCTGGCGCTGCTGGAGGCGCTGGGAGCGCTGGGCGGCGGCACGCACGGTTGGGATGGTATATCTAATAAAATACTCAAGCAATTCAGACACATCCTGGTTCCTCCCCTTACCTTCATTTTACAAAAATGCCTTTCAGAAGGTATATTTCCTAAATGTCAAAAAAAGCTAATGTGGTTTGTTCAAAACACCCTTAAAAGGTCTGTGACGCCTCACGATTCGTGGGCCATATATTACTACCTAAAAACCCGCTACTTAAATTAACTTACTCAGTGTGCCGGCGTTTTCTCTTCCATACGGGCAGTTCACAGTCAAAAGTAGGGTCAAGTCAAATGTCGTGTACCAGTTCCATCGTCGAAGGCTCCGTGGAGGCCTGCCGCCAGCCCGCCCGGCCACGTTGTAAGTATTCACTCTTCGCTGGTCTCCAAACTCGATACAATCTCACACTCGCGCCTAGCGCGGACAAATACAAATATCTGAACACTGGTCTAGCGTTCCCAAACAAATTCCACTTACATTTTAAACTACCAACGCGGCTTCAAAAAGTTAGGTTACCGCACAAAAAACCCGTGCCAACTCATTCTGTCCAACTGACCAAAGAGAATATAACCACTACGTTTTAAGAGGCGGAACTTCATACATTGTTTTAAGATTCTCTTTTGTCTACTACCAACGTAAAGAAAATATTGCCAATATATTATATTCTGTATAAGAGTAAGTAAGAGTATAAGTCCATGTATTCTGTGTTTTGTTAGGTTGGCTGCAATGGGACTTCGTCCCCGTACATTTTTTCATTATAAGCGAGTTTCCAAAGGCTGCACTGAAACTGACAGCTCCAGCTGTCACTCTTTTACTTTTTAATAATCCGCCGGTGTTGCCATGGGAATAATACTAGGGCCCTTCACACGGGCCCGAACATGGTTCCTGTATACAAATCTGGTAGTGGATACATGTAACACATATAAAGCATAGTTCATATAGAACTGGCACGCGGTTGTCACAAAATAAAAAATATTTAGACGTCATAAATAAAAAAAGACGATCGCAATTTATCGTCCATATTTTGAAGTCTTATTGGTAAAAGTTCGCCTCGGATAAGTCTAAGCATTTTGAAATTGTTGGCGATGGAAGTTGAAAGACGAAAATTGATAGTGGACAAATACTTAGAAAATCCCTCTTGGTCCGGGTCAAAGATCGCTAAGTCATTAAATTTACCAAAAACCACGGTGTGTCGGGTCTTAAATAATACAAGGATTCCTTGTCTTTCGATAGAAAGCCCCAACTCAACCGGAGATCTGGCACTAAGGACAAGAACTTGGAGAAAAAGGTGCTTAGGGCAATAACACAAAATCCAGGTATGTCGGATTAAGATCTATCTCGCAAATTCAAAAAGAGCCGCAGTACTCTAAGACGTATTCGGCTCCGAGCCGGGTATAAGAGCTATAAAGCCATAAAAACACCAAACCGAACTATGAAAAAAAATAAAACGGCAAAAACACGTGCTCGTCTCTTATACGACCGCGTTCTGACAAAATTCCAAGGCTGTCTCTTATTAGATGATGGAACTTATGTCAAGCTAGATTTTAATCAACTACCGGGTACCAAGTTTTACATGGCCAAAGCAAGGGGGAATGTCGATGAAAAATATAAGTTTGTAAAACTTGAAAAAATTGTCAAGAAACATATGATATGGCAAGGGATCTGCAGTTGCAGCCTTAAGACCAATACTTTTATTACTTCATCAACGATGACATCCGAGGTTCCTTTACATGAAGGAGTGCTTACAAAAACGCCTTTTGCCATTTATTAAAAAGCACAAGGGCCCAGTAAAATTTTGGCCTGATCTGGCTAGCTGCCATTACTCGAAAAGGGTTTTGGAGTGGTATGCTTCAAATAATGTCGATTTTATACCCCGATCAATGAACCCTCCAAACTGTCCCTACTTATGTGTTAATTCCACCCAATCTTTGTAATGTGATATGCAATAAACGATTCTATTCTATTCTGTCCTGACTTCCGCCCAATCGAGAACTACTGGGCAATAATGAAAGGTAAATTGCATAAAACTGGGAAAACAGTGCAGGATATCAATTTTCTGCGTTCTACGTGGAATCAACAGGCTAAGAAAGTAGAAAAAAGCCTTGTCCAGAAAATGATGAGCTCAATCAAGAAAAAAGTCCGCGATTTCGCACGAAACCCTAATAAATGTATATAATTTTTATAAATGCTGTTAAATAAATAAATATTATTCTATTTTTATCGCTTAAAAGCTACGTGTTTTCATTTACTTAAAAAAGCTTCGACTTCGATTGCGTACCATTTCTTTATGAACTATGCTTTTGATATAACATGGTTCCTGTATACATACGCTGATGACAGTAACCTACTTTTTTCTGCAAACTCAGTAGATCAAGTCTATGAATATGTACAGCGAGGCTTTAATATTGTAAGTAGCTGGCTTCTACATCACCTACTAACCCTGAACTCGGATTACACTAATGTTATAAAGTTCTCTATGCTCACAATTGTTAACAGTTGCCCACAAATAATCAGTGTGCATGTCCGGGTATTGCTACCACAAGCAAAATAAAATATTTTAGAAATATAATTGATGAGTTCCTCTCGTTTCGACATCGTGTGGAATTGTTGTGCACTAGAGTTCGTAAGTTGATATTTATTTTCAAAAAGTTACGTACGATTGCAGACTCGTTCATAATCAAACAAGTTTACTTTGCGTTATGTCAATCTGTATTAAGGGGCTCCCATACGCCAATGACCTTCGATCTGAATCCCTTAGTTTTCTAATGTTTTTTGTAGCTTATTATATTATCCACTCACTTGCTTGTGGCAACCAATCAATTTAGGCTTACTTTTTGAAAATCCAAAAGCAAGTGAGTGGTTAAAAACAACGGCTTTAATCAAAGTTCATTGTTTTCGAGATATTTGGCATCAAAGTTGAACAATTTTAGGCCAAAAAACTGGTTTTCTGGCCATAACTTTGTGTTTTTTTTTTAAATGAAAACCTTAGACCAGAGACGTCACATCACGGACGAACCCAAATATGTAGATTTCGTATATGTTAGATCTTTCGCGTCAATAGAGATACGAAATAAGTGTGTTTTTAGACAATGTTTAAAAAGATCATACAATATTAAGTATCCATTTGTTTCAAAATCCGGTAGACGAAAATGGAGATAAAAGATTGAAGAACCGATAGCCGTTTGATTTATAATTCGATCTGTAGTGCAAAAGTAGGAGATACGATTCAAAACTTGTCAAAAATCGATGAAAACCTCGCGTAGCCCCTTAACTTAAATTACATCTCTACGTGGGGTGGTTTGGCTAAAACCACATTACTAAACCTAGAAAGAGCCCAGAGAGCAATCCTTAAGGTTTCTACTTTCCGCCCCAGTCAGTTCCCCACTAACCTTCTTTATAAATCATCTGAAGTTTTAACAGTTCGACAATTGTTTATATTGCACACAGTTCTAAACCTCGTGCTGCTCATGCCAGTAAAAGGCGTAAATATTTTGTTTGTCCTAAATATACGCAAAAACGACACGCTCAGGCACGTGTTATTTGCCTCCAATAGTAAGCTCCTAGTATATATATAGTTGTATCAATCAATTATGTTATGTTATGTTATGTTATATACATATTACAGAGACGCTTAAAAAGTATTCCAACTTATAAGAGTCAGAGCTTAAGAGTTTTCCTACTTAGCCTAAATATTATTTGTATAACTTTTTCTGGTGGCCCAGAACTGTGCCAGGTCATGGGGCGATGAGCTGATGAGCGTGGAAGAAAACCACCAATGGTGTGGGTAGGCCGCGCTCGCGTTTTTTGGTCCATTTTTCCGATCACCGCCTCGCAAACGCGCACAGCTTTGGTGGACACTCACCATTGCCACCCTCGCTTTCCTCATAGGATGAAGCCAACATTATCTAATTCCCAACCTTTTCCCCAGCGCAAACTCATCAGAGCCAATAGAAGACGGCACAGCACTAGTGCTGCTCTGCACCGTGATATTCCAGGAGCGAGCGGCCAAGGCGCTGACTTGCAAGATCAACAGCTCCTGGCAGGACAAGGTCAAAGAGGCCATCAGTAGCACCGACGGGTGGACGCGGTACAGAGTAGCCAGGGCCGCGCTCAGGTCAGTTTGAACCCTATTAATAGAGCAATATGGAGTGCTTTAGAAACGTTATGGAAAGCGCTGACTTGCAAAATCAACAGCTCCTGGCAGGACAAGGTCAAAGAGGCCATTAGTAGCACCGACGGGTGGACGCGGTACAGAGTAGCCAGGGCCGCGCTCAGGTCAGTTTGAACCCTATTAATAAAGGAATATGGTGTGCTTTAGAACCGTTGTGGTAAGCGCTGACTTTCAAGATCAACAGCTGCTGGCAGGACAATATGTAATATTGCTGCTTTTAAAGTAGTATACAATATCACGTTATTTATATACTTACGTTATATATAACGAAGATAGGTACGAGTAGGTACCTACCAAACTTTATTTCGTAATGTCATCGGGACATATTTAAATTAAGTTACTTACACAAAAGGTTTCGTTTGGTAATATGTGCTAGATTAATAGGCACATTCTAACAGTTGTATGTCGTACCTAACCATATATAGAGTGAGAGATAGGTAACATGGCAGACGTTAATTAAGGTGTAGGAAGACAATTGATTGTAGACAATTGCTTCACCTTAATGTAATCACACATTATAATAACTTTATTTATTAAAATTATTTCAAAATAAACCGTTCTTATTTCACTTTTAACTATTAATTATAAAATTATTTCTAAGCGGTGTCAACCCTAGCGTCGACTGGCCGGCACGTGCGGGTAACGACCCCCGCGTTCAAGGTCGCTCCATTGTTAAATTTCGTAGGCACGAAAAGCAGTAGGTATAGCTATTTTATTCAGACCTGAGTATCTGTTCGTAGAACTATTATATAATCTGTGTTCATGTTAATTAATATCGTCTTATTTCTTAGGCAATAACTGTAACCCATTCATAATTCCGAAACATTGAGTCGCAATGTCTAAAATAGACCTATCATCAAAATTGAATAAAAAAATTCAAACACCCCCGACACCAGTTACCTGACCGATTCTTTTAGCAATCCCTATCTGATGTCACTGAACACGTTTTCTCAATTAGGTACGGCCACCACCGCCTCGCCGCGCACATCCTGGAGGGTCTGCTCGGCGCCGCCAGCTCGGAGGCCACGCAGCGCTGGCTCTCCTCGCTGCACCGCGCCGCGCGCGCCGACGCCGCGCTCGTCGAACAAGGTGACAATCACAACCCGAACACACACGAGTGCTAGGGGTGATCAATCACTTCTGACAATACATATACCGAGTAAATAACAGATCTTATTGGTACTATATCATTTTTAATTATTCAATACGCTTTTTCTTATTTAACGTGCATATTTATTAAATTACTTTTAAACTAAACCGAGACGAGTGGCGGAAAAAAGGGGAGCTTTTGCCTAGCAGTGGGACACAATATAGGCTAACAAAAAATAAAAATAAAATAAACCTAAGTAAACTTAAACCAACTGGGTCCCACACGACCGGACACGGCGTCGCGGTAGACGTCGCCGGAGATGGCGAGACGAGCTTGACGTATTTGATCAAGACTGTTGGGAGACTGCCCTGGGTAGCCTACCTGGAAGAAAAAGAGGGAGGCTTTTGCCCAGCAGTGGGGCACTTAAGGCTATTAAATAATAAAAAAACAAATTTATGAATTATTAGGTTTTTTTTTAAATTGCTTAAAAAAAAGACTTCGTGGTCTCATAAGGCTTATTTTTTACACCGACGCAATTGCACCGATTTCATTGAGGAGTTTTTAATGTCTGAGTAACATGATTCTATTGATTCTCACTACTTATTGAATTTATTGAACGCCCCTCGCACTGTAACTGCTAGCACGTACAATTATTTTCTTTTATAATTTAATAAATGTTTTAAATGGCAACGATAGTCCAATGCAAAAGAAGCTGACTGTCCAGCCTGTCAGCTACAAGGGCCGGCTGTTGCGGCCGGGAGCTCCCGCGCGGCGCCCCGGCCCCGGCGGCCCCGGCGGCGGCGGCGGCGCCCTGCGCGCGCTACTGTACCGGACCGGGAGCGCACTCAGCTCCCTTTGCGAGTAGCTGCTCCATAGGGCACGTGTATAAAACGTGCAAAAAGCTCTAAATAGAGTTAATTTAACAGGCAGTGTACACCGCCTAAACCTATGTGCCAGCATGTTCGCTCTGGTTGCCAGCCGCCGGGGCCCTCCGCTCCCTTTTTATCCTCATCATCTTTGAGATCATCACATTTAGTATGTCCAAGATACTTGAAAACAGACACTCTTTTCAAGGGCACCCCATTTAATAATATTGGAGGTAGGCCATGGTTATTAGCATACTGCTCACACACATGTAACAGTAGTAAAGTGTGAATTATAAAATATAATTAAAATCGTAAAAAGATATGAACCTTGAAAGATGTGCATTTTTTATTGTCCAAGAGCAAATTTAAAATTACCAATACAATCCTTACGCTTTTATAGAAACAGAATTGTATGGCATCTATATACGCAGTATAAGTCGACCGAAACGACAATTTACCTGATTTTCCGTACAACGATACATGTACTTTGTACTAACAAATGTCGGTTGTGACGTCATACCTGTCTGTCTATCAATAGGAAGCGTTTTGCACTGCTGCCAAAATCTTTGTCTGAAATTTCTGGATATTTATGTTCTTTAATTGTAGTTGCTCCCATATAAACATTTGTTCCTGTCCAAAAACTGCTTCGAATAACATCATAAAAAATTGTAGTCATCATCCCAATTGTAAGGTGTAGACGTTATTAATGTATATTCTTTATCTTTCTGTAGATGCTATGAGCCATTTTGATATTGAATTTTAGGTTTTGCTACTCACATCGAAGTATGTATGCACGTATTAGATTTTGCCTGAGTAGTGACAAAAATAGCAATTTCTTTGCTCTTGGTATACGAGACAGAAATCCTCGTTCCTATACCTCGGCCGGAACAGGATTTTCAAAAATAATCTAGGAAAGAAATTAAGTAAGGGAAATTTCTCGCCCTTGCGCTGGGTGGCACTGGGCACGCTTGCGGCGCGCAATTGATACGGTCTACTCTAAACGTAAACTAACTGTTAAGCCTGCGCCGAGGAAATTATTGCGTTCGTTTGATTCCTTGCTGTATGGTTATTACTAAAGCTTTAGTTCTACAATTCCTATATAAGATATTTAAAGAATCACTATATAAATCATACAGTTTATAAACACGATTAGTGATTACGTATACTTTCCTCTATAGAAAAAAGCCCTAGTTGCCTCTAAAAATTAAAATAAACCCTTAGTACGGCGAAAATACTTAACGGAAGGTCATCTCATCAGTTTTTGAATCACAAAACTACATGTTTTCTATGACGTATACACTTTACAATTTCAAAATGTGGATTATTTTATAGACAGACACTAAATAAAATAATCAATAATGTCATATTTTCTCGAAAAAGGATTAAAAATGTAGTCAAATGGAGGAAAAATCAACGCAAAAGGTTAAATAATCACGAAGTTATAAATGTCCAAAGTTTTAAGTTAAGTTTCTTAAGAAGGGGTATGTTCTGTTCCTTTTTCGCAAAACGCAACTTCATATGAAATGATGACGTTCACAGCTTGTGACGTCACTAAAAGACGGCAACCTGCCGCGCTGCATCGTGTTCGGCGCCGCCGTCGACGCGGCCTGCGGCGCGCACGACGCGGTCTGCGGCAGCCTAGCATATTGTGACGTCACACACTGTTTGCGTTTTCTCTCTCTAACAAGCAATATTAAAACGTTTGTAGCTTCGTAATTCTTTGAGATATCTGAATGGGATTTTCGTCACTAGGCATATTTGTTTGCCTTCTTTCTTTGGAAGTAATAATATTTTTTTGAGTACATCCCTATTCGCGCATGTTCGCCCCGTTTCGCGTCCATTCTTTTTTATAGCCAGAGCCGCCACGCTTCCCTCCTACCCGCTTTAGTCTTGCTTCGGCTGTCGGGAGGATGTGTTGCTCTTACGCACGGTTTTTAAAACGTAAAGACGAATTTTGGGTTTTTCACTATGGGGATCAAAGTAAATAAATCAAAGGAGAGGAAGGGTTCGCGAAAAAAAATGCTAAACGCTTGCATGAAGTATGAAAGTAAGTAAAACTCATATAACTACAGATTATGCGCAATATGCGCCGAGGGACAACAAACCAAATAAATTAATCTTTCTAGAGCAAGACATCTACAGACCGAGAATGTTGAAGATAAAAGAGAATACTTAGTGCCTATACCTACCTACTGCCTACTAATAATACAGGGTGATTGCTAGTGTGAGGCACGGCACTCCTTTTAAGGGCGTACAGTAGGGCTCATTAGGAGTCTTTTATGCCTGTAAATAAATAACTCTTCTTTATTGACTTCATTTTATTCAAATTAATGAAAATAAACTACGTTAGAGAAATAAAAATAGACGTCAAATTCTAGAAGAACAGTATGGAACCAAAATAAAACATCATTTTACTTTGATTGTCAGAAGACTGGTAGAAACCAGAAATAATTAATTTGAGGCTGGACAGAAAAATACAAATTCGTGTGCCAAAATACATTTTAGACGCAATTCACAAAGAGTCAACAAAACGAACAAAAACTCTGCTTTCCGCGATTGTTATTTATTTATAATAATATAAGCTAGTTATATAACTTAAGTAACAGAAAGCCAAATAAAGGTTCCCACCAGTAGCAACAGGTTAACATACAATTGGTGGTTATCACTAAATTTTACATGTTACCCACAAGCATACAATGAATACCTATGTAAGAGAAAAAAAAACCGCATTATTTATTAAGTGATATAAGTTAACCGTTACAGTAACATGCTGTCGCGCATGCGACTCGCTCACTTAAAAACTCGTCTGTTAAAATCCGTCTTATAGTGGTGATGTTGCTATTGAAAATGTCAATATCCCGCTCCTTCGTTAGTTCATTTAGGCTTTTACCAGCTCGCAATAAAAAGCATTTTTTTCTATAATAGGGTATATTCATGCATTTTTTAAATGTTTTTAAACTATTCTATAAGTAATTATATAACCGGAAAAAAATATAACACTCACAATATTATTGAATGAGCTAAAAAATAGTAATTAAAACTACCATCATTTTCGGACGATTAAAACGCCGCCATGGGGGTAGCACAGGGTTTTCAAGGTTGCAAACTTGGGTATGAACTACTCTCAAGGGACCTAACAACATATTAAAAAAGTCGTAGTTACATGCGCGTTTGCGAGGTTTGCCTTTTTTTTAACTTTTATTTAACTTGCAATGTATGTATGTAATTTGTTCGGGTGGAATCTTTTAACTCAATTTTGAAGTTGATATCTTCAACCGATTGTGCTGAAATTTTGTATACACGTTTAGTTTGGATGACAATGCACGTGACGTCATTCTAAATCCAATATGGCGGACCATCCAAGATGGCGGAATAGTTATTTTTAATGCACTTCTACAATATGGGTATCAAATGAAAGGGCTTGCCGAAAATATATAGAAAAAAATAATGTGATATCACCTTAAATCCAATATGTCGCACTATTGAAGTTTTTTGTGCTTTCCTATAATGAAAGGGTTCGCTGAGAATAAAAATGCAAGTTTGAAAATATGAACAGACCAAGAAACCTAGCCAGCAATAACTAAAAAGTAAAAAATAAATAAAAAGCAAAAAAAACTTTTAAAAAAAAAGCTTTTATCTGAACGCTCTAAAAAGAAGAAAATAAAATTTTCCTTTTAAATTTTAACTATGAACTTACAACCTCATTATACACAACTTATATGGTCATAAAAGCTTGTCACGATGATCAATATTTAATTAATTGAAATTTTATTAATTTAAACTTAGCAGATTTTACATAAATCAATAACTCGGTACTAGTTTATTTACACAAGAAAATCGCGCGATACTCTTAAGTAGGTATATACCTAAATAAAATAGTCACACATATATCCAACCTACAAACTTTTCGCACTGGCTACTTGCCACGGCCTACCAGATTGTAATCGAGTAGGCCGCGACGCGACTAATCTAGAGGGCCATGCCGAAACGTCAAGAAAAGAAAATGTCATGGCTTTATGGCGGGCAGCCGAAAATTACAGGAATGATTTTGAATGTTGATTTTCTATTATTACAATAAAGAAAATAGACTGTAAAAGAATTTTAATATTCACTTGTACATTGTAATAAACCCGTCGATTAATGAATTGCTGAGTTTAGATACTTATAGTAAAGCTTTTATTTCAATAATATGACGTAACTCAATTTTCTTCGACTCCGTGGCTGAACTTAACAATATAAAAATCCTAAATGAACTAACGAAGGAGCGGGATATTGAAATTTTCAATAGCAACATCACCACTATAAGACGGATTTTAACAGACGAGTTTTTTAAGTGAGCGAGTCGCATGCGCGACAGCATGTTACTGTAATGGTTGACATATCCATTAATAAATAATACGTTTTCTTTTTTTCTTACATAGGTATTCATTGTATGCTTGCTTAATATTACTAAATATTACAACGTGTTACCCATAACACGTTGTAATATTTAGTAATAACCACCAATTGTATTTTAACCTGTTGCTACTGGTGGGAACCTTTAATTGGCTTTATGTTACTTAAGTTACACAGGGTGTTTGCTCCATCGTTTGCCAAATTAAAACGGCAGGTAGGTTGGGTCATTAGCTACCTTTTCCGGCCTCCAAAAAATGTTTGTGTCCACTGGTTTTTTTTAATATTCTCTTAAAATAATTTAGAATTTTTCTATATGCTTACGCGTTTCAACTTGAATTTAAAAAAAGAAGAGGTAGAGCCTAATTTTTTATTTTATTGTAATGTGTAATGTTGTACGGCTCTATCAAAGTCAAAATTATTTGCAAGTAACGTCTACTTATTTTTTTATTAACCCTCAAAAAAAATTAAGATGCAAGAATTTCGTCTTGGGTAACTTTGATTTGCAATTTAAAAAAAAAACTAAAAATGATGATGTTCTTAAAACTCTTTAAAATTATCTGTCTCTTTCTAATTATGTGCAATAATGCCAACAACCCTTTAAGGAACTTTATTAATTTGTGTAAGGGACGGACTAGGCGCTTAATCGGCGTACCTACAATATTTTTTGTAAACCACACGTGACGAATCGAATTGACGGCCTTCATTACGAATGCACGCGTAGCATCGGTTTCTGAGTGGCTGTATAACTAGCTTATATTATTATTTTGAATTATTAGCTGTTGGTTCTCCGAATAATAAATAAATAAATAAATACTTTCCACCCTAGGGGCGAAAAAGTAATTTTCCACCCGGCTATATACCCATGAAAAGTTAACATTCAGAACAGGAGAGATGAAAAATTACAATTCAATTTAAATTTGGTAAATATTGGTAGTATTCGCCGCCAGTCCTTGTAGGCGATCGGCACTCGGCTCTAGCCACTTGTTCCTGCCTGTGAGCCTCACACACACACCCATGCACGGAGCGCACAGAACACCTAAAATTGGCGCCAGAACCTCGGCGCTGCTGAGCCGATGCTGTTACGAGCTTGCGGTGGCCGTGCTACTCCTGCCCGCACATACTCATCGAGTGACGTGGGAAAAGCGAGGAAAGGAGGAAGTTTTTTTTTATCCCTGACTATTGCTATAGTAGGGCGAAGCCAATATAGCGGTCGAATTGCGTGGTTGGAGAGTAGCCTGAGCAAAATCCAGGGGAAACCTCCGGCACGTCCACGCGGGGGCAGTTTAAACACTAGAATTCTCGAGATTGCGCTCTACAAAGTTGTGATACGTCGGCAGGTATAACGGGGCTGGAGGCCGCAGCGTCCGCATGGGAGGTGTCGGGCGGCTGGACGGGCTGCGGCGCGGCGGGCGGGGGCTGCGCGGGCGCGTGCGCGGGCTGCGCGGCCTGCGCGCCGCTCGCCGGCGCCTGGCTGGCGGCGCGCGCCGGCGCCCTGTCGGCGCTGGCGAGGACCGCGGACAGAGCCCGCGTGCTGTGCACTCAGCCGCCGCCCGCTACAGCACAGGTTAG
Source organism: Epinotia bilunana (assembly GCA_947049275.1). Taxonomy (NCBI): domain Eukaryota; kingdom Metazoa; phylum Arthropoda; class Insecta; order Lepidoptera; family Tortricidae; genus Epinotia; species Epinotia bilunana. The sequence continues at coordinate 631,997 of OX346263.1, forward strand.
TGTGTAGCTGGCCTGTGTAGACATGTGCCGCGGTGGTGACGCTCTCGTGTGTTGGGCAGGCGTCCCGCGAGCCGTGCGCGGCGGCGGGCTGGCCTGTGTAGACATGTGCCGCGGTGGTGACGCTCTCGTGTGTTGGGCAGGCGTCCCGCGAGCCGTGCGCGGCGGCGGGCTGGCCTGTGTAGACATGTGCCGCGGTGGTGACGCTCTCGTGTGTTGGGCAGGCGTCCCGCGAGCCGTGCGCGGCGGCGGGCTGGCCTGTGTAGACATGTGCCGCGGTGGTGACGCTCTCGTGTGTTGGGCAGGCGTCCCGCGAGCCGTGCGCGGCGGCGGGCTGGCCTGTGTAGACATGTGCCGCGGTGGTGACGCTCTCGTGTGTTGGGCAGGCGTCCCGCGAGCCGTGCGCGGCGGCGGGCTGGCCTGTGTAGACATGTGCCGCGGTGGTGACGCTCTCGTGTGTTGGGCAGGCGTCCCGCGAGCCGTGCGCGGCGGCGGGCTGGCCTGTGTAGACATGTGCCGCGGTGGTGACGCTCTCGTGTGTTGGGCAGGCGTCCCGCGAGCCGTGCGCGGCGGCGGGCTGGCCTGTGTAGACATGTGCCGCGGTGGTGACGCTCTCGTGTGTTGGGCAGGCGTCCCGCGAGCCGTGCGCGGCGGCGGGCTGGCCTGTGTAGACATGTGCCGCGGTGGTGACGCTCTCGTGTGTTGGGCAGGCGTCCCGCGAGCCGTGCGCGGCGGCGGGCTGGCCTGTGTAGACATGTGCCGCGGTGGTGACGCTCTCGTGTGTTGGGCAGGCGTCCCGCGAGCCGTGCGCGGCGGCGGGCTGGCCTGTGTAGACATGTGCCGCGGTGGTGACGCTCTCGTGTGTTGGGCAGGCGTCCCGCGAGCCGTGCGCGGCGGCGGGCTGGCCTGTGTAGACATGTGCCGCGGTGGTGACGCTCTCGTGTGTTGGGCAGGCGTCCCGCGAGCCGTGCGCGGCGGCGGGCGCGTGCGCGGCCGCGCTGCGGGCGGCAGCGCGCGCGGCGCAGGCGGTGGCGGCGCGGTACGCGGCCATCGCGCGCACGGCCTTCTACGCCGACGAGGCCACGCTCACGCATCTGCAGATGTATCCTTTTTAACCTAGCCTACAAACCCCTGTACCTGCGAATTATTTTTTGTACGAACTCATTTCAAGACTAAGAGTCCGCAGTAAGCTCGATTCTCCACACAAACGTAGTTACGCTCTCATTTTAAAACTACGCTTTGGATTGTAACGAAACTGCATATACATTGACATATACATTGATTGAGGTATATCTATGTCTGTAATTAGTTTATGTAGCTTCAGATACCATAGTAAAAAAAATACATTTGTTTTCATACAAAACCTGTTTTGCTGTATTTCGTTTGTTTTATAAACTGTTACCATATAAACTAATTACAGACATAGATATACCGCATGTTATTGTATATGCAATATTTCGTCACATTTCAACACGTAGTTTTAAAATGAGCGCGTAACTACGTCTGTATGGGAAGTTGAAATTCGGCCGAGCTTACTGCGGACTCTTAAACAATCATCGAATAGGGCCCATTGGGGAACATGTGTCATAGGTTTGTTTTATAACAATAGTCAAAGATAATAAATATACGATTTCCTAAAGTAACCTTAAGCGCGTAACCTTAGGCGAGGTGAATCTTTGCATTAAAATTATATGTCGAACGTTTGTAAACCCGTCAACCTTAGTGGGCAAACATGGAAACGAACAACCCTGTGTTGCTTCTGTCCGTAATTTATATGCTGCTGACGAAGCCCGTGTCGAATTCACGATTTTAGTTCAAATTTGGAAACTAAACTTACACTTCGGAATTGTACAGTAACGTTAGCAAGTATTTGAACATGCCTACCAGTACCAGTCCATAACTCGTGCCAGTTCTCAGCACACGTTCACCCAGCTGTCGGAGTTCCTGGAGCGCATCACGGGACAGGCATCAGCTCGCGCGCTGTTCGTGCCCGACATGCGCCCCAAGACCCTGGACGAACGCATCGCGCTCGCCCCCGCGGAGGCCATCGCTAACATATCCAACAAGCTCTTCGACAGCCCCACTACTGGACATGGAATCACGCACAGGGTACGGATAGGCTACTGTTATGTGCCGATTATTTAAAAAAAACTGATTTATTGCAGGAACCTTTACCCCATCTTTACAATAAATGCCATAATCGGGGTAATTTCCCAGATCAATTGAAGATTGCAAAAATTGTTCCAATTTATAAAAAAATTGTTCCAATTTATAAAAACTACCAACGTTATCTAAAATATTTGAAAAAGTTATCAAAAATAGACTAATCGGGCATCTGAACAAAATCCTCAGTGATAGACAGTTTGGGTATCAAGTCGGGGTAAGCGCAGGGGACGCCATTAACACTAATTAATGGAGTTGTTATTGCATTAAATATTAAAATGAAAGTTGCCGCATTATTCTTAGACTTAAGTTCAGCTTTTGATACGGTAGACCATCAAATACTCTTAAGGAAACTAGAACACTATGGACTCAGGGGTAAAACACTACAGCTACTCCATAGCTATTTAAATAATAGACAACAATACGTAGTTTTTAAAAATACAGAGGAATGGAAAATAAAGGAAACCCAATCAAAAATTAATGTAGTCAATAGAGGTGTTCCACAAGGCTCAATTTGTTATCCTGATCCTCTTTGTTATATTTACTATCGATCTGATAGCTAGTGTTTCTAAACTTGTTTCTTGCTCAATAAAGATAGTGACCTTCGCAGACAACACAAATGCAATAATTCCTGCACAAACTTGTTCTGAACTAGAAAAAAATGTTAATGAAGCACTTTCTATGTTTCAAAAGTGGTTTACTATAAATAACTTTAAATTGAATACTGATACGACCAATGCCATAATATTTAAGACAACTTCTAGAAATAAGGACGTTATAAATGTAAAGCTTGACGATAAATATATTACAATTGTAGATAGTGTAAAATTTTTGGGTGTAAGTACATGTCGACGCTTATCTGAACTGGAAATCAGAAACAGAATCAATCGTCAACAGAATTAGTTCAGCATGTTACGCTCTCAAAAGTCTTAGAGAAATTATTAGCATTGACCATCTCAAAGCCGTTTATTTTGCTCTTGTGGAGTCTAGGTTAAGATACAGCCTACGATTCTGGGGCAACTCCTATCGATACAACATGAGAAGGGTATTTACTGTACAAAAGAGCGCAATACGAACAATGGTCCAAATTCCACAAACACAATCTTCTAAGGAACACTTCAAAAGATGGGCATACTAACCGCACCAAGCCTCTACGTACTCGTGTTACTCACTGATTTTATAAAATATTTATCTAGATACGAAACTGAAGAACAGGCCGACTCAACGACTTGCGACTAGAACTAAAAATATGAAACTGCCTTTCACACCCAATCTACAGGTAGTTGAACGTAGCTCGCATATACAAAGTATTAATTTTATTAATAAATTACCCATGGATCTTAAATGTATCACAAACTGTAGCCATTTCAATTTACGTCTCCGCGACATTCTCCTTGAGGGGTGTTATTACAACATAGAAGAAATACGACTAACTTAAGTAGAATAATATTATTTCAGTATGTATTTGATAGAAGTTTATCTTGGCTTAAGTTTTCATTCAAATTTAAATGCCTGCACCAAAGTTTCTGTTTTGCCCAATGGTTGACTGGTAGAGAATGCCTTATGGCATTAAGTCCGCCATTGTACTTTATCTTGTGTTGTGCAATAAAACTTAAATAAATAAATAATAAATAATAAACTATGAAGTATTAAATGTACCTTTAACCTAATTATTGTAAACTAGACGTGCCCGCGGCTCACCCGCGTGAATGCCCCTTCTTAAAATTTTGGACACTATTAACTGCGTTGCGTTGCTTGTGTTGATTTTTTCTCCATTTGACTACATTTTTAATTCTTTTTAGAGCAAATATGACATTACTTATTGATTATTTTATTAAGTGTCTACACCCCTATTAAAAAAACCTCTTGTAATCTGCGGCCACCAAAGAGTACTCGTCAACGTCAACAGCCCAAGCGCGAGCTATAGCCGTATACGCTTTAAGCCCACATCACAGTGGCGCAGCGGACCATAGTAAACTTGTCATTAGCTGTCAAATTTACTCTTCTCCGCCACCACAGGCCGCAGCAGGGTGTTGCAGGCCTTACATACATGCACATATATTTATTTCCTTTTTTTATCTGCATAGCACAATGTTTTCAACTGGAAATTTGGAATCTTCGCACTTTGATTGCGTTTACTGAACACAAAATTCCAATTCAAGACACCCACTGTTTAATTTATCAACCGAAAATAATAAAAAAAAAATTTAAATTATAACATCTTATATTCGAGGTATCACAGACAATTTATTTATTTATTTATTTAAGCTTTATTTTTTCCATATTCTTAGTATTCACTAATCTAAAAAGTTGTGTTGTGTTAATGTTTTTATACAAATATATATGTTTTCTTATATGGACCCCATTTGGGTAAAAGCCTCCTCCATCTCATGCCATTTTTCCTGATCTTTGGCCAAATTCATCCAACTAGGTCTGGCAAGTTCGGTTATGTCGTCTGTCCACTTTTTCTTGGTCTACCTTTCTTTCATTTGCCTTTCGGCCCCGACCATATTGTTGCTTCTAGTGCCCATCTTTTCTCCTTATATGTGGCGATATGGCCTGCCCATTTCCACTTAAGGCACAGTGCTTGGTGAAGTGCATCTGTTATTTTTGTACATTTTCGAAAAACTTCATTTCTGGTTTTATGTATGTCTTCTTACACCTTTTTGGTCCACCTACCATCATTCTGCCTGGCAAGGTGTCCTGCCCAAGTGAAAGCCTGCCCTTAGTGCGACGTCGGATCTCAACATTCCTCACTGGGTCTTGTAGTTTACTACCGAGCATGTCGTAAATAACTGAATCAAGGTCCAGATGAGAAAACAATAGGTCCAGCCGATCAGAGCACTTCAATCAATCAATTTTTGGGGCTATATGGCTCCATCAAACCCTTGATGATTCCGCCAATGTCAAGTTTGGATAAGACACGGCCAGTATTTAATCTTGACGGTGGACTACAGTTAGTATTCGGTAGTATATCCGACCGATCGAACATCAGAGCACTTGTTGCACACGATAACAAACGATAAATAATAATTAAAGGCAAATTTTCAAAGTAACAAACAGTGACAGTGACATAAGGTTGAACTGAACTCAACCGCGTACGTTCTATTTCATGTAAAAATGTCTAACCGCAATTTCAAAGTTCAGTTTTAACTTATTATTATTTATAAACATTATGTATTTTTAGCCGGATCAATTGTATAACGATTATACTAACTTGGAAATGTAGTCTCAGATATAATCAAATTACGTAAAATGGAATTTGCCTGAATGTGATTAGCCGAACATTTCCGAACATTTCCGAACAATGGCCTACGTTTCAAATTGTCAGTGTTATCGAGATTTCATTACGTGATTGTAGAAAAAATACGCTACAGAATCGGGAGCCTTTATGCTCTTATTCTAAGGTAATATCCAGAAAATTGATTCTAACATTTATTTGTCGTGTTACTTGCGTTGTTTTTGAGAAACGTGTCGCCGGAGATCGTTTTTAAAAAAAATAAGTACTATGATAATATTAGAAAAAACTAACTTTAGTATTTGTAGTTATAGCGGCAACAGACATACATCATCTGTGAAAATGTCAACTGTCTAGCTATCGCGATTCTTGAGGTAAAGCCTGGTGACAGACAGACGGATGGACAGACGGACAGACAGCGAAGTCTTAGTAATAGGGTCCCGTTTTTACCCTTTGGGTACGGAACCCTAAAAGGGATTGTTTGAATGGATGGACCGAGTGAGAAACGATATGAGGAGGGAGAGAGTGACGAGATGTCGGATGTTGTCATGGAGTGTGGAACAAGTCATGCTGCGCCGATGATGGTGATCCGTCGTAAGAGCCGTTATCAAGGTTTTTGAGTACTTTTATTGCGAAATTTAAGGTCAATAATGAACAACCAAGTATAGTTGAAATTTTCTAAACTAAGCTCATGAATGCCTTTGTTTGTGGTTCGAACAAAGGCTATTCAAGACGCGCGCGTACCAAATTTGCAAAAAAAAATTAGCGCCACATAAAATGTTAATTTAATAATGAACTCTATCTTCTTTTACAATAGATTCCAAATTACCATAGCGCCTTGTACCTGGCTCGCTGGGAGCGGGTTTTTGTTATCTTTTAGTCCATTTTGAATCTATTAAATAAGACGATAGAGTTCATTTTACAATGAACATTTTATGTGGCGCTAATTTTTTTTTTTGCAAATTTGGTACGCGCGTGTCATGAATAGCTTTTGTTCGGGCCGCAAACAAAGGCATTCATGAGCTCAGTACAACTGCCATTCATGAGCTTAGTTTAGAAAATTTCAACTATACTATACCCATTATTTTGAAAGGCTTGTTTATATGTTCCCCGCAGCACGCGGAGGCAGTGCTGGCCGCGGTGCGCGCGTGCTGCGCGGGCGCGCTGTGGCCGCGCGCCGTGTGCGAGGCGCGGGCCTGCGGCGCGCTCTGCCGCATGTCCCTCACACCAGGTACCGCTGAACTGTTTATGTTCCCCGCAGCACGCGGAGGCAGTGCTGGCCGCGGTGCGCGCGTGCTGCGCGGGCGCGCTGTGGCCGCGCGCCGTGTGCGAGGCGCGGGCCTGCGGCGCGCTCTGCCGCATGTCCCTCACACCAGGTACCGCTGAACTGTTTATGTTCCCCGCAGCACGCGGAGGCAGTGCTGGCCGCGGTGCGCGCGTGCTGCGCGGGCGCGCTGTGGCCGCGCGCCGTGTGCGAGGCGCGGGCCTGCGGCGCGCTCTGCCGCATGTCCCTCACACCAGGTACCGCTGAACTGTTTATGTTCCCCGCAGCACGCGGAGGCAGTGCTGGCCGCGGTGCGCGCGTGCTGCGCGGGCGCGCTGTGGCCGCGCGCCGTGTGCGAGGCGCGGGCCTGCGGCGCGCTCTGCCGCATGTCCCTCACACCAGGTACCGCTGAACTGTTTATGTTCCCCGCAGCACGCGGAGGCAGTGCTGGCCGCGGTGCGCGCGTGCTGCGCGGGCGCGCTGTGGCCGCGCGCCGTGTGCGAGGCGCGGGCCTGCGGCGCGCTCTGCCGCATGTCCCTCACACCAGGTACCGCTGAACTGTTTATGTTCCCCGCAGCACGCGGAGGCAGTGCTGGCCGCGGTGCGCGCGTGCTGCGCGGGCGCGCTGTGGCCGCGCGCCGTGTGCGAGGCGCGGGCCTGCGGCGCGCTCTGCCGCATGTCCCTCACACCAGGTACCGCTGAACTGTTTATGTTCCCCGCAGCACGCGGAGGCAGTGCTGGCCGCGGTGCGCGCGTGCTGCGCGGGCGCGCTGTGGCCGCGCGCCGTGTGCGAGGCGCGGGCCTGCGGCGCGCTCTGCCGCATGTCCCTCACACCAGGTACCGCTGAACTGTTTATGTTCCCCGCAGCACGCGGAGGCAGTGCTGGCCGCGGTGCGCGCGTGCTGCGCGGGCGCGCTGTGGCCGCGCGCCGTGTGCGAGGCGCGGGCCTGCGGCGCGCTCTGCCGCATGTCCCTCACACCAGGTACCGCTGAACTGTTTATGTTCCCCGCAGCACGCGGAGGCAGTGCTGGCCGCGGTGCGCGCGTGCTGCGCGGGCGCGCTGTGGCCGCGCGCCGTGTGCGAGGCGCGGGCCTGCGGCGCGCTCTGCCGCATGTCCCTCACACCAGGTACCGCTGAACTGTTTATGTTCCCCGCAGCACGCGGAGGCAGTGCTGGCCGCGGTGCGCGCGTGCTGCGCGGGCGCGCTGTGGCCGCGCGCCGTGTGCGAGGCGCGGGCCTGCGGCGCGCTCTGCCGCATGTCCCTCACACCAGGTACCGCTGAACTGTTTATGTTCCCCGCAGCACGCGGAGGCAGTGCTGGCCGCGGTGCGCGCGTGCTGCGCGGGCGCGCTGTGGCCGCGCGCCGTGTGCGAGGCGCGGGCCTGCGGCGCGCTCTGCCGCATGTCCCTCACACCAGGTACCGCTGAACTGTTTATGTTCCCCGCAGCACGCGGAGGCAGTGCTGGCCGCGGTGCGCGCGTGCTGCGCGGGCGCGCTGTGGCCGCGCGCCGTGTGCGAGGCGCGGGCCTGCGGCGCGCTCTGCCGCATGTCCCTCACACCAGGTACCGCTGAACTGTTTATGTTCCCCGCAGCACGCGGAGGCAGTGCTGGCCGCGGTGCGCGCGTGCTGCGCGGGCGCGCTGTGGCCGCGCGCCGTGTGCGAGGCGCGGGCCTGCGGCGCGCTCTGCCGCATGTCCCTCACACCAGGTACCGCTGAACTGTTTATGTTCCCCGCAGCACGCGGAGGCAGTGCTGGCCGCGGTGCGCGCGTGCTGCGCGGGCGCGCTGTGGCCGCGCGCCGTGTGCGAGGCGCGGGCCTGCGGCGCGCTCTGCCGCATGTCCCTCACACCAGGTACCGCTGAACTGTTTATGTTCCCCGCAGCACGCGGAGGCAGTGCTGGCCGCGGTGCGCGCGTGCTGCGCGGGCGCGCTGTGGCCGCGCGCCGTGTGCGAGGCGCGGGCCTGCGGCGCGCTCTGCCGCATGTCCCTCACACCAGGTACCGCTGAACTGTTTATGTTCCCCGCAGCACGCGGAGGCAGTGCTGGCCGCGGTGCGCGCGTGCTGCGCGGGCGCGCTGTGGCCGCGCGCCGTGTGCGAGGCGCGGGCCTGCGGCGCGCTCTGCCGCATGTCCCTCACACCAGGTACCGCTGAACTGTTTATGTTCCCCGCAGCACGCGGAGGCAGTGCTGGCCGCGGTGCGCGCGTGCTGCGCGGGCGCGCTGTGGCCGCGCGCCGTGTGCGAGGCGCGGGCCTGCGGCGCGCTCTGCCGCATGTCCCTCACACCAGGTACCGCTGAACTGTTTATGTTCCCCGCAGCACGCGGAGGCAGTGCTGGCCGCGGTGCGCGCGTGCTGCGCGGGCGCGCTGTGGCCGCGCGCCGTGTGCGAGGCGCGGGCCTGCGGCGCGCTCTGCCGCATGTCCCTCACACCAGGTACCGCTGAACTGTTTATGTTCCCCGCAGCACGCGGAGGCAGTGCTGGCCGCGGTGCGCGCGTGCTGCGCGGGCGCGCTGTGGCCGCGCGCCGTGTGCGAGGCGCGGGCCTGCGGCGCGCTCTGCCGCATGTCCCTCACACCAGGTACCGCTGAACTGTTTATGTTCCCCGCAGCACGCGGAGGCAGTGCTGGCCGCGGTGCGCGCGTGCTGCGCGGGCGCGCTGTGGCCGCGCGCCGTGTGCGAGGCGCGGGCCTGCGGCGCGCTCTGCCGCATGTCCCTCACACCAGGTACCGCTGAACTGTTTATGTTCCCCGCAGCACGCGGAGGCAGTGCTGGCCGCGGTGCGCGCGTGCTGCGCGGGCGCGCTGTGGCCGCGCGCCGTGTGCGAGGCGCGGGCCTGCGGCGCGCTCTGCCGCATGTCCCTCACACCAGGTACCGCTGAACTGTTTATGTTCCCCGCAGCACGCGGAGGCAGTGCTGGCCGCGGTGCGCGCGTGCTGCGCGGGCGCGCTGTGGCCGCGCGCCGTGTGCGAGGCGCGGGCCTGCGGCGCGCTCTGCCGCATGTCCCTCACACCAGGTACCGCTGAACTGTTTATGTTCCCCGCAGCACGCGGAGGCAGTGCTGGCCGCGGTGCGCGCGTGCTGCGCGGGCGCGCTGTGGCCGCGCGCCGTGTGCGAGGCGCGGGCCTGCGGCGCGCTCTGCCGCATGTCCCTCACACCAGGTACCGCTGAACTGTTTATGTTCCCCGCAGCACGCGGAGGCAGTGCTGGCCGCGGTGCGCGCGTGCTGCGCGGGCGCGCTGTGGCCGCGCGCCGTGTGCGAGGCGCGGGCCTGCGGCGCGCTCTGCCGCATGTCCCTCACACCAGGTACCGCTGAACTGTTTATGTTCCCCGCAGCACGCGGAGGCAGTGCTGGCCGCGGTGCGCGCGTGCTGCGCGGGCGCGCTGTGGCCGCGCGCCGTGTGCGAGGCGCGGGCCTGCGGCGCGCTCTGCCGCATGTCCCTCACACCAGGTACCGCTGAACTGTTTATGTTCCCCGCAGCACGCGGAGGCAGTGCTGGCCGCGGTGCGCGCGTGCTGCGCGGGCGCGCTGTGGCCGCGCGCCGTGTGCGAGGCGCGGGCCTGCGGCGCGCTCTGCCGCATGTCCCTCACACCAGGTACCGCTGAACTGTTTATGTTCCCCGCAGCACGCGGAGGCAGTGCTGGCCGCGGTGCGCGCGTGCTGCGCGGGCGCGCTGTGGCCGCGCGCCGTGTGCGAGGCGCGGGCCTGCGGCGCGCTCTGCCGCATGTCCCTCACACCAGGTACCGCTGAACTGTTTATGTTCCCCGCAGCACGCGGAGGCAGTGCTGGCCGCGGTGCGCGCGTGCTGCGCGGGCGCGCTGTGGCCGCGCGCCGTGTGCGAGGCGCGGGCCTGCGGCGCGCTCTGCCGCATGTCCCTCACACCAGGTACCGCTGAACTGTTTATGTTCCCCGCAGCACGCGGAGGCAGTGCTGGCCGCGGTGCGCGCGTGCTGCGCGGGCGCGCTGTGGCCGCGCGCCGTGTGCGAGGCGCGGGCCTGCGGCGCGCTCTGCCGCATGTCCCTCACACCAGGTACCGCTGAACTGTTTATGTTCCCCGCAGCACGCGGAGGCAGTGCTGGCCGCGGTGCGCGCGTGCTGCGCGGGCGCGCTGTGGCCGCGCGCCGTGTGCGAGGCGCGGGCCTGCGGCGCGCTCTGCCGCATGTCCCTCACACCAGGTACCGCTGAACTGTTTATGTTCCCCGCAGCACGCGGAGGCAGTGCTGGCCGCGGTGCGCGCGTGCTGCGCGGGCGCGCTGTGGCCGCGCGCCGTGTGCGAGGCGCGGGCCTGCGGCGCGCTCTGCCGCATGTCCCTCACACCAGGTACCGCTGAACTGTTTATGTTCCCCGCAGCACGCGGAGGCAGTGCTGGCCGCGGTGCGCGCGTGCTGCGCGGGCGCGCTGTGGCCGCGCGCCGTGTGCGAGGCGCGGGCCTGCGGCGCGCTCTGCCGCATGTCCCTCACACCAGGTACCGCTGAACTGTTTATGTTCCCCGCAGCACGCGGAGGCAGTGCTGGCCGCGGTGCGCGCGTGCTGCGCGGGCGCGCTGTGGCCGCGCGCCGTGTGCGAGGCGCGGGCCTGCGGCGCGCTCTGCCGCATGTCCCTCACACCAGGTACCGCTGAACTGTTTATGTTCCCCGCAGCACGCGGAGGCAGTGCTGGCCGCGGTGCGCGCGTGCTGCGCGGGCGCGCTGTGGCCGCGCGCCGTGTGCGAGGCGCGGGCCTGCGGCGCGCTCTGCCGCATGTCCCTCACACCAGGTACCGCTGAACTGTTTATGTTCCCCGCAGCACGCGGAGGCAGTGCTGGCCGCGGTGCGCGCGTGCTGCGCGGGCGCGCTGTGGCCGCGCGCCGTGTGCGAGGCGCGGGCCTGCGGCGCGCTCTGCCGCATGTCCCTCACACCAGGTACCGCTGAACTGTTTATGTTCCCCGCAGCACGCGGAGGCAGTGCTGGCCGCGGTGCGCGCGTGCTGCGCGGGCGCGCTGTGGCCGCGCGCCGTGTGCGAGGCGCGGGCCTGCGGCGCGCTCTGCCGCATGTCCCTCACACCAGGTACCGCTGAACTGTTTATGTTCCCCGCAGCACGCGGAGGCAGTGCTGGCCGCGGTGCGCGCGTGCTGCGCGGGCGCGCTGTGGCCGCGCGCCGTGTGCGAGGCGCGGGCCTGCGGCGCGCTCTGCCGCATGTCCCTCACACCAGGTACCGCTGAACTGTTTATGTTCCCCGCAGCACGCGGAGGCAGTGCTGGCCGCGGTGCGCGCGTGCTGCGCGGGCGCGCTGTGGCCGCGCGCCGTGTGCGAGGCGCGGGCCTGCGGCGCGCTCTGCCGCATGTCCCTCACACCAGGTACCGCTGAACTGTTTATGTTCCCCGCAGCACGCGGAGGCAGTGCTGGCCGCGGTGCGCGCGTGCTGCGCGGGCGCGCTGTGGCCGCGCGCCGTGTGCGAGGCGCGGGCCTGCGGCGCGCTCTGCCGCATGTCCCTCACACCAGGTACCGCTGAACTGTTTATGTTCCCCGCAGCACGCGGAGGCAGTGCTGGCCGCGGTGCGCGCGTGCTGCGCGGGCGCGCTGTGGCCGCGCGCCGTGTGCGAGGCGCGGGCCTGCGGCGCGCTCTGCCGCATGTCCCTCACACCAGGTACCGCTGAACTGTTTATGTTCCCCGCAGCACGCGGAGGCAGTGCTGGCCGCGGTGCGCGCGTGCTGCGCGGGCGCGCTGTGGCCGCGCGCCGTGTGCGAGGCGCGGGCCTGCGGCGCGCTCTGCCGCATGTCCCTCACACCAGGTACCGCTGAACTGTTTATGTTCCCCGCAGCACGCGGAGGCAGTGCTGGCCGCGGTGCGCGCGTGCTGCGCGGGCGCGCTGTGGCCGCGCGCCGTGTGCGAGGCGCGGGCCTGCGGCGCGCTCTGCCGCATGTCCCTCACACCAGGTACCGCTGAACTGTTTATGTTCCCCGCAGCACGCGGAGGCAGTGCTGGCCGCGGTGCGCGCGTGCTGCGCGGGCGCGCTGTGGCCGCGCGCCGTGTGCGAGGCGCGGGCCTGCGGCGCGCTCTGCCGCATGTCCCTCACACCAGGTACCGCTGAACTGTTTATGTTCCCCGCAGCACGCGGAGGCAGTGCTGGCCGCGGTGCGCGCGTGCTGCGCGGGCGCGCTGTGGCCGCGCGCCGTGTGCGAGGCGCGGGCCTGCGGCGCGCTCTGCCGCATGTCCCTCACACCAGGTACCGCTGAACTGTTTATGTTCCCCGCAGCACGCGGAGGCAGTGCTGGCCGCGGTGCGCGCGTGCTGCGCGGGCGCGCTGTGGCCGCGCGCCGTGTGCGAGGCGCGGGCCTGCGGCGCGCTCTGCCGCATGTCCCTCACACCAGGTACCGCTGAACTGTTTATGTTCCCCGCAGCACGCGGAGGCAGTGCTGGCCGCGGTGCGCGCGTGCTGCGCGGGCGCGCTGTGGCCGCGCGCCGTGTGCGAGGCGCGGGCCTGCGGCGCGCTCTGCCGCATGTCCCTCACACCAGGTACCGCTGAACTGTTTATGTTCCCCGCAGCACGCGGAGGCAGTGCTGGCCGCGGTGCGCGCGTGCTGCGCGGGCGCGCTGTGGCCGCGCGCCGTGTGCGAGGCGCGGGCCTGCGGCGCGCTCTGCCGCATGTCCCTCACACCAGGTACCGCTGAACTGTTTATGTTCCCCGCAGCACGCGGAGGCAGTGCTGGCCGCGGTGCGCGCGTGCTGCGCGGGCGCGCTGTGGCCGCGCGCCGTGTGCGAGGCGCGGGCCTGCGGCGCGCTCTGCCGCATGTCCCTCACACCAGGTACCGCTGAACTGTTTATGTTCCCCGCAGCACGCGGAGGCAGTGCTGGCCGCGGTGCGCGCGTGCTGCGCGGGCGCGCTGTGGCCGCGCGCCGTGTGCGAGGCGCGGGCCTGCGGCGCGCTCTGCCGCATGTCCCTCACACCAGGTACCGCTGAACTGTTTATGTTCCCCGCAGCACGCGGAGGCAGTGCTGGCCGCGGTGCGCGCGTGCTGCGCGGGCGCGCTGTGGCCGCGCGCCGTGTGCGAGGCGCGGGCCTGCGGCGCGCTCTGCCGCATGTCCCTCACACCAGGTACCGCTGAACTGTTTATGTTCCCCGCAGCACGCGGAGGCAGTGCTGGCCGCGGTGCGCGCGTGCTGCGCGGGCGCGCTGTGGCCGCGCGCCGTGTGCGAGGCGCGGGCCTGCGGCGCGCTCTGCCGCATGTCCCTCACACCAGGTACCGCTGAACTGTTTATGTTCCCCGCAGCACGCGGAGGCAGTGCTGGCCGCGGTGCGCGCGTGCTGCGCGGGCGCGCTGTGGCCGCGCGCCGTGTGCGAGGCGCGGGCCTGCGGCGCGCTCTGCCGCATGTCCCTCACACCAGGTACCGCTGAACTGTTTATGTTCCCCGCAGCACGCGGAGGCAGTGCTGGCCGCGGTGCGCGCGTGCTGCGCGGGCGCGCTGTGGCCGCGCGCCGTGTGCGAGGCGCGGGCCTGCGGCGCGCTCTGCCGCATGTCCCTCACACCAGGTACCGCTGAACTGTTTATGTTCCCCGCAGCACGCGGAGGCAGTGCTGGCCGCGGTGCGCGCGTGCTGCGCGGGCGCGCTGTGGCCGCGCGCCGTGTGCGAGGCGCGGGCCTGCGGCGCGCTCTGCCGCATGTCCCTCACACCAGGTACCGCTGAACTGTTTATGTTCCCCGCAGCACGCGGAGGCAGTGCTGGCCGCGGTGCGCGCGTGCTGCGCGGGCGCGCTGTGGCCGCGCGCCGTGTGCGAGGCGCGGGCCTGCGGCGCGCTCTGCCGCATGTCCCTCACACCAGGTACCGCTGAACTGTTTATGTTCCCCGCAGCACGCGGAGGCAGTGCTGGCCGCGGTGCGCGCGTGCTGCGCGGGCGCGCTGTGGCCGCGCGCCGTGTGCGAGGCGCGGGCCTGCGGCGCGCTCTGCCGCATGTCCCTCACACCAGGTACCGCTGAACTGTTTATGTTCCCCGCAGCACGCGGAGGCAGTGCTGGCCGCGGTGCGCGCGTGCTGCGCGGGCGCGCTGTGGCCGCGCGCCGTGTGCGAGGCGCGGGCCTGCGGCGCGCTCTGCCGCATGTCCCTCACACCAGGTACCGCTGAACTGTTTATGTTCCCCCGCAGCACGCGGAGGCAGTGCTGGCCGCGGTGGCGCGCGTGCTGCGCGGGCGCGCTGTGGCCGCGCGCCGTGTGCGAGGCGCGGGCCTGCGGCGCGCTCTGCCGCATGTCCCTCACACCAGGTACCGCTGAACTGTTTATGTTCCCCGCAGCACGCGGAGGCAGTGCTGGCCGCGGTGCGCGCGTGCTGCGCGGGCGCGCTGTGGCCGCGCGCCGTGTGCGAGGCGCGGGCCTGCGGCGCGCTCTGCCGCATGTCCCTCACACCAGGTACCGCTGAACTGTTTATGTTCCCCGCAGCACGCGGAGGCAGTGCTGGCCGCGGTGCGCGCGTGCTGCGCGGGCGCGCTGTGGCCGCGCGCCGTGTGCGAGGCGCGGGCCTGCGGCGCGCTCTGCCGCATGTCCCTCACACCAGGTACCGCTGAACTGTTTATGTTCCCCGCAGCACGCGGAGGCAGTGCTGGCCGCGGTGCGCGCGTGCTGCGCGGGCGCGCTGTGGCCGCGCGCCGTGTGCGAGGCGCGGGCCTGCGGCGCGCTCTGCCGCATGTCCCTCACACCAGGTACCGCTGAACTGTTTATGTTCCCCGCAGCACGCGGAGGCAGTGCTGGCCGCGGTGCGCGCGTGCTGCGCGGGCGCGCTGTGGCCGCGCGCCGTGTGCGAGGCGCGGGCCTGCGGCGCGCTCTGCCGCATGTCCCTCACACCAGGTACCGCTGAACTGTTTATGTTCCCCGCAGCACGCGGAGGCAGTGCTGGCCGCGGTGCGCGCGTGCTGCGCGGGCGCGCTGTGGCCGCGCGCCGTGTGCGAGGCGCGGGCCTGCGGCGCGCTCTGCCGCATGTCCCTCACACCAGGTACCGCTGAACTGTTTATGTTCCCCGCAGCACGCGGAGGCAGTGCTGGCCGCGGTGCGCGCGTGCTGCGCGGGCGCGCTGTGGCCGCGCGCCGTGTGCGAGGCGCGGGCCTGCGGCGCGCTCTGCCGCATGTCCCTCACACCAGGTACCGCTGAACTGTTTATGTTCCCCGCAGCACGCGGAGGCAGTGCTGGCCGCGGTGCGCGCGTGCTGCGCGGGCGCGCTGTGGCCGCGCGCCGTGTGCGAGGCGCGGGCCTGCGGCGCGCTCTGCCGCATGTCCCTCACACCAGGTACCGCTGAACTGTTTATGTTCCCCGCAGCACGCGGAGGCAGTGCTGGCCGCGGTGCGCGCGTGCTGCGCGGGCGCGCTGTGGCCGCGCGCCGTGTGCGAGGCGCGGGCCTGCGGCGCGCTCTGCCGCATGTCCCTCACACCAGGTACCGCTGAACTGTTTATGTTCCCCGCAGCACGCGGAGGCAGTGCTGGCCGCGGTGCGCGCGTGCTGCGCGGGCGCGCTGTGGCCGCGCGCCGTGTGCGAGGCGCGGGCCTGCGGCGCGCTCTGCCGCATGTCCCTCACTCCAGGTACCGCTGAACTGTTTATGTTCCCCGCAGCACGCGGAGGCAGTGCTGGCCGCGGTGCGCGCGTGCTGCGCGGGCGCGCTGTGGCCGCGCGCCGTGTGCGAGGCGCGGGCCTGCGGCGCGCTCTGCCGCATGTCCCTCACTCCAGGTACCGCTGAACTGTTTATGTTCCCCGCAGCACGCGGAGGCAGTGCTGGCCGCGGTGCGCGCGTGCTGCGCGGGCGCGCTGTGGCCGCGCGCCGTGTGCGAGGCGCGGGCCTGCGGCGCGCTCTGCCGCATGTCCCTCACACCAGGTACCGCTGAACTGTTTATGTTCCCCGCAGCACGCGGAGGCAGTGCTGGCCGCGGTGCGCGCGTGCTGCGCGGGCGCGCTGTGGCCGCGCGCCGTGTGCGAGGCGCGGGCCTGCGGCGCGCTCTGCCGCATGTCCCTCACACCAGGTACCGCTGAACTGTTTATGTTCCCCGCAGCACGCGGAGGCAGTGCTGGCCGCGGTGCGCGCGTGCTGCGCGGGCGCGCTGTGGCCGCGCGCCGTGTGCGAGGCGCGGGCCTGCGGCGCGCTCTGCCGCATGTCCCTCACACCAGGTACCGCTGAACTGTTTATGTTCCCCGCAGCACGCGGAGGCAGTGCTGGCCGCGGTGCGCGCGTGCTGCGCGGGCGCGCTGTGGCCGCGCGCCGTGTGCGAGGCGCGGGCCTGCGGCGCGCTCTGCCGCATGTCCCTCACACCAGGTACCGCTGAACTGTTTATGTTCCCCGCAGCACGCGGAGGCAGTGCTGGCCGCGGTGCGCGCGTGCTGCGCGGGCGCGCTGTGGCCGCGCGCCGTGTGCGAGGCGCGGGCCTGCGGCGCGCTCTGCCGCATGTCCCTCACACCAGGTACCGCTGAACTGTTTATGTTCCCCGCAGCACGCGGAGGCAGTGCTGGCCGCGGTGCGCGCGTGCTGCGCGGGCGCGCTGTGGCCGCGCGCCGTGTGCGAGGCGCGGGCCTGCGGCGCGCTCTGCCGCATGTCCCTCACACCAGGTACCGCTGAACTGTTTATGTTCCCCGCAGCACGCGGAGGCAGTGCTGGCCGCGGTGCGCGCGTGCTGCGCGGGCGCGCTGTGGCCGCGCGCCGTGTGCGAGGCGCGGGCCTGCGGCGCGCTCTGCCGCATGTCCCTCACACCAGGTACCGCTGAACTGTTTATGTTCCCCGCAGCACGCGGAGGCAGTGCTACGGGTGTAGAATAGGCGAATCTCCATGTGATATTGTTATAGATATTGCATGTGAGTGCAAAAGTACGTGATTTCACGGCAGGATACGACTCACGACTAATTCGCGAGCGTGTTGGCGGGTGAGAGAACCGTGTAGCCGACATATAATCCGCGGGTGGAAACCAAGTGCTCACCAATGTCACCCCTGTTGAGTTGACTACATCCGTCTGGAACCCGCTTTACATTCTGCTACACAACTTTAATAATATCCGTAATTTTTTCGAAATAGTTTCTTCATGACCTTCCCCTCTCGTTCGTTCGTTCGTTCGCTGTACTTTAGAATGTAACAGTACTGTACGAGCTGACGCACATATAAGTACGTTCAACTCGCACAAGTAAAATACCTAATTACTTATTCATATTTGCAGAGCTTGCATTGCCATGTCGCAATCTTTTATAGGTATCGGTGGATACAATAAAGCAGTGTTCAACTATCACTCAAAGGGTTCGGTCATTAGCTCTCCGGAGTTACCATCCCTTAGCTAGCATCCCTCAGCTTTCAACATAGCTAAGCAACCTATAAAAGTACCATTGTAAACTGCAGACGCTGGTGATGCCTCTCGGTTCTGAAAAAAGACCTTAAAACTATATTCTAAAACTAATATACTTACCTGCCACATACATACATACCTAATTTACAAACTTCATGTAATGTTGTGCCTACCTATTTCTTCTTATATAAATAAAGCTATACCTACGCATTAATAGTGAGCGCGAGCGACACCTGTAGTATCTATCTAGTTGTATAGAAACATATATGCATGTAGCATGCACCTATGTCAAACCCGAGCGGGCAGTTGCCAAATGACCACTGTCACGGGTAGCCGCTAGCTCCCTCGCGCTCGCTATCTTTATTTTCGCATACTTACCTGCTGTGTTTTCTCTTACACTCTTCTTCCCTGCACCTAGTCACCATCTAACGTTTACAACCATTGTAGATCGTGTTTACAAATATAATATTAGATGTAATTGTCAGGAGGACGCGGCGCCGAGCAGGCGGCTGTTCTACCGCACACGCATCACCTGGCCCTCAAAGCGGAGGGAGTGATACTGCCGCCGCCTAGAGGGTAAATACAAACTTATCCTATTTATACGTTCCCACTTTTTTAATTACTTGCACTTGAAAGTGAGCTGCATTAGTCACAAGAAGGAAGACTTAGCTTTATTTTTGTGGTTAGAGACTGAAAACCAGCGGTCTCGCTGAGTCTCAAACCGTTTCAATACACAGACAGCCAGTATTGTATATTTACTCACATCTCACATTGCTTTTGTTAATTGTTTGTGTTGTTGAATAATTTTCTTTTTATTATTTTTTTATTTAAGAAAGCTGTTTGGAAAAACGGTGCCCTGACAAAAATCTACTTGATATTTTATGAGGGCAGCCTTTTTGATCCATCATGTATGATCGCGCGTTGCCCGTACATCACTAATGTTTGAACCACTCGACTACCCTAAATTATCTTATTAAATTAATCTTTTGTATCAACTGTGTACTTGTTTCCGAGACAGGTGAGCCGTTTAGAAGAACGATATAATGCATGTGTAAAGAACATGACTCAACTCAATGAATCAGTCAACGCAGCTCTGATGGCTTTCAGTTACTGGTTTCTAAATAATAACTTGACACTTAATACCAGTAAAACGAACGTTAGCAAGTCGGATATCTTGAATGCAAAGTTGAACGTAGTCCAAGTGGACCAGGTTAGTGTGGTAAAGTTTTGAGGAATACACATAGACTCGAGACTTAAATGGAAAACCGAAGTGCAGCAACTGAATTCCTCGATTGGTTCCGCGTGTTATGCACTCCGTAGTTTGAGAGATGAGGTTCACACAATACACCTAAAAATGGTATACCACACTCTTGTGGAATCAAAACTACGGTATAGCATTAAAGCTGCCTTCAAGATGCAAAAAAGGGCCATTCGTACGATAGTTCGCATTCCGCAAAGAGAATCGGGCAGAGAAAACTTCAAAAAGCTTGACATTTTAACTGTGCCATGTCTATATATTCTTGTTCTGCTTAGCGACTTCATTAAACATCTATATCACTACGAAACCCAGAGTGAGAGGGAAGTCAGACTTTCAACAAGAAGGAATGATATTCCTAATAAAATGGCAGCGCGGCTCAATATCGTGAAGCATGCCGCTTGTTACCAGGCTGCTCAGTTGTTTAACGAACTGCCAATTGAATTAAAATCAATCATAGACTCTCGCGTATTCAATGCAAGGCTCAAAGCTTTACTCCTGAGGAAGTCTTATTATACTGTAGCTGACTTCGTAAACGATAAAGATCATTAATAATAATGTATATCATAATAGTTAGTAAGAGTAAAGTAGTTATTGTTTTTATTTATATTATTGTTATTATTTTGTTTGTTTTTGACTATAATTTATTTTAATCTGTAATTGTACACCTGTTTGTTAAATTTATTAATTGACATACCTATCCATATTGAAATGTAATTATAAGCTTGAATTTCATCCTTTTTTTGTGTGTATTTAATATGATAGTTCTTTATGACATTTTTATGTACCTAAAATTCATATACAATGTAAATTGTGACTGAATAAACTAAATGAAATGAATGAAATGAAATGTTTTGTTTCCCAGCAAAAGATACCACGGTGGTGTTTGTTGGTTGTCAACGTACGAACGTAGAACGATTATTAATAGCATCGTCGTGCTTATAACACTTTCCTTGACTACCGAAGAAGCGGTACCTTTTTCTTGGAATGGTAATGATGTTGTATTGTGTGTGTGTCGCAGCAAGTCGCAGCCGCGCCGGGAGGTGAAGGGAGTCCAGCTCACCGTCACCGTCACGCCGCATCCACGCACCAACGATAAGGTAACAACACTTCAAGAGGAAACACTAAGGTCAAGATAATTGAGAAATAGGTATTTGTAAAATGTATTGCTGTCGCGCCAACCTCCCGCCGCAGAGAGCGATAGAGACAACTGCAGCTTGGACCGAAAATACCTATTAAAATTACATAAAATCAACAATCAATTTGTAGTCCCCTGATGTCTTCTCCAAAACTTGACCTACTTAACTTTTTTTTTATTAAAAATCAAAGAAAGGCTTTGGCCGTGTTCCTGTTTTCCTTTTTTTAAATAAGGGCTTGTGCACAAATCACGCGAGGTTTTTTCGGCTACTTTTTGAACCCCCCCAAAGAAATAATATCGAACTACTGGATTACCGGTATTTTAAAAAAAAATTAATCCTACAAATATTATAAATGTTTGTATGTTTGTAATTGAATCACGCTTAAACGGCTCAACCGATTTGGATGAAATTTAGCACGAAGATTAAAGCCCATGGGCTTGATAGGACTTATTCTGTCGAAGGAATTTAAATTATATTCAACTGGAATAGAGCTGAATTTGTTTTGTTTCGGGCACTTTTTAAATTCTTCTATTTCCGACAACACGAATCCTATTTCAATGCTATTTTGTATTGTATGCTGGGCCTTAGGAGGAGCCTAGATTAAAATAAAGGATAGTTTTTATCCCGGGTCCATGCAGACGAAATCGCGGGCGGAAGCTGGTTTTTAATAAAAAAATATTAAATTTTCATGCATTTGTAAAAAAAGGAACGCATAATCTAGTTAAGTTTACATTTATTTGAATTAGTTTAGTTGTTATTGTCTGTCCTACATAATTTTTCTACTGAAGAATAATAATTTTTCCACTCTAATGAAATGATTCTGGTGGTAGGAGCACGATTTGATCTTTTAGAAGGTAAAATAGGCTTCCACTAAAATGGGTAACTACTATGAATGAACTTGGAACACCGTAAATGGGGAATGTAGTTAATAATAAATTTGTTGATTTTTTTACCGGAAACTTCGTTCTTTTTTTCACAAAAGTTAGTTTTAGGGTTATTTACCGATTACAAAAACTTTACCTGACATAAAACCTTACTAAAATTGGTTTTTAACATTATTGTTAAAAAATATTATTCATTTACTCTTACTACTATAGGTTCAGGGAGGGAAGGTGTATTTGGGTTTCACATACGCACTAATTCTATTGTATAGACAGTTTCCAAATACACCATGACTCCCTGAACAGATAAAAGCAGTGGTGGCAAACAGCCCCATTCTTATTTTTTTTCAGTAAAACGGTCGGTTTTGCTTTTGGAGATGAGTGTTTAATTTTATATTATACCAATACTAATGTACCTTTTGACAAACAAACTAAAGCTGCAAAACTTCCAATAATGTAAATCAAAGTAATGCAGGAGATGAACCAAAATTTTGCAAATACGTAAAAAAACCAAATTATTATTTAAATTAAATTGTTACAGTTTAGTATTAATGTAATTGGTGAAAACCCAAATGTATTGTTTATTCTTTTAATTTCAGTTTATACATTTATTAATATCGAAATCCCGGTAATCCCGGTATTGAGGTCCAATGTCACATTTCAATACCAGTATTGAGGAGCATCTGATATTGAAGGCCATACATAAGTATTATATCTATTTCGTTTTTGACGATTATAATAATGACTTCATGTAAATTGGCATAATAATAAATAAGTTTCTGTCAAAAATTTCATTTTTGGTACAAGCTTTTTTTGCCGACTGTACTTTTCTGTCTACCGTCATCAACTACCTATTGAGACGATTCTAACGAGCCCAAACTCGATAGGGTTATGTGATTTTCTTACGAAGTTCCTATGGCCACCTTCCAGCTCCATCATCAGATCAGCTCCACGTCATCATAATATTGCATTGTCACGCGATTTGCATATTCATGCAAAATTTCAACTCAATCGGAAACCGGGAAGTGGATCAAATTTAACTTGCAAGACTTGATTACACAGACAGACAGACAGACAGACAGACAACGGGACAGGTGAAACTAAATAAAAGCTTGTAATTAGCCTATATTACGTTCCACTGCTGGGCACAGACCTCCTCTCATGGAGGAGAAGAAAAGCCAAAAAAAAAAATAACGGTATCATAATTATACCGGTTTGGAAAAGGAATTATAAAAGTTTCCGTACAATAAAAAACAATCATTAGCCGATATTTATTTCTACACGGTTCCGGATCTGGTACCGTTATGTTGGCGGCGCGGCTAACCTTTACACTATAACGCTATCCTAATGGAAATACCGGTATAACCGTAAGCGAAAAAAAAATTGTTGGCCGATTGTTAAAAACTGAATCGATAACAATATCTATAAACTTATTAGTACGAGCGAGCGAGACGAACGAAGTTTTTCATTTTAGCTTGGGCGAATATTCTTTCGTATGTCCAGCTGTCTAGACTTCTCCTCTACTGTTGTATTTCTCAACCGATTCTCGTTAATTTTTGTGAGCTGATTCGATGATTATACGGAGTGACATTCAATCCGAAACTATAAGAGACACGGAAATTTGCTCTTAGGAGTCACCAGACCGATTTTAGAAAGAATAAATACTGCATTTAATTTAGTGCACGGTCAAATCTGTTCAAAAATTCGAGTTCGTTTTCCACCCAGTAAGTTCATTCATCCATCACCAGTGAAAGATCACATAGTATAAATAATATAAAACAGTCGTTTCCTGCTGTCTCTGTTCCTATGTATGCTTAGATCTTTAAAATGTATTTTATTTTGAAGTGCTATTTAAGTGAAGATTTATGTTTAACGAAACCGAGAAAAAGTATCTACTCGTGTGGTCTTCCACACGAGTAGATACTTTTTCTTATTTTTTTCTTAGTTTCGTTTACTGTAGAAAAATACACGTGAGGTCTCTTTATACCCCCCCAACGTGATCTGTCGTGATTTTTCCTGTCGATTACCGTTCATTTTCATTTTTTTTTGGATCGATTTAAACTTCATGATTTATACATTACTAGTACTAAAGTTTCGATGAAGTTTAATTAAAGATGATAAATGATAAGTAGTAATAACATAATAACTTAAGATATATAAAATACAAAAGTACATTAAAACTAGATTTAAAATTATATTGATTTATACATATGATTTTCAGTTATCCTTATCATGACTAATTCGTGTATTTCTAGTTAATAATAAAATTATACGTTTAGTGAATACAAAATACTTAAAGCCGATTGTGCTGTGCGCTTTCCATAAACTAAACCTTTATCCTTTAAAAGAAAAAGTATATTAAGTTATTAAGTTCGTTTACTAACAATGCTATGAACCTATAAGTTGTCTGAAAATAAATGCATTTTATTTTTATTTTATTATTATTATATTTTTTTCTTAGTTTCGTTTACTGTAGAAAAATAAACGTGAGGTCTCTTTATACCCCCCCAACGTGATCTGTCGTGATTTTTCCTGTCGATTACCGTTCATTTTCATTTTTTTTTGGATCGATTTAAACTTCATGATTTATACATTACTAGTACTAAAGTTTCGATGAAGTTTAATTAAAGATGATAAATGATAAGTAGTAATAACATAATAACTTAAGATATATAAAATACAAAAGTACATTAAAACTAGATTTAAAATTATATTGATTTATACATATGATTTTCAGTTATCCTTATCATGACTAATTCGTGTATTTCTAGTTAATAATAAAATTATACGTTTAGTGAATACAAAATACTTAAAGCCGATTGTGCTGTGCGCTTTCCATAAACTAAACCTTTATCCTTTAAAAGAAAAAGTATATTAAGTTATTAAGTTCGTTTACTAACAATGCTATGAACCTATAAGTTGTCTGAAAATAAATGCATTTTATTTTTATTTTATTATTATTATATTTTTTTCTTAGTTTCGTTTACTGTAGAAAAATACACGTGAGGTCTCTTTATACCCCCCCAACGTGATCTGTCGTGATTTTTCCTGTCGATTACCGTTCATTTTCATTTTTTTTTGGATCGATTTAAACTTCATGATTTATACATTACTAGTACTAAAGTTTCGATGAAGTTTAATTAAAGATGATAAATGATAAGTAGTAATAACATAATAACTTAAGATATATAAAATACAAAAGTACATTAAAACTAGATTTAAAATTATATTGATTTATACATATGATTTTCAGTTATCCTTATCATGACTAATTCGTGTATTTCTAGTTAATAATAAAATTATACGTTTAGTGAATACAAAATACTTAAAGCCGATTGTGCTGTGCGCTTTCCATAAACTAAACCTTTATCCTTTAAAAGAAAAAGTATATTAAGTTATTAAGTTCGTTTACTAACAATGCTATGAACCTATAAGTTGTCTGAAAATAAATGCATTTTATTTTTATTTTATTATTATTATATTTTTTTCTTAGTTTCGTTTACTGTAGAAAAATACACGTGAGGTCTCTTTATACCCCCCCAACGTGATCTGTCGTGATTTTTCCTGTCGATTACCGTTCATTTTCATTTTTTTTTGGATCGATTTAAACTTCATGATTTATACATTACTAGTACTAAAGTTTCGATGAAGTTTAATTAAAGATGATAAATGATAAGTAGTAATAACATAATAACTTAAGATATATAAAATACAAAAGTACATTAAAACTAGATTTAAAATTATATTGATTTATACATATGATTTTCAGTTATCCTTATCATGACTAATTCGTGTATTTCTAGTTAATAATAAAATTATACGTTTAGTGAATACAAAATACTTAAAGCCGATTGTGCTGTGCGCTTTCCATAAACTAAACCTTTATCCTTTAAAAGAAAAAGTATATTAAGTTATTAAGTTCGTTTACTAACAATGCTATGAACCTATAAGTTGTCTGAAAATAAATGCATTTTATTTTTATTTTATTATTATATCAGTCAATCTTTTTCCATGAAGAGGCATGTCGATGAATAATAATAAAAAATACGTGAAAAATACTGACAAGGTTTAGTGAGATAAATAAGTGATACTGTTATTTGAATGAAATAGTTGCATGTGATGGTAATGGGACGTTAATGAATTGCAAGTAGGTATATAATGAACGTTATGGGCAGTCGGTGGAGCCGACCGCTGCCGCGACGAGCGCGGCGCCGGCGCTGGTGGCCGTGCAGACCGTGCCGCCCGTGCGGGACTTCTTCTCGGCGCAGCAGCTGGTGGCCGTGCCCGCGCCCGGCCTCTACTGCGTGGCCGTGGAGGCCGCCTTCCTCGACCAGCGCGCCGTGCTCTGGAATACCGGCCCGAGGACCAGCATCCTCATCAAGGTCACACCCACACCGACACCGACACCGACACCGACAACGCCATCATTAAACACCTCACTCTCCCTCTTAGGGAGCTCGAGCCGACGGACGCCCCCGAACGTCATAGTCCGTAAACCCACTCCCAGTACACCTACGTCACACGATAAAATGCACGGTGTCAGGTCGAGAAAGTTGTGCTGAGCAAGAATCAGAAGATTACCGACTATAACAACTCATTCACTTTCGGGCTGTCCGGCTGCGGAATGCTTTGCCGTTGCATATAACATGTGCAAAATCTCTTCAAATTTTCAAAAATCTGCTGATACAATATTACTTTGTCGCTGCCTTAATTTGCCTTGTTGTAAGTAGAAAGAGATCGATTTAAAGCGATAAGATCGCCTGTTGTTACCTTTATTGATTGAATGGACTCTTGTAACATGTTTTTCTTATGATGTGGTGCCATAAAGGATATTATTATTATTATAAGCGATGTACAAAGGTGAGCTTATCCATATTCCTTGTTTACCACCATCGTAGTTCATACCTCATGTTCACGTGAGGTACCTCAATTAAGTCGTAGTTAAGCCTTATGTCGCGACGTCTATAGACGTTGTGCACGTGAACGAGTTAAAAATCTATCGTAACGCCATATTATGATTGGGCTGTGATGTTAACCCACATACATATAACCTTCACTATACTTATATGTCAGCGAGAATACTGGCGGCCGTATTCATAAACGTCCTACAAGCCTGTTTTAACTAAAATGGCGTTAAAATTCGTTTGTCCTTATCTGTCACTTTGACATTTGTGTTCTTAAGAAAGGGACAAAGCACATTTTATTTAGCAGAGGCATTTTAAGTTTTATGAATAAGGGGGTATATGTTTAGGTATAACACACGCTGATATAAATACCGGTTATTGTTGTGGTGACATCATCTTGTCAAAGCGAATCGGCTAATTTAATATCTGCTTTCCTGTTAGTAAACATATATCTTGTTCATTGGAAACAAACCCTTATTGCTTTCGAATAAAGTGCATTTTGTTTCAGGCTCACGAGGACTCCAGCGCGAAGGGCACTACGCAAACAGCCCGGGGAAGATTTTGAGAACGCCAGTATAACTATTTTAAACCTACGTATGAATAATTGTGGCGGAAAAATAGATATCGATCATATATTTAAGTACTTACATATTTAAAGTAATACAATCGAATTGAGGACCTCCTTCTCTATTTGAAGTCGGTTGAAAATATATTAGTACCTATTATTTGCCTTTGTCATCAAGTTTGTTGGTTCTACCAAACACAATTTTTGTACAATCTTCTATATACATTGTTTTAAGTGTGAATTGAAAACCTGAGTAAACAGCGGTGAATATAATAAAGATACATAATGTAACAATAGATTTTAATTTCAGCACCTAGAATAACAGACTTAATTCCTAACGCATAGGGTTCACATTCACCGACACCTGAAATGTCCGATTTGAAATCAAACATGATAAGCTATCAATGACATACTCTGATAAAAATTTCGCTTAAACGATACACTTCAGTTGAGCGCGCGATACGATGCGGGCAGTTATAGTTCTCGTGTTCGTGACTGGAGTCTTCCGAGTCGACGCCTCGATATGTGACTTGTGTGTGTGTCGGGGTTATAGTGTCGTCGGGTACTGGGGCGCACACGTGGATTGCAGTTACACTAAACCGGTGTTCTATAGTGAAGATTCCTTGCCCACCTTAGTGTACAGCCTGGATTTATCGTCAAACAACCTGACTGGCCTCGCTGACTCGTATCTCTATCGGTCCAAGTCGATGAAAGAATTAATTCTAAGCAACAATAAGATATCACGCGTTGAGGACGTTTTTCAATTACCGGAACTCTTACGACTTGATTTGAGCGAAAACCAGTTGGAATTCATAGATAAAGATGTATTTAAAAATGTTAGAAAGCTTGAGTATTTAAATCTAGCTAATAATAGATTGACTACGTTTACTAAACTGGCGTTTCATCATCTCAGTAGTTTGAACGAGATTATTTTAGACAATAACAACATCGGGCCGATTTTGAGAGAAACAAACCTATTCGACCGCTCAGGATTCGGGCTAACCCATAAAATTAAACAACTGAGCATCAGCGGGATAAATCTTAATAATGTCCCTGATAACTTCATCGTAGAAGCGTACGACTTGAAGAAGCTAACGATATCTAACAACAACTTGAAAGATATTTTCGAGATACCGTTCACGCTCGAATATCTAGATCTATCTGACAACCCAATAAGAGAAATATCGAGTGAAGATTTCGCTGAATTACCAGCTTTAAAAGAGCTAAGATTAAACAATTTAGCCATCAAAGAAGTCCCAGATTTCGCGTTCGTAGACTTGCACGGATTAAATAAGTTACAACTCGAAAGGAATAAAAACCTGACTAAATTCAGCAGCCTCTGCTTCGGCAGGGAAGTTCTAGAAGATGCAGATGACTTTGAACTGGAAGAGTTGTCAATGACGGGGTCTAGGATATCTAGATTGGATGAAAAGTTGGCGACGCCGTTGGGTCAGCTGGTGCGGTTGGACCTGCAGGGGAATCCGTGGGTGTGCGACTGCAATATCGTGTGGCTGAAGAAACTGCAGATTGCTGAGAAGGATTATGACCATTTAAGGTAAGTAAGTTAAGTAAAACTACTATTAATCTTGTACACTAGGCTAGGCAAAACCAGTAAAAAATCTTAGTGCAGGCGACAAGCTCAGGCCAAGAAAAAAAGACAGACGGAGCGTTACGAAGTCTCGTGAAGCCAACCGGTTTTCAACCAAGCCCCGTAAGTTAAGCACACGCTAAACAAATTAAATCGCACAAAACTCGAAATAAATGATCTTGACAGTATTGCGACACGTGCTGAAGAGTTTTGTGCAATTTTGTTTGTATATGTGTGCGTGTGCTAAACTTGATGTAGCTTGGTTTTGTTTGTATGTAACGCTCCGTCTGTATTTTTTTCTTGGTCTGAGGCGACAAGCTGCTATTTGGGGTCCAATCGGTCCGTGGTTAGGTTCATACGTTCATACGCTCTTGCTTTAGCGTGTAGTCGAATACACCTAAGTATATTTATAGTACCTAAGTGTATATGAGATACTGTTAATTAAATTGAAATAAAATTATACTAAAACTAGACGACGAGAAATTATGAAAAATGTAATGAAAGTAAATAAAGCAAGAATGGTTTGTCAAGATCTTAGCAAGTGGAAATCCGTTATCTCTGCCTACCCCTCTCGGAAATAGGCGTGATTTATGTATAAAACTAGTGGCAAAATGGAGGCTCAATATGCGTTATATGAGTACTAAGCTTATGCCATAAAAGTAAAGGAAAATCTACTAAAATCTCTAAATACCTACATATTTTTAATTCCGTTTGCTCTAATGTAAGTGACCTCGAATGTTGTTAATAAACAATAATCTTTCGCGAGCGTTCAAACATCACGTCCCAGTTCCTTGTGAACGTTATCTAGAACAGTTGATAGCGATACCACAGTGGAGCCGATCGTCCAGTACGCGTGTTGTTATCTGATATCTCGGCTCGGGCTGGCCGCAGTGTAATCTAAAACAATCACGTCTGCTGAAACACTGATAAATGTCATATGATTTCGAAATCTACATATCTGATTAATCTGATGGTCTAACTCAGTGGTCGGCGACGGCGGCCGCGATCCTGGCTGTGTTGTATGCACAGGTGCTTTTTCCTGATAGTCACAAATTATTAACAAGTGCAGGTTGTGTTGGGTCAATTTCGTTAGCTACTATCCACATAGTAGTGGTCGTACCATAGTCACAACATTATTTAGTTTTACCACACAGTCACAAAGTCTAGATTAGAAGCATTGAAGCGATTATAAACTGCAACTGAGCCAACGATAATACACACCTACTTAGCTAATCTTGCTTCCTTAGCCATGCGATTATCAGTAAAACTAGAAATTACTAGAGCCTCTTTCTAGACATTGCATTGCAAGTCAAAGCTACCTATTATAACTACACAATATTTGGTTCCTCAAAGTGAGGTTGCTAGAACCCCTGACAGGATAGTTTTCTTTCAGATGCCGCTCTCCCCGGCCGCTGTACAACGCGCGCATCTTCGACCTCCAAGACTCCTACTTCGTGTGCTCGGTGGACCGCCACTACACAGCCTTCACCATCGCCTCCGTCTCCTTCTGCGCCATCCTGGCCTTCATCGCTGTTTGGTTCTTCGTCGTGGTGCCTCGCTGGCCCAGCAGGGCTGCGGAGATGAGGACCACGTACATGCCGGCGGCGGCGTATGCGGTGCTGCCCACTATTAATAACTCTACACCGCTACAGTTAGTCTGACACGCCACTGGTGGCTCTTTGTTGTGGTATCACATCACGCATGCATGTGCACATCCACCGATTCATGCGTTGGTTCACTATTGTAGTGCCTTGCTGAGACAAGGGGGCAGATTTGAGATGCACAGGAAAGGTATGGTAGATAGGTGAGAATCCATCGGAGCTGTAGGTAACGAAGAGGTGTGCGAGGAAAAAAACCATCAATAGGAAGGGATGCGTGTGCGAGGCTGCCAATACTATTGGTGGATTATTTCCTTGCTCACCGCTTCGCTACCTCCCACAGCTCAGGTAGATACACGCCTACCTACCTGTACCTACCTGTTATGCAGGTATCGTGTTCTGAACTCCTGATAAAAAAAAACCAAGTGTTTTTTTTTACATTTGTATGGAGCGTTGGCCGACTGGGGCGAAAGGCTCCAAAAGTTTTAAAAAAATCGCGTCAAAAAAACCTTTAGGTTTTTTTTACAAAACACAATACTTGTTATGTCCTTAAACGGATCAACGCTATTTTTGTTACACCTTGTATGGTGTATTAGCAAACGAATAAACATTTAACCAACTTAGTCAAAAATCAATCTGCAAGTGATAGAATGCTTGTTTGTTTGTTTGGTGTACCCACCATAAGATGAGCAATAGCTAGTATCAAATGTCCAGCTGGTAAGTATTTTATACCTCTAGGTATATTAAAACTGTGATAGATAAGTTACAGGTACCTAATTATATCCAATAGTCTTTAATTTATAAAATTCATTTGTAAACAAGTATATAGGGTTTAAATGAAAATACGATGTTAAAAATCACTTTATATATTTAATAAAAATACAAAAGTGTACAATTGTCTGACATTGATCGTATCAAATCTTTGTGCTATCCAGGCAAACGTTTGTGCTATGAGATTCTGCTTGAGTATTCACTTACAATTATAATCATAATACTTTCATTCATACATACAAACAAAACTCTATACTTTACACTGCGTGCGCTTAAAGCTGTGTTTGTATCATTTTGTCTTATCGTATCTCCGTCGCGTATCAAGATCGCTAGTGTGGACGCAAAAACAGCGCGATCATGCGGCGCGCTGTATCTGATCGCTCGGGATTGACTCGCGTTTATTATATATCCCCCCCCCCCCCCCCCCGCACACTCGCGAACGGATACGCGTATCAAGATCGGTAAGTATGGGCGTGTTTTGATACTGTATCAAGATACGAACTTATGTTTTGATACGCGATACGCCGTGATCGCTCTCGAGGCGGTTTTTCCACGATCATCAAAGGGGATACGGATGAGCGTCCACACTTAATGATACGGCGTTATGATACGATACGCTGGTACACTACGGTTAGTATGGACGCATTTTTACGCGCGCCGATGCTAGTGATACGGTGTGCCCAAAGTGAGCGTCCATACTTAGGATACGCGAGCTCGATACGATACGCGTGAGCGTGATCGGCAAAATGATACAAATGTGGACTCAGCTTAAAAAGATATGGCTTTAGGTCCAGTTTAACCAATTCTAAACAACGCATATTTCTGAGGGTACAAGAATAACTAAATGAATACTTTTATAAAATGTTAAATATGATATAACCTTGTGCGCCATATTACGGTGTCCTGTATACTGTGGCCGCCGTAATATGGCGCTTTGTGGATATGACTATCTGTCAAACTGCGATTTTGTTTTGCTTCTCACACTAGAATGCACGTTTTAGTGCGAGTGAGAGAAAAGCAAGACTACATTTTGAATACCAGTACATAGTACTTATTACAAAAGTGTGCATTATGTTTAAATATAGCGGCATTTAAGTTACTTTTAATTATAGTTTATAAATAGTTATTTGTGTTTTATTACTAATATTTTATCAAAACTTGCATTCAACCTTAAGTTGACCTTCTTACATTATAAAGCAGGCACAAGCAATTTACATAAGGCTGCATTTTGAGCATCTCCGTCTTAACGATATTAATTCACGCTTGACCTCTGTCACAGATCCATTCTAGAGAATTCTACTTAATAATAGTGTAATCAAGATTTAAATTTCTCTGGCACAGATCTGCGACTACACAGAGGTTAGGGCGTTATAATGATATTGTTTCAGTCAATTATTCTTAGGATGTCACTTGAGTCCCGAATAAACTTTGTACAGTGGACCGCCAAAAAATGCATCCATTTTCCACTTTATTACAAGGCACCAAGGTGGAAAAATGGAGCATCTGTTTGTAGTCGACTGTACTTAAATCATAGCCTTTTCAAAAAGGTGACCTTGATGAAAACAGTTACATATAAAGCTCAACTGACAGATATTCAATTTCAAAAACTTCAAAATTACTGACCAATATGACATTTACGTCAATTCCGATTATGATATGTTCAAAATTATCGAGCAATCTTTGGTGTTCTTGTATACACTCCAAATTCCACTCTTATTTAATTTTAGCTTAAATTACAACCGTACGGTCACTGGCAAAATTAACTACACAGAATAATGCTCAAAATGATCTAGTCAAGCCTCATTCTCGTGAGAAAAGACTTGACCAGTAAATTTTACGTATCTCTTCCGTGTGGTTACTTTTGCTCACGACTGTACCTCATCCAATCGTACACAACCTTTTTCGTTTAATAAAATTGTA
Source organism: Epinotia bilunana (assembly GCA_947049275.1). Taxonomy (NCBI): domain Eukaryota; kingdom Metazoa; phylum Arthropoda; class Insecta; order Lepidoptera; family Tortricidae; genus Epinotia; species Epinotia bilunana. The sequence continues at coordinate 664,556 of OX346263.1, forward strand.
TAAAATGCAGTCTTTGCACCGACTACAAGCCGCAATTTAAAAAAAAACAATCAGCAACATGTCGTCCCTCTCACTCTGCAGTCCGATAACGATGGAGTAAGAAAGACTGGAAACTACAATAAATATGGTCTGTCATGGTCATGGAAATGATATATGTATCCGAGCTGCCGTCATTAAAGGCATTATATTGTTTATATCTTGGTCTTCTTATTTTACATATAAAAAAAAAACCAGAAGGCTTATGATCGCGTTTAATACGCGATAAAACGTTCGACTCTTTCTGCCAAATGGTCTCAGAAGGTGACGAATTCCATACCATATTTTGCTTTGGGCTTAAAACCAGTAAATTTCATAAGATCTTATTCTTATCTTACCCCTAATTTTCAAATTACATAATACCTAAAATTTCAAATTGTCTTATTCTTAAAATAAACGAAATTCATTATGACTGACCTAAAACGTCATATTCTCTAAATACCTAAAAATTTAAATGCACAATTCCTGCAAATACCGAATGATATAAATGACAAAATATTAAAATAACTCAAACTGAAAACACCTAAATGGCAAAATGCCTAATTTTTTTTCACGAGTGGCTATTTGAGAGAATGATTTGATATTGATATTTATTATGACTTTAGTATAGTGCCTGTTCAACGTGCCCCGCTCGACCCTACATATGAAATGGACTGTACCTAGTTACTACGGCGTTAAATAAAAATACAGGAATATATGTAACACAAATTTAAGTATTTTGAGGTTTGGTTGTTTTAAACATGCCTATGTTGTTTTGCCAAGAAAGTGTTTTGAGTGTAGGCATTATGAGACTATGCTATTTTGAAATTTGGCCATATTAAGATTCCGGTTTAAAGAAAAAAAATAGGCATTCTGCAATTTAGGTATTTTTAGAGCAAGGAGTTTTGAGATCTGGGAATATTGATGAAGAGGTAAAATGCAATTTTGTAGTTGTAAGCCCAAACCCATATTTTTATCGATAAACGATAGCATCATGCTAGCAATTGTTCAAAAAACGCTATTATAATCTGTTCAGTAAAAACTAAGTAAATTGATATAGCCGGATGACTACAATTGAATAATTTTCTTACGTTTCCATATGATCAACATGTAAAATGAAAAATATGGACCTATTCAACAATTTGAAAATTGTCGTAGTACTATCGACAACACAGCTAACTGTCGTAGTACTATCGACAACACAGCTAACTGTCGTAGTACAATCGACGACACAGCTAACTGTCGTAGTACTATCGACAACACAGCTAACTGTCGTAGTACAATCGACGACACAGCTAACTGTCGTAGTACTATCGACAACACAGCTAACTGTCGTAGTACAATCGACAACACAGCTAACTGTCGTAGTACTATCGACGACACAGCTAACTGTCGTAGTACTATCGACAACACAGCTAACTGTCGTAGTACAATCGACGACACAGCTAACTGTCGTAGTACTATCGACAACACAGCTAACTGTCGTAGTACAATCGACAACACAGCTAACTGTCGTAGTACTATCGACGACACAGCTAACTGTCGTAGTACTATCTGTGTATCGATCATAGATAATAACTTTTATTTTCATAAACCTGAGTGTTGCCACTCTTACATACTAAGTATTCAGTCACACATCTTCCTTTTTCTTTTACAAAAAAAATAGTTTTCACATCACTAGTTATAGGTTATTACTGACTACGGTTACATCTCTAGTTGACGTTACTTATGAGTGACACTGACACATAAATAAAACTAACCTCAAAAAGTAATAAACACGTAATAAACAAGTTGTTTTTAACTAATTAACAAATGCACGTAAAAATGGGGTATCAAACTGTTACGTATCAATTATAAGGACTGATCTACAAACAATTCCAGTTTGAGAGGAGTTAAGCGAGGTGTAAATGTATAACGGGCTAATCAACATTTGATAATTGTGTTTTTCTTTAAACAATAAAGATTTTTAAATGAAATAATTGTGTTACTTACTTCCTAACTAATTATAAATTGTCCTTGTTCACGTTTAGCTTACGAATATGAGCACAAATACAGTAGGTACACGACACTATCACTGTTTTTCTTTGATCTTAAATTAAGATGTTAAAATAATAAAGTTCACATTTAACAGTCTTTGCACAAACACTTTTTAGGCTTCACATGCCGTCCAGATCTGGTAGTGATGGTTTCCTTTTCTGGTGAAGTGTCCAGGCTTGTGGATGATGATGATTCAGGGGTAATAAAAGGGGTTGATGGTGGTGATTCTTCATTAGTTTCAAGGCTGGACTCATGTGTGGGAGAGCTTAATGTGATTTCTTCTGTCGGTGTACTAGGTCTCATTTCAGGTGATGATAACATTGGATGTTGGTCTTCCGTTGGTGGAGAGTGGTTCACAGTCTCTGTTTGATCTGAGGTTGTCTTTGTCATTAATGGTTGACAGCATTCTTCTGGAATAATATATATGATGGGCTCTAGGCTTGGTGAAAATGACGGGTATGGTGAAGGTGGTGTGAGAGTGAGGGTAGAGGGGCTTTGTGAATTTGCATCAATAGCCTGATCGGGTAGCTCAATGATTGCTTTTCTATTCTTTCTCATTTCTCTTCCTTTTTCTGTCAAAATATTGTAGCTTCGAGGTTCTTCTCTTTTCCCAGTGACTGTGCCATATATTTGTTCATTTGGTAGAAATACTCTTTTTCCAGTTTCCAATTCAGGTAGTTCTTTGGCTCTGTGTCTCTTGTCATAGTTTTCTTTAGCTTTTTCTCTTCTTTTTACCAACTGTTCTCTCAAGTGTTCTATATTTTGTACTTTTGGCTTCAGTGCTGAAGATGTTATTGGTATATTTGTGTTCAGAAGTCTTGACATAGCAATTTGTGATGGAGAGAGTCCTAGTTTATTGGGTGTTGTTCTATAATGTAATAGTCCGAGTAGGGGATCTTCTGGATTTTTATCAAATATTGTCTTGATTATCTTTACACCTATCTCGGCAGCTCCATTGCTCTGGGGGAAATGGGGGCTTGAAATGATATGTGTAAATTCCCAGTCTGTTGCAAATTGTTTGAACTGTTTTGATGCAAATTGAGGGCCACCATCTGATCTTAAGATGTGGGGTATACCATGTCTGGCCATAATGCATTTTAGGTGTTTGATTATTGCCATAGAAGTGGTAGATGTCAGTGATACTACTTCAGGGTAGTTTGACAGTATATCCCTTACGACAAGATATTCTTTTCCTTTGTAAGTACATAGATCAGCAGCTATTACTTCGAATGGGTTTTGAGGTATTTCTCCAGATATGAGAGGTTCAGGCCTTTGTGTAGTCTGTTTAGCGCAGAATTCACATTTTTTTGACCATAGGGTGATGTCATGCTCCCATGCAGGCCACCATACTGCATGTTTGGCTCGCAGTTGGCTCTTGACAGTTGTAACATGTCCAGTGTGAAGCTTTTCAATTGTGGTTTGTCTCAGTTTTGTAGGTATATATACTTTCAATCCACATGTAATTAATTCATTAGTCAGGATAAGGTCTTCTTTGTGTTTCCAAAATGGTTTTATTTCTTCTTCAATGCTTTTATAGCTGGGCCATCCATTCATTATATAGGTGTATAGTTTCTTGCATATCTCATCTTCTTGTTGGGCCTCTTTTATTTTTCTGAGACGCTCATCAGAGAAAGGTATTTCTTTACGAATGCTGAGGAATGTTGATTCGTCAAGCTTATCACTTCTATCAAGAATATCTCTGTCTTCTTCTTCAGTTGGAAGTGGAGCTCTAGATAACATATCAGCTGTGTACATGTATTTTCCAGGGACATGCTCTATTTTATAGTCGAATGGGGTCATTCTCATCCTGAATCGTTGAAGTCTTGTAGGCAAATCTGCAATAGGTTTTGATCCTAATATAGCGAGTAATGGTTTGTGGTCTGATCGCAAGCTGAACATTGGTAAACCTTGGAGGTAGAGTTTAAAGCGTTCACATGCCATAGTTGCTGCGCATGCTTCCTTTTCTATCATTGCATACCTCTGTTGAGTGGGTGTGAATGCAGATGACCAGAAGTGAACTGGTTTCCAAATATCTCCATGTTTTTGTTCAATTACGGCGCCCATTCCATACTGTGATGCGTCTGCTGAGACTCTGGTTTGTAAGTTTGGGTCATAATGTGCTAGCTGAGGAGCTGAAGTTAATAACTTTTTGATTTCTTGAAATGCAGTAGTGTGTTCAGCATTCCATTCCCTTGAAGAATCTTTTTTTAGTAGATCACGGAGAGGTTTTGTCACATCTGCTATGTTTGGTAGGAATCTGAGATGTTGATTTACTGCTCCCATGAAGCTTCTTAGTCCGGTAAGATCCTTGGGTATTGGTAGGTTATTAATAGCCTTAATTTTATCATGAAGAGGTTGTACTCCATTGCTTGTTATTTTATAGCCTAGGAATATGCATTTGTTTGTTCTGAAGATACATTTCTTCTTATTTAGGGTTACTCCTCCTTTCTGTAAGGCTTTGAGTACTTGTCTGAGGTTCTCATCATGTTCTTGTATGGTTTTTCCATGAACTAACGTATCATCAACATGATTTATGCAACCTTTAATGCCCGCTAGTATTGTTGCCATTTTCCGTTGAAAAATCTCACTTGACGAGTTCATTCCCATCGGCATTCTATTAAATCTATATCTTCCAAAGGGGCTGATGAAAGTAGTTAAGTCTTTTGAATTCTCAGTAAGTTCGACTTGGAAATAGCTCTTTACAGCATCAATTTTTGAAAAATATCTGGATCCGGCAAGTTGTGCCAAGCATTCTTCTACTGTTGGCAATGGATGATATTCTCTCATGACGCTTTTGTTAAGTTCGGTGTAGTCGACTGTGACACGCACACTTGTAGTGTCATTTTTATCTGGGACAGGTACCATCGGAGCGCACCATTCAGTTGGGTGTGTGACAGGTTCAATCACTTTCATGTCTTGAAGATTCTGCAGTGCTTTTTCTACTTTTGGTCTTATTGGTATAGAAATATGCCTTGGAGTAGTTACTGCATATGGTTTGGCATTCTCTTTCAATTTTATGTTGTATCTTCCTTCCATGACACCTAATCCTGTGAATAAGTCTGGGAATTCATCTTCAGGCAATGTCTTGTTGGAGATTTGCATAATTTCAGTCTTTGCATGCCATTGTACAATACTGAAAGTGTCACACTCGGTTAATCCTAGTAAAGGTGTGTGTTGGTCTTGCAGCACATAGATGTCTGTGACCATGGTTTGGTTTTGCCATGTCAGATTAACATTGCGGCATATACCTCTTGAAGGCAATATCACTCCACAGGGCCCTAGTAGTTTCTCCTTAACTTCTGTTGGCTTAGGTAATTTTAGCTTGATTCTCAGTTCAGGGCTTATAACCGTTTCCGATGCACCAGTGTCAATTTTGAATTTGACTTTTTGGCCATTTACTAATATTGTAGCATATTTAGGTTTGGAGCGGACTAATTGAGGTGCTAAATTTACGGATTCAATGATTTTCTTAGAGTTTTCTATGCTTCCAAAGAAAAATTCCTCTTCTTCTTCTGTCACCTCATTAACAGTTTTGTGTTCCTTCTTGTTTTCTTTCTTTTTCTTACAGACAACTAGCCAGTGCCCTTTTAGTCCACACCCTTTACAAATTGAGTCAGTAGCTTCGCAATTTGCAAATTTGTGTTTTGGAGTACGCCCGCACTTTCTGCAGCAATCTGAAATTCCAACTTGTTTTATAGGTTTCTTTGCACTCATTCTTTTGTTTACATAATGTACTTCTGGGGCTTGTACTTGATTGGGATGGAGTGTGGCCATGTTAGCCTCCACGACTTCGGCGTGTCGAACTCTGTTGATGACCGTTTCAAGCTTGGGCTCTTCTTCCAGGTTTTGGAGTGTCTTCGAGAGTTCCGCGTCCCTCATGCCTGCGACGATTCTATCACGTATGAGTTCGTCCTCGAGAGTTCCGAACTCACATTTTTTTGCAAGGTTATGCAAGTCTGTAATGAAATCGTCTATGCATTCGTTTTCATTTTGTACGCGTTGATTGAATCTCGCTCTACTATACATTTTAGTTTTTCGTGCTGTGTAGTATGATTCGAATTTTCCTTTGACTATCTCATATGATTTCATGTCGCTTTCGCTCAGTTTCATCGATGCGATGACGTTGTTGGCCTGGCCACCCATGATGTACAGCAACGAATTTACTTGTGTTTCGCTCGGTAGCATCTTCAAACGTGTGGTTTCTCGGTATTGTTCGAATCGAGTAATCCAGTTTTGCCAGTCGATCGCTTTGAAGCTGAATTGTTGAGGCGGCGGTGCGGTCATGCCGGGCAGGAAGGTCATAGCTTGAGCACCTAATGATGTCGTTGCGGCAGGTTGAGACGCAAGTTGTGTCTGCAGCTGCTGTATTAGCAACATTTGGGCATCTATTTGCTTCTTCAGCTCTTCCATGCTGGTTTTTTATAAGGATTTTTCACATTGAAAAAAATTCACCGTTGTCACCATGTGTATCGATCATAGATAATAACTTTTATTTTCATAAACCTGAGTGTTGCCACTCTTACATACTAAGTATTCAGTCACACACTATCGACAACACAGCTAACTGTCGTAGTACAATCGACAACACAGCTAACTGTCGTAGTACTATCGACAACACAGCTAACTGTCGTAGTACTATCGACGACACAGCTAACTGTCGTAGTACTATCGACAACACAGCTAACTGTCGTAGTACTATCGACGACACAGCTAACTGTCGTAGTACTATCGACGACACAGCTAACTGTCGTAGTACTATCGACAACACAGCTAACTGTCGTAGTACTATCGACGCCACAGCTAACTGTCGTAGTACAATCGACGACACAGCTAACTGTCGTAGTACTATCGACGACACAGCTAACTGTCGTAGTACTATCGACGACACAGCTAACTGTCGTAGTACTATCGACGACACAGCTAACTGTCGTAGTACTATCGACGACACAGCTAACTGTCGTAGTACAATCGACGACACAGCTAACTGTCGTAGTACAATCGACGACATAGCTAACTGTCGTAGTACTATCGACAACACAGCTAACTGTCGTAGTACTATCGACGACACAGCTAACTGTCGTAGTACTATCGACGACACAGCTAACTGTCGTAGTACTATCGACAACACAGCTAACTGTCGTAGTACAATCGACGACACAGCTAACTGTCGTAGTACAATCGACGACACAGCTAACTGTCGTAGTACTATCGACAACACAGCTAACTGTCGTAGTACTATCGACGACACAGCTAACTGTCGTAGTACTATCGACGACACAGCTAACTGTCGTAGTACTATCGACGACACAGCTAACTGTCGTAGTACTATCGACGACACAGCTAACTGTCGTAGTACTATCGACAACACAGCTAACTGTCGTAGTACTATCGACGACACAGCTAACTGTCGTAGTACTATCGACGACACAGCTAACTGTCGTAGTACTATCGACGACACAGCTAACTGTCGTAGTACTATCGACGACACAGCTAACTGTCGTAGTACTATCGACAACACAGCTAACTGTCGTAGTACTATCGACAACACAGCTAAATGACCATCCGTGCACTTTATCTGCATTGTAATAAGGTTCTATATAAATACAGGATGGTCAGTTATGTTGGCATTTGTATTATATTATACCGTTCTAATTACACAGGACCAGGATTGGATACACATTTTTGAGATAGTTGAATGTACATACTTTTACAATTCTGGTTTAAAAACTGGTTTCATTTACTTAACCAGATCCATGTAAGCGTATTTGTACGCGATTTTGCAATAGCAATTGTTGATCTTCCCTTCCAAATAAATAGCTCACTAACCTATGATATGGTAAACATGCCTACAAATATCATACAAAAATACTAAGCGCTGATTCTACTGTTGTACTGACACGTGGAAATGATACGATGTTTTCTGGGTTGGTCTACTTGTATCGGAATCGGGCGCTCCTGAGCTTACGCATACATAAACAATATCCATTTTAGTCCTATACATGTATGATAAATCTGTATTGGTACGATCTACAAGTAGACAGCTAATCATTGTGTGGGTTAGTTCCTTCTAAAGGCACCATATCTTTACTCGTGTTTTGCAGTATGTCTCTTTATTATTTAAATTAGAATATGCAGTCTTTATAATATTACGATTCTCATTATAAATAGCAAAGCCCACAATTATTATAACATTTATACGAAAATCACCCATATTTTTTTTATAATCGATTGTGGTTCAAGTTTAACCATCGGATCATTTTTATTTCCACATTTATTAGTTTGAGATTCGGCGGTCATATCTTACTTTTACATTCAACTAGGTTTAAATTACTACAATTAGTCTCCTACTCTTGTGTTACCTAATTCTTACTAAGTATCAAATAAAAGGCGAACCATCACTGGAATCATAAACTCTAACCTAATTATAGCATAAAGTAAATTTTGTGCATCATTATCCTAACTAAACTACTAAAACATATGACACAAAAATGTACATATTACCAAATAACGAAATTAATTTAAGTTTTATTTAAATGCATTCGATTACGAAATGGCTTCTAAAATGTGCCGCGGGCATCGTAAATCAGACTTTATTTTAAGCAGTTAAGTCTCAATATCAATCTTCTTAATGATCATTTTGCCAGTCATCATTTGACCTGCAGGTAATATCTGCACAGGCCTCTATTGTCAATGTCATAAAAGCGTGTACAGATGTTATGTACGTATATTACAGTCCACGTGAAAGCTAGCTCTACAATTTCCGCCGTATCACAACAGAGTAAGGTGCAATGTAAACATATCTTTCACGTCAACTGTAGTAAAAGTCCAAAATGTCCAAGATGCCTTATAAAATACTTGTCTCAGCATTAATTATTTTATTTGTGATCAATATCGTGTTTATTTGAGAACTTATTGGTATGACCAATGAGTAATATATTATTAGTCACTTGATACTAACTGACCAGTCAGACTAAGGGAACACCCAAAAAATCGGAAGAGTTGTCCGAATACAGTCTTTTTCAGAAATTTAGTGATCCTGTCAGACGGTGATCTAAAGTCCATCTGACAGGATCAGACTTTAAATGACGTCCATAACAACCGGTCGCATGGGGGTCAATAACCGGCCGCGCGGATGTCTAGACGCTAGAGTTTCTGTGAGAGAGACGTCCATAATAACCGGTCGGGCACGTCTAGATGAGCTCGTGTCATACCAGCCGGTCGGGCCACAGCTCCTGTCAGACGGAGGTCTCGGAGTTGAGCCGCAGCACGAACCGGTTGCTCTTCGGGTCCACCACCTCCTCCGAGATGTGGAACTTGGGCAGCTGCCGGATCGAGCACATCAGGGAGATGTCGCCTGAAAACAAATGACTTTGTTATGAATTTGAATGTGAAAATTAATTCGAACGTAGGCCATGTTTTTGTGGCTTTTAAACGTCAAACATGTGATATATGTTTGCCAAAACTGCGGATAACATCTTAGATGTTTGAAATCATCGAAAACATTGACACGGCGGCCTTTTAACCGCGCTCAAAGCGGTGTTCATGCCTCGCGTAATTTGGCAAAGGGCTTGACGTACATGCTGTCGAAAATGGTCCTTCTTGCCGGACGCCTGGCTAAGGCTAGTACCTTGTCTAAGCTGGAACTCCTGGCTGTGGGCGAGCGGCCTGGCCAGCAGCTCGTCGGAGATGAGCGCCCAGCGCTGCACGGGCCTCACTTCCTGCTCGGCGGCCAGCACGGGCGCGGACACGAGGAAGGGCTCGAGGAAGGCGCGCGGAGACGCGTCGCGCGCGAGACAGCGCCCGAGGTGCGCGAGAACTGATTCCGCGGAGTGACGAGGCTGCTGCCGGGTCGCGCGGAGGTACTTTTGCAGGGCGCGCGCTACAAACAACCGTACTTCATTAATATTCACAGTTCGCGTCTGCAACTTTTTCGAAAAATATAACATTTTCAACAAAAACCAATACGGATGCAGAAAACGTCATTCAACCTCGCTAGCTGTTTATCAGTACATTTTTAAAATTTTAGAACATAAATAATAAAACATAATAGCGTAGGCCTGCTGCTAGATATGACTAAGGGATATGAAAAAGTCACCCATAAAATGTTACTTAGTAAGCTGTATGGTATGGGCATACGCGGTTTGGCCCATAAATGGTTTCAATCCTACCTCCATAATCGTAAACAATCCGTGGTAATTGATTACTACGATAAAACAACTAAACAAGTAAAAGTTTTCACTTCTGAAATGCGGCATATTACGTGTTCCATTCCTCAAGGTAGTGTATGCGGCTGCCTCCTATTTTTAGCATACATAAATGACCTACCTACAATCCTAAACCCAAACACTACCTGCGTTATGTTCGCTGACGACGTATCATTGTTATTTAACAGTAACAATAGTACTGAATGTAACTTACAGCTCAATCACACTTTTGAAATTACAAAAAAATGGCTCAGTGATCACAATTTAGAATTGAATTAAAAAAAAACGAAAATCATACAATTTAAACCAACGAGTACTAGTAATAATATAGAGGAGGTTAAAGAATTTAATTTATTAGGCATAACTATTGACTCCGGCATCAATTGGAAAGCTCATATTCAGAATATTAAAACCAAACTATGTAAATTTGTATATGCACTAAACATATAAATAATAAAAAATAAACAAAATAAATACTAGCTTAGAGTGTGCATTATCTGCGTATTATGCGTATGCGCATTCGTGGCTCCGATATGGTGTGGTGCTTTGGGGAGGTAGTACCATGGCCCAGCAACTGTTTGTGATGCAAAAGAAGTGCATCCGTATCTTGGCTAACGTGCGCATCCCCAACAGTTGCCGTCCACACTTTATTAAACTCGAATTGTTGACTGTGCCGTGTTTTTGTGTTTTCTGTATTTTTTTTCTCCTATTGTAATGTAGCAATTATTATTGTATTGTTTTTAGCAAAAAAAATGATTTATCTATCTATCTATCTATTTATATATTACAAGCCGCTCTTTTTGTCCGTGAAAATCCTTATCTGTTTCAAAAGAAAAAAGATGTCGAGACAACCAGAACGCAGCATAGGAATAAGCTATTGCTACCAAAAGCTAACTTGGCAATGTATAAAAATTGTCCACATTATAAATGTACTCTAATTACAAATAAAATCCCGCAAACAATTAAATAAGAACGTAACGAAAAAATATTTAAAAATAAATGAAAGAAATTATTAATTGAGAAATGCTATTATATTACTCAGTAGACAATTTTTTAAATGATGGATCTTTACATTTTTTATAAATGACATTCCTAAATTGTTAGTCCCTATTCTTAAGAATATAACGGGAAAATATTATTACATAAATTAATTTATTATTATTCTCTTTATTCATATTTTATCTTACGTTAGGTTTGTACAATAATATTATAAAAAGTAAAATATAAAACTATACATACAAAACATAAAATCATTATAAAAACCTAACCTAGGGTGCAGCCGGCAGCGAGGCGGGGCCTAAGCTATCGGCGGTCAGGGCGACAGAGACAGGAACCTTCTGACTATCCGCGCAGTATCCAGGAGTACCGCCTTCTGTATCTGACCCTTGATCCAGCCATCTAGCGAGAGTCTCTTGAGGTGATGGTCGAGACTCTTCGCTATTAAACCATTCGCCGAAACGACTATCGGGACGATGATCGTCGAATCAACATCCCACATGGCGGTTACCTCGTGAGCCAGGTCTAGGTGCTTGCTGGCTTTGTCCTTCTCGGCCTTCACGAGGTTCTCGTCATGGGGGATGGTGATGTCGACGAGCACTGCCTGGCGTTTCGATCGATCTGTCAGCACGATATCAGGCCTATTGGCAAGAATAGTCCTGTCCGTGATGACAGATCGATCCCAATAGAGCGTGGCACGATCATTTTCGAGAACTGGCGCAGGTGTGTACTTATAGTAAGGCACTTCGGAGACCACAAGACCGTATAGCAGAGTAAGTTGCTGGAGAATAATTCTGGCTACAAGGTTATGTCTGTGCACTTGCACTTACGAGCGAGTACTTACTCGCCGTTATTATTATTATTATATTACCAAAAAATATAATGAAATGAAAGTCAAACTTATAATTAAAATATGAATATGTATGTAATGCAAAAATGTTATTAATGTTGTTATCTTACGCATGCTCGTATTAAGTTTAGTGTGCCCTTACAGGGCGTCATGGACGGACCTGAATACTGAATGTAACACCTTAATTACAATGTACATGGCTTTACAAAATAATAAATAAATAAATATTCTATGATACAAGGTTGAGCATTGAAAGATTTGAGAATTAAAGAAGCTGTTTAGTTAGCACAAGATCGCGCGCGAGACAGGTCGTCTCTTTCTACTTAGAACACTTAGAAAGACGAAGGAGTGGTGTATTTGCGGTCTAGTGCTAGTAGTGATGCACGAAACAGGTAGAACGGCAGAGTTGTAAAGAGACGCGACTAAGATATGTTGTTTTTGTCACGCCATTTCTCGCGTCGCGCGCGTCTCGTCAAGCCGCTCTGAGCAAACGAATATCTTCAATTCAAATAAAACTGTACATCATCATCATATATTTAGAGCCAAGAGCTCTTGTGGATGAAGCCATTTCTACTCCTCTCTATGCTCAGCTTTCTTCTTGATATCACGCTGTTTACTTTTTTTTATTTGAGCCGTAATAGACTTCTCTTGGTCTCCCTCTTTCCCTCTATCTTCCCTGGTATATTGGATAAATTTTTTCATGTAATCATAGTGTCGTAACAAGTGTCAAAAAAATTTACATTAAAGTATACATTACATTCGCATTGAAGTAAACAAATTACATACTGCAGCTAAATCACGCCATTTAAGAAAAATTCAACCCAAGTACCATTCATTCGTACCAACATTAAAGGTTTTTGTAAGACTGCTGTATTCTTCCAGTACTCTTAAGAGAGGTTTGTTTGTACATATTTTAGCTTTTCGTAAGTGCCGAAATGAAAAGGACGTAACCATTCGGAAAATAATACAAATGTTTTTTAATGATAACCAAAAATATACTAGTATACAAAAATAGCAAAATTTTAATGAAATAAATAAAACGATATCTTACAGACAACTTTTGGCCAGGCCCTATGTCAAAAAACTTATCTTACTAAGACATGTTACAAGTTTGTATATTTTACAATGGAATGTACTCTATGTGACAGTGTTGCCTGCAGTTCAACATTTACCGTCACTTGTAAATATTTGGGGCCTAGCGCCCTGGTCAGTCTCCCCCTGACCCACCAAGCAACGGGAACACAGCCTGCGCGGCCTCCCTCGGCCCGAGCGCCCCGTTGGCCGCGGCCACCCTGACCCTCCTGACGTGCGCGAACGCGTCCTCCGCCGCGCTCAGCAGCCGCTCCGTCTGCTTGTAGTAGCTATACTCACCAAGCGACGGGAACACAGCCTGCGCGGCCTCCCTCGGCCCGAGCGCCCCGTTGGCCGCGGCCACCCTGACCCTCCTGACGTGCGCGAACGCGTCCTCCGCCGCGCTCAGCAGCCGCTCCGTCTGCTTGTAGTAGCTATACTCACCAAGCGACGGGAACACAGCCTGCGCGGCCTCCCTCGGCCCGAGCGCCCCGTTGGCCGCGGCCACCCTGACCCTCCTGACGTGCGCGAACGCGTCCTCCGCCGCGCTCAGCAGCCGCTCCGTCTGCTTGTAGTAGCTATACTCACCAAGCGACGGGAACACAGCCTGCGCGGCCTCCCTCGGCCCGAGCGCCCCGTTGGCCGCGGCCACCCTGACCCTCCTGACGTGCGCGAACGCGTCCTCCGCCGCGCTCAGCAGCCGCTCCGTCTGCTTGTAGTAGCTATACTCACCAAGCGACGGGAACACAGCCTGCGCGGCCTCCCTCGGCCCGAGCGCCCCGTTGGCCGCGGCCACCCTGACCCTCCTGACGTGCGCGAACGCGTCCTCCGCCGCGCTCAGCAGCCGCTCCGTCTGCTTGTAGTAGCTATACTCACCAAGCGACGGGAACACAGCCTGCGCGGCCTCCCTCGGCCCGAGCGCCCCGTTGGCCGCGGCCACCCTGACCCTCCTGACGTGCGCGAACGCGTCCTCCGCCGCGCTCAGCAGCCGCTCCGTCTGCTTGTAGTAGCTATACTCACCAAGCGACGGGAACACAGCCTGCGCGGCCTCCCTCGGCCCGAGCGCCCCGTTGGCCGCGGCCACCCTGACCCTCCTGACGTGCGCGAACGCGTCCTCCGCCGCGCTCAGCAGCCGCTCCGTCTGCTTGTAGTAGCTATACTCACCAAGCGACGGGAACACAGCCTGCGCGGCCTCCCTCGGCCCGAGCGCCCCGTTGGCCGCGGCCACCCTGACCCTCCTGACGTGCGCGAACGCGTCCTCCGCCGCGCTCAGCAGCCGCTCCGTCTGCTTGTAGTAGCTATACTCACCAAGCGACGGGAACACAGCCTGCGCGGCCTCCCTCGGCCCGAGCGCCCCGTTGGCCGCGGCCACCCTGACCCTCCTGACGTGCGCGAACGCGTCCTCCGCCGCGCTCAGCAGCCGCTCCGTCTGCTTGTAGTAGCTATACTCACCAAGCGACGGGAACACAGCCTGCGCGGCCTCCCTCGGCCCGAGCGCCCCGTTGGCCGCGGCCACCCTGACCCTCCTGACGTGCGCGAACGCGTCCTCCGCCGCGCTCAGCAGCCGCTCCGTCTGCTTGTAGTAGCTATACTCACCAAGCGACGGGAACACAGCCTGCGCGGCCTCCCTCGGCCCGAGCGCCCCGTTGGCCGCGGCCACCCTGACCCTCCTGACGTGCGCGAACGCGTCCTCCGCCGCGCTCAGCAGCCGCTCCGTCTGCTTGTAGTAGCTATACTCACCAAGCGACGGGAACACAGCCTGCGCGGCCTCCCTCGGCCCGAGCGCCCCGTTGGCCGCGGCCACCCTGACCCTCCTGACGTGCGCGAACGCGTCCTCCGCCGCGCTCAGCAGCCGCTCCGTCTGCTTGTAGTAGCTATACTCACCAAGCGACGGGAACACAGCCTGCGCGGCCTCCCTCGGCCCGAGCGCCCCGTTGGCCGCGGCCACCCTGACCCTCCTGACGTGCGCGAACGCGTCCTCCGCCGCGCTCAGCAGCCGCTCCGTCTGCTTGTAGTAGCTATACTCACCAAGCGACGGGAACACAGCCTGCGCGGCCTCCCTCGGCCCGAGCGCCCCGTTGGCCGCGGCCACCCTGACCCTCCTGACGTGCGCGAACGCGTCCTCCGCCGCGCTCAGCAGCCGCTCCGTCTGCTTGTAGTAGCTATACTCACCAAGCGACGGGAACACAGCCTGCGCGGCCTCCCTCGGCCCGAGCGCCCCGTTGGCCGCGGCCACCCTGACCCTCCTGACGTGCGCGAACGCGTCCTCCGCCGCGCTCAGCAGCCGCTCCGTCTGCTTGTAGTAGCTATACTCACCAAGCGACGGGAACACAGCCTGCGCGGCCTCCCTCGGCCCGAGCGCCCCGTTGGCCGCGGCCACCCTGACCCTCCTGACGTGCGCGAACGCGTCCTCCGCCGCGCTCAGCAGCCGCTCCGTCTGCTTGTAGTAGCTATACTCACCAAGCGACGGGAACACAGCCTGCGCGGCCTCCCTCGGCCCGAGCGCCCCGTTGGCCGCGGCCACCCTGACCCTCCTGACGTGCGCGAACGCGTCCTCCGCCGCGCTCAGCAGCCGCTCCGTCTGCTTGTAGTAGCTATACTCACCAAGCGACGGGAACACAGCCTGCGCGGCCTCCCTCGGCCCGAGCGCCCCGTTGGCCGCGGCCACCCTGACCCTCCTGACGTGCGCGAACGCGTCCTCCGCCGCGCTCAGCAGCCGCTCCGTCTGCTTGTAGTAGCTATACTCACCAAGCGACGGGAACACAGCCTGCGCGGCCTCCCTCGGCCCGAGCGCCCCGTTGGCCGCGGCCACCCTGACCCTCCTGACGTGCGCGAACGCGTCCTCCGCCGCGCTCAGCAGCCGCTCCGTCTGCTTGTAGTAGCTATACTCACCAAGCGACGGGAACACAGCCTGCGCGGCCTCCCTCGGCCCGAGCGCCCCGTTGGCCGCGGCCACCCTGACCCTCCTGACGTGCGCGAACGCGTCCTCCGCCGCGCTCAGCAGCCGCTCCGTCTGCTTGTAGTAGCTATACTCACCAAGCGACGGGAACACAGCCTGCGCGGCCTCCCTCGGCCCGAGCGCCCCGTTGGCCGCGGCCACCCTGACCCTCCTGACGTGCGCGAACGCGTCCTCCGCCGCGCTCAGCAGCCGCTCCGTCTGCTTGTAGTAGCTATACTCACCAAGCGACGGGAACACAGCCTGCGCGGCCTCCCTCGGCCCGAGCGCCCCGTTGGCCGCGGCCACCCTGACCCTCCTGACGTGCGCGAACGCGTCCTCCGCCGCGCTCAGCAGCCGCTCCGTCTGCTTGTAGTAGCTATACTCACCAAGCGACGGGAACACAGCCTGCGCGGCCTCCCTCGGCCCGAGCGCCCCGTTGGCCGCGGCCACCCTGACCCTCCTGACGTGCGCGAACGCGTCCTCCGCCGCGCTCAGCAGCCGCTCCGTCTGCTTGTAGTAGCTATACTCACCAAGCGACGGGAACACAGCCTGCGCGGCCTCCCTCGGCCCGAGCGCCCCGTTGGCCGCGGCCACCCTGACCCTCCTGACGTGCGCGAACGCGTCCTCCGCCGCGCTCAGCAGCCGCTCCGTCTGCTTGTAGTAGCTATACTCACCAAGCGACGGGAACACAGCCTGCGCGGCCTCCCTCGGCCCGAGCGCCCCGTTGGCCGCGGCCACCCTGACCCTCCTGACGTGCGCGAACGCGTCCTCCGCCGCGCTCAGCAGCCGCTCCGTCTGCTTGTAGTAGCTATACTCACCAAGCGACGGGAACACAGCCTGCGCGGCCTCCCTCGGCCCGAGCGCCCCGTTGGCCGCGGCCACCCTGACCCTCCTGACGTGCGCGAACGCGTCCTCCGCCGCGCTCAGCAGCCGCTCCGTCTGCTTGTAGTAGCTATACTCACCAAGCGACGGGAACACAGCCTGCGCGGCCTCCCTCGGCCCGAGCGCCCCGTTGGCCGCGGCCACCCTGACCCTCCTGACGTGCGCGAACGCGTCCTCCGCCGCGCTCAGCAGCCGCTCCGTCTGCTTGTAGTAGCTATACTCACCAAGCGACGGGAACACAGCCTGCGCGGCCTCCCTCGGCCCGAGCGCCCCGTTGGCCGCGGCCACCCTGACCCTCCTGACGTGCGCGAACGCGTCCTCCGCCGCGCTCAGCAGCCGCTCCGTCTGCTTGTAGTAGCTATACTCACCAAGCGACGGGAACACAGCCTGCGCGGCCTCCCTCGGCCCGAGCGCCCCGTTGGCCGCGGCCACCCTGACCCTCCTGACGTGCGCGAACGCGTCCTCCGCCGCGCTCAGCAGCCGCTCCGTCTGCTTGTAGTAGCTATACTCACCAAGCGACGGGAACACAGCCTGCGCGGCCTCCCTCGGCCCGAGCGCCCCGTTGGCCGCGGCCACCCTGACCCTCCTGACGTGCGCGAACGCGTCCTCCGCCGCGCTCAGCAGCCGCTCCGTCTGCTTGTAGTAGCTATACTCACCAAGCGACGGGAACACAGCCTGCGCGGCCTCCCTCGGCCCGAGCGCCCCGTTGGCCGCGGCCACCCTGACCCTCCTGACGTGCGCGAACGCGTCCTCCGCCGCGCTCAGCAGCCGCTCCGTCTGCTTGTAGTAGCTATACTCACCAAGCGACGGGAACACAGCCTGCGCGGCCTCCCTCGGCCCGAGCGCCCCGTTGGCCGCGGCCACCCTGACCCTCCTGACGTGCGCGAACGCGTCCTCCGCCGCGCTCAGCAGCCGCTCCGTCTGCTTGTAGTAGCTATACTCACCAAGCGACGGGAACACAGCCTGCGCGGCCTCCCTCGGCCCGAGCGCCCCGTTGGCCGCGGCCACCCTGACCCTCCTGACGTGCGCGAACGCGTCCTCCGCCGCGCTCAGCAGCCGCTCCGTCTGCTTGTAGTAGCTATACTCACCAAGCGACGGGAACACAGCCTGCGCGGCCTCCCTCGGCCCGAGCGCCCCGTTGGCCGCGGCCACCCTGACCCTCCTGACGTGCGCGAACGCGTCCTCCGCCGCGCTCAGCAGCCGCTCCGTCTGCTTGTAGTAGCTATACTCACCAAGCGACGGGAACACAGCCTGCGCGGCCTCCCTCGGCCCGAGCGCCCCGTTGGCCGCGGCCACCCTGACCCTCCTGACGTGCGCGAACGCGTCCTCCGCCGCGCTCAGCAGCCGCTCCGTCTGCTTGTAGTAGCTATACTCACCAAGCGACGGGAACACAGCCTGCGCGGCCTCCCTCGGCCCGAGCGCCCCGTTGGCCGCGGCCACCCTGACCCTCCTGACGTGCGCGAACGCGTCCTCCGCCGCGCTCAGCAGCCGCTCCGTCTGCTTGTAGTAGCTATACTCACCAAGCGACGGGAACACAGCCTGCGCGGCCTCCCTCGGCCCGAGCGCCCCGTTGGCCGCGGCCACCCTGACCCTCCTGACGTGCGCGAACGCGTCCTCCGCCGCGCTCAGCAGCCGCTCCGTCTGCTTGTAGTAGCTATACTCACCAAGCGACGGGAACACAGCCTGCGCGGCCTCCCTCGGCCCGAGCGCCCCGTTGGCCGCGGCCACCCTGACCCTCCTGACGTGCGCGAACGCGTCCTCCGCCGCGCTCAGCAGCCGCTCCGTCTGCTTGTAGTAGCTATACTCACCAAGCGACGGGAACACAGCCTGCGCGGCCTCCCTCGGCCCGAGCGCCCCGTTGGCCGCGGCCACCCTGACCCTCCTGACGTGCGCGAACGCGTCCTCCGCCGCGCTCAGCAGGCGCGCGCGCCGCTTGCGCACGCGCCGCTCGCGCTCCGCCTCCTCGTAGTAGCGCTCGTTGTGCGCGGAGCCCGAGTCCCGCCGCCGGCTGCCCGAGCACGACCCGGTCGTCGACCGCGGCGCCTGGGTGGTCGAGTTGCCGTCCACCTCGTAGAACTTTATGCTCGATTGTTTCCTGCGTAAATGGAGAAAAACCTTTGCCTTTTTACAGTTGCTCAAAAAGTGCTACTTTACGAGGGTAAATCAAAAAGTTCTTAGAAATAGGGTCCAAAACAAACGAATATATATTTTTTTTCATTTTTTTTCTACTTAATTTGCATGTTGTTCTATACATTTAGTATATCGTTTTTCAAGATTTTTTATTCGGTCTCGAAAAACTCCTTTACAGCACGCATAACCGCGTTGTCGTCAAATTTAGTTCCGCGAATGTACCTACTTCTTTAATTTTGGAAATAAGTGAAAATCACTCGGAGCTAAGTCTGGCGAGTAGCGCGGATCATTGTCGCGGTGGAAAAGGACGCCAGCACGCAATTTTCCTTGGCGTTTTTCTTTTATTGCCTGCCGCAATTTCGGGATCAATTCCGTGGAGTAGGCACCACTAATAGTTCTCCCTTTTGGCAGATAGTCAATGAAAAGGATTCCATCCGCATCCCAGAAAACTGAGGCCATGACTTTACCTGCCGTCGGAAAATCGAGATTTTTTTTTATTGGTGAAGAAGATGGACGTTTCCAGGGCATGCTGTTTTTTCGTTTCAGGATCGAAATGGTGAACCCATGTTTCGTCCATAGTAACGAAACGGCGATAAAAAGTTCCGGGTCATGCTTGAAAATTTCAAGATTTCGCTGGGCAACCTCCACACGCAAGTCTTTGTTAACATTCGCGGAACCCATCTTGCTAACACTTTTTTAAAACCCAAAACATCTGTTATTAACTTATTATCGAATGTAAACTACCAAATGAAATCTTTAGGGTCTCTCTAGATATTTGATAGTGATTCTCCTGTCTCCTAAATCCATTTTTACAATGTTTTCAACGTTTCGTTCGTTAACTGAGGTAGAAGGCCGACCGGAGCGGGGGTCATCTTCACAGCTTGACCTACCTCTTCTAAACTCTGCAACCCGGTAAGCGACAGTGGAATAGGGTAAAGCATCAGAGCTTATCGTCTGCTGAATACCCAAAAAAAATATCCTTGGTAGACATTTTCTTTATACACAAGTACTTTATCACGGCACGTAACTCTTTTTTTTCCATACTTGAACTTTTTTCACAAAAAGAAAAAGAAAGCTTCTTTCACAAAAGACTCATTTACAATATAATGGCGAGAACAATTAAAAAAAACAACTGTCAAAAATTACATCATAGTGCCGGCTCAGAAAAAAAAACCTCAAGTAAAGAGGTTTTACAATTACGTAGTTCTAAGGACTTTGATTCCCCCTCGTACGTAGCTGTTTAGCGTGCGGAAAGTTGGGTTTCGCGAACTAGTGCTTTTCACTTTTCCCACTCAATAATTGTACAAATTGTACCATTAATTATTGTCAATACAAAATAAATAAGATAGAATTGTATTTAAATAATGATTTTTGAACAACTTCATTATTTTTCAACTGTAATACAATGATGTTACAGAATTAATAATATAAAAGTTTCGAATTCCAAGTACTCGTGATGTAATGACATACTTTCCGCACTCGCATCGAAATGTACTATTTTATGCTAAAATCACGCACATAAACCACTATCTTGACTTTATACTCCTTTGAGCAATTTCCAATACAAAATGTGCACCAAACACACTGAGGGTGCCAAAAATATAGACAAGATGAGATACTTTTATTATCAAAACCGTGTATATATTGTTATAAAATGTCATAAAACAATTAGTATCAATATCAAGTTTATAAACTATATGGACTTGTTCTGGATTCAATTATTTTCATTACATTTCATTTCATTCATAGCCTTTAACTAAAAACAATAAACAAAATTTCCTAATAATTACCTCTGTGACTTTGATATAGGAATCTTCTCCAGATAAGGATTGTATATTGGGAACTCCGTATAATACTTTTGCAGCACCCACACTGCTGCCCGTTGTATGCTTAGCTGCCCAATGCAGTATGATTGGCTCTCTCCATCCGGGCTCCGGACAATCTTTATATAATACACTGGCTCTAAATGACGAATCTCCATGAGAATAACTGCTATGTAATGTATGAATAGAAGCGTGTCGGCGAAACTTGACACGTACGACACAAGGGCACTATAATCAACAGCCTCTTCGCCAAGCGCCAGCGCTTTTGTCGCTTCTGTGATCTGTACGATGTAGAACAACCAGTACGAGAACGTACATACAGCGAGAATTACAAGCGTTGTCGCTCTGAACACGAATATCCTCGGCAGGATCGCGTTCCGGGGCCGCAGGAACACGGCCCACACTCCGAAAGCTAGTAAGACTAACTTAAAGGCTAGAGAGAGTAAGATCCCCTTGCATTCAGCTGTGCAGGACAACAGCTGTATTCTTTGGCTTGGCTGTATGGCAATATTGTCGCTCAGCCCGGGGAAGAACCCAATCTTTGGCAGGACTACCATAGCCAGTGGGCTCGCAAAGGAAACAAAAGAGAGCCCTAGAGCTACAGTTGTCCCGAAATATCTTGAACACATGAATCCTAACCCACTATCAGGCTCTATTGGCCAATTGCTAACATCTTCCATAGATTGTGAGCCTTCAGATGTGTTGCCTGTGACAGCGGTTGTGTTCTCTCCCCAGTTCTCATCCTGCGGGAGGATCTGGACCTCAATAACCTCTTGGCCATCCCGACCTGTCTCTGGGTTGATGTTGACACTTGTTTGGAATGGAGCCATAAGGTCGCCGTCTTTTCGCTGTGATTTGGAACTTCTGTAACAAAACAAAAGTATTCAAAATCATTTTCCAATTTGCAACAAGTATTTGAAGATAATAAGGTCCTAGAAAACGAATAAATCCAATAACAATTCATTGCTAATTTACAGTACCATTTACAGTTATATATAACAATGTTTTTCACAGTTGGGAACTTAAATTGTAACTAAAAAATATTACTGACAATAATTTAATTCATCAACTTGAACCATTACCATCATCTCATTTACTTCAACACTTTCCAAGACTTCCTTTGTGGCATCCCAGTTACATTGTAATTAATCTATTTTTGTGGTCTACTTACTTGCATAAAACATCATTCCTTCTCAAGAATGCCAATGGCACTTGTTTTGTATAAACAGAAAAAAAGGAATACAATCCAGGGGCCCATTTGACAAAAGCTTGTAACTTGTAACATGGGATACAGGCAGGAGCCCCATTGCATAACAACTTCTAACTTGTATTACAAGCAGAAACCTCTTTTCAACTTCTTTCATTAGAAAATTACTTTGGCTTGGTTAATGCATGACCTGATAATCTGAGTCCATCTATTTTTCTCTCTCTCTCTTTGCATGAGTTAAAAAGAAACAAAGATATAGTGGATGCCGGCAATGAAAGGATTTGAAAAGAGGCTTCTGGTTGAATTAAAAGTTCCAAGCTTTTGTGAAATTAGACCCTGATAGGTAGTACTTAATTAAGTACAACCAATAATGATTGCAAGCAACAGTAGCAATCATTATCTAAAGGCATACATTTAACTACCTCATATTTAACTCATAATTTAATCGCTTTATACAAACTACAATTCTCACACTAGTGTAGGAGTAACTGACCATCTAAGTGTCCTAAATTAATAAGACACAAAATCCATGAAACACAAATTGTAACAACATAAACTGCATTCAACAACAAACAATGCCCCCTTCATCATAAATGCGCCCTCTATTATAATGCTCTCAACAGTCCATTTCAATTATTAATGTCCACTTATCCAATTAGAATGATTGCTGATCAAATATAGCATGTGTGGTACACATACATACATCAAATTAAATCAAGAAACGGCCTCATCTAGCTTTTCCAGTTTTAACTAGGTTAACATACATCACAATTAACTTTTGGCTTGTCAGTTTATTATGAATGAAAAACTAGTTTTCACGATATTTCTAATGAGATTCAGATCCGAAGTGAAATTAATGGAACTGTTTTGAGGTGGAAATGAGCGTTAAGAGTTGGATTTCCTGGATGAAAGCTTTGGTATTCGAAGTAAGGTAAGATACACATACCGGGTGCTTCTATGCGTGTGCTGCCGATGCCTGGAGCTGCGGCGCGATCGACTGCTCACCTCAGAGCGCACGGATTCCGTCTCCATCATGCGCCTCACCCATCAGCTAAACCCTGCAATCACAAGCACATTCTTCCTGCACTGATCAAATCACGCAGGGCAATTAAATGCCCATGGCTTCACGGAACTCTGAACACGGTCGGTGCACTATTTTTCAAACAATAAAACGAACCTCTACCTTTGCTATCACAGAAAGCATCGCTGGTTTTCGATGTTATCGGGTTAAAGACAAAATTAACGCAGCATTATTGATAATTACGGGATTTTTTTCACATAAAAGCGTCGTTTTATGGGTTGCTCGGGCGAAATCACATTACAACAAGCGGCATAATTAGATATGCATGTTGGGCGAAATTTATTGTAGTAGGTCTCACTCGCACATATGCCAAAACATAATGTTGCTATCTACGTTTCCAAGTATATCCCTCCGTTTTTATTTGGTAGGATAATATTGCATGACACGTTCTGAAACCATAAGATAATCCTACTTGACTATGCTGTCATCATTTTCTTTTATAAAAAAATGGTTGCACGTTTCAATTCATAAAACAAATCTGTTATTTATTATAGGTTTTTGTTAATAAAACACCAATAGAATGACTAGTAATCATCTCATAAGTTAGCAAAACGTTACTGGACAGGTTCTCATTGGCGGTCAATTCAAATATGTAGAACAAGATTACAAGAAAAGATAATGATAAGATAACACTTTAGTTACGGGCAGGGCAGATAACTCATTTGTAGTACCTGGATCGTCATGAAAGCCTTGTTTATTGTTATGAAATAATGGAGAGCAGGCAGAATCCAACCACGAGCAGACCGGAGAGGCGTGAAAATGTGACTGAAGATCTTCATCTGGACCGGGTTGTGGCATCGCAGCCGGAGATAGGGCCCACACCCCCGGATGGAGGGTACGGGTGGTTGATAGTGTTCTCAGCCGTCATCTACCACGTCACGGTGCCTGGAGTGTTGACACTCTACAGCTTGATTATACTAAAAGCCAACGGAGAATCGGACCATGAAGAAGACGAGCAGCTGAGGATATGGGACGTCGATATTGCTCTAGTGCCTGTGATTATGATAGTCATAAGGCTGCTTCTGGAGTCCTGGTGTCGTGCGGTGGTGAAGACATTTAACATGCCCCGATGCATGGCTCTCTCAGGCCTCTGCCTCACCGTAGCAGGCATTCTATTGTCCAGTTATTCCACAGACGCCAACAGCAACGACCACATAATAAACATATTCTCCGGAATCTTGGCAGGTATGCTTTGTTTTTAATTGGTCCATTGACTACAGACACTATTCATGATTCCTTTGTATGGCTTATAGCCGTCGAACAATACGTTTTACGACTTTGTTTACGTATCTGTACAGGTGTGTAGCGTACTATAGGATTACATATATGAACTATGTTATTGAACAATCAGGGCTGATCGTTTCTAAACGTTTTAATGTAAAAAGATACTTATGACCCAGTGGATAAACTTCACTTTACACCGTAGCATTTCTCATGTTCGTTCAATAAAACTTTATTCCCACACCTTTAATTCTTACTTGCCATGATAAGTATTCCCAAAAGTCTGAGTCATATTCTAGCTAGACGACTTAATAGCCTTATATCCACAAAGTGATTAAATACCTATATTGTATTGCGGATACTATTATACGGAGTAGATACTTACCTCTAGTACCTGCCTCTATAACTTTATACCAAGCTTATAATTATAATGATTAGCTACAATTTATCTTTAAAACTTCCCACCCCAAATGCTCAATTAAGTAACTGCAGGTGTACCTAACTCCACCAGCACGGCTATCATGCGACGGCGCGCGAGCTCTCTCGATTTTTCTCGCACTATCCGTCTCTTTCTTATTAGAACACTTAAAACAAGAGATATAGTGCGAGAAAAATCGAGAGTATGTCGCGGCCGTCGCATGATAGCCGTGCAGGTGTTGAATATGTGACTGTTGTTTTTCGTTCTAACCCCCGCTATTTGTGTAGGCAAGTCAGGTTGCCTACACAAATGAGGGTGGTCAGAACGTGAACAACAACACTGATAAACCACCGCTAATTTATAAATTGAATTCTGACCCCATAATGACTTCTATGGACTAGATGCTATATGCTACCAATATGCACTATCAAAGTTGGGAAAGACTGAGAAGACCAACATATTTAAAACCTCCCATTTCATACCGTTAATACTCGATAGGGCTCGCAAATTATGGTAGTAGGTACCTACTTTAACAGTGGAATATTGACACGCTAGTGCTTATCTCAATCTTCAACTTGCAGGTGCGGGCTGCGCGCTGACCGGCCAGCAGACCGAACTGATCATAACCCACTTCTTCCGCGACCGACTGACCACTGCCCAGCGCCTCATCCGCATGGCGCCCTCCGTCGGCAATTGTCTTGTGCCCATCCTCGTCGGGCACCTCTGCCGCACTTACACCGGAGATGTCGTCGTCATGATCTACGGGGCTGTTCTCATGCAGAACTGCTTCTTCCTCGCTTCCTTCACCCGACCTATTTACATAGAACGAGTCATCAAAAGCACTTACAACATGCTTCGTGACGCAGTTGAAGATGAGGATGAAGTTATCTTCAATCAGAGACGAGAAGACCCAGAAAGAAACGTCCAACCTCAATCGAGCACTCATGACGACGATGCTACTGACGTTGTCGTCTTCAAATCTAAGAAAAATGCAAAAGAAATTGTTGATCCAGCGATCGAATATAGAGAGAAGACAACCACAGTATCAAACCAGGAAAACCAACCGAGATTTTCGACAGATTTCAGTGAGGTACTCTCAGCGGCTAGTAGCCGGTTTTCAACAGATTTCGGTTCGTTGGATGTTGCAAGTTACGGAAGGATCAGCGGGTATCGGGAGCTGGAGAATATTGACAGGAATCAGCCTCAGCCTTTGTATAGGGAGACGACAGAGACACCAGATCAGGTATATTGTATATTGCGTTTTGTGGAATTATTTTTTATTGTATTTTTTATGAAATACACGAAAACATGCTAGCTAGCTAATAACATACATACGAGACCTTGCAAAGTTGTTGTTGGCCATGATAATCATCACCAGCCGGGCGAGCACGGCAGTCCTGCCTAGGGAGGTCCAAGGGAATCCATTACGGTCGTGTCACCTTAGTCTTTCCGGAAACCGTGTCTGCAACTGTCCAGGGCAGCTAGCATGAGAGGTTTTATGGTCAGTTTTACGTGACGTTTTGGTACATTTGAGCCGTAACACGTGATCATAAAACCTATCGTGCTAGTTGGGCAGACGGGTCGAAATGACGCGGCGGACTGCATGGAGGGCTGCCATGCTTGCCTGTGGGGATGCGTCTTTAACAGAAACCAAGCTTACAAGCAAATTTATATGCGAATTTCCCTTGTCAGAGCGTGGTGTTCGGAGCAGAAGTGTCACCCGGCACCGCTCGGCGCACCGCCTCACTGCGCAAGAACTTCATCACCGTCGTCAACATGCTGCTTGACGTGAACTTCTACCTCTACGCGTTGCTGCACCTCACCACGACCACGTCCATCTTCGTGCTGGGAGTGCTGTTTGCGCCGCTCGTGCGAGTGAAAAATCCTAGCATGAATATTTGGGCGGTAAGTCATCAGTCAACAATTTAAACTGGTTAACCCTTAGGGAAATGCAAGCAATTGCTGCACACAAAGAAAAACATACTACATAAACTTACACAGGCTACCATAAATTTACACTCAAAGACAACGTCCAGAGACGAGAGACGCTTAGATTCCAAATCCAAACGAGAAAGTTTTTGATACATCTACCTTCAACTGTATACTGTACTAGGGAATCAGTAAGTGTCGTGCCTTGAACGTGGTTTCGTATTCAAACCGAAAATAACCTGAACCACCCAGGTAGCCCCAACGGCGTAATATGGTTGTAAACAGCTTTGAACTTATTTGACTCTATTTTTCGTTTATTGAAAAACATTTGCAGTGTTGGAGTTAGCATAGTTTAGACCTGAATTGTCCACAGGTATCGTCTCTAATGGCAGCGGCGCACGGGTCAGCATTGTGCTTCATCATGCTGTGCGTGGTTCTCCCTAAGGCTATCCACGAGAAAGCTCGACTCTGTGCGGTGTTCTGTGTTGCAGGCGCTATGGGGTTCTATGGTGAGTGCCATGAAGGCCAAGGGGTTTCATGATGCTATATCAGCTACATGTTACAATGTTATAAGTATACGCTGAATTGGGAACACTGAGGCGCTTGACTTGACCAATGACTGGCCATTTGACGGGTGTTGCCCGTCTTAAGATTTGTAAGGTTGTAACTTGTAGCTTCGTGAACCGGACCAAATTTCAGATCCCCATTAAGGGGCTCCACGCGCTTTTTGGCTAGTTTTGACGAGTTTTGAATTGATATTCCTCCGTCAAAACTATAGATATATTTATGGAACAAACACCTATCGGTTTTTTAGTTCTTTATCTACATTTGCACGAGAGTTTTTTTGAAAATAATTAATATTTATTTTTTTATGATTTATTCAAACATGGTCCAAAAAAGCTCTGTTTTCGATATTATTATGTTGTTCATGCACTTTTATATATGAAATCTACATATAACTGTTCCTTATTGACGTCTCTAACAACCCACGAGAGATTTTTATTTTATACTCATTTTCACAAAAGTTACGTCCATAAAACTGGTTTTTTGGCCTGAAATTGCCAAAGTTTGGTGCCATATATCCCGAAAACTGTGAGGTTTGAAGTAAATATGGGATACTATTTCGGTAAACCTCGTTGTTGTTAATACGATAAACCATAAAAAACACAAATAAACCGACAGTTATAGATCGAAGGTCATTGGCAGCTAGGAGCCCCTTAAACAGCATCAGGTATTTCTGAAGCTATGCCTTGTGTTACTGTATTTGAGCGCTAAACTAGATCGATCGGACCGGAAGGCAAGCTTCAGTTGTAGTAGGTATACATTTTGAAGAGTGTGCGCACTTGCGCAGAAACTGCATAACTTAATTCCACCTACCCCGTTCCATCACCGAACGACCAGGCGTGGTGGCAACCTTGTGTTGTCAACGTAACATTTGTTCGCACGAAGCGATATGCCTCGTCTTTCCTAATGCGAACTGCTAAGGAATGGAATTCGCTCCCATCATCTGTATTTCCTTAGAACTACGATCTAGGTGCCTTTTAAATAAAGCGTAAATAGGCTATTCTATTACTCAACCAGTGAGCTTCATCTTAGGCTTTATCGTCGCTTAACATCAGGTGAGATAGGGCCAATAACTGGACAGTCTTTTATAAAATAAAATAAAAACTCTCGCAAAGCAATGACCATGACACTCTCATCAAGTATTTAGCGCGAAAGGTTTGACACCTGGATAGCTCCGTTCCTCTCTTGAGTCGTGTCAATGTGAGCAGTACTTAGTGTTTATTCTCTTTGTTGAAAACTTTCGCTGTCACTAAATTAACAAGGCCTTGAAGACCTCCATAAAGGACTCCCTCCCTAAGCATGTTTGTTCTTCCTTCCAGGCATAACCATGTCCTCCAACAAAAGCCTGCTCCTGATCTGGTGCATGTTCGCGAGCTTCTCCACCGCAGCGGCCGGCATCCTCCAGCAGCCGCTCTTCAACAGCACGCTCAACGAGTTCGACACGACCGCCACCGCGGCGGCGGCCAACGCCATCGTCGCCGTGTTCCTGCTGGCCTGCTCGCTGGCGAGGAACTACGAGTATGTCGCCTGCTTTGAGACTGCTGCGGTGCTGCAGGTTGTCACAGCTGGGGTGTTCTTGGCCTCGTCGTTTAGACGGCGGAGGTGATAGGGTATTTAACAGGAAAACGCTAGCACCACTTAAGGTAGGAACCGTATGAACGACCACCGACATTTATCGCTCATAACTACATTTTGACGTTGCGATCCGGTGACCAACAGAGATGCTAATATATGTATGGTTATCTCGTTCTAACTATAGAGCTGGATCTCCATCGGTTGTACTGACCAATAACTGCGTAAGGCCTGCGCCGGTCCGGGTCAGAGCAGTGGAAAGGATTACAAATCAATGAATTTTGCACGCTATTTTCATTCACATAAGGTTTAAATATCAAAGATTCAAAGCAATTGTAACGCCCCGAGAACTTTTGTGAGCATTGAATTTAAGTATTAGGTAGAGAGTATTTTGATTGGGATAGCTTACATAATTCATTCACAAATTCTAAGTATACTAGCTGGCCCTTGGGCCGCCTGAGTTGCTATTATTACATAGCGTTTTATTGTCGACAAACGACACTGTATAGGTAGGTGGATTTGTACAAACGCGCATGTATAAAGGCGTAAGTTTTTAATTCAAAGGCTGTTTTTCACATCAGTGATTAAGAGATTGAATTTAGTATTAGAAATAAGATTTGTTGTAAGACGTAACTTAAATTACCTATTTCGCTATTAACTGGTAAAATATAGGCCTTTAGTACTTTTAATAATTAAGTAAGTATGTATTTAGTGGTTAAATTTCAATGGAACTTTGGATATTTGTAATGAACTTCATATTTTGTTCTAAAATCATGTTTATATATAAATCGCAAAAAATATCATGTATAAAGAAAAAAATTACTCAAACAACATTTGGAATTATGCGAATAGATTGCCATATAACAATATTGAAATTATAGACTTGAAAAAACAACGACTTTATTTACGTGATTTATTAGTTTAAGTATAAGAGATCAATTTGTGTTTATAAAATAACTGAAGTCGGTAAATAAAATATTTTTATATTTTACATTTATATTCTATTCATCGGACGCAAAAATATACCTGTAATTAAAAACAACAATTATTCTGGTACTCAAACCGTATATAGTCTGAAATGTATGTTCCTTAAATATTAAAAAGTTTGTTATATGTATAAAATAACATACT
The DNA here is from genome assembly GCA_947049275.1 of Epinotia bilunana. Taxonomy (NCBI): domain Eukaryota; kingdom Metazoa; phylum Arthropoda; class Insecta; order Lepidoptera; family Tortricidae; genus Epinotia; species Epinotia bilunana. The sequence goes on from OX346263.1 coordinate 694,625, forward strand.
AAAGAAATAGTATACCGTGCGTTCCAAGCAAAACCCAACCTTCATTCCTTTTTATAAGGTCGAAAATAGATTGCATAGGGACAGATAATCATTATCTTAGTAAACAGAGTACATTACATATCATATCAGTATTGATGAGGTTGCAGCGAACCCATTTTCCGTTCACACACACATTTTATTTTCTATTTTCTACACAATTATGTAGAAAATTAAATAAATGCAATAAATTAATTTCACTAGCTATACAGTCGCGATGTTTACATTTTGCTCCTTATTCCAATTGAATAGGAGCAACAGCGTAAACATATCTTTGACGTCGACTGTACATGCGACAGCATGTACTCTTGTCGGAGATTATTAAAAATTCAATTTAATATCTACATAAAAAGTATTTGGGTGAGGACCAAATTCATGGCCAGCATAACTCACTCCATACATTTTATTATGAATGTTTTCCGTTGTGACACGAATATTAACTATACAATTACATGGCTTATGGTTTGTACACTTGTTCAGTTTGTATGGCTAACTACCGACTAACCAAGCTAACTACTGACCAAGAATTAGCTCCTCACCCATTTATCAATTAAAGTGCACCTTAAATGTGTTAGCTGTTACGTAGTTCATCATTTCATTAAACTAATAGTCAGTTACTTTACATAAGCCACATGATTTTACAACAGCAACCACATTTAAATCATAACATCATAAGAATAATTCATAAACACATAGTTGCCGACACAAAATAATATAAACGTTGAGACGTAATTTATGGATGCCCCTAGTATGAAACATTAAGCTAGCTACCCACATTAAACATTGTCCCATGCCCAGCAGTGGGACATATACTTTTGTATCAACTCAAGTGAGATCTATACGAAACTTGTATACTTTCAACAGTAAACGCAATTCCACAGTACGTGTCAACACAACACAGCTATGGAATGTGTTTTTATTGGAAATCCTAATATCAGAACTGCAGACCCTCTATGCGTATAACTTAACCTCTGACAAATGATATGTGCTTTATACCTTTCTCACAAACACAAATGTCAAAGTGACAGATAAATAACTAATTTTAACTACATTTTAGTTAAAACAGGTTAGTCGAAGGTCTATGAATACGGCCAATAGTCGTCATAGGACAGTAACTCTAACTTAACAAGTCCATCATCTCATTATCACTTTTCTTAACATTACCGTTTTCGCTGCCGGCCGCAGCCGCAGCCGTGGGCAGGAGGGACTCGAACGCCGACCAGTCCTGCTTCATGTTTCCCTGGTTGTTCTGATTGTTCGCCCACTTGTTATTGAAGTTCCCACTAGTGGGCGACGTCCAATTTTGCCCACTATTCGGAGCGTTTTGAGGTTTTTGATTTTGGAACTGGTAATTCGGTGTCATCTGTAGATTGTACTGTGGAGACTGTGCAGTATCGTATGATAAGACTGAGTGTATTTGGTTGTACTGTGTAGACGATGGAGTTTGTATCTGGTTGTACTGTGTAGAAGATGGGGAGTGTATATGAGTGAACGGTGGGTGGTACTGCGGCTGCGCGGCTGGGGACTGCAGCTGGGGGTTATACTGCGGGGCAGTGGGGTGGCGGCTGTGCTGCGGCCGGGGGGCGGGGGCGGGGGCGCGGGCGGGGGCGGGGGCGGGGGCGCGGGCGGGGGCGGCCAGCTGCGCGAGGCTGGCCCGCAGCAGCGCGGGGGCGGCGGCGGGGGCGGGGGCGGGGGGAGGGAGCTGATTGATCTTCTGCACCACTTTTTGTTGTTGAGCGATTCTGGAACAAAACGAATTTCTATAAGTATTTTATTCTATTATTATTTGTAACTGCATAATGAAACGAGTCTTTGGTCGAATATTGCTTGCCATGCTTCGAACCGGTACGCTGTTCTTGGTCATGAGCGCCGCGATGCCGGCGCGTTTAGCACTCTGCTAAAGTGACTAACGGGAACTTTTTAAATATAAAATTGTATAGACCTTGGTCAGTATAAACTGACCAAGGTCTATACAATTTTATATTAAACACAAAACCACGAGCCAAATCATAAGATTTGGCTCGTGGTTTTGTGAAACTTTGCGAGATTTCGGCCGTGATATAACGTTGTCGTATCGTAGCAGGCTTACCGACTGGATATGTGACAAACACGTCATTATTCATTGACCAAGACGTAACTTTTGTAATACGGTGTGTCATGCTAATGCATGACACACCGTCTAATTCAATAGATTCAAAATGGACTAAAAGATAACAAAAACCCGCTCCCAGCGAGCCAGGTACAAGGCGCTATGGTAATTTGGAATCTATTGTAAAAGAAGATAGAGTTCATTATTCAAAGAACATTTTATGTGCCGCTAATTTTTTTTTGCAAATTTGGTACGCGCGCGTCTTGAATAGCCTTTGTTCAGAACACAAACAAAAGCATTCATGAACTCAGTACAATGGCCATTCATGAGCTTAGTTTAGAAAATTTCAACTATACTTTGAAGAGCCTGTGTAAGCAGATTAGAGTGAAACGGGAGATGACGCAAAACCCTCGTCAGCTTCGCGAAAAGACAAAGATAAGCGGTTGTATGTCCGGTTTGCTTTGGGTGGATTGCTAGCGAAGTAACAGCAGTTCCTTTGTATGCTATTGAAAAAAATGATGCTATTGTATAGTTAGCTATTACCCGAGACTGAAAGTTTCGCGGCAAAACATAAGATAGACCTAACTAGTGTTACAAGCAGTTTTTTAATTGATATCGATAGTTGTGAAGTAAAAGAACAAACCGGCCACGTACGAGTCGGACTCGCGCGCGAAGTGTTCCGTACCATTATCTATAAAACGGCAAAAAAAATATACGTTTGTTGTATGGGAGCCCCCTTAAATATATATTACTAGCTTTCGCCCGCGACTTCGTCTGCGTGGACTCGGGATAAAAACTATCCTATATTTTAATCCAGGCTATAAACTATCTTCGTGCAAAATTTCATTCAAATCGGTTCAGCCGTTTAAGCGTGATTGAGTAACAAACATCCAAACATCTAAACTTTCGCATTTATAATATTAGTAGGATATTCTGTTTTTTAGTATTTGTTGTTATAGCGGCAACAGAAATAAATCATCTGTGAAAATTTCAACTGTCTAACTATTACGGTTTCTGGGATACAGCCTGGTGACAGACAGACAGACGGACAGCGGATTAGTAATAGGGTCTCGGTTTTATCTTTTGGGTATAGAACCCTAAAAATCGATGCTATTTTATAGTTAGCTATTACCCGAGACCGAAATTTTCGCGACAAAACATAAGACAGACCTAACCAGTGTTAGGAACAGTTTTTTAATCGATATCGTTAGTTGTGAAGTGAAAGAAAACAGAAGCTACGCCCCAACCTATCGCTCCCACTCAGGGTGAGAATCCACCAGAGCGGTGCGAGGAAAAAGTTGCTAGCCTCGCTCACGCATTCCTATTGCTGGCCTTATGGCGCACAACTGCCGCTGCCCCTCGAAGTAGTGGCCGAGTCGTAACAACTGAAATAGACTCACCTCTGTTTGTCCTCCATGGAGAGCGAGCCCCCGGCGCCTCCGGTCCCGGCCTGCAGCCCGAGCCCCGAGAACAGCGCCTCCACGTCGGTGGCCGGCGCCGGCACCGCCACTAACTCCGACTGAGCGCCCGAGTTCACCAGTGTTTCCATCCCTCTGCAACAGAATGTTGGTTCAATTTGCGATTTTTATCTTCCACGAATATGTACTACTGGCTCACTCTATTCGAGCAACCGCTCTTTAGTATCACTGGGGTAACGTCATTAGACTTGGGTAGGTATTATTCCAAGACGACACTTTTAAGGAGATGCCTTGATTCGAGTCAACCACGCCCCCTAGACAGAGACACGCTTATGCCTTCCGCGCACGAGAAAAACAGATGCAACACTCTTCGGGAATGAATTTTTTGGTCAACTTTCGCCAGGGTGGAGAGCAACGGGCACCACGTTTTGAGTTGCAACTCAAAACGTGGTGCCCGTCTCAACGACGATCTCTCAATCTCCCCGCACAACGACAGCATGCTGTCGTTGTGCGGGGAGATTCTCTCGTCACCACGCTCTCAACGACATCGTCCGGAGGGCGTTAGTCTCGGCCAATATCCCATGTGTACTTGAGCCTTCAGGCCTAAGCCGGTCGGATGGTAAAAGGCCGGATGGTTTGACCTTTGTGCCGTGGCAGAAGGGTAGATGCTTGCTATGGGACGCCACTTGTGTGAGCACTTTCGCTGCCTCGCACCTTGGTCGCACCATGGGGGCAGCAGGAGCTGCGCTCAGAAAGCGGGACAAATACTCCACATTGGCGAATTATTCCTTGTCCCTCTTGCGGTGGAGACGATGGGTTGCTGGTGCTCAGAGGCCAAAACATTCTTGGCGGAAGTGGGGCGCCGTTTGCGACTGAGAGGGCATGACTCCCGTTCCGGATCATTCCTGGTGCAAATAACAAAGGTTGTCGATCGCAATTCAACGCGGCAATGCGGCGAGTCTGATGGGCACATTTGCGCCTGGAATGACACGGGGCAGGTTATTTGACTGTGTATTTTTATTGACATGTAAAAAAAAAGTTTATCGACTTGTTAAATAAATCCTACTGCTATTATAAATGCGAAAGCTTAGATGTTTGGATGTTTGTTACTCAATCACGCTTAAACGGCTGAACCGATTTAAATGAAATTTTACACGAAGATAGTTTATAGCCTGGATATAGCCTGGATTAAAATATAGAATAGTTTTTATCCCGAGTCCACGCAGACGAAGTCGCGGGCGGAAGCTAGTACTCAAATAAAAGAGATTCTAAAATAAAATAAATATTTTCGTTTATAATGTTATCAAGATATTCAATATTTTAATTTAATCAGATTTGCAGCTTTAACAACTGTTAATGCAACATCTTTTATATAAAATGTTAGCAAATGTGAATAGTTTTACTAAATTAAACGTTTCTTTGTCATATCCAAAAATAAATAGTCAATTACTTACTGTAGTTTTATTTATATTTCAATAAGTGAGATTTTGGATGAGATAAAATACTATAGTATTAACTTGATTGTGTCGTAAAATAATGTATTGTTTGAGTAGGCTAGGTAAAAAAAGAAAATAAAGACCCAACTTTGGCATTTTTTTCTATCGAGGAAACTTTAGGTAATCATGTATCGATTAAATCAGATAAACAATTATATAGTCAAGAATCATATATCTAAAAATCAGATCTTATTGTTTCTTAATCTAATCAGAACGGCGTTTCAAGGCACGCGATAATTTCCAATGCACCCCCTTAAAGCCCCGTCAGATCGGTCGCGGAAGTGGGACGGAGTAGTTTGCGCGCGGCCCCGAGCGTAACTGAATGCACGGAACCACGGAACATTACGAGTTATGTCACTTGTCAGTTGTCGCGGGCCCGGCGCGGCACCTGACATAGATACAGCTCACAACGTTCCGTACATTCAGTCTGGAATCTGACGGGGAATGTAGTCACATATTACGAAAGGTGCCACGGTGGAGGCCGGTCGCCTATTTATTTATTTAAACACAAAACCAAAATAACGGACTTAATGCCAAATGGCATTCTCTTATTTTTGATCGAGACTATACAAATCGAGTTTATATCGGTAACCAAGGTGTCTTGAAGGACTTTCAGTGGTTACTGTGAACTTCCGTCTTTTGAAAGACACTTTAGTTAGACTATCTACCACACACACATAATAAGGCAAGAGATGAACGAATGAATGACTCACCTGGACTCGTTCTGTATCGAGTTGAGTTGCTCCAACTTGGCCCTGTGCTCGGCCTCGACCCGGCCGACCATCTGCTTCACGAGCGAGATGAGCGCGTTGAACTGGCTCAGCGTGAGGCCGTTCTCGACGCAGAGTGGCATGAGGAAGGGCAGCACCTTCGTCGCCATCACTTCCTTGGTGATGCCGAGCTTCTGATGGCTAAGGGCTAGCTTGTATATGCCTGTTGATGAAAGAGACAATGGAAAATAGGAAATATGTGAGTTTACCTTTATATTTACAACTATTTAGCGTTTACATTAGTCATTTGTTATAATCAGTAAGGTCTACCTTACCAGCAAATCTAACTGCGAGGTCTGCGAGGGTGGCGAATACTTTATGTCGAACGCGATTAGTGATGTGCCGTTACCGTAAATTACGAGAACGGAGAGAATTTTGAGGTAACGTTCTCGGTAATGTTCTCCGTAACGGTAATTATCGAGAAAGTATTCAGTTTTTATTTTTTTCAAGTTTTTTAATCGTGATTCTATTACAATTAGTAATGAAAATCTACACACAAAAAAATAAATAGTCATACTAAAGGAACTCGTATATTTCCAAAATTACCGTAAATTACCGGCGTAAATTACCAAGCATGTTCTCGGAGAACGTTCTCTGGTATTATTTCCGTTAGGAATCTCCATATTTTCATTGAAACGGTTACGATGTAAATGCTTGAATGAAAAAAAAGCTTTTTAATTGGTAGATTTAAAATATATTATTACTGCAAGAATAATAATACACAGTTAAGTAGATTTGTAAATAGGTTTATTTTTTTATATATATTTATAAGGGTAGGTAATTTAAAACATACATATAATTAACAAATGCAATAATCATCTTAAAAAGTATAAAATTTTATGTGATTGCTGCTAATTATCATAACATTTTTTATTTAATAATGTTAGGATAGTTTGCAGATATGTATTGAACATTCAAAATCACGAAATAACTAGAAATATAATTATTTTCTGAAACAAGTTTAAAGCTTGTCTTCACATCGGTTTTTTTTATATCCTACTAATATTATAAATTTATAAATCCGAAAGTTTAGAAGTTTGGATGTTTGTTACTCAATGAATCGATTTGAATGAAATTTTGCACGAAGATAGTTTATAGCCTGGATTAAAATATAGGATAGTTTTTATCCCGAGTTCACGCAGACGAAGTTGCGGGCGGAAGCTAGTGTTGTTATATAATTCTGTAATTTTGGCAGATCTTAACCAAATGTTGAGCGAAACGAATAACATTTTTGGAGGTATACACATGATTACGAAACAAGCAATGGTATTTGATTCGTTCATTTTCGATAGTTTCTCTAAAATATTCTAAACTTTACATTTTGGTCTCATTGTTCTACTGTCAGTAACACTCTTTTATTCACAACACAATTCACAAACTCACAATAGGTCACTTCAAGATGAACTAAACTGTAGCATGTAGCGGGTGCTATGGGCATACTTTCCCTACCACCGGCTAACTGATAAGGGTAAGGGCCAATCAGGAACCATTACAATTCAGGTATTCTGGGACCCAGGTTCCAATTTGTTGGCATAGCGTACTTAGATATTGCCCATTTAGTCATAATGGGTTCCTTAAGTACCTGCTAGAATACAATGCGACCCTAACTGAAAAGCCTTTATCTATTTGCAAAATAACGCTCAAACCTTAAATGAACACGAATTATAATAAAATATCTTAAAAACTCACGCGCTGGTAGCCATTTTCAAAGTCAACTTAATCTCACCAAAATTACTCGCGGAGAACTTTACCGAGAATTCTCGGTAATTTACGGAAATTTTGCGCAATGAGAATTACCGTAAGGGCGTAATTTCTCGGCGGCACATCACTAAACGCGATCATGCTACATGTTGATAATAAAATGCATGTCGTAGCAACAAAAGAGCAGGCAGTTCCCACGCTGCCAGGTAGCTGCTTCATCATGACTCACCCAGGATGCCCATGAGCACCGCGGGCTCCCGGGAGGGCACCTGCGGCAGGAAGGGCAGCACCTCGTCGAGCACGAGCCACTTGTCCAGGTGTTCCAGCAGTTTGCCGATGCAGAGCAGGCAATTAACGCGCACGGCCAGGTAGTTTGTGCCCAGGCAGAGCTTCTTTATTCGGGGGAGTAATGCGTTCTTCATTGCTGGGTGAAAACAAAAATACTACTGATATTTCTGATTGAAAGGCTGCACAGCTGGCGCGTATTACTAGTGCATAGATTTTAGAAAGCATACGAGCCGCCCAAGCTGAGCGGTCATAGCTTACGGACGCTTGTACGGAGGTTGCCACTCCAGGGGTACACCATGCGCATCATCAACCCTTTATCAAATTATACACTACTTTTACCAAGATGCCCACACATACTGAATGCGAACCGTCCGTGTCTCTCGTGAATGCTTATAGATAGTTATACTGGTATTGTTGCACCACAATTTTATTTTATAACAACAATGGCCTAAAAAACAAGACAATATGTGCCACAACATACCTGGGTAGTCAATGAGTGAAGCAAAGGTTGGTAATACCGACAAGCAGAGCTCCTGGATTTGCTGAGCGTCAGATTCCAAAGCCCGGTACAACATTGGTAAGATATCAGTTTTAACCTCTTCTCCAGGTGTCAACTTTAACAATAACTCCATTTTCTGCATGAATATAAGAAGTATTTGTATCGGATCTTGTATCAGCATGACTGGCTTCAGCACCGGTAGGATGTACTTAATATATTCTTCTTTAGTGGAGTTTTCAGCAATGAGCAAGACATTTGGGAGTACAAATGGCACCATCGGAGCGTTCACAAACTCTTTAGTGAGGCATGGGAGGATGCGGTAGATGCAGATGCGATGGGGCATCTTCTGGATGATCTGGGGCAGCCCCTTGTAGAACTGGGACTTCTGCAGGTTGTCCCATTGGAATAAGGAGTCTAAGTAGTTTAGGGTTTTCACTCCAACATCTTCGAAATATGGTATCTGGAAAATCCATAAGAGTCATAAAGGTTGGTAGATAAAAAAGTATACCATAAAATTATTAAATCAGTATCTTAGTACTGATTGCAGACAAACTGTATAAAATAGTTTTGCAGGGCTTTTGTTTTAAATGTAACTTGTGTTGTTCTCACCAGGACCCGGGGAGTGTTAGGAGTTTATAAGAATAAGAATTGTTTAACGTTTAACCTCGCGGCATACGAAAGCGAGATCAAACCGTATCTTATTCCCGTGTCGAAGCGCGTCCGACCGGTACGCAGCTCTGGTAACCTCTCAACACTGAATCTCGGCGCCTCTTCGTTATGATCGCTCCGTTCGAGATAAAAACCCGTAATTTATAATTGCCCGTGAGGTGCGTCTGTCCGCGGCGACGCACTGTGAATCGAGTAGAACATGCAAATGGGACAAAAACCCTTATCAAATATCCAAAAACTCATTATGGTAGGTCATTACTAATGAGTATACATTAAGAGTCCCACGTGTTATTTTTTCCTGCAACCCCCCCTTACATGAGTAATTAAGGTGACTATATAGGATGAGTGCAAATTTACTATGCATTCATTTGCGTAATTGCTCTTGGCTTAAAAATAATTGTGTGCATTTCCAAGTTATTTGTGTTTATTTCATTATTATGGATTCCAATTTGGAGGGTAAGTAGTATTTTTAGACATATATTGATTATAAAAATATTCATTGTATTTTGTAAAACATCAACATGTTTCCGAATAATCATTGGAATTTTACCCTAACTTTGACTTTCATGGTCAAGAAATTACATGTCGGCATCTGTCTACTCTGTGAAATTTATATATAATATACTTATAACTATAAACCGTCATATTTAATAAACTCCCTATCCAACTTTTGAGTACAACTATTTTTTTTTTTTTTTTCTTTCAGAATTCGATTTTTGCATTTCAAAAGTCAATTTCTTCGATGTATGGCAGAGACATTTGAAGGAAGCGAGAAACAACGAAATATATACATTTATATCATCTGAGCATGATTTAAGTGGAATAACCGAGGACTCCCAGAGACAAATTAAGGTAAAGATATCCCAATTTTCATCCAGGATAGCTCAGAAGTGGGATGCTGCTGGTAAATGTAGACAGCGATTTCTCGAGAAGAACTCTGACTGGCTTCATGGTGAACCTATCAAGTTTGAAGTTCATAGACGTACGACGATGCCGTCATCATCCACTGAAGCTGTAGCAGGCCCTGGAAGGCCCCAGAAGGAATTCTCGGACTCTAGCCTGAAGACTAAACGACGACGAGTAGAGAATTTAGTTCAATCTACAAGTTCCGAGGAGTTATTGTTTGCAGCAGAAGTTTCGTCACGTCAATCGGGCTCCAAGGAAGTGGCTAGAAGAATGAAGAACATAATTGAAGATAACAAGAGCGGCGACACCTCGTTTGACGAATGAAGAAGCTTTGGCGTGCTATATAGATAGCAAATTGACTACATGCACATACAACATCATAAGGCAGTCGACTAGTAAGGTAGGGCATACCGTATTTCCATCATTGTATTGTTTAAAAAAGGCTAAAGTTGCATGTTATCCTCCTGAAGATAGCTTTTTGATTAATGAAACGCGTGCTGAAATCAACGTTCAGGCAGTTTTAGATAAAACCGCTGAACGTTTGGTTTTATCACTGGAAGATGTTTTAGATAATTTAGTGTCCCCTTGTTCATCATTCAAACTAATTAGTAAATGGGGTTGCGATGGAAGTTCCGGTCATAGTACATACAAACAAAAGTTTACGAATAGTAATGACACTGATGAATTTTTGTTTGTATATTCGTTCGTTCCGCTTCAATTACGGGATGATGCTGATAATGTCGTTTGGCAGAATCCACGCCCGTCATCTACTGCATATTGTCGTCCAATAAAGTTTATTTTTTCCAAGGAAACAAAAGAATTGACTATTGCCGAAACAAATCGAGTCTTGGAAGAGATAAACGCTTTATTGCCAACATTATGCAAGGTGATGGGAAGGGAAGTTTCTGTTGAACACATTATGCTTTTTACCATGGTTGACGGAAAAATTTGCAATACTATGACCGAAACTTCTTCTGCTCAAAAATGTTTCATTTGTGGAGATACTCCAAAAGTTATGAATGATGAATCTAGGGAATATATTGCAAATAATGATAATCTTGGTTTTGGTTTATCAACTCTCCATGCTTGGATTAGATGTTTTGAGTGTTTACTTCACATAAGCTATCGCCTTGAAGTAAAAAAGTGGCAACTTAGAGGAGAAGCCGATAAAGCGAATGTAAAGAAACGCTCACTAGAAATTCAAACTAGATTTAAAACGGAAATGGGACTGATCGTTGATAAACCAAAACCAGGCTTTGGTAATACTAATGATGGAAATACAGCTAGAAGATTTTTTGAAAACCCGGAGCTTAGTGCTGCAATTACAGGGTTAGATGTATCACTCATTAAAAAAATTGATATAATACTTCGAGTTCTATCATCGGGCTATGAAATAAATTTAGAAGCGTTTGAAAATTTGACACGGGATATAAGAAAACATTATTTAAATATCTATTCGTGGTATTACATGCCTGTTACAGTACACAAATTATTGTTTCACAGTAGCGACATTATCCGATCAGCACTATTGCCGATTGGACAGTTATCCGAGGAAGCACAAGAAGCTCGAAACAAAGATTGCAGACGATTTAGGGAACATCACACACAAAAACGATCTCGTCAAGCCACGAATAGAGATTTAATGAATATGCTGTTGATTACATCTGACCCTTTAATTAATAGTTTTAGAAATGTACCAAGGCAAAGAGTAAACTCGTTGTTTTCTGATGTTTTAGCATTGTTGAAACCCCCTAGAGTTAATGAAACTAATGTAGATGTAGTGTCTAGTTTGTTTAGTGTAGATGATCATGACACGTCAATTAATGATTCGCAGGATGAAGATGATGACGGTGAAAGTAATTAATAAAATGACCGCTGTAATTAACTCTAATTGATTTATATGTACCTACTTAAGAATCCTATGTAAATGTAGTTCCTAATTAGTTTTACTTTTCCTTGTAATGGCATGATAATGTTAAAAATGATGTTGATTAAAAGATTACTGCAACAGTAGATTTAGTATTTTATGTGTACATGTAATAAAATATATAATTCATTATTGTACATTCACTTTTATAATATTGTTTTTTCTGAACCCCCACCCTACCCCTCTAAGTCACGAACCAAAGTACATAAACTATACGTATATGTATATTCATACATAATGAGCTCGTATAAGCTCAAAAAACTACTAACATAATTTTGTCCCATATGCTTGTTCTACTTGATTCACTGTGCAACGCCCGTTTAACCTCTAACTTGTCCTAGCTCTCCGGATGGTCGGCTTTGTGGTCGCCGCATCCGACTCGCTCCCCCAGCATTACCTATATTACTTATAACTATGCAGATGGATTCCAAACATTTATAGTTAGATTAATAAATAAATAAATAAAAGAACAAGTCACAATGTAAATGAAAGATAGATAGATATACATTTTTTTATAATTTAGAACTAGATTGCTGAAAATCCAATTTAGGATCAAATTCAACAATAAGGAGCAATTAATTAATTAAATACTTTCCTACAAAACACAGGCAGTAATATACTCACCTTCAAAAATTGATGTGGATCCGGTCTCAACTCCGGGGTTACATTCAGCATCAGTTTAACATAATCTCTCAGCCCGTCAGCCACACAGCTCAACCTCGATGGGGAGACATTCCGCAATTCATTTGCAAACCGCTTAAACCTCCCATAGTCAGTCCCCACATTACCAAGCGTCTGGTGATTCGGGCTATGTGAGGTATATACCAACATCCCGAGGGAGTAGGTATCACTAGCAGGGGAATGAGACGCTGATAAAACATATTCCGGAGCCAAATAGTCTAAAGCGGGCTGTGTTAATGCATGCATGGCCTGACAGTACTCATTGAACGGCCAGTAGGGAGCTGCTCCAGCTGAACTTTGATTTGCAATACAAAAATCAAACCCAAATATCTTCCAAGCACCCTGCTGATTCACTATAATGGATTCTGGACAGATATTGTGGTGCAAAAGCTTCACATCATTGTGTAAAAAAGCCAACCCTTCTGCTACTTGCATTAAACCATACTTGATTTCTAGTTCATATAGTTTGTAGCTGTTTAAATGGTTGGGTGCTGGTTGGGGCATGTTCTCTATATTACCGAGTATGTTGGCTAAGCTGGCAAACACAGGTTCTGTGGCAAAGGCTAAGCTCTCCCTGCTTTCTTCAAGACTGTGTTGGACTGTCAGGATTTGAGGGTGTCGCAGCTTCGTCAGCTGGACTATACCACGCTTCAGGGTCTCCAACATAATGTCTCTATCAGCCTTCGTAAACCTATCAAGTAATTTCTTCTCGAACACAAATATAGAAGCCTCCTGTTTTGTAGATTTTTTGTAGCCCTTGTAAATTTTCCATAGTAAACCTGCAAGTCAATAAGAATTTCCGTCACAACACCAATAATACCTTTGTTTGATAGTTTGTAAGTATGTATAGCACTGAGGATTTACCTGGTCCAGCGCTCGCTATGAACTGTGTCGCCTCAAACTCCCGCGTCACGGGGTTGCCGGGCAGCACGCCGGACAATTGAGACACGGTGTTACTGACTGACGAGTAAAACTTATTGAACACCTCCATATCGTCCCAAGTTTAACTTTTTGGTAGGTAGTTAATGAAATCCACGATCATTACAAAAAAACACTTAAATGTCATCTTGACAGATATATTTCGTACAGAAATTCCTAAAAAAAACGTTGGTTTGGATCCTATGCCTCCAAAGTCAGGCAATATGGCCTATGGTCCTAGCCTGTCCGAATGGACGAATAAAAAAATAAAAAAACTATGCCTCCAAAGACTTCCGAACTTCTTGAGATGAGCTACCCATCTCAGCCTTTTAACATGATGTCGCATTATTACTCCAAAAGAAAGAAGGCAAAAAAATATGCCTAGTAAGTAACGAAAATCCCATTCGGGTATCTCAAAGAATTACGAAGCTACAACCGTTTTAACATTGCTTGTTAGAGAGAGTAAACGCAAACAGTGTGTTATGGGGTATACAGATTATGTGATTTTACCCCAATTAGTCATAATAGGGGTGTAGATTTGAAAATTATTATTACTCCAAAAGAAAGAAGGCAAAAAATGAGAGAAAACTAGTGATGAAAAATCCATTTAAATATCTCATAGAATTACGAAGCTACAACCGTTTTAATATTGCTTATTAGAGAAAGAAAACGCAAACAGTGTGTGACGTCACATTACAGGATGCTGCCGGGGGGCCGCGTCGACGGCGGCGCCGAACACGATGCGGCGCGGCACGTTGCCGTCTATAGTGACGTCAAAATCTACAAGCGTCATCGTTTCATATGAAGTTGCGTTTTGCAAAAAAGGGACAGAACATACCCTTTCTATGTAGTGCGACAGAGACGGAGATACACAAACGAAGTTCGTTTTCGTTTCGCGGTAGGCCCTTGAGGAACCACAATATGATATAAAAACAAATCGCACGTCTATCATGCGACGGCCGCGACATACTCTCAATTTTTCTCGCACTATATCTCTTGTTCTAAGTGTTCTAATAAGAAAGAGACGGATAGTGTGAGAAAAATCGAGAGCTCGTGCGCCGTCGCTTGATAGCCGTGCTGCGCAACATGCCTCCTCCAGACGATAACAATTCGTCAGCTTCTGATAAATTGGGGCTGACAAATCATGACATGTATATACCCCATGAGGCTGCTAGTGGGCTGCTCACGCACTACGATTTTTTGTCCTGCACTGACATTATAAACACATATACGTTGCATTTTTGCGACGCGATTATCGCACGACAAAAAATCGTAGTGCGCGCTTGGCCTTACGAGGTCCATTTCATTACTTGTAATATTCTGAGGGGCTACCGCGAAACGAAAACGAACTTCGTTCGTGTATTTCCCTCTGTCGCTTGAACTAGCAAGTGCGGCAGAGAGGGAGATACACGAACGAAGTTCGTTTTCATTTCGCGTTAGGCCTTCTGTGTGCAATGAATATTTTGAATATAAGTTTGGAAACCTTGTGCTTGTGCTAATTTAAGTTACTGTAAAAACGCCTCACCTATGTCACCCACCGAACAAGTCACGTTTCGGCTGAATGCGCCTAGAGCGCAATGCCATAAAAAAAAAAAAAACAAGTCACGTCTTGTCACATCTATGTATTTTCATTTCATTTCCGAATTTCCGAAAAATAGGAAATAAGAATGGAGTACTTATTAAAAATGATATTTATAGTGTTTGTCGTAGTACCTTATACCATATCGGAGAGCGAGCCAGTCTCTATGGATCAGTTTAATCCCCTGGGACCGCTCGTCAAATGCAGTTTCCTGCCAATGGAATTCTTGGACTGCAAAGAGCTCGTTGACCACAAAGGGAACCAAACAGCTAAGGACACCATGGGCCATGGATGCCTTAAGTTTGGGGGAGTTAAATATGAGGAAGTGGAGAAGGCTAAAGCTCAATGCAAGGCTTTGGACGGCATTGAATGTTACGGGCCTAGGAGTTTCGTTCGAGAGGGTTTTCCTTGCGTGCGATACTCTGGACATTATTTCACCACTACACTTATCTACAGCATATTGCTAGGTTTCTTGGGCATGGACAGGTTCTGCCTAGGACAGACTGGGACTGCAGTGGGCAAGCTGCTAACTCTGGGAGGGTTGGGTATTTGGTGGATAGTAGATGTCGTGTTATTGATAACAAATAGTTTGCATCCAGAAGATGGGAGCAATTGGAATCCTTATGTATAGATCTCAGTGAAATGTTTTAATTGTGACAATGTAACATCTCAACGATATGTAAAAAAAAACCCATGATAGATTTTGGGGAGGTTGAATGAACAAGTGACTCAAAAGATATCAAAACTGCATAATAATATAATACAGTTGACTAGAAAGAGATTGATACAGCCAACTTTACAAAAGTATGTATACACAACCTTAATGTGTAGGCAATAAAGTCGTTTTTATAGTCGACTGTTCAATCTATGCCTCAAGAAAGCAGTGATGGACACATGCATCTTACCAAGCCTTACATATGGCCGCCAAACTTGGGTTCACACCAATTAAATTAAATTAAAAATTCGGACATGTCAGAGAGCAATGAAGAGGAGCATACTGAATGTCAAAAAGAAGGACAAAATAAACGACAAAACTTACAGACACACTCAGCTTCATACTCAAACAAAAATGGAGATAGGCTTGCCATATAGCAAGAATCACAGACAAGCAATGAACTAACAAAGCCATTAAATGGCCAGGGCCACTAGGAAAGAGACGAGTGGGAGTGGGAATGCCCAAGGCAAGATGGTCTGATGACATAATAGCTGTCGCTGGACCAAACTGGATCAATAACGCTAAGGACAGAGACAAGTGAAAAGACATGGAGGAGGGCCTATACCTGCCAGGGGTCCCTAATCTAATCTGAAACACACTTAGGTATATAAACAAGTAATTATTATATTATAATAGGGAATTAATAAAGGCTTAAATAATAAATAAATTGTAGTCAACTGTACTTGGCTAGGCAATCAATAAGCTTACTTATACATATGGTACTGTCAGTGTCATATAGTTAGTATATATGTGACATATATATATAGTAATATGTACATGTACCATATTTCGCTACACATCTTTATTACTGTAAGAATGTGATTGTACAGCTGTCCCGCTGTCCTGTGGTGACAATTGGGTAGTGTTCATAAACTTGGTAGGTACTGCACCATCATTTATTCATTTAATTATATAAGTACATCCACATCACATATATTACATCATTGAGTTAAATTAATCTTAAGAGGCATTTACTACTGATATATGCCCAGCCACCCATACACACACACATACACACACACACACACACACACAGACGCATGCGCGCGCGCGCGCGAATGTACGCACACACACAGAAACACGTACACACGCGTACACCCACACACTCAGGCTGGTATTATCACATACGTGTAGCCTTTTTCGTCTAAATAGAAAGTAAGAATGTACCTATAGTCCTAAGAATAGAAACTTAATTTGATCTAGCTTATGCATGTAATCATAAATAATTTACTTTATGATGTAATGGAGGAACGGGACTTTCTGACACAGACTTTTACCTACTAGGAAGCCCCAACCTTGTTGTCATCTTTTGACTCGCTTTTATCTCAAATAAAATTTCAATTTCAAATTTGAATATGCGACAATTATGGAGTACATAGCATTGACTAATTAGGGACTACATACCATTGACTAATTTGGGAGTACATAGCGGTAGCAGAGACTTAATTATAAATTATTATTAAATGCGATTCTAGTTTCTATTCATTTTTTTCTAAACTATTCAATATATTTTTATTTTTTTTACATGAATAGTAGTAATAATAATTAATCACCCAGGCACCCACATAATACCGTATCGCAGCATCCTATCCGCGGAGGGTCCAGATGGTAAGTGTCGATTATTTGTGAATGTTTTGCCTTCTTTTATTTTATAACATGTAGTATTGAATTATCAGTTGGATGTTGCAGACATCAGCATCCGCAACCGCGGAAGTTCCGCATAAATTTCAACATCAGCATCCGCAAAAATCGATGCGGAGTTTTTGCGGATGTGGATGTAGTGCAATTCACGACGAGAAAGAACGCTTACCGCGCGCGTTTCAGATATTTTCGCTATTAGAAAAGCAAACTTAATTTCGTTTCTGTGACCAAGACCAGACGTGCCTTTTATTTCGTCGCTATTAATGTAATTTAGTCTCAACGTGTTTGATGATTGCGTGATATTAAAAAATGGACGTTGTTTTTAGTGAGTGACCCCAAAATATCAAATGTCCAAAAAGATCGCATCCGCGGCATCCCTGATCAGTACTGAATTTGCGCGTTTTCCTATACGTCACGTACAATGCGATGCGTTAATATCACATCACTTCATCGGACTGACGTTCCAGGTATACCACAACGCGAAAGGCACGGGCGGCAGGCAGCGGGAGCACTCCTCCGGCCCGCCCTGCTGGTGGCCGGCAGGTCTGCCGGGCGCGGCCGAGGGCACGGCCGAGGGCACGGCCGAGCGCGCGGCCGAGGGCACGGCCGAGGGCACGGCCGAGCGCGCGGCCGAGGGCACGGCCGAGGGCACGTCGAGGGCACGCCCGCGTCCCGCGCGGACGGCGGCTGCACGAGCACGTCTCCGTGCGGGGGCACGCGGAGATCACCATGAAGTACATCGGCGGGCTCGATCGTGAGTACACCTTTACGTTTATACTTTACTAGCTTCCGCCCGCGACTTCGTCTGCATGGACTCGGGATAGTTAGTTATACTGGGCTTTTTCCGCAAGTCGACATCCATTGTGCCTATTTTGCGTGAAATGGTGGGGTAGCGCTACTCTAACCACCCCAGCTCCTCTACAAAGTTGGTGAGTGCCTTTGTGTTCCTGACTGCGTTCCGTAGTGTGTCTGGAGACCCTAGGTGCTTTTTCCTGTATACTTTCCTTTCCTTACTGTATGGACTCGGGATAAAAACTATCCTATATTTTAATCCAGGCTATAAACTATCTTCATGCAAAATTTCATTCAAATCGGTTCAGCCGTTTAAGCGTGATTGTGTAACAAACATCCAAACATCTAAACTTTCGCATTTATAAGTAGGATCATCGTTTATGACATACTAGCTTCTACCCGCGACTCAGTCCGTGTGCAACTCGTTTATATCGTAGCCACATACAAACTTTCACCCCCCATTACATCCCCCTGGAAGATGAATTCCTGGATAAAAACTATCCCATGTCCTTCCCTGGGACTCCACAATATCTATACCAAATTGCATCTAAATCAGTTCAGCCGTTTAAGCGTAAGTAGGTAAAGACTGACTTTCGCATTTAAAATATTAGTAGGTACGGATTGCACATCTTTTCGTCCAATATTCCGCAGTGTCTCAAGACGAGAGTCTTTGACCAGTGTGTGTTGCCAGTGATGACGTATGGCACGGAAACGTGGTCGCTTACTATGGGCCTCATAAGAAGGCTCAAAGTCACCCAAAGGGCAATGGAGAGGGCTATGTTGGGAGTTTCTCTGCGCGATCGCAGCAGAACCAAGGTAACCGATATAGCCCTCCGAATAGCTAAACTTAAGTGGCAGTGGGCGGGGCACATTGCACCTAGAACTGATGGCCGTTGGGGCGGAAAGGTTCTCGAGTGGCGACCACGTACCGGAAGGCGCAGCGTGGGTAGGCCCCCCACAAGGTGGACTGATGACCTGGTAAAGGTCGCGGGAGTCCGCTGGATGCGGGTGGCGTAGGACCGGTCATTGTGGCACTCTTTGGGGGAGGCCTATGTCCAGCAGTGGACGTCTTTCGGCTGATATGATGATGATGATGACGGATTGCACTAGGACGATTTAGGGCCTTTGGGTATTTTTATATTTGATTGTGGTACAAGTTCTTGTTAACTAAAACAAATGTGCATACATTGTATACACACTCGTATGTATATGTACTTATGATATTTATGAAAGATAGTGGCGTGATCTCTGGGTCTGGCCTGATGTGACTGGCAATCCTAAGCAGATAAGGTTTTGGCTAACTTCAAAGAGAACTTTCATGCATGACACATGATGCTACTGAATTTGCGCGTTATTATAGGATAACGCGCAAATTCAGTACTGATAATTATATATATTAGTATAGACTACTAATAGTTTCTTTTCAGGTTTCGAGGAATCTCGTCGCCATCATCGGCGTCGGACGAACAGTGCTCAAACTGGGTGGATGTAGGATGACAAAGTGTGCACGCACCGAGTCATCGAGAGAGGATCCCACCGTCCATTTGAAGGCAGGCATCCAATCACGACTTCATGTGTGGGGTGGGCAAAAGGGCCCACCCCGTCTTGTATGTGCTTCATGTACTTTGCTGGGCATGTACATGCGGACGTCGCTATGCTAGGAGCGTATAGTCGGAGAGGTGTTTGGCGGCGGTGGAGTTGAAGACACACTCGTATTATATGGCGCCGGGTGCAAATTCATGAACACTGCCCAATTTTCGGGCCGCAAATATCCACACGACTCATTGCTGAAGAGACTGCGCGCCAAATGCAACATTACAGTTGAAATTGTCGACGAGAAGTACACATTACAGGCGTGCTCGTGCAACGAGAAAACGGGCGAGTTTTCGAAAGTCACTATGAACAATCGACTGCGCTGGGGAGTCTGCCCGACGTGCCACAGCGAGTTCGACCGAGACGCCAGCGCCGATTTGAATATTCTCACTAATTACACCAGGTCTGCCATCTGTAGGCGCCAAGATGTCCCGTAAACCGGATATCGTAACCTCCCGAGGGATAATAAAATAAACCTAGACGCCATTTATTTGTGTTCGGGACTGGAGGTTAAAATTGTAAATCTCAAGTTTTACTTGTTTATCTGTCCTTGTGATCTTATTCTTAAAGAATATAAATTAATATTATCAAAATGTTAGGTAAGCATTTTGTATTTATGTCATTAAGAGTTTACTAGTGATTAAGAAATACATTTTCTAAGAAAAGAAACTGTTTTTTTTCCTCCCTTAGTTTCCAATTTTCTAGATAGTGTAGAAGTTTGGTTTTATAATTAATCTTAACACTAGATTATCCAAAGTTTGAGATGATTACCACTAAATTTGGATACCAATTATATAGTGATTTTTAACGAAACACTATGTATACAAAAGTGAATCCATATCCATGATGAAAACCTAATCTTTTGTTCCATATTATCATATATCCATATTTTTCTTAGAGCCTCATTGCAAGGAATGGCAACCAGCTTGGTCTCCATAATGTATATTCAAATACATGCTTTGGCCTGAAATCAAACCTGGGGTCTTTAGGTAGAGTAGCTTCAGAAATATAATTTAAATTGGTAACATTCCTATAAGTACCCATGAACCTCCGTCTGAAGAGTGTCCATGTACATTAGTCTCCAATTCAAAGAAGGTAGCGCCATTTGTGTGTAAAGCTCTATCTATGCTGTAGATACATGACATACTTGGTATAGTTTGTATGTGTATAAACATACTTAAGGTGCATCCATTGTTAGGTAAGGTAAGACCATCTCAAAAAACATTTTTTTACAGTAAATGAAACAATTACAGGGATTTTAGAAAGTTTATTTAAACTTAAGCCACAAGGGCTGAAGCGGTGCTAGACTCGTACTTCCAGTTGGGCGGGAGCACACTCTTGGTCTTGTAGTAGCGGGCGAGCCTGTGGATCCTAGACTCTACGAGAATCAGCCTGAACTTGCTGTCCTTGTCTTTCCTGTTGCGCTCCAAGTGCTTCCTCATGGCTACGGCCTTCTTGATGAGGTAGTAGAGGTCCTCGGGTAGGTCGGGAGCGAGACCCATAGCCTTCATGATGCGGAGGATCTTTTTGCCGGTGACAAATCTCACTTGGGCCACTCCATGTGAATCCCTGAGCATGACACCTGGAATTAGGTTGAAATTGATTAGTTCCATAATAAGTTTATTAAACAATAATCTAGAATAAACAGGAACTAAGACAGGTCAGATCCAAAGCCTAAGTAAATTATGATGTACCTTCAGTTTTTTAGAGTTAAAGGGCATTGGGTAACCTTGTATGAGGGAAAATGTCGTTTTTATTTCTTGCAGGGGCCAAGGATGTTTTTTTAATAATCGAGGACCTCTTAATACGCATAATAAATAATAATAAAAAAAGGCCTTTATTTACAAATTTCCCAATATTACATAAGAAGTTTTTCCGTATTGGTTAGTAAGTTTCTTATAGTTAGTAGTGAGTGTTATGTTTATGTATGTTATTTACTATTTATTTATTTAATTTGGACCCCTCTTCGAGTGTAAGCCTCCTCCAATATGCATATATATATATATAAAATTAAAAGCGTTAAACAATATCCGATCCGAGATATTTAAGTTTGAAGTTTTGTTTATAACTTTAATATATTATGTTATGACCTGTGAAAATATATATTGCAAATATCTCGGCTCCGATGCATTTTACTGTATTACATTTATAATAAAATATGTTTGTTTTGAGTAGATCTATTAAAATCTATTACATTTACGAATGGCCGCTCATCTAAAAAAATTACGCAAACCCCTTTCTGATTTAAAATGCATTATGTTTATAAGGAAATGATAGACGGCACCTATTTCTAGCAATTACTATAAACAACCACCACAGCTGACCTTATTACATGAAAATCTTTTAAACGAAAATCACACAACTCAAGTGAAGTATGCTGAAATGCAGATAATTCGGGGCATTATTAAGTGATTATTACTTTTGCTGACTACAATAGTCTGCAATCTTGTAAGTCAAATATTTCATTCACATCTGGTGGCTATAAGTTAAAGTTAAATCCTGTTAATGTTAATTAGAGTTCAGTAATAAAGTAGAACTTACTAACAAAACTAACACCACATTTGAAATGTAAATACTGCACTGAATATATAAAGCTTTGATAATAATAATAATAAAGTAGAACTAAAATTAGGAAGTAGACAAGAATCATCAGTCGAGCTGTATCATTATATGGCATTAAGAAATTAGGGGTATTTTGCACCAAACCATCTGTAATTGTAACAGCTTAATATGAATGTATGAAATGTTTGACAAGTTTCTATAAAATGACAGCCGCTGGCGCCATATTTAACGTTGATCGGTCTGTAATCGTTAGTCGGTGCAACCCACCCTAAATGGGAGTCCCTTATTTTACCAACAAATGTTTCACTGAATTATCACTTCATCAACACTTTTTTTCTCAGAAACCGTTAACTTATTAGGTATAGCTAAAAGGTAATTGTGTAGAACCAATTAGGTAAGATTAGGTTTGTTTTATAACAATCCTGATAACATGACTGGACAAATGAAAATTAGGGGCGAAACATTCATTTGATGAAGTCTCTATAAAACGAGGGTAAACCCAACTAAATACATAATTGCTAGTCAATTTAGTATCTGATCAAGCCAGCATGAGAACTCTGGTGTCTATTCATATTTGAGATTACTTCCTACTCCTTCCTCCTCCTCCTCCTTTAAATCCTTTAAATTATTTGAAGATGTAGATCCCTCTCATCCACGGGAGGCGTGCGCCCAGCAGTGGGACGTGTATAAGCTGATGATGATTAGATGCAGTTATTCACGTTACTTCACTTTTTTCTTTCTTTCACTGAATATTGAATTGCAGGGAAAAAATGATATTCTAATTGAGAAATAGTTAAAAGTATCAATTAATACTGGGTTCGGAGGTACAAATTAGGTATTGACTTGCGTAGGATTAGGACAACGCGTTAAGCTAAAAGACCATGAAGTGAAGTCTATGTCTACCACGGCATGAACTTCAGAGCAACTTCAGAATAACCTTCGCAAATTTGTTTAAATTCACTCAAATGATAAGTACTGCACCCAAAGCACCAAAAATTTACCCGAATGACAAAAAAAATGGACAATTGGGAACTTACCGATCTGTGAGGGGGTGAGACCCTTCTTGCCAAGTTTGAAGATTTGTTCCTTAACATCGTCAGCGCTCAACTTCAACCACGTGGGGACACTGCGGCGGTACGGCAGTGCCGATTGGGAAATACCCTTACTGAAACAGAAATCACACTCGTTATACAAACCATGTGGTAAGGCACGAATGTCTTGAAGGTTATGTTGCTGTCACAATCACTTTCACGTGTCCCCAAACTGAGATTTAACTATCAATCGGTAGCACAGTTCCTCAATATGATGATTTAATAACTAATTACCCAGGTGCGTGCATACGACCCATGGTTGCGGCCTTTTCACAAAATCACCGAACTGACAACGACAACAAGGGAAATCAAAAAGATGGTAGCCGGAAGAGGATACTTTTTTAAAGTTTGCACTGCGTGTCTATGGTTTCATAGATTCGCACCATATCCGATTTATATGTCACGTTCAAGTAGATACTTAAGATCATATTGTTTCAAAACTAATTTATAATAGAAGTCTTTTATAATCTACGTAGACAGCGACTCTCAAAAGTTAATGAATTTAGAATATATACTGAAATTCGCAACCAACATCATAACAACACCGCACGGACCTATGCGACACCATAATTCAACGCGACACCTGTGGTATGGTATCCCCGTGCGACAGCTGTCAATTTGACAGAAATGTCAAATCGAACGAAAGAATTAAGAAAACTAAGGCGCTACCACGAACTTCGAGTCGAAGTTCGGGTATTTCCATCTCTATCGCACTCCCATACTCGAGTGACAGAGATGCATGTATTACGAAATTCGACTTTCGAAGTTCGTGGTAGCGCCGCTAGTATCTCTTATGACTTATTAGTCTGTGGAGCCCAATTTTACATCTTCAGCCAGTGTTCTATTCTAAAACACTTTTCCTCTAAAATGGCCGATTACGGCATCTCCGAGAAGGAGTTAAACCTCGTTAAACAGCAGGCCGCGAGGCGGGCCCAGATGAGGAAGGAATTCTTGATGCAAAGAACCAATCCCTTCAAACATGCCTCCGAGGCTGGTTATGTGGTATGTATTTATTACGTAATTTTATTGTTATTAGACCTGTTTGGGAAAAAGAGAAGTAAACATTGCAGCCTTTTTCTGACCGTTTACTACGTCTTATATTTCAGTTCGACCCAGCCATCCAGAAGTTTATGTCAATGAAAGTTTCCTCATACGACAATTTCCAACCTAACCGCCGTACGAGCCTGTTCGGAGTTTGCGCCATCATTATCCCAATGTTTGCTTTCGGCTACCTGGTGTGGAACGACCGGAACTCGCGCGAGCAGAAGATCAGGAGCGGAGAACTCGTCTACAGGGACAGACTGTTCAAGTTCATATGAATCTACAATCCTTGTCAAACAGAAAGTTGTAATATAGTGTATAATCGGTGTATTTACATGCTAGTTTCATTATACAACCACAACAGTTTGAGAAGTGCTGAAGTTATAAGTTGAAATTTAAAAACAAAGTAGAGAATTGTTTTTAATCTTTTATCCAGCCAGTACTTTTGATCTGCCAAAGTCATACATGGTGACAATCAACTGGCCAAAGAGAACATAACCACTAACTATCAACAAGCTTGACTTTAAGGAGCCAAATTGCCAAAAAATGTATGATTGAGTTTGTGCATTAATTCTTACTGTCACACTTTATTCTCAACAATGTTTACTGATGGTTATGGCTTCTCTGAACTGGAATGTAAAATAATTCAGGAACAGATAAAACGAAGGAAGGCATTGAGGGAACAGTTCTTGAAGTTGAAATCTGACCCATACAAGCATGCTGCGGAGTCAGGATATGTTGTGAGTAGTATTGATTCAACTGTAGCATAATACAGGGTCAACCTTGTGACCAGTCCAGGAACCTGGGTGGGTGCAATAGCAAATTGTAATATATAGATTTGTATGTCTGTGCCTCAGGCTGAAAATCAAATAATATAATACTAATATTTTCTACAAATAAAATATTCTTATTCTTATAGGGTAGTTTCCTCATGTTAAAATTGATATTGTAGTGTTGCTAATCTTGTGCTTATTTAGGAGCTAAGCTCTTCTCGGTGTAGCTCAAAGTAGGCCCTCCATTTAATCTAATCCCAGGCA
The DNA here is from genome assembly GCA_947049275.1 of Epinotia bilunana. Lineage (NCBI taxonomy): Eukaryota > Metazoa > Arthropoda > Insecta > Lepidoptera > Tortricidae > Epinotia > Epinotia bilunana. The sequence goes on from OX346263.1 coordinate 720,074, forward strand.
ACCTCTGACATCTTGATACAACCTTACATCAATTTTTTTTGAGCTGCTCTATGAATAGTAAACCATCATAATTTAATTATTGTAATAAAGTATAAATTACCATTTATAATTAAAATCATAAAAAGATATGGACCTTGAAAGTTTAGAAAAGACATTTTTTTTTTCATCGACCAATATAGTAAATTTAAAGCTACCATTCGATTCCTTATGCTTTTATAGAAACTACATCATACAACTTGATTTTCCATACGATTAGTACAAATAGAAAACTGTGACCTCATATTTTTATGTCAATTAGTATAAATCGTTTCTGCTAGCGTTCTCTCTTTAACAAGTATTATTAAAACGGTTTTAGCTTCGTAATTCTTTGAGATATGTGAATAGAATTTTCGTCACTAGGCATATTTTTTTGCCTACTTTATTTTGGAGTAATAATAAATTTTGAGTCTACACCCGTATGTAGTTGCTGCCATACAAACATTAAATTTGTTCCTCTTCAAAAACTGGTTCAATGACATCGTAAAAAATCTTAAGACACAAACCTATCGTCTAAAGGAATAAATTTCGACTTATGACAATGCTCATACTATGAAGTGGTAACTTTTAAATATTTTATTTGCTTTGCATTTTAAAACATACAATGGTAAATCGGATAATGAATAGATAAATTTAGGGGTAAAATATTGAATTGCTCAACATCAGCTAAACCCTGACAGAAATTGGCTATCACCACCCACTATGCGCGCAGATATCCCACTTACAAACCAAGCACATAAAATTCTGTAGCCACCATGTGCCAAGAAAGCCAAATCGTGTATTTACATTGCCTTCGGCTCAGACGTCAAATACCTGAGGCCTGAGACATTGAATTAGCGCCCTAAGTGAGTGTACTGTAGTCCAAATCCTTAGAAAATACAATAATTTTCAGTTTGACAGTGCCATCCAACGCTTCATGTCTCTAAAGAGCTGCCAGTTCGAGTTGTTTGAGGCCACGCCCCGCACGGCCCGGTTCGGGCTCCTGGCTATAGTAGGCCCCATGGTGGGCTACGGCTACCTCGTCTGGAGCCTCCGCGACAGCCTCGAGAAGGACTACCGCTGCGGCAAGATCAAGTATAAGGACAGGATTCATAAGTTTATATAACTTTGATTTACATACTTTTGACATGTTTCATTACACTAATGCGTTTTTCGTAATAAAGTTTTGAGAATTGAAGACAGTCCGAAACAATTTGGAAAAAAAGCATAAGGTCTAACGAAACAGGGCCATAAAATTTGTTTAAAAAAATGAGACTCACTATAGATGTCGTTTACGTTTGACATTCACGATGCTATACAAAGATATGAATCCGGGCCGACGTCAAAGGTATGTACAGTACACTACAAAGATCGAATACGACCATATACACGAGTTTATTACCTTAACATAAAGGTCGTGTATGCATATTTTTGTAACTGGCCGTATCGAAGTCACTGTATATAGTCGCCTGTAGACTTGGACCCATTGTAATAAACCTATAAATGCATACATAATTTTGACGTCGACTGTACATAGTCAAACTGCTAATTTCACAACATATATATTTCTTACATAAATATCAGCATCCTTATGGGCTTGAGTCAGAACTTGCGATATCTAGTTGAGTGAGATACAAATTTAGATGAAATAAAATATCTGGTAGTTAAGTGTGGATTTAATTATAACTAACCATCCATTCAAGATATCTCTGGTTGCTTTTCAACCAGTGCTAACCTGAGCTAATTTATTATACAAATCAGCCAAGTAATAATTAGAATGTTGAGTAAGCTGTATGAAAACTAATAATCAGTTCTGAAATGAGGTTAGTTATCGGTCGTCCAGCGACTTGTCCCTGGTTATGACGGAGTCCTCGAACTTCACCATGTAGGTGGTGCCCTTGTGCCAGTGGGCGGTGACCTTTGCCGCCTGCAACAAACGACACGACCTTCAAATAACGAACATCATAGGGTGAGGGAGGACCAATGAGAGAGGTCAGCTAACTCACTCAATTAAACTGTCTAAGTATGTTTTCCGGTGTGACGCGAAAATTAACCATACGATTCTATTGTTATAGTGGGCCCGGGGAACCTTGATCCCTATGACAGCTGTCATCTCAGTACAATTTTACGTTATAAGGTTATAAATTGTACTGAGATGACAGCTGTCATTAGGGATGAAGGTTCCCCGGGCCCACTATAATTTTTGTGTCACACCGGAACTTTGTTCGTTTCTGCAGTTCGTGTGGCTAACTACCGACTAGGTAGGCTAACTATTTGGTCCCATACACTAAACAAGTGAAGTCCTTTTTACAAGCTTTTATTTACTTTCACCTGTCCCGTTGTCTGTCTGTCTGTCTGTAATCAAATCTTGCAAGTTAAATTTGACCCACTTCCTGGTGACCGATTGAGCTGAAATTTTGGGTATAAGTATAGTTTGGATGACAATAGGGTATATTCATGCATTTTTTATTTTTTTAAACTATTCTATAAGTAATTATATAACCGGAAAAAAATATAACACTCATGAGCTAAAAAATAATAATTAAAACTACTATCATTCGCGGACGATTAAAACGCCGCCATTTTGGCGCGCTTATTTTGTGACGTCACCGTGCACTTAGAATAAATAAACAACGAAGTGTTTGATTCACAGTTTTAGTAAAAGTTAGTTATTAAAGCTTGTAAGATCAACTTCTTGTAACGGAAGAGCACACAAAAGCTTATTATAAATAATAACAACACTAAAAAATAACACTAAAACTGCACCTGACATGATATATTTTCATATGCCCAAAGATGCAAAATATAAGGAAAAAGGGGTGTAAGGCGATGAGGAGATATAATGTATCGTGTTTGAATAGTTTATATTGTTATGAACATCATTTCGAAGTGATTATTAAATATGTTTGTACCTAAAATCTTTTTTATTAGGACTCCCGAACAATATAAACAATAACCTAACCTAAAAATACTTATTCATAAAACTATTCTGATTCCCATTTTTTTAGTTATTAATGTTACAAAATATTATGATTTTTGTTGATCAACAGCTGACTACGAGTGTTGATTTTGATTACGAAACATTTTAGCTAAGTTTCTATGTTTGCACTGTTGATCGAAGTTGAAAGAATTTAATCCTTTCTACTGAGTGTCCTACACAAATTTGTTTTATTTATAAGCCTTGACGAAAACAACATAATTTGTTATGTTTAAAAAGATGTTCTCACCATGTAGCATTCCTAATACCAACATATCTTTGATTACGTATATAATGAACATATGTACTAGGTAGTTTTTTATTCCACTTATTTAAGAAAGACACCTACGAGGTACGTACTTAGTCATCATGAACACATCAATTTCAGGCAGATTATCCGACTTTGCCTTGACAAAACCGCTTCCAGTCTTTGTGGCGAGTCTTTTTTCACAAGGAGTCACTGCTTTCAGTTAATAATTCCCAAAAAACACTGATTGTTTATCATAAACAGCGACAAAACAATGCGAATAACTTTCAATAATCATACAAACGACCTGTTAACAGTAGACACCGAGTGCACGGTGACGTCACGATTCGCTCGGCCAATAGTGTTGCGTTTTGAAAATTTGCGAGGGAATTTGAAAAATACTACTTTTAAATAATTAAGTTTGTTAATAGAAACATGATCATTTGTAAAAATAATCATGTGAGTATATTTATTAAGCAATAAAGATTACTCATGATTTTTTTTGGCCATATCTGAATCACATGCATATTCCCTATTCAATATTATGGTACCATCGAGCTGATCTGGGGCCGCAGACAAGGTTACAATCGGCAAGCGCTAACGCCAGTAGAAAATAATAAAATGTAGGGGAATGACAGATGCCGACGAACCACTTTTCGTTAACATCTGTCATTCCCATACATTTTATTCGTTTCTAATGGCGTTAGCGCTTGTCGATTGTAACCTTGTCTAGGCCCCCTGATAATTGAGACAGAAGGTGGCCAGTGTAGGCTCGTTAGAATCGTCTCAATGAGTAGTTGATGATGGTATGCAGAAAAGTACAGTCGGAAATAAAAGCTTTTTTGACAGAAGCTTGTGTTATCAATAGTTTTTTTCGCCTATTCAGACGTGTTACAAATGTTACAATTCCTACCACGAATTATATTAAAAAATAACGTGCTAATATATTTCTGTGGTGCTAATACGGATGTAGGACTCGGAAATTATTATTACTCCAAAAGAAAGAAGGCAAAAAAATATGCCTAGTGCCGAAAATCCCATTCAGATATCTCAAAGAATTACGAAGCTACAACCATTTAGAGAGAAAACGCAAACAGTGTATGACGTCACGTTACGGGATGCTGCCGGAGGGCCGCGTCGACGGCGGCGCCAAACACGACGGGCACGGCACGTTGCCGTCTATTCGTGACGTCACAATTTTCCAGCGTCATCGTTTCATATGAAGTTGCGTTTTGCGAAAAAGGGACAGAACATACCCCTTCTCAAAACTTTTCACACTTATAACTTCGTGATTATTTCTTATTATTATTGTTTATTGTGGGCCTTTATATGCCGCTTCGACCAGCAGGTGATCTATTGTGGCAGCCCTTTGTTTATATTTCACCGTTGAGACCCGTTGCCTCTAAGAAGTTCCAGATTCTTTGGGCGGTGATATGTTGTACCTCTTCTGGGTGCACTACGTGCCGCCCTAGGTAGATACTTCTTTTGTGCATGAGTGGTCCGCAGGAGCAGAGAATATGCATTGCTGTTTCCTCCGTCTCCTGGCAGAACCTGCAAGTTGCGTCCTGTTTCATACCCATTTGAAACAGGTGCTTGTTTAATTTGCAATGTCCTGTCAGAATTCTCGTTACTGCGCAGGTTTTGTGCCTTCTGGGTTGCAGTAGCTCTTTAGACAGTTTGTTATTGTATCCTTTGATCAAGGCTTTAGCATGTTTTTGTCCTTTGGCGAACTTCCACAGCTTTATTGCCTCTGATGTTTCTGTGTTGTGTAGCAGAGAATATGCTTTCCGTTCTGTGATACCACAGAACGGTTCTGGGCCGACCAGGGTTGTGTCCGCGCTCTTCCTTGCAAGTTCATTTGCTTTTTAATTCCCAACTATGTCGGAATGTCCTGATACCCATCTAAGTATGACTTTGTTGGTATTGGCCAGGGTGTTTAAATTGTTTTTACAGTTCTAGACTCTAGGGATTCTAGTGCCAGCAGAGCAGCTTGGCTATCTGAGTTGATGTAGATGTATTGGTTTCTTAGGTTTCTCTCATGATTGATCTCCACGCATTTATTTATTGCGAAGAGTTCAGCCTGATAGATTGAGGCCTCTTTCCCCATGCTGACACTAGCTTTGAGCTTTGGCCTCTCACCGTAGATACCACATCCAACATCATAACCCTTTTTAGATCCATCAGTGTACCACACGTGGCTTCCCTCCTTAAAGTCCATTTGGTCGTTTAGCCATTTGTCTCTCGGAGGTATTTCCGCTGTGTACAGTTTGGTGAATTTGCATTCCACGTAAGTGTCGTCAGTGGGCATGCTTAGTTTTTTGTTATCAAAGACAAGGGCCTCTAGTTTGGTAAGCACTTGAGATCGCCATTTTGGCCTTATTAGTGTGCATATCCTATAGATGCACTGCTTCGCCTCCTTTTGCACATGCAGGTGGAGTGGCGTTAGATCGAGCAGTGCATCCAAGGCTGCCCCCGGTGTTGAGCATAAAGCTCCTGTTGCTGTTAAGTAAGCTGTACGCAGTAGACTGCTTAACTTTGTAATGGCTGTCTTTTGGTTGGCTTTGTTACACCAGACTGCAGAGGCGTATGTGATTACAGGCCTCACTACCGCTGTGTAAAGCCACAAAGCAATTTTGGGTCTTATGCCCCATCTTGCTCCTGCCATTCGACAGCAAGTACACATGGCCATTTTTGCTTTGTGTATTATGCTATTCAGATTAGCGTTCCAAGTTAGCCTTTTGGTCAAAGGTAACCCCTAGGTACTTGACCTCATTTGAGTATGTTATTTCCTGTCCATTCAGTTTTAGTTTGGCGAGCTTGTCTAATTTCCTTTTTTTTGTAAAGGGCACTAGTACTGTTTTGCTCGCATTGATGGACAGGTCATTCATTGCAGGTCAATGCAGGCTCTTTGCACCATTTATTTATGGTGTTAAGCGCTCCTTGCATTAAGTTCGAGATTGTGTGGAGGCACGGACCTTTGATTATGACTACAAGGTCGTCGGCATATCCTTGTGTGTCATAGTCTAGGTCCTTCATAGTTGCTAGGAGTTGGTCCACTGCTAGGGTCCATAGTAGTGGGGATAGTACGCCTCCTTGTGGACATCCTCTTGTGGTGTAGAATGTATGCTCATCGTGATTATTTAACCTTTTGCGTTGATTTTTCTCCATTTAACTACATTTTTAATCCTTTTTAGAGGAAATCGGCATTATTGATTATTTTATTTAGTGTCTACACCCCTATTAAGAATAACTGCTAAAGATGATAATGCTAGATGTCGCTACACGCCTCCCCCTCGTGATAAAAGGAAACTGGTTGAAAGATTCGTGATTCGAGCATCTACTTTGATAGCTCAGTTGGTTAACCCGTGGTGCCATGCATGGGGTGTTATGTCAGTTAGAAAAGCAATTAAAAATTTACTCTAAAAAGAAAATGTCAATGGGTTCGGAATTTTTAAAAATCGAGTGTTTGGGCGTAGTTTACAGGACGTGTGACGGGCTAGAATTAGAACCGATTGGCCCGGTAGGCCAGAAGGTCGCTGGATCGAATCCAGCTCGAAGTATCTAATGAATCTAGGAGTGGACTTACGAATCCGCTCTTGGTGAGCACAGCCTCGATGATGCCGGCGTTGAAGGTCGCGCAGTTGAGCGAGCCCTTGTCCTTCGGCACGCTGATGAACTTGTTTACCTGCAAACGGACACACGTACAGTAAGTAACACTAATGTCCGTCAAATATACACCGTGTCCAATAAGTTCGAATACAAACTTTTACCACTTGCTCTATAGACATACGGATGGCTGGCTATAAAATTCTTATTTTAATTTAAAAAGTAGATTGACATAAACATAATACAATAATTTCATAAGTCACGTATTTTTAGTTTGGTTTAAATAGCACTTTCGTGAAGAAATTATTAGAAAATTCCTTAATAGCGACAGGCCATGTGCTATCTTCAAGGCGTTACAACCCCATGGAGTTAAACGGAATCTGGTTTATACTACTATCAAAAGGCATAAAGAGATCTCTTCTACAGAGGACATGAAAAGATCCGGTCGGCCCCGCTCAGCTAGAACCAAAAAAGTGGTAAAGGCTATAAGAGAACGAATTCAGCGGAAAAAAGAACGTTCTATTAGAAAATTAGCTGCTGATCTGAAAATTTCCAGGGGATCTGTACATAATATATTGAAAAAAGAGCTTGGATGTCATGCCTACTAAAAACGAAAAGTACATGGCATTTCAGATGCGACCAAGAAAAAGAGAGTAGAAAGATAGCACCATACTTTCTTGGCACGCAGGGGACGAATTTGTTTTCTCAGACGAGAAACTCTTTGTGTTAGAGCAGCCTCATAACGCCCAGAACGACCGGTTGTGGTCAGCAAGGATAGAAGACATTCCAGACTATGAAAGGAATGTGCCTAGGTTCCAGAGCTCACCATCAGTGATGGTATGGGGTGCTCTTTGTAAGAGAGGCAAACTGCCTTTAGTATTTATTGATAAAGGCGTTAATTTCAATGTGGAATATTATAAATCGGAGGTTTAGGAGAAAAATATTGCCCCAAATTTCAAAAATATGTTTGGAGATGATTATTATGTTTTCCGACAAGACGGAGCTCCGTCGCATACGGCAAACGCTGTTCAAGCTTGGTGCAAGGCTAATTTGACCGATTTTTTGCCGAAAAATGAATGGCCACCAAGTTCTCCAGATTTAAACGTACTAGATTATTTCGTATGGTCATACGCACAGTGATTCCGCTCCCATACAAGGGCGGCCATAACTACCTTGGTTCCAAAATAAGCAATTTGTTCAATTTTAAACTATCAAATATTGCTACTAAAGTAGGAAATAGGGTAAAAACAGCTATTTTAAACATAAATAACGAACATATATGATGATGTATGTACAAAAAATATTTTCTGTACTTGTAACAATTTTCGATTTCGACGTTTACTTTAAAACTAAAGAAAGTAAGGTTTATACTATGACAACTAATAATAAAACAATATACAATGTATAATAACAATATTGATTCCAAAAATACTTACATATAAGAACATTACAATTATTAGCCATAGTTAATACTAACTTAAATTACTTGCTATTAACACTATATTTTTTTATTTACACATAATAAATCTGACACAGGTTTAGGTAAAATACTTTTTTTTTAACGGGCAACTTTCTCAAAGCATATATTAGGGGATCTGAATGAAGAAAAAGCCGATTGATTAAATCGGTATTGGTCAAAACGCGGCTCATTTTTCGGGTATGATTTCGTCTAAATTCTTTGTAGTATTTGTTACACACTTCAGCTGCTTCTTCAGACAGCTCCCCTATTGACAGAAGACCATGATCTATAATAGCACTAGCACCGTGAATTAAAATTTAGTGGACGGAAGCAGGCATGTAATACCATGGATACTCTGCAACTAATTGCCGAGCTGTTTCTAAAGTAAATTCTCCGAATTTGGTCTGATCAATGTTATATCCCGAATTAATGCACTGAAGTATAGTCCAACAACGATCTAAAAAATTCTTCTTAATGCCAGTAATTTCGGCTGATATTTCTGAGTTAGAAAAGAACCTCCTGGCAGTATTGCCATCGTTTGATGTGCCGCTTCCTCCACTTTTGGGTTTATCAACAATAAAACCTAACTTTTCCCTAAATTGCTTTTGAATAAGTGTTTTTTTTCTCAGCTACAATTTTTTTATCGCTATCAGACCTGGCTTGCCATTTTTTTTTGTCTCTCATTTGTAAGCGATATGAATAAAAAACTCAAAAAAAGTATTAATGCGTGAAGAGGAGACAAGCCAAATTCGTATGTATTTTCATCAACTGCGCTTTACACAAACATTCATCAATTCCATTCATCTCACTTGGCAAAGCTTTACATACGTAACACCTGGAAGAAGATACATTGCTAAGTGCATTACACACCTTACCATCGACCATAGTAAGTTGCAATTTGTGAGTAATTGAGTATATGTGTCCATTGTTTTTGAAAATAGTAGGTTGCAAGTTACTTATTTTCTGTTTGAAGTAATTTTCCTCCACGACTGATACTGCAGTCGTTTCCTTCAAAAATTGAAAACGAATCGGTCTGCAGTATCGAGTCGAAGAAGGACAAGGATTTTTCCATAAAATAATAGGACTTTCCTTGTCAGTCGGGGTCAAAATAAGTTGGAGTGGTACGTACGAAGTAACAAACAAGCTACTTTCTTGAACCTTAGAAGAATCCGAAAAAGTTTGTTTATATTCGCTGTGGCCCGAGCTCTCATCGAAACCCCATTTCCCAATTAAAGATATTTTATTTAAAGACTCTTCAGGTATTTTATCTAAAATATCTTTTTGAGACTCGAGAATTCGAGTAGCAGTATGATCTAATAAACTTTGAAGATTGACTTCAGCAGACGATTCTGTAACTTCTACATTTGGAGGATAACACTGTTTTTTAGCTTCGACAACACTTTGGTAGGACGGCATACTGTTTTTTGATATTTTGTTGTCTATAAATGTTTTAATTAATGAATATTGGTGCCTGGTTAATTTAGCTTCTGTAATTAGCGACAAAACATCATTATTAACAACTTTTGTGGAAGTATTATAAACAGATGAATTGAGTAAAAAATTTACAGCAGACTGGTCTAAGCAACCTAATTCAGCCAGTCGTCTCCTTTTTGTACGATTACTACAATCATTAAAGTCCTTTTTCGGACGACCTCCACACGAAGTGGAAGGTAAAACACTCGGCTCAATATTTCGTTTCACATCAACATATTCTACTTCACTAAGCCAATCTCTATATTTTTCTATTAGTTTAGACTTTGTTCTATTTGTTTTTAACCAATAACTAGATAAACGTTTACATAAACTCGTTATTTTATCACTTACAACTTTTAAGTCGATATTTTCTATGTCATCCGCTAAAGGTGATGTATTGGTCAACACACTTAGGACATGTTGACATTTTTCTACGCCAGTTCCTTGTTTAGAGTGCCAAATATCAAAAACATTACGCCTCAATATAGAACACCTCCAAAAAGTACCTAAAACAAAAAGAGAAACAATTTTATAAAACTCCGTAATTTGTTTAGGTACGCCCTCCTCTACTTGGACACCCCCTTTACCTAAGAAGAGGCAGCCAGGGGCAGTTGAAAGTTACAGCCCTTATTAAGGACATTTTACTCTATTGAATGACGTATATTTCATGCGTGGCCTAGGGTTTCCTCAAAGTATATATCTCAATGAAAATCATACTTAAGAAAAAAATAACGGAACGATAGACCTCTAGTAAAAAAATCGTATAAAATACAAACAAATATATATGCACAATATAAAATTAATCAAATAATAGTACATACCTTCTTCTTGTATTTCCATGATATCACCACGTAGACACTCGCGGTAAATAATAATAACAGACAATAACAAAGTGATTAAGTTGCGGCGATGTGCAAACGTACTACTGATTAGGGTGGAGATACGTTCACTTTCGTTGCACAAAAGTAAATGATAATTGTAATCTATTCCTGTAATATTTATACTATTGAGTAGTCTATCTATTAGTTAATAATTTAAGTTACCTGATAGGGCATAATATGCTAATGACTTATTTCGAGTTATGGCCTACGGCGGAATCACCGTGATATCTCGAAACTAAATAATTATAAAGTCGCAAACCTGAACCATTTTAAAAAGGTTATCGTGCAAATTTGGGACGATATGCCGATGGAAGCGGTGCGTGCAACTTGTGACACTTTTGAGAAACGTTTGAAGCTTGTAAAAAAAGTTAAAGGTGGAGTAATTCCAAAACATTTGTTGTAAATATTGTATATAAGTGTGCCTTTCATATAATATAATTTTCATAACATAAACTACGCGTACATTTATTTTATTAAGGATCATAACTGTATTCGAACTTATTGGACACGGTGTGGACAAGAATTCCTGTGGGGGGGGCTTCAGCTCGCACGTACAATTCGCCTTTAGCAAGGTCATTTGCTCAAGTTATTTGCCGGGGATTGTACACGTTTTTCGCCTTATAACAAAGGAGTAAGGCGCAAAAGTGTAAACATTCTTTAATTTTTACTGATGACAACACAATATATATTATAAGGGCATTTTCAATAAAACGTGTACCCAATTAGCGTGAGTTGTTAAATAAAAATTAACTCAGTGTCAGTTTTGTGACGACAATTAAGCATTCAGTTTGTAAAAATGTTCACTTTTTCTGTTTAATTTATAAATGATATGCATATACACGTTAATTAAATGTGATAAAAGTTCATTTTCACAACATTTGTATGCTTAATTGTCGTCACAAAACTGACACTGAGTTAATTTTTATTTAACAACTGACGCTAATTGGGTACCAGTTTTATTAAAAATGCCCATAAATTATAATGAATATGTGGGGACCATCTTACACAAATCAACTTAGTTCCAATATCAGTGTTGCCAGATCGTCCCAAAAAGGACGGTTTACCGTCCCTTTTAATGCCATACCTGGCCCAAAAGGGACGGCACCTTGGAAAGGACGACAACAGGACGGTTTGGCATTAAAAAGGACGGAAAACCGTCCTTATTGGGACGATCTGGCAACACTGCCCAATATAGCAAAACTTAATAATACATACATGACTCAGGATGCTGCTTACACAAATAAATGGGGTTTTGAAACCGGGGTTTGAACCCAGGACCTCCAGCTTCGTAGTCACTACCAACTAAGCTAAAGTGGTCGTCAACATAGTACACGCAAGCCAGCTGTGCAAGGTAGACCCTATCTGAACTCTATGAACACCAAGCATACCTATGGTTCACAAACAAAGCATTCTAATTTCTGATACTTTCAAAGTTGTGCCTTGAAAGTGGTGCAAGGCGTCCGTGGTAGTCATGACCCTCAGCAATGAGGAACCTACTAAGGAGACCTTCAAGGAAATAAAGACACTTACCAGCGCATCCTTCTCTATGATGTAGTAGGTTCTCTCGTCGTCATTGGCATGCTCCAGCTTGTCAGCCTCCTTTCCAAACAGCACCTGGAAAACCACAAGTTTATGAAGTATTTAATCAAGTCAACCCCAAAACGAGGAGTGTTATAAATTTAATATGCGTATGTATTATTAATATTATTATGTATCTGTTTGTTTGTTTCTGACATCATAGCTCTTAAAATTGATGAATTGAGTGTATGTTTTTTTTTATCGAAAGTCTTGTATGTTGAGATGGTTCTCAGTTGTTTGTTGTGTTTGGGGGTTTATTAATTTTTTCAATTATTTATTTTATTACCAATTTATATGAAAGTTGGTAAAATTATGATCGTTCATGTCATTAAATATCTGCAAGTAGATCTGTACACACAGCTTTACCAGAATCATTTAAGTCACAAATGTCAGTGTTTTTTCTCTTCAGATATTTTTACCTTCCATAGTGTGGACTTGACGAAGAGCAGCATGTTGAGCAGCTTGATCTCGCGCTTGCTGCCGCGCTCGCGCACGAAGTACAGGTCCAGGATGCGCGCGCCCACATCCTGACCCATCTCTGAAAGCCTGATAGTAAAATAAATATTGAGGGGATGTAGAGTAATTCACTAGGATCGAAGAAGATCAGAATATAGCCACCCATTCTTATACTATGTTACGCCATGCCTGCCACGCCTTACGCCATGTATCTACTATTTCTGGTGGGTTAAGACCCACCAGAAATAGTAGATACATGGCGTAATGTACCTGATCAGGGAGAATGGGGAGGAGAAAAAAGCATATGGTACAGTAAGAATCCAGAAGGTCCAAAGGTCCAGAAGACTGTGAAGTGCAAGATGTTGAGACTAGATTCAACAGGAGAGAGATTGGCTGCAATAAAAGAGAATAGCGGCGAATAGGGGTGTAGACACTAAATAAAATAACCAATAATGTCATATTTTCTCGAAAAAGGATTTAAAATGTAGTCAAATGGAGAAAAAATCAACGCAAAAGGTTAAATAATCACGAAGTTATAAGTGTCCAAAGTTTTAAAAAGGGGTATGTTCTGTTCCTTTTTCGCAAAACGCAACTTCATATGAAACGATGACGCTTGAAGATTGTGACGTCACTAAAGACGGCAACGTGCCGCGCCGCATTGTGGTCGGCGCCGTCGTTGACGCCCCCCCACCCCTCCCAGGTATAAGGCACGTACCAGCGGCGAATTTCTGCGTGACATCGTTCGCGATATTGGCACCGCTAGCAGATGGCGATCACGCAACCGGAAATCAAACCTGGTTGGAGACGGAACAAGCAAACGCACCAATTGCGTTGCTAACTCTATACAGTCAGACGCAAGATACTACTGGCCATGGTGAGAAGTGCAAGACTGCGCCTGACCTCAAGAGAATTAAACTCCCAGCTGGAATTTGGTAGGGTATAGGAACAGGGGTTCTCTACCAACTCCCTAGCATTCCGTATCACGAATCCCAACCTCTGGTAGTAGTTGCAGGTCAATGTCTTAAAGTGCTCATGGAAATTGAGTTGAGTGTCAAGAATGACTCCCAGATCCTGAATGGAGTCAACCCAGGCCAAAGATTCCGAGCCTAAGGAGTAATTATAGTGAAGTGGATTTCGCACTCGACTGAATGATATGACAGCGCACTTTGCTACATTGAATGCAAGCATATTGCACACTGGTACACTTGGTTGATATCCTTTTGGAGCGTCTCGGAGTCTGTGATTTGCTGCACCCCGTATATCAGTTTCAGATCATCGGCATAAAGTAAACATCTGGCTGATCGAAGAACTGATGCCAGATCATTGACCATTATACCAAACAGTAAAGGGCCAAGTATAGAACCCTGACTGACTCCGGATCGGGTCTGGAAGGTCTTTGAAATAAAACTTCCGTATTGTACGTACTGTGCCCTGTCCCGCAGATAGAGCTACATAGATAATAATGCAAAACCAACAGGAGCAGGAAATAATATCGAGAATAATTTCCACCACTGAATGAAAAGGATTATAGGATATTGCTAAATTACATGATAATTAATTTACATTAATTAAGGCACAAAGTATGCCACCTCAAGAAAGCATTCGAAAACTCCCACTCCGATAATGACTTGTACAGTACAGTTTATTTATACAGGACTGTAAAAACATGACCAATACATACTTATTTTGAAGTTCATGGATAGAATGTGACCGGTTCTGGCAGTACTGCACAATTTCAGAGAAAAGAAGCGCGTAGAGAGCTAAAGACACTTCGCCTTTGCCTTTACTAAGAGGTTTGTCCAGAATCGATGTTTTGGAGCGACTAGACGACATATTTATTCAAGTTAGTATATACTATGTTATTTAATTTGTTGCCTGATCACTTAGTCTTATATCTTCCTAATAAACAATAATTCGCTAACGACAAACACCCCCATCGAACGTCGGCAATATGTCAATTTTGACAAATTGAATAAATTGATTGACAATGACGTGACGTTTAAACTGTGTTGCCAATAATGTTAATTCCTTGGAAAGCCGCATCCCCACACAGCATCAAGCCCGCTCCACATTCTCGACAAAACTACACGAGATTTGCCGATGCCGAATCCGAGTGTGGAGTATTTGACTATGTTCGTATTGTTTTGCGTATATCTGCGTCTCCGTTTCGTGTCGGTAAAATAGCCAAACATCAAAGAGCTCTCGTTAAGTTTCATGTTTGCGCGAAACTTCTCCACATTCCCGCTGCGCTTCCGTCAGTCGACCGACGGCAACCGTAGGAAGCGTCCATCTTGTATGAATGATTAATATTATATCAACTAGCACGACTCTCCGTAGTTATTCTTATTCCATCTATAGCCTGACAAAGTTCCTATTTAGCCCTGATAGTGTCGCTACAAACAGCTTACATATGGTAATAATACGTGTACGTCATGAATAGTCGGGACAGTGTGTATTGGCATCGTGCAAGAACGAGTGCGATATTATACAATTATGTACTTGTAGATTGTGAAACTATGTTTTCAGGTAATCGGAAGAGCATGTCTAATTGATGATTAAATATGAATCAAATATGAATTACCTACCCGTCAAAACCCGATTCTAAATATTCGATATCCATATATTTATCAGATTCTGGCTCCGATGTATCTTCACTTTCGTCAGTTGATGAGTCACTTTCAGGACCACCAACCTCGATTATAAATCTTTCGGTCTGTGATTCGATTATAGGAGCTTGTGTCCTATATCCGTCTTCTATAATTTTTACGTGGTCGCAGCATTTACTCCTTTCGTCTAAATAACTTTCCCGCCAAACCGTAATATCAGAACGCTCCTTCAATATGGACCGTTGGTTTCTGCACTTTCTATAATTGAAACTCATACTGTGCAATAGCAATCGCAAGTACACTACCGGTAGAACCAATCTTTTTTCAATTGAGTTGGTAGGTACTTGCTTTCGTACAGCATAGAATGCATGAATTTTGTGCCTTATGGTACATTTGTCGAAGTCGTCTAATTTTTAAATTTTTTTTGGTAGTTTTTTTTGGTGGCAGTGGCAATGGCGATAACGGCTCATTCTTTTTGTATATATTTTGATTGTAGCACTACTAGCCTTGAATGAGAAAATAAAAAAATAATTTAATAATTAATATACTTATTTAGTACCAATCTAACCAGTTCATTACAACCGCACTATGAATATCAGTACCCGTCATGTCAACAACTAATTTCAAAACATTGTTTATTGGACTGCTGCTGAATCCTTCGTCCTTTTTCTGCAACCATTAGAATGTATTTAAAATGTTTTTTTTTTGCATCGGGTTGAACTTTTTTGGGCATTTTGATTGCAAAATCGACTATTATTCTGAAATATGAAGAATTATTTTAGTTTTGTTTACATCGGTGACATTCAATGACTTCCAACGTCTGTTTTCAAAAAAAACATTGCCATTAAAATAAATTAGTTCCACTGAAAATCCACAACATAGCGAGGGCTAAATAGGAACTTGTCAGGCTTTACATCCGGTGTAAAAATTGTGTCGAAATATGAGAATTACAGTGTAAAATATTAAAACAATATTCTTTAATATATATTTTTTAATTTTCATTTAAATTAAATTGAATGAAATTTGTGAGAAAAAAACACTTGGCAGATCATGCAAATTCCATGGTCCATATTGTGATTTTCACACATATGCCATATTAATAAGCAGAGAACTACCACTTATGATCTTACCTCAATTAAACCTAACCCCCTAGACTGTAAACCACATAAAACGATATTTCAGCAATATTGGACAAAGTCTAGCTCATAAACTGGTTGCGCGCAAGAACAGCATACTTAAATCTTGCACCTCTATCCCTGTCAATTCCATTGTCCTACTACCTGTTGATCACACCGAGATAAAAAACCTCATACTTTCCCTAAAAAACAGTACATCCACGGGATGGGACGAGATCTCATCTTCCTTCCTTAAACAATGTGTTGGTATTGTCTCCAATCCTATTGCACACATATGCAACTTAATTATTACTACTGGAGTATTTCCGAAAGCACTCAAAAAATCTATTATTATTCCTATACACAAATCGGGTAGCAAGCAAGACATCACCAACTATCGACCCATCTCCCTGCTCCCTACTCCCTACTCTGGGTAAAATTGCAGAAAAGGTTATAAATAAACAACTAGTTTGCTACCTAGATTCTTTTAATAATATAGCACCTAACCAATACGGCTTTCGAAGAAATATTTCTACTGCTGATGCGATCAACCATGTTATTGGTAATATAACACGCAAAATGGACTACAACACTAAATGTCTAGGGGTATTCCTAGACCTGGCCAAAGCGTTCGACACAGTCTCCATTCCAATTCTACTTAACAAAATGGAACGCCTGGGTATTCGAGGAACGCCTCTGCGGCTATTTAGTAGCTACCTCAGTGAAAGAACACAGTTTGTTAAAATAGGGGATTATATGAGTGACGATGAGCCTTTGACCTTTGAAGTGCCCCAGGGCAGTGTATTAGGCCCCACTCTCTTTCTAATTTATATAGATGGCCTCTGTCGCCTTCAGCTTCACAATACTGATATTGTTACTTTTGCTGACGACACTGTCTTGGTCTTCCACGGTGCATCTTGGGATGAGGTCAAATACTGTACTGAATTAGGTCTAGCCAGGGTTATGGATTGGCTAAACTCTAATATACTCACACTTAATCTCAACAAAACCAAATATGTTACCTTCAGTATTAGAAACACCACCCAACCACAGAGCAACTTCAGTATTAAGGCTCACTCATGCAGTAACCCATCACTTTCACCTTGTAATTGCCATTTGCTGGAAGCAACCAACACTGTCAAATATCTTGGAATATATATTGACCAAAACCTTAACTGGATCCACCATATTAATTCTCTCTCTTCTCGCATCTCAAAACGAATTTTTATTTTTAAGAACATTAGACATATAGGTGATCCTCAATTGATAAAAAGCGTTTACTTTGCCCTCTGTCAATCAATCATAACTTACGGTATTGAGGCTTGGGGAGGGGCAAAGAAGTCCCACCTAATTAAAATTGAGCGTGCGCAGCGAGCGATTATCAAGGTTACCACCTTCAAAAACATAAGTTACCCTACATCTAGTGCTTACAAAGATTTTAATGTTCTATCTGTCAGGCAATTATTCATAAAGCCAGTTATCTGCAGACAACATAAATATAGTTCGGATGCACGACCGCATCGAAGAAGGAGAGACCTCGTCTACACTATACCAACCTGCAAAACCCAGTTTGCGCACAGCTTCCCTCTGTTCCTTGGGCCATATTTATATAACCGTGTATCTAAAACAGTCGAATTACAGCAATGTACCAATAACAAATGCAAACGAGCTGTTACCACCTTTCTTAAAAACCTAAATTATGAGGAAACTGAAACTCTTCTCCTAATAATGTCTTGATAACTATATACTAATGGACAGTTTTATTCTATTCTATTACTTATCCTATTACCTATAAATGGTACACTTACTAGCTTGATGCTGATAATTTTCGTGTATCGGCACCTATGGCTTGGCGCAGTATGCAACATTAACTAGTATCGAACTAGCATCTACTCTCAAAGCCCAACTGTAGGTACGTACATGGTTGTATGACCCGTCCATGCCACTCATGAATTACCTTTAAGTGTTTTATCGTTGGTCTCCGCACTGTACCTACTGCTAACTCTATTACCATCACAAACATACACACCCACACACACACCACACTACTATACTCACTCTTTAATACTGTTTCCCTCTAGATACCCATGCAATAATTATGCTAATGATGTTATCATCTGCATTAAAAACTAAATACCTTAAAATAAATATTATTAACGATAATTGTAGGTAATTACTTATATACATAATGTAAACCACTCTAACTCATATCATGTATTATCATCTATAACTACGCGGTTGATCATGGGGAGAAGGAGGGTACCTTGCCGTAATACAGTATATAAACTAGTACGGAGGGTGGCTTACTTCAACTTAATGTATACCTATACTTATATCGTAAAATAAAAACACAAATTATTAGTTACCTGATATGTTTACCTATATTATGTAAAAATGTGTAGTTTAAGTAAGCTAAGTAAATAAATAAATAAATAATAAATTAGCACGTCTAGCACACGACGGCCGCGACATACTCTCGATTTTTATCGCACTATACCTCTTCTTCTAAGTGTTCTATTAAGAGAGAGACGGATAGTGCGAGAAAAATCGAGAGAGCTCGCGCGCCGTCGCGTCGCGTGCTAGCCGTGCAGGACAACTCGTTTGACAGTTGGATCAGCAGCGCAACATGCATCCAGACGATAGCAATTAATCAGCTTCTGATGAATTGGGGCTGACACATGTATACACCCCATAAGACATATGGGTGAATTGCAAAAAAATTGTACATTCCAAAATTTGAAAATGTCCTCTTACTTCAAAATTCTATAAAAAAATAAGTAAAAACATCAAGTAACATGTATTCCAGATATGATTTCACGAGGTCTTGTTCATAGTTTAATAGGATTTGCACAGTTTTATATTATACCTGTGATATATATTTTTTAAATGCATTAACGAAAAAAGTTGACTTCTGCTCCCATACAAAATTTATCTGTCTTTTGTGTAACACACAGTAAACAAAAAATCATAACTTTGATTTAAACAGCTCTGGCCAAGAAATTTGCTTGTGGTCTGTTTAATACCATGTAAAACAGCAAGGGAGTTGTTTTTCAGGTCTCTAGAACAAATATTTTATATCAATATCTTATATCAAAGTTCGGGGAAAGATTTCATTCTTTTGTGTGACGTCAGCTGTGTAACGCGATATTTCGCATTTTGACGTAGCAATTAACGCACCCGCAACGTTTTTAAGACTGGCAACTCAAAGCGAACTGCCAAAGGAATCGCACGCGCCGGTAGGCATATTAGTTTCTGTGCAGTGATACTAAACAGTGCTTCGGACGATTTTTTCGCAAATTTCAAAACATAAACATAAACATATTGTGTTATGCTTAAAACAGGTAAGTGAATAGTCTTCTACTTATATGTTTACTTAGTTTAATTACGAAAATAGTGGGTAAACGATTTGGCATTTGGGAGTACTTGAATTCCTTCAATTATATCTTCTACACGTGTTGAAACAGTGTACGGCATTAATTTTGGCTTCGTTTGTGTAACATTGTGTAACGTTACACACCAAAACTAACATTAGGGTTCGTTCATATTGGTACATTAGTACAATATTTTATAATGTGTCCGTAACATTAAAATGAACAATTTTTTTGAATTAATTTGTTATAATATTGAGAATAACTATATAATAAAGTACTGACTAAGACACACAAAAGAAACCTAATCGACCCAACTTTAGGGTCTAACTCAGGATAGTTGTTTAGATATCTATAATACTAAATTTTAAATATTTTTGTATGTTTGTCGGTAGCGAAATACGCACTAAGACACGCAAAATAAACCTACACAAAAGTAAGGCTTATTGCACGACTGCCCCAAAAAAGAAGTACAATGTTTTTAGGGTTCTTAGTATGTGTGCGAGTTTCTTTATGCCACCAGACCAACTAAACGCCTCAACCGATTTAGGTATGTGAGGTATCGTTAGAATCCTTACGTTACCCAATCCTACTACTCTACTCCTACGGTTTGGATGTTTTTTACTCAATCACGCTTAAACGGCTGAACCGATTCGAATGAAATTTTTCACGAAGATAGTTTATAACCTGGATTAAAATATAGGATAGTTTTTATCCCGAGCCCACGCAAGCGAAGTCACCGGCGGAAGCTAGTATAAAATAAGGCCAAGTCGAATCCTTTTCTCGAAGCAGTTCAGGCCATTTTCGACCCCCCTATAACTTCGTTGTGGATAAAACTAGAAGCCTGAATTTTCAGTAACCAAGCAGGCATTGTATAAACACGGTATATTTCAAAATTCATTCAATTTGAACCAGTAGTTTAAGAATTATAACTAGTCAAAGTTTCTTAATTTTGTCACTTACTCATTCACTGACTGACCGATCATCAAACTCTAAGGCACTTCTAATCTAGCAGACGTAGAAGGTTCAAATTTAGAATACAATTAGTGTTTAGCATATAAATCATGGGAAACCTAAAATATTTTGCAATTTCAGTCCATTTTTCTAGATACACCAACTACATAAATAACTTTGTAATCTCATATAAATGTATAGGATTACAAAGTTACATTTGTAGTGAATGGGCCAAAAAAAAGGAAAAAGCAAGAATGGGACTGCATTCATAATTTTTATGTATTGATAACACATTAACCTTCAAAAAGAAGTGAGATCCCATAAAAAAACAGTCCATTTAAAAAAAAGGCCAAGTCTCGAAACTCTTCCACCGTAAAAAGTAGTGAGATATTTCGTAGAGCCAAGCCTCAGGCATTCTTATTCGTCTTTATTTGCTAGCTAAATAAAATTTTGTGACTTGGCAATCACACAATCCTACTATAATATTACTAGCTTTTGCCCGCGGCTTCGCCCGCGTAGTAAGTGTAATTTGGCAATAGTTGTTAAATTGTTATGCCGGCAACGGCCTACTTACTACTTACTTCCGTTATGAATAACCCCGTGTGATGTCGGTTTAGAATTTCATCACCCCCTTTATTTCCGTGGGTCTCGTAAAATCCGTCTAAGGGAGCAGGGTTGAGGTGTGTTGTGGGCGATGGGCTAACAACCAATCACTGCAATATCAATTTTGTCGATTTTTTATTACCACATATATGCTAAAAGTGGCGCTGGAACATAAGTTTCATGTGCTCTGCCTACCCCTTTTTATGTAGGTACCTATTTTTTTAAATTAAATTTACTATCATGATAAATGAGAATCTGTCCTCTGGAATAAAAGCTAGTTTATGTTCATGATAATATTAAAAAACCAAAATATCTCCACACAAGTCAAATTTGTGGCCCGGACATTGCTATAGCCTTGTTTCCTAAGATTTTTTTTAAATGCCATTCGAACAAATATT